>CM069146.1:48481324-49175399 GCA_035221665.1 Okamejei kenojei | reverse complement strand
CAGAGTATAATTAAATCATTTATTGATACGACTAAAATAAAGTATAGCAATATAGTCTGAAGAAGGTTTCGGCCCGAAACGTTCGCTCCTTAGATGCTGCTGCACCCGCTGAGTTTTCCCTGCTGTTGTGTACCTATATAATAGAGTGTTTGCTAACTAGGGGTAAGTCCGTTTTAGAGCACATGTCCCAAATGCAGGAGTGGGACTGTGTAGTTGGTCGGCAACTGTAAAATTGGGCCGCAGGCCAATTCCATCAAAGAACGTCTAACCAGAAACGGTCGCCTATCTCCTTCGCTCCTTAGATGCTGCTGCAAGCCCGATGAGTTTTCTCCAGCTTTTTGTGTACCCTGACAGAAACGCTCGCGCCGGAGATGCGCCTTCTCGCTTGAGTTTTTCTGTCTAATCTTTCGGGCGACCCGTCCGCGCTTTCTCTTACGTTGGTGGTATAAATACATCGAGCAAAGCAGGGCGGGCAACCTTTAGCAACGGTGGGGGGGAAAAAGGGCTGAGGAATGATGAGGAAATTCAGCGCCGGAGTGTTACAGCGGGCGGTGTCGCTTTAAGACGCGGTGTAAGTTTCAGTGAAGAAAGATGCATGAAATTGAAACAGTGGTGGGAGCGCCGGGGCCAAAGGCATTGGAACCGCCTTCCCATCTTGGATTCGGGTGATAACCAGGCGTGGGGAGAGAGGCCGGCTTTCTGCTCAACTGTGTGTTAGCTTCCTCCTCTGGCCGCTGTAAATAATGAATTAACTAACGCGCCGGGACACTCACTGTATCGACTTTCTGAAGCGGAATGCAGCGAGAAGGGATGCCGCCGGCGTCCTTGACGGGGTGTTGGTCATGACAGCCATCCCTCCTCCCTCCGCTCCATAGCCGTCGCCCTGTGGACTCGGCTCGCAGTCAGGGCTCCCCGAGAGAGAAAAGAGAGAGAGAAAAAGTTCACGCAGGGGGCCTTGGAGGAGGAATGGTCGTGGCCGGTCCGGGTGGAGTCGCTCCGTCTCGCCCGTGAACCCGGCGTTTCCAACCCTCCCCCCGGCGGCCGCGTCCGGAGAGCTCTCGCTCCCTCCCTCCCTCCCTCTCCCCCCCTCGCCCCGACTGCAGGTAAGAAGCGAGATCAGAGGCTGGGGACAAGGGGGAGGGTGTGAGGATCAGTCCAACACAGAGTCTCACTCACTCACAGACCCCGGCAGGGGGACCCACTCACTCCACGTCCGAGGAAACCGAAACGTCGCCCCATCCCTACCCTCTCTCCAGAAATGCTGCTGGCCCCCCCCCGCTGTATTACTCCACAATTTAGAGTCTACCTTCTAGGTCAGCAAAAGATTGGCGTGTCAGGCAGAATTAACCCAATGATGGAACGCGAGGAACTGCAGAGCTGGGAAAACAATCCTCAAGCAAAGCCCAAAGTGCCTGGAGTCTCCGCGGGTCGGTCAGCATCTGTGGACGGAATCGCAGCCCGAAGAAGGTCTCGTCGACCCAAACGCAGCCCATCAATTCTCCCAAATCTGCCGCCCCCTGAGTCCCTCCAGCACTTTGTGCGATTTGCTTTACATCCCATCATACATATAGATATTTTAAATGCTGATGCCGAACCTCATTTACAGTCAATATCTAAATCGACCCAAAATGCTAGAGAAGAGAGAAATAACTCCTTCCAGAGCGGCTGCCTGTCCCGCGGAGATATCCCCGCATGTTTTGTTTTTTTTGGGGGGTTCCCCGATCTTCGGTTTAAATCCGCATCTGGCAGTTCCTTCATACACATTTCGTCTGCTAGAATAACACAGCGGGTCGGGGCAGCATCGATGGCGAAAGATGGATGGAGACGTTCATTCTCCAGATCGCAAGCGATCCCGAGACGTCGCCTATTCCGTGTTGTCCAGGGATGCTGCCTGGCCCGCTGAGTTTTCTCCCAGCGTTTTTTTTGTTCTTTGCGATACTGGGGTATAAGTTGGCTTGTTATTATCACACTTAGATCGACCCCATTCGCGTCTGAGCTGTGTCAGTGGTGCTGCCAACCAGGGAGGGTGACCCTCCTTGTCAACTTGACATGAGATTCGCCAGCTCACCGGACCGCCGCGATTGAGAACAGCCCTCAAACATCACGTGGTGGCTGCCGGCGCGCGGTGCACTTCCTCGGCCTCTCCACTCTCCAGGCTCGGTTGATGCAGAGATTTCGGCTGGGATTGGTTTCGGGCCGGCGAATCTTGTGCCTGCCGGGTCAGGGCAATGGTCCTATAAGAGGGAGCGAGAGGGAGAGGATGGGTGAGTCGGCGAGAGAAGGAGTGAGATTGCGGCTTTGAAGCGCTGTGAGGCCGCCGAACAAAGCCGTCCCGACTCGCTCTAACCCCTGCATCTGACAGTGTTCCGCACCGCTATCCTGCTGCGGCAAGGGCTCGGCAAACCCTCCGACAAGGCTGCCCGCAGCGAACTGTCAAGACAGAGCCTGGAAACCAAAGACACCCAGCGTGACAGCGGGGTTGACAGGATCTATAGGGATGACTGGTGCTCGCCCTTCCTTCTAACCCGGACTGTCTCTCTGGTGCGGGCCGTGTGTTTCTGGAGATGCTTCTGATCAGGATATGGGAACGGCAAGTGTTTTCTGGTAAGTAGCTGGCCGGTTGAAGCTTCTCTCTCTCTCTCTCTCTCTCTCTCTCTCTCGGGGAGAAGTAGAAAGGGAGGAGAACATAAAAGCAAGGACAGATGATGAATGGACATCCCCACACGCTGGCCCCCCGCTAGCCAGACGCGCTCCACACGCCGGGTGAAACGCCGCTGGTGTTGGGTCCTTGTGGGAGGGAGCATCGCCCGCCGGCAGGTTTTTCAAATCAGTTTAGCAGCCGGCAAGAAATGAGCACATGACACGCCTTCCCCACACACACCCCTCTCCCTCTCTCTCTCCCTCCCTCTCTCTAAACTTTCTCCACACTTGCTGGTTGGAGCGTCGAGAGGGATTGTACTCCTGCTCGGGCTGTGCTTTTGTTTTGAGATGCGAGGGTTTTCGTTTGCAACTTCCAGGCAGAAAGCTGGCAGTGTTTTGGGGGGATGCAGTTTCCCGGAGCTGAGGGCGGTGTAAGTTTATTCAACGCTTCCTCCCTCGCAGAGCGCCGCGATGGTATCTACAATGTCTGCGCTCCTCTGCATCGGGATAGCGACGTGCGCCTTGGTGTACGGGCACGGAGAACTACCGCCAACACTTGAACAACTTTATCTTCACCGCCCAGGTACGGGGGACAGGGACGGGGATGGGGACCGGGACCGGGACCGGGGCTCTGTCAGTCTGGGGGTTGTGTTACAATGTGTGAGGGTGTGTGTGTACGGTGTGTGTGTTATGTATGTGTTTATGTGCCTCTGTGTGTACATGTGTGTTCTTATGTAGTGTCTGTGTGTGTACATGTGGTGTGGTCTGTCCTGTGCCGTGTGGTACATGTGGTGTGTCTGTCTGAACCTGTGGTGTGTCTTTTGTGCAAGTATCTGCAGTGTGTGAGTCCGGGTCCTGTGTGTATGTGTCTGTGTGTCTGTGTGTATGTGTCTCTGTGTGTGTGGATGTGTCTCTGGTGTGGGTTTGTGTGTGTCCTGTTGTGTGTGTGGAGTATGTGTGTATGTGTCAGTGTGGCAAGTATCTGCAGTGTGTGTTGTGTATCTTGTCTTATGTGTGCCAGTGTGTGTGGGTCTGTGGGTTGAGTGTGCGTGAGTGAGTGTGTTGTGTGTGGTGTGTGTGTGTTGTGTCTGTGTGTGTGTGTGTGTGTGAGTGTGTTGTAACACAGGTATCTACAAACGGTGTGTGTGTGATGTGTGTGTGTGTGTGTTGTGGGATGTGTTGAACACAGTATCTACAAATGCGCGTGTGTGTGTGTGGGATCGCGGGTCCTGTGGGGCAAGAGTCCCTCTGGTTCACGTTTAACACGATTTCTCACGACTTGGCTTTGAGATGGAATGAGCGACCGGGAGACGGGTGTTGGATCTGGATTGGAGTTTGGAGGGAACCGGTGAGGTTTGGGTGCCGAGACGTCGGTGTAGGGACGAGCCGGGACGGGACGGGACAGCAGAGAGAGAGAGAGAGATGCATGGGAAGATAGTGGGGAAGAATGGAGAGGTGGGTTTGCCGGTGATATTATTCGGGAGCGTGGGTGCTGGAGTAACACAGGAGAACCCACAGCAATGGGCGAGAAGGAGGTATCGTTGCTCTGTAGCCGGGCTGCCACCAGCCGCCACGGACCATCCCAGGGTACCGTGGGCGGGTTGTAAACTACGCCCAAGCGGGGACGAGTGCAATATTGGGTCATGTTTGCTCGGGGCTCTGTCCCTCCGCCCGCTCTCCCCTCCTTCTGCACCAAGAGTTGCCAAGATTGAGGCGTTACACTCAACAAAAACCCCGACATCCCCCCCCCCCTTTTTTTAATTTTTCCAATCCCTCAGAGATGCAACCCCACTATTCCGACGGTCCGCGCGAACTGACTGTGCGCCTTCCGAATTCCAAACGCCCCATTCCTACCTTCCTCTCCCCCTCCCTCTCTTCTCCCTCCTCCCTCTCTTCCTCCCTTCCTCCTCCCTTCCCCCTCCCTCCCTCCCCTTCCTTCCTTCCTTCCATCCTTCCTACCCTCCCTCCCACCTCCATCCCTTCCTCCCTTCCCCCTCCCTCCCTCCCATCCCTCCCTCCATCCTTTCCTCCCTCCCTCCCTCCCTCCCCCCTTCCTCCTTCGTTTCCCCCTTCCTTCCTTCCTCCCTCCCACCTCCCTTCCTTCTCCCTTCCTCCCTTCCTCCTTCCTTCTTCCGTCCCCGCCTCCCCCTCCCGTCCCGCCCTCCCTCTCCCTTCCTTCCATCCTTCCTACTCCCTCCCTTCCCTCCATCCCTCCCTCCCTTCCCCCTCCCCCCGCCCTCCCTCCCTCCCTCCCTCCTCCTTTCCTTCCCTCCCATCCCTCCCCCCTCCCTCCCACCCTTCCCTTCTTTCCTCCCCTTCCTTCCTTCCTCCCTCCCTTCCCTCCCTCCTCTTCCTCCTTCCATCCTTCCTACCTCCCTCCCTTTCCTCCAGCCCTTCCTCCCTTCCCCCTCCCTCCCCTCCCTCCCTCCCACCTCCCTACCCCCCTCCCACCTTCCTTCCTTTCCTCCCGTCCTTCCTTCCCACCCATCCTCCCTCCCTTCCTCCCATCCTCCCTCCTTTCCTTCCTTCCTTCCCTCCCTCCCTCCCTCCCTCCATCCCCTCCCTTCCTTCCTCCCACCCTTCTTCGTTCCTCCCTTCCTTCCTTCCCTTCCCTCCCATCCTCCATCCCTTCCTTCCTCCCCGCCCTTCCTTCCTCCCTTACTTCCTTCCTCTCCCATCCCATCTTCCTCCATCCCGTCCGCCACTTCCTTTTCCTTTATTTTCCTCCCTCCCTTCCTCCTTCCTCCCTTCCTTCCTCCCCATCCATCGTCCTCCATCTCCCTTCCCTTCCTTCCTCCCTTCCTTCCTTCCTCCCTCCCTTCCTTCCTTCCTCCCTCCCCCTTCCTCGCGACCACCACGGTTGGCGGGGGGGGGGGGGGAGTGCAAGCCTTTGACCGCAGCCTCAGCTTCTCCGGTTGTCTTACCGGGGCGGAAAGGGGATGCCCGTGGCTTTTCCCTTCAGAGGGAACCTGCACCCCACCACACACACACGCACACACACACACACACACGCGGGACCCCGCGAGGGTGAAGGATTTCACACACCAGTTCCAAGCGATCATTGATCTGGAACGGCTGGATCCATGAGACAAGACCCTCGCCACCCCTAGGGACAAAAAACCCCCCACCCCGCCGGGATATAGAAAAAAACCACCCACGGTTAAATAATCACCAGGACCGGCTCTGCATCTTCGATGGATTTTTAATCGAGTCTCAAATAGCAGGTGCACCTTACCGCGTTGTAACTGCAATCGGTGCTATTTCAGTAGCAAGGCAACGTGAAGAACACAGTCGAGCTAATAGAAACCCATCAACTCCAACTCCCCTGATGAATTCTGCTCGCTCTGAGTCTGCCCCGCGATTCCGGGTTGGTTTTTCATCCGCAGCTTTTACCCGCGGAGGGGGGCGAGAAAGTTTTGTCCGAGGTTGATTTAGCTGTGGATATTTGATCAGCGGAGCTTTGCAGTTGTTGTAGTCGGGACCAGATAGCCGTGGCGTGCTTTTCCTGGCGCAGGGATTATTAACGAGCCCAGCGACCTGCAGAGAGACTGCGACCGTGCGGTTAGTTGTTGTGGGGTAGGAAATGGCATTTTTTTAAACCCAGCCGCAGCCGCTACAACTGTGGCCACTGCAAGAATAATGCGTAACATTTGCACCGTCGGAAGAAACCCGTAGGAAATTTAAAACACATTTGGCAGAATTCACAATGTTTTAATGAGTGAATTGGAGCAAATTAGCCATTCGTCCATCCGTGTCTACTCCGCCATTCAATCAAGGCTGAAAGAAGGGTCGCGACCCGAAACGTCGCCTATCTCCTTCTTCGCTCCATAGATGCTGCCTGCCCACCCGCTGAGTTTTTCTCCCAGCCTTTTGTGTACCCGCGATTCCTCCATCCTCCAGCATCTGCAGTCCTTTTTAAAAAATTCAATCAAGGCTGATCGATCTCCCCCGCCCCCCCCCCCCCCCCCTAAACCCCATACCCCTGGCCCTTCCTCCCATAAATCACTGACACCCCGGTTTGTACAATGCACAAACATGTTACCCACATGCTGGTCCAACTGACCATATTTGAGCTTGGGTCTAGCTGCCAAATGTGGGACCCGTTCCTTCCCAGCGCTTTATGGCACTTGCCGAGGCCAGCACAGTTCAGATCATCTCCAGGGACATTCCACGAGGCTCACGTTCACTATATCTTCCAAATCGCAAACGTCAGGCTTTCAATCCTCTTCCAGGGGGGTGGGTAATCGATGGGCTGAGGGAACCTGGCAGATAAGATTGATTTACGAATGTGGCCCCGGTCCTGTGACCAAAGTCCTGATCTCCACCTAGCTCATTAAACAAACAAAGCACCCTGGTTCATAAAGTTTAGGGTAAGCTTGGAGACTTGTAAACCAGGTGGGAGGGGTGAGAGGGAGGCGCCACTGTGCATGTGGTAGTCAGACAGCATGGAAACAGGCCCTTCGGCCCAACCTGCTCACACCGGCCTAACATGCCCCATCTCTACTAGTTCCACCTACCTGCGTTTGGCCCAGATCCTCCTAAACCTTTCCTATCCACGCACCCTGTCCAAATGTCTTTTAAATGTTGTTATAATACCTGTCTCATATACCCACCCCAGTGTCATATACTGTGTGGAAAAAAATTGGCCTCCTGGTTTCCTACTAAATCTTGCCCCCCCCCACCGTAAAACCGCATGTATCAATATTTTCAATGAAACCCTGTTATCCCCCCTCTATGTACAGCCCAATAAAATACGGTGATATCTTATCTCAGTGACCTACCCAGTCATAGAAGTCGTATTCATACAGTGTGGAAACAGACCTTACAGCCCAACTTGCCCACGCTGAACAAAGTACCCCATCTACACTAGTCCCACCTGCCTGCCTTTGGCCTATAAAATTCTAGATCTATCCTATTCAAAAGTTTTTTTTTAAACATTTGTCCGTAGGAAATTCTGCATTGTTGGCTATTAAGGAGGTTTTTTTCCACCCATTTGAAGTTGAGCTGCCCCTCCTTTAGTGCGTCTGCTTCCCAACCAACATTTCTCCTACTATAAAAATGTCCATCACAAACAGCAAACTTTGATAAGTACCCGTCACATTGAGTTATAATTTCTGCCCGGGTGTTGAGGAAGCATCATTAGTGTGCTTTAAATCTTGAACGAGTTTAATATCATAATCATAACATTAAATGGCGTACTATTATCAAGAGTGGTTTTGGCCAGCTTTGGTATTAAAGGGGATGGAGCCTGGTAGACCAGTTGGCATAAAGACAAGGAACTACAGATGTGGGACTAGTGTAAATGCGGCATGTTGGTCGGAGTGGCCAGGTTGGGCCAGCTTGGGCCAAAGGGTCAGTTTCCAGGCTGTGTGACTCTATGCTGGAATCTTGTGCAGGACATAAAGTACTGGAGTAACTCTGCATGTCAGGCAGCATCTCTGGGGCCCACCCGCTGAGTTACTCAGGCATTTGCAGGTCCAGCCAGCAACCTGCCAGTGTTCCGGTGAGTTTATGGAGCAGATAGTGTGGGCTGACTTTCCAATTCCTTTTTTTTACATCTGGATGGGAACGACAACCACTCTTCCATCGCACTGGAGGTTGGGATGGGTCGGGTCAGGGAGTTAGTTGAACGAGTATCTAAAATAAAGAGGAAACACCAGGAGCTGGAGACGCTGGAACCTTGAGCAAAACGCAAAGTTGTGGAGTGACTCACCAGGTCAGGCAGCATCTGTGGAGGGAAAGGACAGGTGACGTTTCAGGTCGGGATCCTTCTTCAGACAGGTTGTAGTAGGGGAGGGGAAACTGAAAGGGGGGGGGGGGGGGATGGGGACATAGCAAGTGACGGGTGGATACAGGCGAGGTGGGTTTACATTGGCAGATGGATGGAATAGGTGGCAAAGGCAAGAGGTGAAATGGATGTAAAAGGATGTCAGATAAGGAAAGAAGAGTCATGCAGTGTGGAAACAGCCCAACCTGCCCACGCCGACCAACATGTCCCATCTACACTAACCCCACCCGCCTGCTTTTGGCCCATATCACTCTAACCTGTCCTATCCATGTACCTGTCCAAATGTTTCTCAAACACTGCGATACAACCTGCCTCAACTACCTCCTCCAGCAGCTTCTTACAAAGTTACCCTTCTGGTTCTTACTAAATCTTTCCCCCCTCACCTTAGAAACATAGAAACATAGAAAATAGGCGCAGGAGTAGGCCATTCGGCCCTTTGAGCCAACACTGCCATACACCGATCATCCAAAATCAGTACCTTGTTCCTTCTTTCTCCCCATATCCCTTGATTCCGTTAGCCCGAAGGGGTAGATCTCACCTTAAACCTATGTCCTCTGGTTCTCGATTCCAGGAGCGACATGTCAAGCTAGAGGGAAGAATCTTGAGAACTGGGGGTGGGTGGGGCAGAGGAATAGTGGGTGGATGGGGACACAAGAAAATAAAGCATTTATAATACAGTCAAAATCAACTCTATGATTCATAATCTCGGATTCGCTCCTTGTATTTAGATTTATGAAGTGATAGGATGTTGCTATTTTTACTTTGTTCTGCGAGGCCATGAAATGTACTAGTCAAATTGAAAGAAGTGAATGGCAAGTCGACATTTAACATGTTGAATAGTAGCCATGGAAAATGGAATAAAAATGACATGAATATAGGGCAGACAAAATGTGTGGGAAGGAACTGCAGATGCTGGTTTACACCAAAGATGGATACAAAATGCTCAGCAGGACAGGCAGCATCTCTGGATAGAAGGAATGGGTGACGTCTCAGGTTGAGACCCTTCTTCAGACAGTACAGTATAGATAGACACAAAATGCTGGAGTACCTCAGCGGGACAGGCAGCATCTCTGGATAGATCTGAATAAAGGTCTCGACCCGAAACGTCACCCATTCCTTCTATCCAGAGATGCTCCAGCATCTGAGTTACTCGTGCATTTTGCATCTATCTTATGGATGTAGGGCAGTCACTTGGGATTAGTTGGAGAGTAAATGTTGCTTCTGTTTTTATGTTTTAATTGCTACGATTTCTGCGTATTCCGTAAAGAAATGCTGATTCACTAACATATATAATGCAACACATTATGCTACGGCCGTCCAAATAACTGCAACCAAAGAAAATTATAAAAAAATATTGAACTGGTTATGATCAAATTCCCCAAAGCACCATTAGGACTACCTGAATGAAATAGCACAGAATGTAATATGTCGCAAAAGCATAATATAATCATGGGGTTGAGTTTATGTTGATAACTCATTCCTGTTTCAATCTCATTGCAAATAACACAGTTTACCTCCCCAGGGTGTCTTTGTGCCTTGTCCTGTGCTGTAACCTATGTGTTTGTAGTGGATAATGCAAATGCTGTCCAAATTGTCAGCAGTAATTAACCGCTGTTATGTCCTCAATAGATTTGCAGAGTTTAAAATGTAATTGTTAAGTTTTCATTATGGATATCATCATTTCTCATCTACATTAAGCACAAATGCTCACTACATATACTAAACATAAAAGCTGTTCTGGAACAAAAATCAGCAACTCTTAGTTGATAATTTTAACTATTTACAAGTTCATAAGCTGTCGTAGCAGGATCAGGCCATTCAGGCCATCGAGTCTATTCCGCCATTCAAATTATGGCTGATCGATCTTTCCCTCTCAACCCCATTCTCCTGCCTTCTCCCCATAACCCTTCAGTATTCAGTTTTCCCGTTGCATCGTTTCTTCCCCGTCATCAAAGAAGCGCTTGCCTTGCGACCGTTCTTGGCTATCCATTATTCCCAGAGGAATATTGTTCATGTCTTCCAAAGATTGGAAGACTAGATGCAGGAAGATTGTTCCCGATGTTGGGGAGGTCCAGAACAAGGGGTCACAGTTTAAGGATAAGGGGGAATTCCTTTAGGACCGAGATGAGGAAAACATTTTTCACACAGAGAGTGGTGAGTCTCTGGAATTGTCTGCCACAGAAGGTAGTTAAGGCCAGTTCATTGGCTTTATTTAAGAGGGAGTTAGATGTGGCCCTTGTGGCTAAAGGGATCATGGGGTATGGAGATAAGGCAGGTACAGGATACTGAGTTGAATGATCATATAACCATATGACCATATAACAATTACAGCACAGAAACAGGCCCCCTCGGCCCTTCCACTCCGTGCCGAACATTTATTTTCCCCTAGTCCCATCTACCTGCACTCAGACCATACCTCTCCATTCCCTTCCCGTCCATATACCTATCCACTTTACTTTTAAATGTTAAAATCGATCCTGCCTCCACCACTTCTGCTGGAAGCTCATTCCACACAGCCACCACCCTCTGAGTAAAGAAGTGCCCCCTCACGTTACCCCTAAACTTCTGTCCCTTAATTCTCATGTCATGCCCTCTTGTTTGAATCTTCCCTACCCTCAATGGGAAAAGCTTATCCACGTCAACTCTGTCTATCCCTTTCATCATTTTAAAGACCTCAATCAAGTCCCCCCTTAACCTTCTGCGCTCCAAAGAATAAAGACCTAACTTGTTCAACCTTTCTCTGTAACTTAGTTGCTGGAACCCAGGCAAAATCTCCTCTGTACTCTCTCTATTTTGTTGACATCCTTCCTATAATTAGGCGACCAAAATTGTACACCAAACACCAGAATTGGTCTCACCAATGCCTTGTACAATTTTAACATTACTTCCCTACTCCTATATTCAATGCTCTGATTTATAAAGGCCAGTACACCAAAAGCTTTCTTTACCACCCTATCTACATGCGATTCCACCTTCAGGGAACTATGCACAGTTATTCCTAGATCCCACTGTTCCACAGCATTCCTCGATTCCCTACCATTTACCATGTACGTCCTATTTTGATTTGTCCTGCCAAGATGTAGCAGAAATATTTCAAATGTCATTAGAAATGGGAATAGTGCTGGAGGATTGGCATACTGCACATGTTGTTCCATTGTTTAAAAGGGTTCAAAGAATAAACCTAATGGAACAACATGTGCAGTATGCCAATCCTCCGGCACTATTCCCATTTCTAATGACATTTGAAATATTTCTGTCATAGCCCCTGCTATTTCTACACTAACTTCCCTCAATGTCCTAGGGAATATCCTGTCAGGACCTGGGGACTTATCCACTTTTATATTTTTCAAAAGTGTCAGTCCTTCCTCCTCTTTGAATCTCATAGTTTCCATAGCTACTCTAATTTTTTCCCTTACCTCACAGAGTTCGATATCCTTCTCCTTGGTGAATACCGAAGAAAATAAATTGTTCAATATCCCACCCATCTCTTTTGGCTCTGCAGATAGCTGTCCATTCTGGCTCTCTAATGGTCCAATTTTATCCCTCGTTATCCTTTTGCTATTAATATAGCTGTAGAAACCCTTTGGTTTTACTTTCACCTTTCTTGCCAAAGCAACCTCATATCTTCTTTTAGCTTTTCTAATTTATTTCTTAAGATTCTTTTTACACTCTTTATACTCCTCTAGCACCTCATTTACTCCATGCCTCCTATAATTATTGTAGATATCTCTCTTTTTTCGAACCAAGTGTCCAATTCCCCTTGAAAACCATGGCTCTTTCCAATTTTTATTATTTCCTTTCAACCTAACAGGGACATAAAGATTCTGAACTCTTACAATTTCCCCTTTAAATGTCCTCCATTTCTCTTCTACATCCTTCCCATAAAACAAAATGTCCCAATTCACTCCTTTTAAATCCTTACGCATTCCCTCAAAGTTAGCCTTTCTCCAATCAAAAATCTCAACCCTAGGTCCAGTTCTGACTCTCTCCATAATTATATTGAAACTAATGGTATTGTGATCACTGGTCCCGAAGTGCTCACCAACGCATACCTCCGTCACCTGACCTGCCTCATTTCCTAACAGGAGGTCCAGCACTGCCCCTTCTCTGGTCGATACCTCTATGTATTGCTGCAAAAAACTATCCTGCACACATTTTACAAACTCCAAACCATCCAGCCCATTTACAGAATGTGTTTCCCAGTCGATTTTTGGAAAATTGATATCTCCCACAATCACTACCTTGTGCTTACTACTAATATCTGCTATCTCCTTACATATTTGCTCTTCCAATTCTCGCTCCCCATTTGGCGGTCTATAATATACCCCTAAAAGTGTTGCTACACCATTCCCTTTGATCATATTGAATGGCAGTGCAGGCTCGAAGGGCCGAATGGCCTACTCCTGCACCTATTTTCTATGTTTCTATGTTTCTAAGTGAGGGTATCAACTAAGAGTTTTCACTTCTTGATTTTATGAATACTGGCAGAGTGGATTAATGTTTCAAGACATGTTCACCATTTGCACCATTCGCAAGGGACGGTTATGGAAACCATTATAAACGAGACTTAAGAGGGAATTCCTGAATTTTGGATGGATTCACCTGAGCGCGGAAGGGGGTAGATAGGTAGGTGGTAGGCGGGATATGGAGGGAAGGTAGCAAATGGCCAGATAAGCCATCGCAGTAAGAAAGCAAAGATGAAAGGCTGGAAGAACTGCAGCAATAAGCAAGGCAAGGACATGGGGTGGTGAGCACCAGACTGAGAATTTAACATTTAATATTGTGACTTGGAGAATAGGAGCAATGCAAGCTTGGGTATTTGGAAGGTATTTAATAATTTACGCAAATGATAATGTGGGCTGCAGAGTTTGAATGTATTCATGTTTATGAAGAAAAGCACATAGAAAACAGTACAGCACAAGAACATGTTCTGCGGCCCACCTCTATGCCGAATTCGATGCCAAGACCAACTCTAATCCATCTGCACATGTCCCTCCATTCCCTGCATATCCACGAGCCTATGCAAAGGTCTCTTAAAAACCTCTATTGTGTCTGCCTCCATCCCTTGGCACTTATTACTCTCTGTGTCTCAAAACAGATCTTGCCCTGCGCACTTTAAACTTTGCACCTTTTGCCTTAAAGGTATGCCCTCTAGTATTTGAGTAGAACATGGCAGGTTAACCTGAAGAGCAATGTATTAATTGAGTAGGAAGGAACCGCAGATACTGGTTTACACCGAAGATAGGCACAAAATGATGGAGTAACTCAGCGGGTCAGGCAGGATCCCTGGAGAAGTTTCGCGTCGAGACCGTTCTTCAGACGGAGAGTCAGGGGAGGGGGAAAAACTAGAGGTATGAAAAGGTTGAGAACAAATCAGAGCTGGCACCAATGAGCCGAGATGTAACAAAATCAATGTGATATAATACGAGGGGTAATGGGAAAAATGTATGTGTACCGTTCACATTAGTGCTTCTGTGTGAATATCATGTCCCACTGCAGATCATAATATCCTTCCTCAAATATCAGCATCCTTTCACTATAACGAGGGAAAAATTCTGTTTAGACAAATAACTTGGTTGAAGCTGATTTCTGGAGTCATATCGGGTGAAAATCATTTTTACATCAGCTGCATTGTTTCATTTCGTTATGAAGCTAAACACTATTTTTTAATTTTCTATCTGTATTTAATACTTTAAGATTTCATATACAGTATAGATGTCAATTAGATCAGGAACTGCTATGTCAATCAAGCATCTGATTGTCAATGACCATGATGAAAGATTGTCTTGGTCTATCATTAACACGTCTTTAGAAGATGACTTGTGAACTGCGCCACACAAGCTGTTTGTCTGGAACAATGGGTTCCATTTGCTTCTGCACAAAATGTTTCCATCATAAAACAATACTAGGAAACTTGAGTTTTATTTTATTTTCTTTGGAGTAGCTTTCTGCTTGTAAAGCAAATATGTTGGAACATATTTATGAACAGTTCGTATCCATTGCTTTGTTACCTTGGGATTTGATCATTTATTACTTAATTAAATTTTGTTTAAATCCGTGACAGATAATATATATACCATGGTAGGAGACTAGTTACATGAATGTTTGACTCAAATAATAGGTAACAAGGTCCGCAAGTGTTCATAGTTACCTAAGCAACAGGACCACCTATTGTATCTAATACAATCATCTACTCAATCATATCTTTTCAATGTACGGAGCCACTGAATAAACATTGTGTGCAGGATAGTGTTCATTTGCACCATTCTCAAACACCTATGCCCTCAAATCTGCTTGCTTAGTTTAGTTTAATTTAGTTTAGAAATACAGTGCGGAACCAGGCCCTTCGACCCACTGAGTCCGTGCCAGCAAGCGATCCTTGCAAATGAACACTATCCTACAAACATTAGGGAAAACTTTATCAAGCCAATTAACGCAACTTTCTCAGCATAATCTTTCAGGTTGTGGAACTGTTGAGGGAATGCAGCAAGAATGTTGCTGCGATTATGTGGCCGTTAAAGTTGCATGGGTCACAAAATACTTGCGGGCTCGTAAGAGGAGGAAAATTCAATGAGCTGTGGCTTCTGCTCTCTGGCATGCATCTTATCAGTTTCATTCAGCATTGGAACTCACCATCATCCTGTATTAGAGTCGCCGCTGTTAATTCAAAAGAGATTCAACATAGTTGCAATGTACTAAAAGATTTATTAAAGAAACCCCAAACATTAAATATTTAATGGTGGTAGGTAATCATTATATGTGAAGGATACGAGGGTGTGTAGAACATAGAATACAGAACGTAGAACAGTGCAGCACAGGAACAGACCCATCAGCCCACATGATGCCAAGTTAAACGGATCTAATCTGCCTGTACATGATCCATATCCCTTTATTCCTTGTAGTTCCAGGTGCCTATCTAAAAGCCTCTTAAATGCCACTGTCGTGTCTGCCTCCACCACCATCCCTGGCAGTGTAATCCAGACCACACCACCCTGTAAGAAACAACATTTGCCCCGCACATCTCCATTAAACTTTCCCCCTCTCACCTTATAGCAACCATGCACTCTGGTGTTGGGCATTTCCACCCTGGGGAAACAGGTTCTTACTGTCTACCCTATTTAAGCCTCTCATTGTGTTATATGCTCCGATCAAGTCAATAAACAATAGACAATAGATGCAGGAGCAGGCCATTCGGCCCTTCGAGCCAGCACCGCCATTCAATGTGATCATGGCTGATCATCCCCAATTAATACCCCGTTCCTGCCACCTCCCCATATCCCCTGACTCCACTATCTTCAAGAGCCCTATCTAGCTCTCTCTTGAAAGTGTCCAGAGAACCGCCCCCACCGCCCTCTGAGGCAGAGAATTCCACACTCACAACTCTCTGTGAGAAAAAGTGTTTCCTCGTCTCCATTCTAAATGGCTTCCCCCTTATTCTTAAACTGTGTCCCCTGGTTCTGGACTCCCCCAACATTGGGAACATGTTTCCTGCCTCCAGCGTGTCCAAACCCTTAACAATCTCATATGTTTCAATAAGATCCCCTCTCAACCTTCTAAACTCCAGAGTGTACAAGCCCAGCCGCTCCATTCTCTCCACATATGAAAGTCCCACATATGGAATTAACCTTGTAAACCTACACTGCACTCCCTCAATAGCAAGAATGTCCTTCCACAAATGAGGGGACCAAAACTGCACACAATACTCCAGGTGTGGTCTCACTACAGAGTCATAGAGTCATAGAGTGGTGCTGTGTGAAACAGGCCCTTCGGCCCAACTTTCCCACACCGAGCAACAATGTCCCAACTACACTAGTCCCACCTGCCTGCATTTGGTCCATATCCCTCCAAACCTGTCCTAGCCATCTGAGTCTCCCCTCATCCTCTGACATTCCATAGTCATAGTTTATAACGCCTAGCCCTGAAGTATGATGGCCCCTGTGTTCTGGGAGCAAGAAAACTTTGCAGAATATATCCACTAAATATTGGATTAAATTAAACAGAATATTGGTTACCATTTAAAGATTGGAGGAAAAGCTTCAGTTTTATCCTGAAGTTTTATTTCATCTTTTCTTCAGCTCTTGCACCCAATTAGAGATGGTTATGTAGAAAAACCCAGAGAAAACCCACAAGCATCTCTGGAGAACACGGATAGGTGATGTTTCAGATCGGGACCCTCTATCCCAGTTGCACTTTATAATGGGATCAATATGAACAAAATTGTACATGGATTTTTTTAGTGTGTGTTTAAGAAAGAAATAATGGCACATAAGTAGAAAAGGTATTGATACATTGATTTTTTTTTTAAAGGACAATCTTTCATGAAATTTGAATCCCTGGAAAATGATGTGTAATAGATCCCTTGTTATTGATTATTCACATCAACTTTTCCTGGTTCTGTCAACTTTCAATGAACAAACTTCCCCTCAAACATCTAGCATTCTAATACAGAGGGAACGCAGTTTAGTTTGGTTCAAGTGAAACCATTTGTGTACAACATCTATGTTATGATCAGCTTGTGAAAACCTGGGATATGTTCTGACTTTAGACTTTAGCGTTACAGCACGGAAACAGGCGCTTAGGCACCCCAGACCAGTGATCACCCCGTACACTAGCACTACCCTACACACTAGGAACCATTTTTTTTTTTCTTGAAGCCAATTAACCTACAAACCGGTACGTCTTTGGAGCGTGGGAGGAAACCAGAGCACCCAGAGAAAACCCACAAGCTCACAGGGCGAATGTGCAAACTCCGTACAGGCAGCGCCCATACTCAGATCGAACCCGGGTCTCTGGTACTGTGAGGCAGCAGCTCTCCCGCTGCCCTCTATTAACAGCATGTTATTGCTTTTTTGTTGGATTGTCTCTTTTCATATTCTTAAAGTAAATTAGGGAGAATGAAGACAAATAAATGTGCTATTTGTTTGCAACTTTTATTTTAAATGTTTTTGCAGAGTCTACTGTTTCTGATGACTTCCGGAGTTTTTCCAGCATTTTCCGATTTTATTATTTATTTCCGATTTTCAGCATCTGCAGTTTTTTATAAATTTCTCTGCTGCTGTAAAATAACACCAAGGATTAATGCACTGCTTTTGAGTTAATTTGCTTAAATACATAAGGGTATTTCTATGATGCTTATCCACTTAAAATCTTAATGCGAATATAACGAGCTGTTCCTTACGACCCAGCGGTATGAATGTTGATTTCTCTCATTTCAAGTAACTCTTGCGTTCCTTCACCCCCTCCCCCACCCTAGTCATCCTACCAGTTCCATTGTTCACATCCCTGTATCGCCCTCCATTGTCACCGCTTCCCCAGCCAACAATGGGCCATTGTGGGCTCCACCCTTCCTTGGTCATCTGTTGCCGGCCCTGATTTGTTCTGGCCCTTTCCTACCTCCATTTCCCTCCCCTTTATTTTCAGTCTGAAGAAGGGTTTCATCCCAACACGTCACCCGTTGGGAACGCTGCCTGACCCGTTGAGATACTCCAGCACTTTGTGTCTACCCTCAACCACACTCTTGCATTTAATAACCAAATTCATTTTCCCACTTCATCTCAATATGCCTTAATTCCCTTTTATTATGAATTTCATTACAATGTTATCTTAAAATGGAGACTTGCAATGACAGCACATTATATATTAAATGCAAGCATTTTGTTAATGCTGTTGGTTGAGCAGGAGGGCTTTGAGATTTTAGCTGTTTCCGAGGCAGTTGCAGTTGAGACCAATTAACTTTGTGTACTGGGAATAAAAATAATACTATGTCCAACTGTTTATATGAAAGCAAGTAGGGAGAACTAGGCAGGAGATCACAGTTGCGGTCTTTAGAAGTCCACTAATTCAATATATTTGCCAACTTTCAGCGGGGCTGTTATTTATAGGATGTTGTGGATTCTCTGAAATATTCAATTAAGCGTGCACATTAATACGAGTTCAGGTTCTATAGACACATAATATAGCCTAGAAATCCTCTGGTTTCATTTGGCATCAAAAGTAGTTTTATTAGTTATCCAATTGCTAAATAAATAAGCATGGAAGCCTCTGGGCATGTGCACTGACATCAAATAAGAAACAATGTTGAACTGATGTTGGTGGTGGATGAGACTTGTTTAGTTGAGTTTAGTTTAGAGATACAGCTTGGAAACAGGCCCTTCAGCCCGCCAAATCAACGCTGACCATCGGTCATCCGCTCACACTCGTTCAATGTTATCACATTTTCTCATCCACTGCCGACAACACATTAGGGGCAATTTAGGGGAGAATTAGCTGACAAACCCACACGTCTACGAGATGTGGGAGGAAACCGGAGCACCCGGAGGAAACCCACGCAGTCACAGGGAGAGCGTGCAAACTCCACACAGACGGCACCCAAGGTTAGGATCAAACAAAAACAATGTCCTCATCCCCCCCCCCCCCCCCCCAAAAGTAATTAAGAGCTTAGTTGGAGGTTGTAGTGTTTAATAACCTGTTGATTGCAGGGAAGAACCTGTTCCTGAACCTGGACGTTATAGTTTTCAGATTCTTGTACCTATTTGAGAGTGTGGCCAGGGTGGTGCGGGTATCCGGTGATGCTGGCAGCGATTCCTGCAGATCTCTTCGATGGTGGGGAGGTCAATGCCCGTGATAGATGGGAGCTTGGACCATTACCCAGACTTGGTGTGGTCTATCTACCTGCACGTACTTTTCCATCACCTCTTCAGTATAGAGCAGAATGTCTGGCAATTTCTCATCCCAGGACTTCACTTGGCTCCTTGCCTCCTTAAAGAAAATAGTCCTTGATGTTATTAGCATATTGGCTGCTTATAAACATTTATATATCAGCTGTTTGTTTCCCGGGTCCATATCCAGGAAAGATCCATTTGAGGTGTTTACCTGTTGGACTTGTTAATTGGGGCCACTTTTTATACTCTTTATTTAAGGAGTGTTAGGACTGCCAATTTAATTAGCTGCTTGGTTGAAATCGCATTGTGTTTTGAAGAATTGGAGAGAATGCAGAAGGGAAAGATGTAGTAGCGACAAATATTGACTCCATCTACACTCTGCCTCTGACAAGCAGCCAATAACACCAAAGCATTGTGACGTCCCGGCTATTCCTCCTTCTCCCAGTTCCCGTCCAGCAAAAGGTACAAAAACTTGAAAGCGCGCACCACCGGCTCAGAAACAGCTTCTTCCCCTCTGTTATCAGGCTTCCGAACGGTCCATCCATAAGCTGGGGCACAGTCCTGTTCATCTCTACCCCATTGCGGACATTGGGCTCTGTCTGTGGTACTGATGTGTTACAATGCTGAGAACTATATTCTGCACCCTGTATCTTCCCCTTTGCTCTGCCTATTGTACTTGAGTTTAACTTGATTGCATTTATGTAACGTGTATCTGATTAAATAGCATGCAAAACAAAGCTTTTCACTGTACCTCAGTACACTTGGTAATATACAAAGCTGACTAAAAGAATCATGTCTGGACATTGGACTTTGCCAATGGAACTGATGCACTCGTGGCTATCCCTCGAGGTCGGGGTGATTGTCTATGTTCTGTTGTTTTTATGGAGTCTCAGGTGGCTTGTGAATCCAATCCTGGCTTTGAAATAGTTCTCAGCACTACAATGCTGAGAACTATATTTTGCACTCTGTATCTTCCCCTTTGCTCTACCTATTGAACTTGAGATTGCATTGATTGTATTCGTATATGTTATATCTGATGTGTTTGGATCGCATCCAAAGCAAAGCGTTTCGCTGTACCTCACTCACTACAAGTGACAATAATACACATAAATCTAAACGGTGTCACCTATAGAACCTAAGAATAAGGGGTAGGCCATTCAGAACGGAGATGGGGGAAACATTTTCACACACAGAGTTGTGAGTCTGTGGAATTCTCTCCCTCAGAGGGCGGTGGAGGCAGGTTCTCTGGATGCTTTCAAGAGAGAGCTAGATAGGACTCTTAAAGATAGCGGAGTCAGGGGATATGGGGAGAAGGTAGGAACGGGGTACTGATTGTGGATGATCAGCCATGATCACATTGAATAGTGGTGCTGGCTCGAAGGGCCGAATGGCCTACTCCTGCACGTATTGTCTATTGTCTATACCTTGCAACACTTTCCAACTTACAACCTCTGGGCTGATTCTAGGCTGATTGCTTGAAGTTCATCCCTCACAGTCATCAGTGAAAAGGTGAAGGGGTCTAAATGAAGGGGCCAGAGTTTGGCAAGTCATTTGGACTTTGATGGCTCACTCAAGGATATAGCTGCAGAGGCAATAAATCTCAGCGACAGCAGATCCCAGTACATTGGTAAACCACCAACAGAACAGTTCTATTCTAGAAAGATGAAAGAGAGTGCAGGAAACTATAGACCAGTTTTATAGAGATACAGCGTAGAAACGGGCCTCTTGGTTCACCGAGTTTCTACCGAGCAGCAATGAAGAATGATTCAGACCTGAACCATCGCCTGGTCGTTTTCTCCCCGGCTGTTGCTGAGACCCATTGAGTTCCTCCAGCACTTTGTGTTTTGTTGAGTGGATTGTTTATGTTCATAAGTTATAGAAGCAGAATTAGGCCATTCGGCCCATCAAGTCTACTTCACCATTCAATCCTAGCTGAACTATCTTTTCCTCTCAACCCCATTCTCCTGCCTTCTCCTCATTAACCCTGACATCGGTACAAATCAAGAACACACCAAATTCCACCATAAAAATATCCAAATGAATATTGAGTACAGGAGCAGGGAGGTTCTACTTCAGTTGTACAGGGTCTTGGTGAGACCACACCTGGAGTATTGCGTACAGTTTTGGTCTCCAAATCTGAGGAAGGACATTATTGCCATAGAGGGAGTGCAGAGAAGGTTCACCAGACTGATTCCTGGGATGTCAGGACTGTCTTATGAAGAAAGACTGGATAGACTCGGTTTATACTCTCTGGAATTTAGGAGATTGAGAGGGGATCTTATAGAAACTTACAAAATTCTTAAGGGGTTGGACAGGCTAGATGCAGGAAGATTGTTCCCGATGTTGGGGAAGTCCAGGACAAGGGGTCACAGCTTAAGGATAAGGGGGAAATCCTTTAAGACCGAGATGAGAAAGACTTTTTTCACACAGAGAGTGGTGAGTCTCTGGAACTCTCTGCCACAGAGGGTAGTTGAGGCCAGTTCATTGGCTATATTTAAGAGTGAGTTGGATGTGGCCCTTGTGGCTAAGGGGATCAGAGGGTATGGAGAGAAGGCAGGTACGGGATACTGAGTTGGATGATCAGCCATGATCATATTGAATGGCGGTGCAGGCTCAAAGGGCTGAATGGCCTACTCCTGCACCTAATTTCTATGTTTCTATGTTTCTATTAAGGCCGATTCACAAAAACTAATATCATATTTTTATAATAGTATATTAAATAGAGAATTACCCTCAACAGAGGCACTAAGAGAAGATTGGGAACATGAACTAATGAAAAAGATTCTGAAAGATAGATGGGAAAAGTATCCGATGAACACACATAATTATTCCATTAATGCAAGACATAATCTAATTCAATTTAAATCATTACATAGACTATATTATTCAAAAACGAGGTTGAATAAATTCTACTCAAATGTCTCTCCTAGATGCAATAAATGTTTGTTTCAAAATGCCAATATAACACATTATTTTGTAGGATGTATAAAGTTGAATAAATTTTGGAGCGATATATTTGATATATTTACAAAGCTCTTCAAGTCAAGAATAGAACCAAATACGGAATGGATTATATTTGGAATAATAGTAGAAGATATCAAGTTAAACAAAGACCAAAAAGTATTCTTTAATTATGGGTTAATAATTGGAAAGAAATTGATACTTCAATTTTGGAAAAATACAGCTATACCAACTATTAAAATGTGGATTAGTAATATGATGGACATACAGTGGCTTGCAAAAGTTTTCATACCCCTTGAACTTTTCCACATTTTGTCACGTTACAACCACAAACGTAAATGTATTTTATTGGGATTTTATGTGATAGACCAACACAAAGTGGTGCATAATTGTGAAGTGGAAGGAAAATGATACATGGTTTCCAAATTTTATTACAAATAAAAAACTGAAAAGTGTGTCGTGCAAAAGTATTTTGTGCCCCCTGAGTCATTACTTTGTAGAACCACCTTTCGCTGCAATTACAGCTGCAAGTCTTTTGGGGTATGTCTCTACCAGCTTTGCACATCTAGAGACTGAAATTTTTGACCATTCTTCTTTGCAAAATAGCTCAAGCTCAGTCAGATTGGATGGAGAGCGTCTGTGAACAGCAATTTTCAAGTCTTGCCAGAGATTCTCAATTGGATTTAGGTCTGGACTTTGACTGGGCCATTCTAACACATGAATATGCTTTGATCTAAACCATTCCATTGTAGCTCTGGCTGTATGTTTAGGGTCGTTGTCCTGCTGGAAGGTGAACCGCTGCCCCAGTCTCAAGTCTTTTGCAGACTCTAACAGGTTTTCTCCCAAGATTGCCCTGTATTTGGCTCCATCCATCTTCCCATCAACTCTGACCAGCTTCCCTGTCCCTGCTGAAGAAAAGCATCCCCACAGCATGATGCTGCCACCACCATGTTTCACAGTGGGGATGGTGTGTTCAGGGTGATGTGCAGTGTTAGTTTTCCGCCACACATAGCGTTTTGCATTTAGGCCAAAAACTTCAATTTTGGTCTCATCAGACCAGAGCACCTTCCTCCACATGTTTGCTGTGTCCCCCACATGGCTTGTGGCAAACTGCAAACAGGACTTCTTATGGCTTTGTTTCAACAATGGCTTTCTTCTTGTCACTCTTCCATAAAGGCCCGATTTGTGGAGTACACAACTAATATTTGTCCTGTGGACAGATTCTCCCACCTGAGCTGTGGATCTCTGCAGCTCCTCCAGAGTTACCCTGGGCCTCTTGGCTGCTTCTCTGATCAATGCTCTCCTTGCCCAGCCTGTCAGATTAGGTGGACGGCTATGTCTTGGTAGGTTTGCAGTTGTGCCATACTCTTTCCATTTTCAGATGATGGATTGAACAGTGCTCCGTGAGATGTTCAAAGCTTGGGATTTTTTTTATAACCTAACCCTGCTTTAAACTTCTCCACAACTTTATCCCTGACCTGTCTGGTGTGTTCCTTGGGCTTCATGATGCTGTTTGTTCACTAATGTTCTCTAACAAACCTCTGAGGCCTTCACAGAACAGCTGTATTTATACTGAGATTAGATTACACACAAGTGTAATCTAATTTACTAATTAGGTGATTTCTGAAGGCAATTGGTTGCACTGGATTTTATTTAGGGGTATCAGAGTGAAGGGGGCTGAATACTTTTGCACGCCACACTTTTCAGTGTTTTATTTGTAAAAAAATTTGGAAACCATGTATCATTTTCCTTCCACTTCACAATTATGCACCACTTTGTGTTGGTTTGTCACATAAAATACCAATAAAATACATTTATGTTTGTGGTTGTAACATGACAAAATGTGGAAAAGTTCAAGGGGTATGAAAACTTTTGCAAGCCACTGTAGCTCACCTTGAAGAAATGAGACTCCGCCTAATAGATAAATATGACCAATTCTTAAGGAGTTGGTCCCCTTTCATCGACTTTTTGGAATCATGTGATGCAGCAGTACCGTAAAGATTACTGATTTCAGGTCAGGTCGTGGTAGTTTTGAACATTTCTTTTTTTAAGGGACTTCAATTTTTCTATTTTCTACTATCTATTTTTCCTCTTTTTCTTCTCTCTATTTCTTGTCTTTTATAAATTTCCTTTTCAAAAACATAAAACTAGAGGTTGTACATAGAATATATTACGTTATGACACAGTTGGCACCTAAAATTAGGTGCCACTGTATTGTTTTGTCTGTATTAACTTCTAATAAAATAAACAAAAAACAAAACAAAAAAAAAATATCCATTGACTTGGCTGCCACCTCCTTCTGTGGCGATTCATTCCACAAGTTCACCCTCTGACTAAAGAAATTCCTCCGTATCACCTTTCTAAAGGTACGTCCTGTTATTCTGAGCTTGTTGGTGTTGGATCAAGGTTGTGGTGGGATGGGGAGGGGCTGGGGGTAGGTGCAGAGTGGGGATATGCTTAGCCATCTGTACCATGTTACGCTGCAGTGTTATCGTGCAAATGATTAGTGCCTCATCTATTAGAGCAAGCAGTTATTTCATCACAGTACACATTTTCCTCTGGGGGACAATATGTCATGGCACCTCAATGATGAGTCTGTCCTGGATGTATTCAATGCTTTGAACCATCTCTTGAAATCACTTGAATTGGCTGAAGATGGACTTCTGCGACAGTGGGAATCTCGGGCGGAAGGCAAGGTGGATCACCTGTTAGCACCTCTGGATAAAGGTGGCTGTAAATGTCTCTCACACTTAGACATTGGGCCCTGCCACAGTGGGGATATATTGGAGCCTCCCCCTGTAGCAATGTTACAAAATTTTGAGATTTTAAAAATCAAGTCTGCAATTTATCCCATCAGACAAAGAATAAAAAGAAGTTTAATTTGACACCTAATTCACTTTCATATCTTCAGTATTAAAAAAGTTATGGCCATTTTCATAGTTGGAAATTAGCATCTTGATCCCTATTGCCTTTCTATTGACTTAACACAAAAGTTGTGATCGAGGACAGTCAAAAGCCCGTAACGTTCTTAAAAATGAAAAGAACTGAAAGAAATTTTCAGTTATTATAGATTGAAGCATTCTGAAACAAATATGAAACAATCTTACTTGGATGACCTGAAATTAAAGCATATAATTAGTCAGTTACCCAATTGTAGCTAATTACAAAATTCAATTACTAGATCTAAACATCTATCCATTTCTTAAGAAAAAAATAACTTTTCTTTTAAAGCCTAAGTGTCCAAATAACATTCACACAAGAATTCACAATATAACATGATTTTTGAATCAAATTGTCATTAATTTATAGGCCAAATTGAAGGAATTTAGTGTTTAATGCCTGTAAATTAATGGCCAGTTAAATCAGTTTGCGAGTGGGATTTTCTGGAACGCGATGGATTGGAACGTTGCGGTTGCGGTGAATTTAAATCCCATATCGGCAGGAAAAATTCTGCCGATTCGTATGGGGACTAAATCACCGTTTCGCAACATGAAATGTTGATTGAGGTCATCTAAACAAACGAGTTTATATGAAAAAATAAACAGCTTTCACTTACTTGTCCCCTACGTAAAATCCGTCCCCGTTGTCGGCATTCACGGCATTAGGTGCTAATTTTTATTTTACTGCAGCGCTGAAATAGTCGGGCGATTTAAAAAAAAAAAAAATTTAACTTACCGGCAGTCGGAACGAATCTTTAGAAAAATCTCGCACTTTGAGAAAATAAAGTTCCGGATGGCAAGGGGAAACCGCATTTTAACCCCCCCCCCCCCCCCCCCCCCCCCCTCAAAGGCGCCAAAGTCGCGCACACGGCCAGTGACAGAACTGCAGCACCGCTAAAGGTAAGTTTTGTAACATACCTACCCTGTGGTAGCTGATTAATTGAACCACCATCGCTCACAAGTAAATGTGATAGAACCACAAGGTGGATGTGACCTGTTGGTTGTGAGATCACTTACAGGCACTCCCTGACTTACACAAGGTCATAAGGAATAGGAGTAGAATTAGGCCATTCGGCCCATCGTCTATTCTGCCATTCAATCATGGCTGATCTATCTCTTCCTCCTAACCCCATTCTCCTGCCTTCTCCCCATAACCTCTGACACCTGTACTAATCAAGAATCTAGCAATTTCTGCCTTAAAAATATCCACTGACTTGGCCTCCACAGCCTTCTGTGGCAAAGAATTCCACAGATTCACCATCTTCTGACCAAATAAATTTCTCCTCATCTCCTTCCTAAAAGAATGTCCTTTAATTATAATAGGCGACTTACATAAACTTACATTCTTTAAGCCCACTGGTGATCAAGCGGTCCCCACCTCAAATAGTGAATTTGTGTTTCTGTAGCACTTCTGCTTCCGACTTGTCATCGGACTTATGCAAGTGTTCCTGGATGCAACCCTTTCGTAAGTAAGGAGTGTCTGGACTTACGTTTATTACATGCTGATTTTGCGAATTTAGAATGGATGTAATCCTGAACTGCCGTTAGGCTGGAACCTCACTATTTTTAGATGGTAATGGTAGAGTGTAGATAGTACATTTAGAAAATAAAAAGTCAGGTAGATAGTAGTGGAAGGGTGTACCGGACAAAATGTGTGACCCAAATGCTGGAGTAACTCAACGGGTCAGGCAGCATCTCTGGGAAAAAGGAATAGGTGACATTTTGGGTCAAGACCCTTTATTCCGGAGATGCTGCCTGACCCGCTGAGTTCCTCCAGCATTTTGTGTCTATCTTTGATGTACCGGACAATCTGGGTACCAATTGTGCTCGTATGTTTTCTACTGAAGTAAGCTTCTGTTGGTTGCAGGGATGCTGGGCGGGTGGAAGTAGTATTCTGGAAGAGCACTCTTGTCATTATGATCTTAATTCAGATTTAGCATATTTATGAAAATGGACAAAGGTAAAATAGGACGATGGACCCAAAATGCTGGAGTAACTCAGCAGGTCAGGCAGCATCTCTGAAGACAAGGGTTTTGACCCAAAACGTCATCTATTACTTTTTTCCAGAGATGCTGCCTGACCCGTTGAGTTACTCCAGCATTTGGGCCACACATTTTGTCCGGTACATCCGTCCACTACTATCTACCTAACTTTCTATTTTCTAAACGTAATATCTACACTTCAGGTCAAGACCCTTCCTTCTCTCCAGAGATGCTGCCTGACCCGCTGAGTTACTTCAGCACTTTCTGTCTTAATCAAGAATCCAGCATCTGCAGTTCCTTGTGTCTTCAAAATAGAAGTAACCTTTCTGAGTTGAATTAAGATCAATTTTACTGGGCTGAAAAGTAGTTTAATGAAAGCTGTTTGCAGGTAAATGCCTGCCACTGCTCTGACTGATTAATGCAGGAATTTAAAGGGGTCACGATAAACATAGTAAAAAAAATCCAGAGACCCCTGGATAGTATGGTGCAGAAACATGTAGGGCTGTACAAGACACTAATTCGACAGAAAGCTGAGAAGATGTCGATAGTAACAGAATGAAATTAATAACGAAAGGAAAAAAAAGAGGTATGAAATGTTTAAAAATATTGACAAGAAAAAATCAAAGTTATTGTTATGATGTTTCTAAAGTCCATAGTGTGCAAAAAGAGAACTGACCAGTGGTTAGAGTCCAGACACACCCCGACTTACGAAAAGGTTATGTCCAGAGACACTTGCATAAGTCCGATGATCACCTAACAAGAGGATTTATATTTGGTTGGAGGATGTGCGTAAGGTTCTTAATAAATATTTTGAGGGCACTAATGCTGATGTTATTAATAAGGTGAATAAGTGCAACCTATTAAATGGGTTAAATGTCGAAAAAGAGGAAATGTTAAGGAGTTTGTCATCTTTGAAAATAGATACATCACAGGCCCAGATAAAATGGACTCTAAACAAGAGAGGGAAATTGTGTGCAGGAAGGAACTGCAGATGCTGGTTTACATTGAAGCAAAGCACAAAATGCTGGAGTAACTCAGCGGGACAGGCAGCATCTCTGGAGAGAGGGAATAGGTAATGTTTCGTGTTGAGACTCTTCCTCTGAGCTGAGATGACCAATTTTTCATTCCTCTCTGTCAACGAGTGTAGTGGCAGTGGATTGAAGAACTGTTGCAGAAGTATTGTTGATTGATAAGGAGGAAGGGAGAAGCCAAGTGATTCTAGGCCTGTTTGTTTAACCAGTATTGGGCAAATTGTTGGAATCCATGCCAAAGAACAGTGTAAACCTTCACTTAGAAACGCACGGATTATTCAGGGCAGCCAGCATGGATTTTTTAAGGGGCGGTCACATTTGACTAACTTGATTGCATCCTTTGAGATAACAAGGAAGATCAATGAGGGCAGCATGTTTTTTTGTAGTCAACATGATGTAAATGGCAGGCTTGTCAAGAAAACTGAAAAGCTTGGGATTCAAGGAGGAATGGGAAAATGGATCAAAAACTGGCTCAGTTCCAGGATGCAACGTGATGTGGCGACTGGAAGGCTGTTACCAGCAGGGTTCAGTTCTTGGTCTGCCAATGCTAATGGCACAATATTTGTCACATGTACTGAGGTGCAGTGAAATTCATTTTTGCGTACAGTTCAGTGCACGCATCGCTGTACAAATGCACCCAGACACCTCTTGAATAAGCATCGCAGACGCAATCTACGCAAAGGTACCACACAACCTGAAGAAATAGAAGCAGCGGAAGAGAGAGATGTGAACAAGTTTCTCACACAAATGGGGGCCGGGGGTTTGGAGCTCATAGCCTGCGAGGGTTGTAGCGGCCAAATTCCTTGCAGCATTTTCACAGTGCTGGGACCTTTACTGAAATAGCCGTGACCTGCAGCGTGGAGAATTGGGTATCGGAAGATGGGATTAACTTTTCCAACCATTATGGGCAGTACGGCCAGCTTATCTGTTGTCCGTGTTCTAAGATTCTATGAATTGTCATTTCTTATCAAGTGAAGATAATGTTTCTGCAATGCATTTTTATCTAGCATTGTTCATAGCAATTTATTAAATAATCACCTTACAAATGCCATGTGCACTGCATTGATGTTTTAAGCTAGGTTGTGTGCCGAGGTTCAGGATTAAGTTGAGGTTTTTCCAAGATGCAAGGTACCCAAAGAGCAGTGCATAATTCAGGTCATTCCATGAAGCTTGTTAGTTAAGTTTAGTTTAGTTTAGAGATACAGTGCGGAAACAGGCCCTTCGGCCCACTGAGTACACGCTGGCCAGTAACCCCACACACTACGCTATCTGACACACTGGGGATAATTTACAAACCCTTTACTGAAACCAATTAACCTACAAACTGTGAGTTTTTGGAGTGCGGGAGGAAACCGGAGCGCCCGAGAATACCCACATGGTCACAGAGAGAACGTACAAACCAGCAAACCCCGCACAGTAACACTATCCTACACACACTAGGGACAATTTACAATTATACCAAGCCAATTACCCTACAAACCTGTATGTCTTTGGAGTGTGGGAGGAAGCCGGATGTCCTGGAGAAAACACACGCTGGTCACAGGGAGAACGTACAAACTCTGCACAGACAGCACCCGTAGTCAGGATCGAACCGGGATCTCTGGCGCTGGAAGGCAGCAACTCTACCGCTACGCCAACATACTACCCCATGTGCACTGCATTGATGGTTTAGGCTTTGGTCGAGTGCCTTGGTTTAGGATTAGGTTGAGGTTTTTCCAAGACGCAGGGTACCCAAAGAGCAGTGTATAATTTGGGTCATTCCATATAGCTTGCTAGGGTCATGAACGTCATGAACCATAATGACTCAATGCTCACCTCTGCAGTAAACATCATCGTAAATAATCCAGTGTCACTTTGCTTGTTTCCCAATCAGTCGCCTTGATGTTTTCAACTGTAAACAAATCACACAGGCCCGCATGTTTGACATACAATGTAGACTCATTCAAATAGACTAGTTCCATACAACTGAACACAATGCAGACTAGTTCAAAATCGAGGAGCCTTCTTGAGCTCTGGCTAATGAAATCTCCATGGAATGGACCGAAAGGACCCTGCGATGCTGGCTGAATAATTATTGAGAACGTTTTGACCATGTTGGATTGGCTCTGGTATGTCAGATACATTCCTGTTATTAGGCAGAAGTTACCAGGATTTTCATTGTCGATTGCATAATGCACCCATTCATAATCCTTCTACAGAGCAGCCATAGGAAGGAGTTGCCAAGAATTGAAGATTGGATGGGAGAATATAGAACATAGAACAGTGCAGCACAAGAACAGTCCATTCGGCCCACAATATCTGTGCCAAACATACTACCATGACCAACTTTTATCTGCCTGCACATAATCCATATCCCTCCATTCCCTGCATGTCCATGCACCTATCCAAAAGTCTTTAAAATCTCCCTATTATATCTGCCTCAACCATCACCCCCCCGCAGAAAGTTCAGAGGCACTTGCTCTGCGTAAAAAAAATGTGTCCCGCACATTTCCTTTAAACTTTTCCCCTCACACCTTAAAGCTATTTATTCCCTTGAGCATTTGTTTTTTCCTCATTTGTTGAGGTCTTGCTTTCTGGAGCTGAGGACTGCTTCATTCGATGGGGAGTTGCAAATGGAATTAAACACTGTTCAAGCACCAGCAAATATCCTGGCCTCTTATGATGCAAAGACGATCATTGTGGAATGAGCTGAGATTGTTTAGGACTTGCTGCTGACCTGAGAAGAAACCTACACTGTCACCCTGGACCAGATTGACCCCGAACATTCATCTCAAACCTCCTTTGGACAAGGACTGACTCCAACAGTGGACTGTTTTCTCCTTGATGCCTGTTGACTTCAGATTTAACAGGGCTCCTTGATGCCATGAAAAAGGCACAAAGTGCTGGATTAGCTCAGCGGGTCAGGAAGCACCTCTGGAGAACATGGATGGGTGATGTTTTGGGCAGGGCCCCTTCTTCGGATGCTAAGCGGTTTCATGTCGAGACTCTTCCTCAAATTCCAGGTGACGTTTTGGGTTGCAAACCTTTTTCAGGCTCCCAATCTGAAGAAGTGTCCCAAAACGTCACCTTTCCACATCCTCCAGAAATGCTACCTGACCCGCTGAGTTACTCCAGCACTCTGTGCCTTTTTTCGTATAAACCAGCATCTGCAGTTCTTTGCATCTCCTTGAGACCATTGTTGGTCAGGTGCTGCCCAGATGGCAAGAGCAGACTGTCTCACCAAAACCATTCAGTTCTTCAGTCCATGTTTGGACCAAGACTGTGATATGGTGTGGAGCAGAGTAATTCTGTTCAAAGCCAAACTGAGAGCAGGATATTGAGCGAGTCTGTCAACTCAAATGTGGCAATGTCAAGAGAATATAGTTGCAACTGAATTATTTTAGTTTTAGCAGGTGTGAGATAACAGTGTGTCATTGGCATGCCTTGTTACACATTGCACAATGTGCTTTTAGCATCAGAACATGAGAGCCAAAGTATTTCCCCCTAGTTTTGCTGCACCAGAATAGTTGGAGAAATGGCCATTATTCACAATCCTTTCCAGGCATTTAGATAAAAGATTTTTGAAAGAAAAAAAAAAATCATGATTTTGTGAGATTGACAATATTGCATTGGACAATAGGTTTAGTTCAGTTTACAATTGTCACCTGTACTGAAGTACAGCAGAAAGCTTTTTTTGTTGCATGCTATCCAGTCAGCGAAAAAGACTCTTCACACGATTCTAATCATGACATCCACAGAAAAACTTTGCAGCTGTGTTTTACAAAATTATAACATGTTTTAATTAAACTTTTATCAGTGGCATGGGGGAAACGCAGGAGAACGGGGTTTTGGAGGGAAAAATAGATCAGCCATGATTGAATGGCGGAGTTGAACTCTTTGGCCTAATCTTATGCACATGGTTTACTGAAATGTGGTGATTGTCCCACAGACCCCAGCAAAAAAAGAACTTTGCTAAATTGTAACTGTTCATCATTTCAGGATCATTATTTTAACATTCTTTCAAAAATAACATTTATTTTCATCCAACCAAGTTATTTTTTGTGAAGATCTAATGAAATAATAAATCTATTTTAAGGCGAGACTGAACTGAATTTGTAGCCTCTGGCAATAGAAGATTCCGGATTTCCTTTCAAGTGGTGCCACATAATGTTGTAAATAAAGATTTTTTTACTGTCTTGGTGTCAGTTAACAAAAGTTGATATCAGAAATGCCAGTGAAGGGGAGGCCATTTAAGACTGAGGTGAGAAAAAACATTTTCACCCAGAGAGTTGTGAATTTGTGGAATGCCCTGCCAAAGAGGGCAGTGGAGGCCAAATCACTGGATGGATTTAAGAGAGAGTTAGATAGTACTCTAGGGGCTGGTGGAATCAAGGGATATGGGGAGAAGGCAGGCACGGGTTATTGATTGGGGACGATCAGCCATGATCACAATGAATGGCGGTGCTGGCTCGATGGGCCGAGTGGCCTCCTCCTGCATCTATTTTCTATGTTTCTATGAAGCTGTTACAATAAATAATTGCAGTTGAAATTATTATGGCAGGGTCACAATTCATTTTCGGAGTACGGATGAAAAAAAATAACTCCAGTATAAGCATTAGTTTGCTAAATTAATGCCTCTACCACCACCCCTGGCAACACGTTCCAGGCCCCCACTACTCTGAGTTTTTAACAAAAATCTCCCCGCACATCTCCATTATACTTCCCCTTCTCACCTTATAACTTTCCCTCTATTGTTGGGCATTTCCACCGTGGGAGAAAGGTGTTGACTGTCTACCCTATCCATGCCTCTCATAATTCTATATACTTTCATCAAGTCTTCCCTCAACCTGTGAAAACAATCCAAGTCTATCCAAACTCCCCCTGTAGCTGAAACCCTCCAAATCCAGGCAGCATTCTGGTAAAACGTATCGAGACATTCTATAAGAGCATGGTTATAAAACATGCATATTAAATGATAACAGTACAACACTAGTTAACGAATAGGTCCCATTTTTAAAGATGTGTATCGGTTGAAAATGCTCAGAAGTTACATGAGATGGTGACCCTTCCTCCATGGTATTGTAAAGATTGGCATTCACTGATGAGAAAGATCAATTACTAAAAGTGGAGACAGAGAGAGAAAATTACTTCTGCCGCTTATTGGATGAACATATATCGGACGTTTGAATTTAATAATATTATGGAGCTTGATCGTATGTAGTGGTGACCATAAGTTCGACATTTGTAATGCAAAGACAGCCTGTATTTGAGATCTACGTCTTGGCCAGTTGTATACCTTTTGAAATGCGGGCACTTTGGCAATGTACAGAAACAGAAGATCGACACAAAATAGCTGGCGTAACTCAGCGGGACAGGCAGCATCACTGGAGAGATGGAATGGGTGATGTTTCGGGTCGACACCCTTCTTCAGACCCGGGTTGGCTTCACACAACAAGAAATGCAACAGATAACTATAGCTGGGGTTGACTGTTGACCGGTACAACGATAAATTGGTTTGTTTAAACGGCTTTTGTTCTTTGAATGGTGTGGAATCTTTAATGCTCATTTGCAGTACCACACTGTTGTGGAACTGCACTGAATTTAGTCTGGGCTGTATGTAAAAGTTTCTGGATTGAGGCCATGAATCTTTGAGCTATTGCCTCAAGGGCAAGACTGCTAACATGGAGCTAAGGCTTCATTTTGAAGTGCTGACAATGTCTAATTTATGCAAGAACTGATATTAACTTCCATAATTGACTGACTGTATGCAAGATACATTTCAGAGCTTTCTACTAGGTTGGTTGCTCTGGTTCTTACTGCGATGGAAAGATTTGGAGAAAAAAACACACTGAGTACTGTTAGACTTGGTGATGAGGTGTTTATTTTGGGATATAACTAATTTCCAGTTTTTAGCTGTCGATGGAAATGATTCAGATTTCCCCTCCAATTTTCCGAATAGAAGGAAACTATTAGATCAACCCACTTGTTGAGGGGTCCAGATACGATTTTCCACAAATGCACGGGAAAGAACATATTGACTGGTTGCATCACGGCCCAGTTCCTCAACTCTAACGCTCAGGAGTGAAGTGGTGAACACTGCCCGGTCTATCGCGGAGTACTGACCTCCCCACCATCGGAGGGATCGATAGGAGATGCTGCCCCATAAAGACAGCCAGCATCACCAAGGACCCACACCACCCTGGCCACACTCCCATTTCACTACTGCCATCGGGAAGAAAATATAGAAGCCTGATAACTGCAATCTCCAGGTTCAGGAACAGTTTCTTCCGCACGACCATCGGGCTATTGAACACTACGATCTCCATCTACATTCCAAACTCCAAACAGGTGTCAGGGGTTGTGGGGAGCAGGCAGGAGAATGGGGTTAGGAGGGGGAGATAGATCAACCATGATTGAATGGCGGAGTAGACTGGCCAAATGGCCGAATTCTACTCCTATTCCTTATGACCTTATGACCACGGATTACCTTGATTGCATTAGGCACTTCAGGCTTTGCATTAGGCACTTCAGGTTTTAATGCACTGTGTTGGTGTTTTTTTATTATTGAACTTTTTAATGTTTATTTATTACATTATCCATTGAATATTGTGTTTACAAATCTGTGACGGAATTTTATTGTTCCGTTTCGGTACAAACAACAATAAAACACTTTTAATCTTGACTTGACTCTTGACCCAGTCTCAGGGATGGCCACATTGTCCATTTCAAAATCAGAATACTCCAGTGAATGCAAATGATTGTGTTGTCAATTAAAAAATGTTTCTCCTTATTCAGCACTTGTCATGCCTTAGGATTCTTCAGCAGTGAATATGTCTTTGGGGTCTTTGGGATTGTAGCTGTGTGATCTTTAACCACTCTGTCAATCGTGTCAATTTGATATTTGAATATATACTCATTCACTGGAGTATCCTGATTTAGAAATTCACCAGATAGTTCGAACAACAATTCAACCAAGTTGTAGACTCATAGAGTGATACAGTGTGGAAACAGGCCCTTCAGCCCAACTTGCCAACAAGTCCCAGCTACATTAGTCCTACCTGCCCGCGTTTGGTCCATATCCCTCCAAACCTGTCCTATCCATGTACCTGTCTAACTGCACAGAGAAATGGAGGGGGTGGGGGCGGGGGGGGGGGGGGGGAGGAAGGGTTGTTTATAGATGGGGCAGCACTAAATAAAGGATGAAAATAATTGGCAAATAAAAACTTTCAGAAATGGCGCAGCAGGAGAGCAGCTTGCCTCACAGCTCCAGGGACCCAGATTCTATTTTGACTATGAGTGCAGTACTCCTCGGGGGTTTGTACGTTCTCCCCGTGACCGCGCGTGTTTTCTCCGGATGCTCCGGATTCTTCCCACAATCAAAGTGCATCGAGGTTTGTAGGTTAATTGGCTTTGGTTATTGTAAGTTGTCCCCCGTGTGTGGGATAGTGCGAGTGTACGGGGATCGCTGGTCAGCACGGACTCGGTGGTCCGAAGGGCCAGTTTCCACGCTGTATCTTTAAAGTCTAAAGTCTAAATGATTAGAAGCTGCTTTGCAAAGTGAGTTATTGTCTGGAATGCACAGCTTGAAAGATTGGTGGAAGCAGATTCAGACACAACAGTCAAAAGGAATTGGATATGTACTTGAAAACCGGAAAGTTGCACAGCTATGGGGGAAACGCACTGCCTGGGCCAAGTTGATAGTTCTTTCAAAGGGCTGGTGGGCAGATGCGTTTGTGAAGTGCAATCCTCTGATTTTACATCTAAGCGGAAACCAGATTAGTGGGCTTTTCTGGCAGATTTTGAATCATTCTGGACTGGAGATGTTCACATAGTCTCCGCAGTGCAGATGGATGAGCAATGAGATTATTTTTTAGCTGAATCACTGGAGTGGAGATATGGGTAGTTTGGTTTGGTTAGGAGATACAGCGCAGAAACAGGCCCTTCGGCCCACTGAGTCCGTGCCGACCAGCGATCCCCGCACACTAACACTCTCCTACACACACTGGAGACCATTTATATTTATGCCAAGCCAATTAACCTACAAACCTGTTCGTCTTTGGAATGCGGGAGGAAACCGAAGATCTCGGAGAAAAACCATGTGATCGCGGGGTGAACGTACAAGACTCCGTACAGACAGCACCCATGGTCAGGATCGAACCCGGGTCTCTGGAGCTGTAAGCGCTGTAATGCAGCAACTCTACCACTGCGCCACCGTGCCGTTCTCTACAACTGAAGTAGGGCCTGCAACACAAGATGTGTACCGCTCTGAAGCAGGAACACGGCTGATAACTGGAGTGCTTAGCATGAAATTAAACAGCAAGTGACTTTGGTTGTTATCTTTTATTTCTTTGCTGCGATTGACAACCTTGCAAGCAGGTTGACTTCCAATCGTCTTGAGAAATAGAAAGGTCATCCATTGTTACCTAAAATGGACGCAAATTGCTGGAGTAACTCAGCGGGACAGGCAGCATCTCTGGAGAGAAGGAGCGGTGACATTTCGGATCGAGACCCTTCTTCAGACAGATGTCAGGAGAGAGAGAGGGAGATACATAGATAAGGAAGTGTAAGGTGTGAAAATATGAATATAAGAGAAAGGAGATCAGGACAATGTAGAATAGATAATTACTAGTTAAATGCAGACCATTGTTAGATAATATAATGCTGAGCATTTTTCTCAGAAGTATGCTTCACTCTAGTGCACTTGAATCCAAAATATCTCTGAGTATATTAATTACAGCTAAGGAGTGAGTTCAAATGTATTGCCTTGAGAATTACAAGCGACTGGATGTATTTTGAGGATTTAATATATTTTATGAACCATTTTGAATTAGTTGAGCAGATAGCACTGAGATTGGTAATTAGAATCCCATGCCTTCTATGCAACAGATCATTGTTACTCTCATAATTTATTTCTGCAAAATAAAACCAACTATCTCCAATTTACTCAGAAGACTTGCAAACATTAACTTGGGAGTTAATGAAAAAACACTTCGCTTTGGTGGTGCAAGTACTCAAAGCCCTTTAAATTGATTAGTCTAGTTTTACAACAAATTTGTAGTTATATCTGTGGGAAAAAAAAAAATCAATTAGGATTTTCACTGGCAGATCCAACATCAGATCTGGACCACAAAATGTAAAATGCTCTTATTTCCCTACAGGCGAAGATTTTTTCAATTTGAAATTGATCATTTATGCAGCTCAAAGATAACACTGGAATGCTAATGGTTTTAATAGAAGCACTATATCCTAACTTATCACTTTATTTCAGCAGTAGTTATTCAAAATCTAAGTGAGCTGGATTTGATTTGTGTTTTTGCTTTCTTGGGCTTCAACCAAACTGAAACCTTGTGTTCCTTGTAGGCAATCTGGAGTTGGAATTTGACTTTGAATATTTGATGTTATTTCAAAGATCCACCAAAAAGTGCAGGTTTGTGGGTCAATTGGCCTCTGTAAAATTGCCCCGAATGTGCAGGTAGTGGATGAGAAAGTGGGATAAATAAGTACATAAGGGCAGCGCATCTCATAGAGCCGCTACCTTGCATCACCAGAGACCAGGGTTCGATTCAGATCTCGGGTGCTGGCTACGTGGAGTTTGCACGTTCTACCTGTGACTGCGTGGGTTTCCTCCAGGGGATCCGGTTTACTCCCACATCCCAAAGACATGTCGGTTGTAGGTTAATTGGCCTCTGTCAACTGTGCCTAATGTGTAAGGAGTGGGTGAGAAAGTAGAATAACATGGAATGAGCATGAACGGGTGTTCAATGGTTGGCGTGGATCCATTCTGAATCTCTAAAAAAGACTGCAGGTGCTGGTTCTCAAAATAAAATAACACAAAGTGCTGGAGTAACTCAGCAGGTCAAGCAGCATCTCTGGAGAACACGGATCGGTGACATTTTGGTTCGGGAACCCCTTCTTGAGTTCCAAGAAAGGTCCTAACCTGAAACGTCACCTATCCATGTTCCCCAGAGATGCTGATAACTAAAGGGCCTGTCCCACTTGCGCGTCATTTGCACGTAATGCAGGTGGCACGCGAAGATTTTGTGAATCCCAAAATCCTGGGGCGCCGTGCGTGACCGCCCGTCACTGCCTATGCCACCACGCCTCACCACGTGCCCTGCACGCGTCACGCGTAAACAAAGTCACGTAAATGACGCGCAAATAACGCCCAAGTGGGACAGGCCCTTAACCCTCTGAGTTACTCCAGCATTTTGTGCCTTTTTTAAACAACTGGAAAATAGGTGTTGTTTGGCAGATGGAGACAAGGAAGCTCTTCCAACGAGAACTACGTTCATGCATCATTCATGAAGACCCATGGCCCAGCACAAAATACATCGCAAGGCAGCTCCAAAATTGTTATCCCTTCCCCCAAAATACTTGGACTGTGCCCAAACTAATACCATGTGTCTGTGTGTATTCACAGTGTTAAATTACTCTGGACTGTCATTCTTAACATAAACATGATGTCGTGACGTTATTGACTGCAGATTTCCAGGCACGTACCTTATTTACCAGTCCTTTGATTTCTCTCTTGGAGTGTCTGGCAGCCTGCTCTTTGCCCTCAAGAAGCTCCTCTCTTGAGAGGGTGGTGAATCTGTGGAATTCTTTGCCACAGAAGGCTGCGGAGGCCAAATCAATGGATATTTCTAAGGCAGAGATAGACAGACAATAGACAACAGACAATAGGTGCGGGAGTAGGCCATTCGGCCCTTTGAGCCAGCACCACCATTCAATGTGATCATGGCTGATCATCCCCAATCAGTACCCTGCTCCTGCCTTCTCCCCCTAATCCCCTGACTCCTCTATCTCCGCTATCCGATAGATTCTAGATCAGTACGGGTTTCGGGGGTTATAGGCAAAAGACAGGAGAATGGCATTTGGAGGGAAAGATAGATCGGCCATAATTGAATGGTGGGAGTAGCCTTGATGGGCCAAATGGCATAATTCTTCTCTTATCACTTATGAACTTATCCAATATATTACAGCGATTTATAGCTGGCGTTTGACTTGGAATTTTTTCAAAAATCATAATGAACTTATGAACTCTTAGCTCAGTTGTGTGGAGGTGTTGGATTGACTGGGTAATAGGGAGTAGGCCGACATGACGCGGTGCCACGTGGTGGGGGCCTTCCCAAGGTGCCGCCGCGCCCATCCGTAAGTCCTGTAGCCTCCCGCATTTTGTGTCTTCAGTTTGGACCAGTATCTGCACTTCCTTCCTAAACATTTATTAAGTTACTTATCCCTGGGTGATGGTGATTGTGGGTTTTGGCTTTGCTTTTGTGACAACTTGTGGATAAGATTATACTAAGGTAAGGTAGAGTTAGGATACTGTGTGGGAAGGAATTACGCGTGCTGGTTTACACCAAAAATGGACACACGATGCTGGAATGGCTCAGTGGGACGGGCGGCATAGAAAGATAGAAGAAATGGGTGAAATTTTGGGTTTTCACGTCTTACCCCTTCCATATCTCTCGTTTCTCCCTCCCTTGACTCTCAATCTAAAGAAGGGTCTCAACCTGAAACATCACCCATTCCTTCTCTCCAGAGATGCGGCCCGTCCCGCTGTGTTACTCCAGCATTTTTTGTCTACCTTCAGACCAGACGGCTCGACGGTCTGTGGAACACGCTCGAAGGTTCGGCGAGCCGCCGGACCTGAACGAAGGATCAGCGCACCGCGGTGCCGGGAGGGAGCCGCTGGAGACAAACGTCAGATGTGAGGAGCAAGAGCCGGGTCAACAGGGGTTAATGTCTCCAACGCCTTTGGGTTTGGCTGCGGGAGGCACTCCCGGGACACAAAGGTGGCCGGGGGAGGAGAGGAGAGGGACGTCGGTTCGTGGGCCGATCCCTTGGAGGGTGATGGAGGAAGTCCCTGCAGGAGCCTGGCGTTTACTGAGATAGGGAACTACTGCAGTATACCAAGCGAGCGGGGATTCTCTTGAGCTTCTACAGGTGTACAGTAGAGAGCATATTGTCTGGTTGCATTATGGCAACTTGAATGTCCAGGAGCGGAAAAGACTGCAAAAAGTTGCAAACACTTCCCAGTCCATCGCCGGCTCTGACCTCCCCACCATCGAAGGGATTTATCAGAGTCGCTGCCTCAAAAAGGCAGCCAACATCATCAGAGACCCACACCATCCTGGCCACACACTCATCTCACCACTGCCATTGGGAAGAAGGTACAGGAGCCTGAAAACTGTAACGTCCAGGTTCTGGAGCAGCTTCTTCCCTACAGCCATCAGGCTATTAAACACGGCAACCTCATAAGCTCAGAACTACAATAGACTATTATTATTCTTATTGCACTGTTATTGTTTGTTTTTTGAGTATACACATATAATAGTCTATTGTAGTCTTGCGAGCAACCAATTTTGCTGTAATTTTGGAGAACCATCACCGGTCTTTCAGTACACCAAGGCATCTTATACACATGCATTCATTGAAAGGCAGCTGAGACACTTCCATTTCCCACATCATAATATTTTCCAGACATTGATCAAATAAAAAATATATATAAACATATGTGAGTATGTGTATACATATATATATATATATATATATATATATATATATATATATATATATACACATGCACACACTGAACTTTTTTTCTCTCTCGTTTATCATATTATTTACAGTGTACTATGTTGACATATTCTGTTGTGCTACAGCAAGTAAGAATTTCATTGTTCTATCTAGGACATATGACAATAAAACACTCTTGACTCTCTTGACTCTTGACTGGACTTTGGAAATGGTGACAAAATGGCGGTGACTGGCATGTGTGAATATGGAAAAATAATTTCACAGTGCAGTTGCATATGTGACAGATAAAACACCTTTGATCCATCTAAAGATGAATGATTCTCTGATCGTTGTACAGCGAAGTTGTGGCAATAATTCTAATTTCGGAGAAGGAATGGGTGACATTTCGGGTCGCGAACCTTCTTCAGGGTCTCAACCCCAAGTGTCACCCATTCCTTCTCTCCAGATGTGGCCTGACCTGCTGAGTTACTCCAGCATTTTGAGTCTAACCAATGTGTAAACCAGCATCTGCAGTTCCTTCCTACACATACTAACGTAGGAGTCAGGACCTAAGCATTTACGCGGTTACACACGTTTCGATTTAGGCAGAAACGACACCAATACTTGCGAATCACTTGCGAGCAACCAATTTTGCTGTAATTTTGGAGAACCATCACCGGTCTTTCAGTACACCAAGGCATCTTATACACATGCATTCATTGAAAGGCAGCTGAGACACTTCCATTTCCCACATCATAATATTTTCCAGACATTGATCAAATAAAACATTTGAGTAATTGAATAATTCTATTTATTGTTATTGAAATTACATCAAGCTATAAAATCTGAACATTGATGATAATTTGATTAAAGATCAGCTTTTAAGCTTCCGTCTCAATGTATAAATCCATCCCATGCCAATATTTCAATGATTTAATAAAAAGATAGCAAGTCCTTGATGTCTATATACACCATTTTGATGGTCAGATATAATTCTAAATATGACATGCCTTAAGTGTGATGAATGGTATGTGTGCCATGTTACTTTTTTTTAATCATTCTTGTTTATAGTTAGTTGAACTAATTAATTAAGCAGTGTTTCAACGTGTCCATGCGATTGACGCATGAAGAAAGGATCTGTATTTGAAACAAATCTTGCCGTTAAGCTACTTGGGAACTTATTGCTTGTTATTATCCACAGTCCACAAGAACAATGAAGCTACGACAAGTGGTAATAATGATAGATAGATGGGATGATGGCATGAAATGGAGTAATTGAGCGGAAACTGAGTTCAAATTTTTGCCCCCATTTAAAAGACGCCCAAGTTCAATTCTCATTTTCAAGAAATATCCATCCTCATTAGTTACTGGTGTAATACCACAGCCTTAATTGTGATATTTATTACCTGATGGTGAATTAAACTGGCTCCATTTGTGCATGCTCTTCATTTTTACGCAGTTTAGTTTAGAGATACAGCACAGAAACGGGCCCTTCAGCCCACCAGGTCCGCCCTGACCAGCGATCCCCGCACATTAACACCATCCTACACACACTAGGGACAATTTTTACCAAGCCAATTAACGTACAAACCTGTACGTCTTTGGGGTGTGGGAGGAAACCGAAGATTTCGGAGAAAACCCACGCAGATCACGGGGAGAATGTACAAACTCCGTACAGACGGCACCCCGTAGTTGGGATCGAACCCGGGTCTTCGACGCTGAAAGGCAGTTGATAGTTGGCAGATTTTGTGAGAGGCCACATTAGCAAGATTCACTCTGATTCTGTGGAGGAAGGAACTGCAAATGCTGGTTTACACCAAAGATAGACACAGAGTGCAGGAGTAACCCAACTGGCCTGGCAGCATCTCTGGAGAAAAGTAATTGGTGACGTTTTGGGTTGAGATCCTTCAACAGACTGAGAGTCAAGGAGGGGGGCACCAGACGTAAGGGAAGACACAGACCAAATCAGAGCCTGCATCGATGACTCAAGAAAGGTGGAGCCCACAATGGTCCATGGTTGGCCGGGGACGAGGTGATGGTGGCATCACTTACTGCCCAGCGCTACTGCCCAATCAATGTCTTCTCAATCAACAAGGTGATGGAGGCTGTCATCAATAACGTTATCAACAGACACATGCCCAATAATGAGGGAAACAAGGAACTGCAGATGCTGGTTTACAAAAAAAGGACACAAAGTGCTGGAGTAACTCAGCGGGTCAAGCAGCATCTCTGAAGAACATGGATGGGTGACATTTGGGGCCGAAACCCTTCTACAATAAATGCTGGTCTTGTAAGCAGTCGGCAGATCTTGGAAAATGCAACGAAAACCTATTGCCGACTTCAAATCAAACATTTTGTACAATGCAGATTTGTGACTTTAGTTTAGTTCAGAGATAGTGTGGAAACAGGCCCTTCGGCCCACTGAGTCTGCACCGACCAGCGATACGCTAGCACTATCCTATAGACCAGGGACAATTTACAGAAGCCCATTAACCTACAAGCCTGAACGTCTTTGGAATGTGGGAGGAAAGCAGAGCACCCGGGGAAAACCGACACGGTCACAGGGAGAACGTACAAACTCCGTACAGACAGCACCCGCAGTCAGGATCGAACCCGGGTATCTGGCGCTACAGGGCAGCAACTCTACCGCTTAAAATGGCTGAGCGGCAGTATTTCGAATCTGAACTATTGTGTCCAAAATGCCTTAAAGGAAAAGGTACCTTGATGGGTCCCGACCTGAAACATCACCTGTCCATGTTCTCCAGACATGCTGCCCGACCTGCTGGGTTAGTCCTGCATGTTGTGTCTGTTTTGTAAACCAACATCTGCAGTTCCTAGTGTCTACCTTCAGAGATATTTTTTTACAAGGTAATTTACAAGAAAGACTATTGCCTTCTAAAGCAAAGGTAAAACTGTCTCTTGTTAACAACGAGTAAATATCAAAGAGAGAAAATCTCAACTGACCTTCCAGGCTGTAATTTTGATGCCTTTCCAATTCAAAAAGTTTAACTATTGGTAAATGGAAATGTTCTTGTACAAGAAAATGCTCAGCATAAATTATGATCTAATTAACATTTGCATGATGATAGACTTCCCACTGCTTGTAGTGCTAATTAGCAAATGATAAATGAGAAAGTGTTAATAATTCATTAAGATCTAAGGTATAATGAGAAAGATTTACAAAAATGCTATTTTGAACAGTCTGCCTGCAAAAATATCTGGACAAATATTTAAGATGCTTTAGTTGGTGTATTCCTTCTGAGCTTTTCTCCCTTAATAGGCACTAATTAAAATAATATTTTGATTACTTTAATCATTCTGAAGTCCAGGTTATCAAACAAATATATCTTAACATTATATAATTCCCAAGAGCAAACAAAGTTTATCAAAGTTAAAACTGCAGGAAAGCTAACCGTTATTGAAATGGCATTAAATAATGTAAAGGAAGGATGTTGGTTTACACCGAAGATAGACGCAAAATGCTGGAGTAACTCAGCAGGTCAGGCAGCATCTCTGGAGAAAAGGAATAGGTGACTTTTCGGGTCGAGACCCTTCTAAAGACTTGAGAGTCAGCTAGGTGAGATGCTGCCTGACCCGCTGAGTTACTCCAGCTTTTTGTGTCTGTCTTTGGCATTCAATAATCATTCATTCCTCGCTCACTTCATCACAGACAACTTGCAATACTAAATTAAAAAAATAATAGAAAGCCATCGTCAATTAGGTTAAGGGGGGACTTGGGGGGGAAGGTTAAGGGGGGACTTGATTGAGGTCTTTAAAATGATGAAAGGGATAGACAGAGTTGACGTGGATAAGCTTTTCCCATTGAGGGTAGGGAAGATTCAAACAAGAGGGCATGACATGAGAATTAAGGGACAGAAGTTTAGGGGTAACGTGAGGGGGAACTTCTTTACTCAGAGGGTGGTGGCAGTGTGGAATGAGCTTCCAGCAGAAGTGGTGGAGGCAGGATCGATTTTAACATTTAAAAGTAAAGTGGATAGGTATATGGACGTGAAGGGAATGGAGGGGTATGGTCTGAGTGCAGGTAGATGGGACTAGGGGAAAACAAATGGTCGGCACGGACTGGAAGGGCCGAGAGGGCCTGTTTCCGTGCTGTAATTGTTATATGGTTATTATATGGTTAATTAGAAAGGACTGACACAAAATGCTTGTTTCTGTGCTGTATCTCTTAATTAAACTAAACCTGAAAGGATGTAGAAAGGAAATGTATATACTGGTACATTCTGAAGATAAGCAGGAAGTGCTGGAGGAACTCAGCGGGACAGGCAGCATCTCTGGAGAAAAAGGATAGTTGACGTTCCGGGTAGGGACTCTTCTTCAGACTTGACCTAACCCGACCCAAAACGTCACCTCTCTTTTTTCTCCAGACATGCGGCCTGACTCCAGCACTTTGTGTCTTTCTTTGGTACAGCAATTGCAGTTCTTTGTTTCTACACACCGCCAATTAGGGTAGTTTCAGAAAATATCTATGGACACCATGAGCTTGTGGTTTAACTCCAGTGCAATCTCCCAACGCTCTGAGAAAAACAATTGTCATCTCTAATTGCCTCAGTACTGCACTGGTACACATAAGACATCTCTAAATGTTATAAAGCTTTGCAATTCCATTTTCCCTTCTTTTTAGTTGAGTTTAGTTTATTGTCACGTGTACCGCGGTACAGTGAAAAGCGTTTGTTGCGCGCTGATCTGTCAGCGGGAAGGCAATGCATGATTACAATCGAGATTCTTTTAGTCTTTTAGGTGATATTGTCTGGTACATGCCTGGTACCATCTTGGGTCCCATAACTGCCCAGTTCCACATGCCCCACAGTCTTCCTCTCCACACAATCCTCTCCTGCACCAATCTTCACTGGAAGCCAATTTTTTTGAGCAGTCAGGTCAGGGTCCCAGCTACACTCGTGCCACCTGCCTGCATTTGGTCCATATCCCTCCAAACTTGTCCTATCCATGCACCCGTCTAACTGCTTCTAAAATGTTGGGATAGTCGCAGTCTCAACTACCTCCTCTGGCAGCTTGTTCCATACACCCACCACCCTCTGTGTGAAAAAGTTACCCCTCGGATTCCTATCCAATCATTTCCCCTTCACCCTAAACCGATTCAACATACTCTGGGCAAGATACTCTGTGCATCTACCCGATCTATTAGTCTCATGATTTTATGTTCTCCTACACCTGTTAGTTGAAGGGTCTGGGTTCAAGTCAGATAGTGCAGTTGAGTGTGTGGAGGCCATAGCTGCATTTGCTTGGACTGAAAGAAAAATCTTGTTTGAGATTGAACATTTTTGAATCACCCGTAGAATTTTGAACACCACTTTCACCTCCTGCACCATATAACCAATTATAGACTAGCACATTGCCACAGAGGGGACTATGAAGAAAGTGAATCTGAGCCTTAATGAAGCTGTAAGGGAGATTATATGGCCTGTTTATATAGCTGAACAAGTAATTTGCAAATCAGAAATCACAAATAATGATATTGGTAAAAACAGAACATGACCTTTTTCAGAGAAGTAGATTTTTGTAAATGTTTTGGAATAGCGTAATTTGGAAGTCTCTTTCACGTTACAAATTGGGGAGAGTAGGGGTTATGAATGCAGAAGGCTGTTTTGGTTCATTCATCGCAAATGCCTTCAGGCTTGAATACTGATACAAGAAAAGGCAATGAAATTCACCAACCCCGCATAAAAAATTAGAATTCTGGGCATCACAGTTATTGACATTCCGCGAAAGACCCAGAGCAAAAACATATTGGATTGGGATTTCTCCCTTATTAAATGAGAGCAACGATGACAAAATGGGATTGGAGCTGAGGAGAGGCCATTACCTCTGGGCTGGACTCTGGGAACCATCGCAAATTACTCATCGTTTAGCTTTGCGTGAAGTCCATTAAACCGATGGGGCTAAATGGATTTTTTTTTGCGAGCAATAAAGAGATTTATGTAAAAAAAAAACCCGCCGTGGTAGGAAACAAATAAACATTAAAAAATTGACAGTCGTAGTTCGAAAAAAATAAAATAAAACGTAGAACGTTGCCTAATTCAATAATCCACCAATCTGGGAGCCACTGACAGTGGCATGGTGAAGACATGTTGATCTTTCACCATTCACGTCACTTTATACTTGTACACTGTGATTTATTTTGAGCTTGAGTTTAGTTTATTGTCCCGTGTAACTAGGCGCAGTGAAAAGCTTTCGTTGCCTGCTAACCAGTCAGCGGAATGGGTCTCGACGCGAAACATCACCCATTCCTTCTCTCCAATAACGCTGCCTGTCCCGCTGAGTTACACCAGCTTTTTGTGGCCATTTAGCGGAAAGGCAGTACATGATTACAATTGAGCCATTTACAGTGCACAGATACGTGATAAAGGGAATACGTTTAGTGCAAGGTAAAGCCAGTAAAGTCCGATCTAAGATAGTCCGAGGGTCTATGCCAATCAGCGATCACCCCATACACTAGCCCTATCCTACTCTCTTCGACAGTTTACAATTTTAACAAAGCCAATTAACCTGCAAACCTATACCGTGTGGATTTCCCCCGGGTGCTCTGGTTTCCTCTTACATTCGAAAGACGTACAGGTTTGGAGGCTCATTGACTTTGGTAAAGATTTGAAATTGTCCCTAGTGTGTAGGATAGTGCTAGTGTACGGGGTTTGCTGGCCGGGCGTAGTCAGTGGGCCAATGGGCCTGTTTCTGCGCTGTATCTCTAAAATAAATGATAGCAATAGACAATAGACCATAGACAATAGGTGCAGGAGTAGGCCGTTCGGCCCTCCGAGCCACTGTGATCATGGCTGATCATCCACAAGCAGTACCTCGTTCCTGCCTTCTCCCCATATCCCTTGACTCCGCTATCCTTAAGAGCTCTATCTAACTCTCTCTTGAAAGCATCCACAGAATCAGCCTCCACCACCCTCTGAGGCAGAGAATTCCACAGACTCACAACTCTCTGTGTGAAAAGGTATTTCCTCATCTCCGTTCTAAATGGCTTACCCCTTATTCCTAGTGAACACATAGTGAAAAACATCACTATCATTTATCTTATGTAATATGTTATGGTTTAGTTTTACTTAAAATCGCTGAAGTTAAATGAAGTTGGCATTTTACATCTCATCCCATTGAATGCTTTATGTTTGAAATCAAAACAGTGTCTTGTGGGATCAAAAGAAGCTGATGTCATCAACATAATTGTATTGCCCAAGATATAAACAGAAGTATTCGGTCACTAATAACTGATGAATACAGTAAATTCTCATTCCTCGCCTTAGAAATATCCGACAGATTATTTTCCACATATCAAACCAAAATTACAAATGATATAAAGATTTTTTTTGGTTACCTGGGAGAAAAAAAAGTGATTAAGTATTTTACAAGCTTAAGTCACACAAGTAACAAGGTGATAAATTGCAATGACACTAACTCGGTTTAAAATTATTCATTTCATTATAAATAGTTCCTCTGAGAAAACTAGCACATAATCTAAGTATTTAATCTGAGTATTGAGGTATTTTCAGTGGAAGAGACCGAGTCCATCAATAATCCTTGACAGTGACTCAAAATACTGTGTGGATTTTTTTTACAAATTTGTCAAGATGCTTGTGCCGTCTACTCTTTGGGATTTATAACTTCAGATAAACTGGATACTTACTGTATAAGCATGAGGGAAAGAACCAAGCAGGAATAGACCATCTGCTTTATCAAACCTGTTTCGTAGAGTTGTTAAGTCAATTAAGCATTAGGATCTGTTCCCAACGTTCTCCTGAGAAGTTAAACAGTTCTTTGTGAAAGCAGAGGGTGAATGTCATGGGGGAGTGAGGGGGGTGTGTGAGGTGTTTATTTTTCAGTTAGTTTACTGTCATGGTACCTTTTGTTGCGTGCTGACCAGCCAGCGGATAAAACACATGATTACAATCGAGCCGTTTGCAGTGTACAGATGCATGATAGGGGAATAACGTTTAGCGCAAGGTAAAGCTAGTAACGTCCGATCCTAGATAGTCCGAGGGTCGCCGATGAAGTAGGTAGTAGTTCAGGTGGGCTACTTCAGGGGAATTTCCTCTCCTGCTTCTGAAGGACATCAGACAGGTTTCAGCAGATTATAAGAGCCTTGGGGCATAACACCCAACAGCCCACTTCTGCTTTGTACCGGGTAAAGTTGATTTTAATCAAGGATTTCACCAGTAATAAAAAGGAACCACAAATGCTGGTTTATACCGAAGATAGACATGTGATAATGGAGTAACTCAACGGATCAATAGACAATAGACAATAGGTGCAGGAGTAGGCCATTCAGCCCTTCAAGCCAGCACCGCCATTCAATGTGATCATGGCTGATCATCCACAATCAGTACCCCGTTCCTGCCTTCTCCCCATATCCTCTGACTCCGCTATTTTTAAGAGCCCTATCTAGCTCTCTCTTGAAAGCATCCAGAGAACCTGCCTCCACCGCCCTCTGAGGCAGAGAATTCCACAGACTCACCACTCTCTGTGAGTAAAAGTGTTTCCTCGTCTCCGTTCTAAATGGCTTACTCCTTATTCTTAAACTGTGGCCCCTGGTTCTGGACTCCCCCAACATTGGGAACATGTTTCCTGCCTCTAGCGTGTCCAAACCCTTAACAAACTTATATGTTTCAATGAGATATCCTCTCATCCTTCTAAACTCCAGAGTGTACAAGCCCAACTGCTCCATTCTCTCAGCATATGACAATCCCACCATCCCTGGAATTAACCTTGTAAACCTTGTCAGGCTGCATCTCTGGAAAAAAAAGGTAGAAGATGTTTCTGTTTGGGACCTCTCTTCAGACTATCCAGATTGATTTTGAGGACTTCTAGCAAAGCTGAAGACAATGAATGCAGGATATTTTTAAGTTCTCCATCTACATTACACTGCAATGGACTTGATGATATTTATGTATAGTATTATCTGATTTGATTGGATAGCATATAAAACTAAGCTTTTCACTGTATCTCAGTGCACATGACAATAGTAAACTTAAACCAAGACTTATATTTGAGTGTGTTCAGTCAGCGATTCTGATTGGCCACGACAGTCATCTGGTGTGTTTGTTTAATAACCATAACATCCACTCTGCCAGCGTAACGCAGCCTATCCCAATATTTAAATGTGTGTCGTCTTGCAAGAAACTGAGCTTCATCTTTGGCTATATGTACTGTATCTCAGTGACTGGAAAGATAACAAATTGGTGATTTAGTTTTAGTTTAGTGCGTTGAAACAGGCCCTTCGGCCCACCTAATTACAGGGAAATGCTTTGTTTTGCATACAACCTGGTAAAATCATATAGCAGACCTCACCTGGGCAATAGATAGACGCAAAAAGCTGGAGTAACTCAGCGGGACAGGCAGCATCTCTCATCTACTCACCTGGGCAGTACATAGGTGTTGTCACGTTTCAGGTGCCGACAACATTACACAAGTTCACGGAACATTCCTAACCTCCCTCCTTATCTTCTGCCTGCCGCTGCAGGTGGCATCAGGCCTGGATCCCCCCCCACCCCCCCATCGATTCCCCCCCTGTCCGCACTGACCATCGTACACATCCCACTTTCACATCCCACACACGAGGGACAATTTAAAGAAGGCAATTAACCTACAAACCTGGAAGGCTTTGGAATGAGGGAGGAAACCAGAGCTGCTGGAAGAAACCCGCACGGTCACACAAACTCTGTACGGGCAGCACCCGTAGTCAGGATTGAACCTGGGTCTCTGGAGCAATAAGGAAGCAATTCTACCACTGTGCCGCCCTGGTAGAGGATTGCTGAAAGATGTTTGAGTGAGACGGATGCCAAAGATGATTTTTCTTGGTGTTTTCCAACAAATCGCATTTGCCCAAGGCCACTGTGTGTAATGATGAGTGTGTATAACCCACGGTGGCCTTGACATATCCCCATCCCCTCACATGGACCAAGTGTAGCCACATCACTGTTTAAATAGGTGTGGGACAATATGGCTGCCACGACTGGTTAAATTGTGGACCATGGCATGTAGCAGTTAGAAAGCAATCTAGCTCCTGCTTCAAATCAATATATGTATTTCTCTTAAAGTAAATAATATTACATAGAAACGTAGAAAGATAGAAAATAGGTGCAGGAGGAGGCCATTCGGCCATTCAAGCCAGCACAGCCATTCGTTGTGATCATGGCTGATCGTCCCCAATCAATAACTGGTGGTTGAAGGAGGTGGAGAGATCACAGGAGCCCCGAATGATGCGAACATGAGTGATAAATAAAAGGATTCAAAAGCATTCAGCAAGCCGACAAATCCTCTCGCGCAGTGTGAAGTGCAAAATATCACATTTAAGGATGTATGGGAACTGGAGGATGATTTACGATCGGTGTGGAGTTTGTACTTTGTCCGTGTGGCCACCTGGGTTTTCTCCGGGTGCCCAGGTTTCATCCCAAATCCTAAACACTTGCAGGTTTGTAAGTTAAATGGCCTGTGTCAATTGCCTCTAGTGTGTCGCGAATGGACAATAACATGGAACTAGTGAGAATGGGTGGTCAATGGTCTGCCTGAACTTGGTGGGCTGAAGGGTGTACTTCCAAACTGTATCACTAAACTAAACATCAAACAATCTGCCAGCTAGCGACTGCTCAACAATGAAATGCAAATCAATGGGTCAGTATTTCTAAATAAAATTAAATTGGGAAAAATGTTAAATTTGGGAAATGGAGCTTGAGGCAGATTGAGATAATTAGCAAGTAGCTTGTTAAATTAAATAACTGATCCTTACAGTACTATTTTGCTGCCTTTCTGAATGGTGCTTCACGTTACAGGTTTGTATTTGGGCTGGTAGCTGCACAAATGCATGCAAAAAGTGTTAACTGCACCAAACCTGGCATTCCAACTTGGATGCAAACTGCAGTAGCAATGGAAACAGCATCCAAGAAAATAAGGAAAATTTGTCCTGACAGCAACCAGTGTAATTGTACCAGTCAAGTGCATATCTTTCATTCATTGTTGTTTATCTCTCCACATCACCATCTATATCTCTCATTTCCCTTATCCCTAACCAGTCTGAAGAAGGATCTCGACCCCAAACGTCACCCATTCCTTCTCTCCAGAGACGCTGCCTGTCCCGCTGAGTTACTCCAGCTTTTTGTGTCTATCTACTTATAATGAAGAAATGTTTTTGTATACTAAGATGTCCATTTAGTGATTCTTTCAGACAATAGTCTTACAGCGACACAGACCCGGGTTCGACCGTGACTATGGGTACATGTCTGTATGGAGTTTGTACGTTCTCCCCGTGATCTGCATGAATTTTCTCCGAGATCTTCGGTTTCCTCCCACACTCCAAAGAACAGATTCGTAGGTTAGTTGGTTTGGTATCAATGTAAAAATGGCCCTAGTATGTGTAGGATAGTGTTAATGTGCGTGGATCACTGGTCGGTTCAGACTCAATGGGCTGAAGGGCCTGTTTACGCACTGTATCTCTAAACAAAACTAAATTAAACTAATAAGGATACTAGGAACTGGAAATATACAGTGCCTAATGCATAAGCAGTAACTGCAGTAAACAGATAATTGTTCAAGTAAAGGTGCTAATGAACAACCGGAGCATTGGCATGTAAAGTAATATTGCCTCAGTGTGCGATAATGTGTCAAGACACTTACTCCAGATAACATTGACAGAAAACAGTCAAACTGTAAACTTACTCTGGTGACGTTTCACAGCCATTGGGAGCAACACTGTGCAACATAACACACATAATAAGAATCTGAGGGGTGACTTTTTCACACAAAGGGCGGTGGGTGTGTGGAGGTAGTTGAGGCTGAGACTATCCCAACGTTTAAGAAACAATTATACAGGTACATGGAAAGGACAGGTTTGGAGGGAGGGACTAGTGTAGCTGGGACATGTTGGCCGGTGTGGGCGAGTTGGGACGTCGGGCCTGTTTCCACACAGTATCACTCTATGACTCTCTGACACAATCAATATAATGACCTAGCATTGTACCAAACATTAAACCACGACAACCACATCCATGAATCCTCATTGGAATGAATGGATTTAGTTTAGAGATACAGCATGGAAACAGACCCATTTCCAGTTTCCTGACAAAATGTCTTCAGCCCGTGTGTGTGAACGGAAAGAGCTCCGATTGGCGTCCAGTGTTGAGTGGTACACCTCAGGGCACAGTACTTGGCCCACATCTTTACATAAATGACATCCATGAAAAAGTCGCAAGTACGACCAGACTATTCGCTGATGATTGTTTGCTGTACCGTCCAATTAAGTCAGCTGATGATGAAGCTGCTCTCCAAAAGGATCTCGATACTATGGTTGAGTGGTCACAACAATGGGGCGTGCAGTTCAACCCGTCCAAATGTGAAACCATGCGTGTCACCAGAAAGAGGAATCCAGGAGAAACATCTTACAATATACTTGGTGCCACCCTTGAAGAATCCAAACAAACCAAGTATCTTGGCATCAAATTGCGGAACGATCTGCGTTGGAATGGTCAGACTCATCATGCAACGGTGAAAGCAACAGGTGTCCTAAACTTTCTGAGGCGCAACTTTCATCATTGTTCAACTTCTGTCAAGGAGAAGCTATACTTCACCCTCGTTAGAGCTCATTTGGACTACACATACACAAATAAAAAAATGTCATCCATCGAACGTGTCCAAAGACAGGCCGCTCGATTTTTGTTACTAATACCTATGAGAGAGAAGCAAGCGTCACCAAACTTCTGAATTCACTGGGGTGGAACCCTCTCCAAGACAGACGTGAAGCTCACCGTTTGACCTGTTTTTACAAAATGTTAAATGGCCAGCTTGACATAGATTACAAGACCTACACCAAACCCAAACCAATTAGGAGCAGACGAGGGCATTTGATCCAATTTGAGATTCCAGCTGCCAAGACAGATGTGTACAGCAATTCATTGTTCCCCTTCACAATTGAAGCATGGAATAGTCTTCACCCTACCATAGTTACCCAACCAGATGCAACTACATTTAAGGTAGCTCTTTCTTCCCAAGAACCCTTCCTGGCTTAAGTCCTCCCTCCACCACCTCCAGTTTAAATTCCATTTGGAATATTTTGGAGGACCAGGAAACCAAGAACCAAGAACCTTCGGCCCACCGTGTACATGCCGACCATCGATCACCCATTCACACTAGTACTATGTTATCCCACTTTCTCATCCACTCCTTACACACTAAGAGCAAGTTACAGAGGTGAATTAGAATTCTGCATGTCTTTGGGATGTGGGAGGAAACCAGAGGACCCGGAGGCAACCCATGCGGTCTCACAGGGAAAACGTGTAAACTCCACACGGACAGCACCCGAGGTCGGGATCGAACCTGGGTCCCTAATGCCATGAGGCAGCTACTCTACCAGAGTCTTGCACCATTCGTCAGTCATGGAAGTGATGAGGGATATAATGGCATTATGCGAGTTCTATGAGTTCATCATATGAGCACCCGTTCACATAAGCTCTGTGTCATCCCACTTGAACGAGTGCATCCACTTCTTATGATGGCATCAGTTAGTTAACGGGCTATGGGCCAAACGCGGGCAGGTGGGACTAGTGTAGATGAGGTGCTTTGGTCGGCATGGGCATGATGGGCTGAAGGGAAACCACGGGCAACGTGGCCTGGAAGCTTTGCCGCTTTGGTTTACAGTCAAGTTTCCAATGTAGTGGCAGTTAGGTTTTCGATATCGGACATTTTGCCACTGGTGCTTCCAATTCTTTTATCTACATCATTAATATAAATGTTAAAGAGCAATGGCTGAATATTGCTCACTAAATGCACGATTAGTAGCTGGTCTCAAAGCGGAGTCCCTGCCATTAATAACACTAAGTCCCTACCATTAATAACACTACGTCCTGTGAGAATGGACCAATTCTTTCCCTAGAAAAGATTCATCCTGGCACGATACCTTGTTGCAAACTTTTTGAAGATTTATGTGAACTCTGTTGGCTGGCCACTTGCAAATGTAAGATTTTCTCAGCTACGTTAACCCGAGAGGACAATCTGTGCTAATCTTATCGCCAGTCAGTTGTTGACAAGAAGAATATTTAATCCCTTTTGACAACTTGTTTAACATCAGGGTATATGGAGCTTGAGATCCTGAATATATCAAGAGATTAACAGTAAGCTAAATGCAAGATAGATCGAATCTTTGTATCATTGTCAACATAAATCCATCTGACACAGAAGGAAAGTTAATGATTGTTTATTAATATTGCATATTAATGATTGCAATCATTCCAGATTCAGGGACAGTTTCTTCCCAGCTGTTATCAGGAAACTGAACCATCCTACCACAACCAGAGAGCAGTCCCGAACTACTATCTTCCTCATTGGTGCCCCTCGGACTCCCTTTGATCGGACTTTACCGGCTTTACCTTGCGGTAGATGTTATTTCCATATCATGCATCTGTACACTGTAAATGGTTCAATTGTAATCATTTATCGTCTTCCCGCTGACTAGATAGCACGCAACAAAAGCTATTCACTGTACCTCGCTACACATAACAATAAACAAACCTAAACTAAACTAACTAAATGACATTAATGGCAATTAAACAGTCTATTTGTGTGAATAATAATAATAATAATATATTTTATTGTCATTACACATAAGTGCAACGAGATTTGGTTTGCAACTTCCATCCAATGTCATAAATAAAATTTAGGTTTAGATACCCCGAGAACAAGGTTTGTAAAAACGAACATTAAACCAGTAAAATCAACACAGACTAAAGTGCGAGGCCGGGGGAGACAGTCCATGGGGGTGGGGGGTTACTCAGCAGGGCCGGTTCAGAGCCGCTATAGCTCTGGGAATGAAGCTGTTCCTGAGTCTGGAGGTGCGGGCGTAGAAGGCTTTGTAACGTCTGCTGGAAGGGAGTAGTTCGAGCAGTCCATTACAAGGGTGAGAGGAGTCTTTATGGATGCTGACGGCCTTCCTGAGGCACCGTGTGTGGTAGATGCCCTCCAAGGCTGGAACCGGTGTCCCATTAATCTGTTGCGTTATGTGGACGACGTGCTGAAGAGCTCCCCTCTCCGCCTCCGTGCAGCTGAGATACCACACAGAGATGCCATACGTTAGTATGCTCTCTGTGGTGCAGCGGTAGAAGGTAGTCAGCAGCTGGCGGGGAAGACCAGTCCGTTTCAATGTTCTTATGAAGAACAGTCGTTGCTGTGCCCTTTTGACCAGCGCAGCAGTGTTGGTGGACCATGTGAGGTCCTCTGAGATGTGAGTGCCCAGAAACTTGAAGCTGGACACTCTCTCCACACTGTCTCCGTAGATGGAGATTGGGGCGTATTCCCCATTCTGCGACCTCCTGAAGTCGATAATCAGCTCCTTGGTCTTGGAGGTGTTTAGCGACAAGTTGTTCCGTGAGCACCAGTCCGCCAGGTTCTGCACCTCCGCTCTATAGTTTGTTTCATCACCGTTGGTGATCAGTCCGAACACCGTTGTGTCGTCTGCAAACTTGACAATGGTGTTGGTGTCAAATGCAGGGACACAGTCGTGGGTGAAGAGGGAGTAGAGCATGGGGCTCAGTACACAGCCCTGTGGTGTGCCGGTGCTCAGGGTGATAGTGGAGGACAGGTGCGGCCCCAGTCTCACTGCCTGTGGTCGCTCCGTCAGAAAGTTCAGGATCCAATCGCATATCAGTGAGCTGAGGTCTAGCTGGTGGAGTTTGGTGGTGAGCTTGCTGGGGATGACCGTATTGAAGGCAGAGCTATAGTCAATGAAGAGCATCCTCACGTAGGTGCCCTGTCATTCCAGGTGGGTCAGGACAGTGTGAAGAGCCACAGGGATGGCATCCTCTGTGGATCTATTTGCCCTGTATGCAAATTGATGAGAGTCCAATGATGCAGGGATGCTGGATTTGATGTGGGAGAGGACCAGCCTTTCAAAGCACTTCATTGGTATTGGAGTTAGGGCAACCGGGCGGTAGTCATTCAGGTTGGTGACTTTAGACTTCTTCGGCACCGGCACTATGGTAGCTGTCTTCAGGCACATGGGGACCATTGCCAGAGATAGAGACAGGTTGAAGATCCTAGTAAATACCTCCGCCAGCTGTACAGCACAGTCCTTTAGTACTCTACCCTGGACTCCATCCGGGCCTGCAGCCTTGCGTGGATTGATCCTACGCAGAGCGCACTGTACCTCCTGGGTGCTCAGTGTTAAGGCCTGTCCCTCCGCCCTAGCCAAAAACATATAGTAGCTTTCAAAGCCTTTTGTAGTTTTCCTGGTTTTCCCCATATAAATGACATATCTATTGACTTATATATCAAACTATTGACTCATTTTAAAACGTGTTTTTTTGCATTATCCATGTTTTACATTATTTTTAAAATGCCGTTTGAAATGGTTTTGGTTAAATCGGATTTATATCTGCAAATCCATTGTTACTCATTTTTAACTCAGTGATTGATAGGGTTAAACACACTATATAGTTACACCAGCATAATGTGATTTACAAGTTCATAAGTTCATAAGTGATGGTAGCATAATCTTCATCTTTCGTGTCCATCTTCCATGTTTCAAATGTTGACATCGCTGTCATCGTCCGTCCTGAAAAGGACGCGAGCTTCCGGCGGCAATCAGTGGAAGCCATCATGTGTTACAATACATGATGGCGGTAGCAGAATTAGCTCGGGATACTCCCAGTTTCCAGCCCCGCGACATGGACGCTTCTGCTATGGGGTCATGAGCATAATTAGGCCATTCGGCCCATCAAGTCTACTCCACTATTCAATCATGGCTGATCTATCTCTCCCTCCTAACTCCATTCTCCTGCCTTCTCCCCATAACCCCTGACACCCGTACTAATCAAGAATCTATCAATCTCTGCCTTAAAAATATCCATTGACTTGGCCTTCATGGCCTTCTGTGGCAATGAATTCCACAGATGTGACTAAAGAAATGTCACCTCATCTCCTTCCTAATAGGTGACATTTCATAAGATCATAAAATCATAAGCAACAGGAGCAGAATTGGACCATTTGGTCCATCAAGTCTACTCCGCCATTCAATCATGGCTGATCTATCTCTCCCTCCTAACCCATTCTCCTGCCTTCTCCCCATAACCCCTGATACCCATACTAATCAACTTACTTCCAAATATAATCCCTAAGAAATCAATGGAAGGGATTTCAGAGGCAAACAGCCTGTTACAAATTATACATGGAGGAAAGAACTGCAGATGCTGGTTTATACCGACGATAGACACAAAATTCTGGAGTAACTCAGCGGTTCAGGTTGCATGTCTGGAGAATAGGAATAGGTGACGTTTCGTGTCAGAACCCTTCAGACTTAGTCAGAAGGCGGTGAATCTGTGGAATATTTTACCACAGAAGGCTGTGGAGGAAAAGTTAGTGGAGATAGATAGATTCTTGATTAGCACGGGTGTCAGAGGTTATGGGGAGAAGGCAGGAGAATGGGGTTAGGAGGGACAGATAGATGGTTTGTGTTAAATTTTTGTTGTGTTTTTGTGTGTTCTTTTTTCATTGTACTGCTGCTGGCAAATTCATTTCACTTGCACTTTATGTGCAAGTGACGAATAAAACTGATATTGATTAATATTGATAGATCAGCCATAATTGAATGGCGGAGTAGATTTGATGAGCCGAATGGCCTAATTATGCTCCTATCACTTATGATTTTATGATCTTATGAAATGTCACCTATTTCTTGCTGCCTGCCCCGCTGAGTTACTCATGTATTTTGGGTCTATCTTTGCTACAATTGTATGGTATAGCACATGACACCATGGCTGTAGTTTCAGACATTGGACTCTTCTATCTGCCTGATCATCGGAATGATCTAAAAGGCTTGTTGTTTGCGCTGGCGACTTTCTTCCCTGGTGAACTCGCGCAAACTGTGTCATTCAAATCTTCTGTCATTTTCCGCAAATGTGCCGAATTCGAAATATTTACTGATTTACTGAATGAAACTGATTCATCCACCCACCCACACATACTGTTGAATTGGGAAACTCTTTTACCAGTAAGAGAAGGGGCAGCGTGCCAGTTCTCTCCTTTTACACTGATAGTTCCCGAATACAGTTTGGAAAATAACTTAACTGATCATTAAATGGTTGTTGGTTTTCTTTCACCAGGAATGTCTGTGTGCAGTTTGCACGTTCTCTCTGTGATCTCGTGGGTTTCCTTCAGGAGCCCCGGTTTCCCCCCACATACCAAAGGTGTGCGGGTTAGTGGGTTAATTGGCTTCTGTAAATTGCCCTGAGTGTGCAGGGAGCGGATGAGAAAGTGGGATAACATTAGAACCAGTGTGAACGGGTGATCGATGGTCAGCATGAACAGGTGATTTGGGTGAAGGGCCTTTAGACTTCTAGACTTGAGAGAGACAGTGCAGAAACAAGCCCTTCAGCCCACCGAATCTGCACTGACCAGCGATCACCCCGTACACTATCACTATCCCACATACTAGGGACAATTTACAATTTTACCAAAGCTAATTAACCTACAAACCTGATAGGCATGTCTCCCTGCTGTATCTCGAAACTAATGTTCAGGATTGAAGTAGAAACAGCTCATGGCCTATCCACTGGTTCTAATAGTTATAAAACTATAAATCTTTCATCATGAAATTCTAATTATAACTGTTTTGTAAGAGGGGCACATGAATATATATCAGTGCTGGCATGTTAACAGTTGGTGTTTTAGCCTAAGTTACCTATATTACTGATTGCAAGTGTTACCTGTACTAGTAAGCAAATGTCACCTATATTCTTCGGATCGTTAACCTTTTCGTGGTGAAGAGGCTTGCGTGACCCCATGATCCCGAGAGCGATGCCATCGGAAGCACCAGCATCCGGCAGGGCCACCCATGGCGGTAAGGTCGAGGATGAGGGTCCAGACTACGAACGATCCAACCTACAAGACCTCAAAGGCAGACCAGGCGGACGAGGTCATCTTGAACTCAACGGCTGTGAAGGCGGATGAAGGCTGCAACAGATTTATCAGCTCCAATCGTCTTGGTTCCCTTGCCATTGGAATGAGTCGATGGATGTGTGAAGGAGCGTGAGCTTCTTGGGGTGCAACATCAAGTACACGTTAAACAAACACACGCACAGGCGTCTTCGTTCTGTGGGCTGCAAAGCCAGGATTGGACTCAGAAGCCACCTGAGAGTCCATAAAACCAACAGAACGTAGACTATCATCCTCAACCTCGAGGGATCGCCACGACAACCTATATTACCGATTGTTTGGATACAAGTCTGAAGATCCTGCAAGGAATTTGGCATGAATCTCAGATACGCAAAAGGGCAAGGGGGGGGGAGGAGGGCAGGGGAGGGGGGAGGGGGGAGGGGGGAGGGGAAAGATGAGGGGAGGAGGGAGGGGAATGTGTCTGGAATTTGTAGAAAATGCATAGGTGATGTTTGCAGAACTTGTACAAACACACCCCTCCCCTTCCATCGCTCCTCCCCCCCCCCCCCCCACCCTCTTCCTCTTTGCCCTTCTTGTTCGTAAGTGATAAGAGCAGAATTAGGCCATTCGGTCCATCAAGTCTACTCCACCATTCAATCATGGCCGATCTATCTTTCCCTCCTAACCCCATTCTCCTGCCTCCTCCCCATAACCCCTGACACCCGTACTAATCAAGAATCTATGAACCACTGCCTTAAAAATATCCATTGACTTGGCCTTCATGGCCTTCTGTGGCAATGAATTCCGCAGATTCACTACCCTGTGACTAAAGAAATGTCACCTCATCTCCTTCCTAAAGGTACGTTCTTTTATTCTGAAGCTACGGCCTCTGATCCTAGACTCTTCCACTAGTGGAAACATCCTTTCCACATCCACTCTATCCAGGTTTTTCACTATTCAGTAAGTCCCCTCTCATCCAAAAGTCCAGCGAGTACAGGCCTAGTGCCGTCTAATGCTCATCCTCCACTAGAAGTCCGTTAACCAGTTCCACAGCTCGCAACAATTTGGGAGGGGTGGGGGGTGGAATTTGTAACTTCATGGGTGACTATTGCACACTTTAGCGAGGTATGCCAGCAAAGAATTTCACTGTGACTTGTCACATGTGACAATAAAGTTTTCATTAACCAATTAATTAATTAATTAATTGATTCGATCATTCATTCATTGCATGTGTCCCTCATGGACTCAGCCAACAATTAGCCTATCATGGAACCTCCCTGCCTGAGGTCATCTGTTGCCGGCCCTGCTCTGTCCTGGTCATTGCTTGATTATTTTGTGTGCATTGATTTCTGTATTTGGTTAACATTTTTTTCTTGCTTCTTTGTACATTGCATTTACAGTAGCAATATAGATATATTATTTACTTTTCAGTACTAATTCATGTCGGCAAATTGCAATTTGACTTCAATCCATCTGAATTTACCAGCGGTCGATGATAATTAACGATTTCAAGCATAAGAATTTGACCTTCAGATTTTCAAGAAACACTGTCTACCTTCTGATTGTGCAAAGCACGGTCTTTACTGTGTCTACCCCTCAGGCAAAATGTTGCTGCTGCAATAATGGCCCAATCTCCGATAAAAAGGAATTAATCACGTTTTATTTCTCTTTGGTCGATTTAATTGCTGAACTGTCTTAAACTGAGAACTTGGACTGACTAATACGCGATATGCCACAGTGGTGCAACTGGAAGAGTTGCTGTCTCGCAGCGCCAGAGATCTTGGCTTCTGTGCCACATTCTCCCTGCGACCAACGATAGGCGCAAAAAGCTGGAGTAACTCAGCAGGACAGGCAGCATCTCTGGGGAGAAGGGAAGGGTGATGCTTCGGGTCAAGACCATTCTTCAGACTGGGACCGCGTGGGTTTCCTCCGGGGGCTCTGGTTTCCTCCCACATCCCAAAGGCGTGCGGGTTTGTGGGTTAATTGGCTTCTGTAAATTGCCCCTAGCGTGCAGGGAGTAGACGCGGAAGAGGGATGACATGAAACCCATGGTCGGCGTGGACTCGGTAGGCGGAAGGGCCTGTTTCCATGCTGTATTTCTAAGCCAAGCTAAAAGTTCCTTTTTAAGATTTGTGCATTTTGGTCCTCTGTTGTTTTGCTGTTATATAAGTGGAAACAAAAAAAATGGATCAGGAAAAATGTTGCAGAACTGAATCAATTCTTTACAATAGAATGGAATTATGCGCTGTTAATTAAGTCCTTGCATTTTCTTTCCAAATTTGATATCCATTCCATAGATCAATAGAGATCAAACACCTCACCCAAGTCGTACCAGCTTCAAAGTCATCTTGTCGTCTCATTGTTTCATTGTCTGTGTGTAGGAAGGAACTGCAGATGCCGGTTTAAACCGAAGATATACATAAAATGCTGGAGTAACTCAGCGGGACAGGCAGCACCTCTGGAGAGAATGAATGGGTGATGTTTCAGTTCGAGACCCTTCATCAGGCGTAATACGTCTCATTGTCTATTCTCATTTTCACCTTGGCCACAGCTAACAATGGCCTGTTTCCTTTATCTTTGTTACTTTTTTGCATATCTTTAGTTCATTTGTTCTATATCCATTTACATCACCGTCTATATGTCTTGTTTCCCTTTCCCCTGACTCTCGGTCTGAAGAAGGGTCTCGACCCGAAACGTCACCTATGCCTGAGTTACTCCAGCTTTTTGTGTCTGTCTTTGGCGGCACAGTTGCCTGTTTGCCACGACCAAATGAATGGTTTTACTTCTGTTTCTGTTGTCGTTGCTCTGATTTATTTGACTACCTCCTGTTTTAGTTTGCCTTGCCACGCAGTCGTACCGACCAACATAAATTTGGATATATTTAGACGTGATCATTTTTCATCTTTGCGCCCATTTCACTAGCTTGAGTTGCATAATGTAAACAGCATGTAGCGCTGATCCACTCAGCGTGATTTAATTGAATCTGGTGCGGTAAAATGTGGAAAGATGATTTCTAAGGTTTAATAGGGGTCTGTCAAGATGTCACACAAACATCTTGGTAGCTACTGATTATAGTGCCATAAAACATACACTTGATTGGCCCTAATGTGTTAGCTACAGTGGTTATGTCACTCTACTCAAATGCAATGTGTAAACAAAACAGTGTTGAACTCAATACCCTGCTGTTACTGCTCACAGCCAATTCTATATTTCTATCTTGTTTCTAACATGTGTGCGGCATTCTTCAATGAATGGTGCTGAGTTTTTAAATCTATTCATACAAATGCATCAAAGTAGACATAGTGAAAGATGTAACCTCTCCGTTTGTTTTCAACACCTGTCAGGAGCTGTGATGAATTACAACTATTTTGTTTAGTTTAGTTTAGAGCTACAGAGATGGAAACAGGCCCTTGGTCGCAGGCCCTTGGTCGCCGACCAGCGATCCAAGCACATTAACACTACCTTACGCGCACCAGGGACAATTTTTACATATATACCAAGCCAATTAACCTACAATTAGGAGTCTTTGGAGTGTGGGAGGAAACCGAAGATCTCGGAGAAAACCCGCGCAGGTCACGGGGAGAACGTACAAACTCCGCACAGACAGCACCCGTAGTCGGGATCGAACCCGGGTGCTGCAAGCACTGTAGGGCAGCAACTCTACCGTGAGCAACATTCTTCAATGAATGCTGCTGAATGTTAACGTCTATCCAGATAAATGTATCAAAATGGACATAGTGGAAGCTTAAACCTATAAATTAATTTTTAACATCTGTCCGAAGTTTTGGCGCATTGCAACTATTTACTTTCTCATTATTTCAAAGTTTATGTATTTGAGTTCTGTAAAATAACTTTGGCTGACTGTATTTTTATATTGATCGCAATGCTGACTTTCACCATTGTTGGCTGTGGAATAGGTGATAATGAGATACAGATACTGGAACTCAATAGGCTGACAATAGTATGAGGACTTGGGGTGGGGGGGGGGGGGGGGGGTTGTTGGGACGGAGAGAGATGGATTACTTAAAGTTAGAAAAATCAGTATTTGTACCTCTGGGTTGTAAGTTATGGGCGTGAAGAGAGAAGAGCAGGTGGCTCATCCTTGAGGTGCATCTTGACACACCGTAACACGACATTGGTCTTTTTGTAGTACATTCTTGTGATTAATACAATTAAGCCTGGCCTGAGCATATGTGTTCACGAGTGCATTTGGATGTTGATAATGGACTTACATTAGAAGTAACTGCTGTGGCTGCCAGCTGGATTTGTTTGCGATGCATTATAATTTTGTTTGGAAGGGAATCACGTGAACCTCATTTCAATAAATCACAAGATTTTAAACTGTGCCTAGGTTTGGCATGACAGATGTTAAGGTGTGATTAATCTTTCAAATTGTGGTCTAATTTTTTAATGGCAAAATGACAAAAAGGAGAACATTAAAAGGGACTGTGTAGGAAGGAACTGCAGATGTTGGTTTAAACCGAAGATAGACACAACATGCTGGAGTAACTCAGCGGGTCAGGCAACATCTCTGGAGAGAAGGAATGGGAGACATTTCGGGCTGAGGCCCTTCTTGCTCACTGAACAGTCCAAATATTTTACAGGATGGATGGTGAAATAAAAAAAAATAAATACAATTAAATTTTTCTCAATACCTAGGGTCCCTTATTTTTCTTCCCCTGCCCCCCTCATTCCCTTCTTCCCAGCATTCCTGCCTCCGGTTCTACATTTCACTTACCACTTTACCTGACCCCACCATTTATTTCCTCTTGTCTTCTCCACCTATCATCTCCACATCTGGTTACTATCTCTACCCCTCATTCCCCACCTGACATCTTTCAGTCACCCCCCCTCCCCTCACCCTGGATCCATCTATCACTTGACAGATACAAAGTGCTGGAGTAACTCTGCGGGTCAGGCAGGATCTGTGGAGGGAAGGATGGCTGATGTTTCAGGTCGCAACCCTTCTTCAGACTGCAGCCTTTGCCCCACTCCTTCCCTTCACCTCTTACTATTGGATATCTCTCCATCTCTGGATAGGTTCGGGTCAGGCCCCTCTTCAGACTCGGGTGCTATTGACTGAGTCGGAACTCAGTAAACTTTGAACGACTCGACAGCCAGCTATGCGGGCTCCCTCACATACCCATTGGATCAAACTTTGGGATGTTGTAGCTGGAAGATGCATTCGGATTAAATGTACCTAGCAAGTAGGAAATTCCAAGCTCAAAACATCCTGTTATTACAACTGCCATAAGATAAATGTGCCAATTGGCTCAATATTACATCTAGTATCAGCTGCATTGTGATATTCTACTTTATAGATACAAGCTGATTTGTCTCTCATTATAATCCTCCCACATAACAGTAATCCCTTTGCCACTTTCCAGTCTAATTACAATCCCCTTCCAGGTGCTTGGTACATGGATTCCACTTCAAATTCCCTAGTGAGTCTCCACAGGTTAGCATGGACCGGCTGGGCTGAAGGGCCTGTTTCCCTGCTGGATAGCTCCATGACTGTATTCTGATTCTACCCGTAGTCTAAATGCCATTTCAACTCTTATTATAGCCTGTGCCAACAGTGATGACATTTAATCCTCAATCAATAAGTCCACCTCTCTTCCTCTGCCATTGTTCTGATCTTTCTTATTGACGCTTATAACCAAAGACTGCTCTATGATCTTTGCTTATAACCTGGCGGTTCTTAGTCTTGATTCCCCTGCTGTCATGTCCCTGTATTGACAATTGTATCAAATCCCCCAAGATGGATTTGCAACTGCAGTTCACTCTGTTTGTTCCTTTTATGTTGTGCATTAGAATGAAGAATGCGCCATTAAGTCGCCCACTTTCAACTGTTCGTTCATTTTAGCCTATTCAGTGCCGCCGCTAAGTATACCCGGGTCATGGCCAATGGCGTAAAAAAAATTTGCCAGTAAACAGGTTCATTACTTAGTCAAAAATGTTGGAGAAACTCAGCGGGTGAGGCAGCATCTATGGAGCGAAGGAAATAGGCATAGAAATAGGAAAGAAATACCCTTCTTCAGACCAGTTTCGACCCGAAGCGTTGCCTATTTCCTTCGCTCCATAGATGCTGCCTCACCCGCTGAGTTTCTCCAGCATTTTATCCACCTTCGATTTTCCAGCATCTGCAGTTCATTCTTAAACATTAATTCCTTAGTCTTTAGTTTATTGCCATGTGGACTGAGGTACAGTGAAAAGCTCTTTTGTTGCATGCTAATCAGTCAGCAGAAAGACTACACACGATTACAATCAAGCTGTCCTCAGCATACAGATAAATGATCAAGGGAATAAGGTTTAATGCAAAATAAAGTCCAGTAAAGTCTGATTAAAGATAGTCCGAGGCTCTACAATGAGGTAGATATTAGCTCAGGACTGCTCAGATCACAGATGCTTTCAAGAAAGAGCTGGATAGGACTCTAAAATATAGCGGAGTCAGGGGATATGGGGAAAAGGCAGGAACGGGGTACTGATTGAGGATGATCAGCCATGATCACATTGAATGGCGGTGCTGGCCCGAAGGGCCGAAGGGCCGAATGGCCTACTCCTGCACCTATTGTCTATTGTCTATTGACTGCTCTCTAGTTGTTGGTAGGGTGGTTCAGTTGCCCGATAACATCTGGGAAGAAACTGTCTCTGAGGTATATGTTTTCACACTTCTCTACCTCTCGCCTGGTGGGAGAGGGGAGAAGAGGGAATGACGGGGTGGCCTTGTCGCGGCAGCGCGAAGTATAGATGGATCTTTTCCGTGCATTTCTTATTTCGTTCTCGTTGTGTAATTAATTTTAATCGAGTTGCAGGCAGAAGAGATTTCATGGCTGTTTTGAGTTTTCATTACCTCTTCCCACTAGAGGTCGAAGAGACCCAATATGACATAGCCTCAGGCCAAAGAGTGCCTGAGTTGCTCATTGCTGTGAAATTCTTCAGTTGTGAAGATGTTTATGTGTCAAACGAGGACGTGCCTTGATTAAAATTGCTAAAGGGACTGGGTGCATCTGAAAATAATTTGATGTGTTTAAGCTACGTACCTGCACACAGGTCACCATATTGGATCAGTAAAATATAACATTGACAGCAATCTTTGTAGGAAGGAACTGCAGATGCTGGTTTAAACCGAAGACAGACACAAAGTGCTGGAGTAACTCAATGGATCAGACAGCATCTCTGGAGAAAAATAATTGGTGATTTTTCCGGTCGAGACCCTTCTATCTTTTTGTGTCTATCTCAGTTGACAGTAATCTGCCTTGTGAGCAGCGTCAGCCCCTGGCATCTAACTCTGTCAGTTAAGGGTACAACCAGACATTATCCAACAGGTACGCAATGAGATTACCAGTTCAGCCTTTGTGAATGAAAATACTGCACGGAAACAGGCCCTTCGGCCCACCGAGGCCATGCTGACCATTGATAACCCCTATTGAGATTCCAGGACTGTTTCTTCCCAGCTGTAATCAGGCAACTGAACTGTCAAAACCAACTAAAGAGCAATCCTGGCCTTTTCACCTATTCCTTTTCTCCATGGACCCTGCCTAACCAGCATTTTGTGTCTCTTCGGTGTAAACCAGCATCTGCGGTTCCTTCCTACACTACCGTATACCTCATTGGAGAACTTTTAATCAAACTTTACTGGACATTATCTTGCACTAAATGTTATTCCCTTTATCCTGTACTTATATACTTACACACTGCAGAAGGCTTGATTGTAATCTTGTATAATCTTTCCGCCGACTGGATAGCGTGCAACCAAAAAGCTTTTCACTGTATCTCAGTACACATGACAGTAAATAAATTACACTAAATCACACTAGTTCTATGTTATCCCACTTATGCACCCACTCCCTGGGCAGTAGGGGCAATTTTACAGAGGCCAATTAACCCACAAACCCAAACGTCAGGGAAAATATCAAAGCAAAGGATGATGCGTACAAAGTAGCCAGAAAAAGCAGCATACCAGAGGACTGGGAGAAATTCAGAGACCAGCAGAGGAGGACAAAGGGCTTAATTAGGAAAGGAAAAATAGATTATGAAAAAAAATGGCAGGGAACATAAAAACTGACTGCAAATGTTTTTATAGATATGTGAAGAGAAAGAGATTAGTTAAAACAAATGTAGGTCCCTTGCAGTCAGAAACAGGTGAGTTGATCATGGGGAACAAGGATATGGCGGACCAATTGATTCCTTTGGTTCCGTCTTCACTAAGGAAGACATAAATAATCTGCTGGAAATAGCAGGGGACCGCGGGTCAAAGGAGGAATTGAGTGAAATCCAGGTTAGTCGGGAAGTGGTGTTGGGTAAATTGAATGGATTAAAGGCCGATAAATCCCCAGGGTCAGATAGGCTGCATCCCAGAGTATTTAAGGAAGTAGCTCCAGAAATAGTGGATGCATTAGTGATAATCTTTCAAAGCTCTTTAGATTCTGGAGTAGTTCCTGAGGATTGGCGGGTAGCAAATGTAACCCTTCTTTTTAAGAAGGGAGGGAGAGAGAAAACGGGGAATTACAGACCAGTTAGTCTAACATCGGTAGTGGGGAAACTGCTAGAGTCAGTTATTAAAGATGGGATAGCAGCACATTTGGAAAGTGGTGAAATCATTGGACAAAGTCAGCATGGATTTACGAAAGGTAAATCATGTCTGACGAACCTTGTGGAATTTTTCGAGGATGTAACTAGTAGCGTGGATAGGGGAGAACCAGTGGATGTGGTGTATCTGGATTTCCAGAAGGCTTTCGACAAGGTCCCACATAAGAGATTAGTAAACAAACTTAAAGCATACGGCATTGGGGGTTCAGTATTGATGTGGATAGAGAACTGGCTGGCAAACAGGAAGCAAAGAGTAGGAGTAACTGATCCTTTTCACAATGGCAGGCAGTGACTAGTGGGGTACCGCAAGGCTCAGTGCTGGGACCCCAGCTATTTACAATATATATTAATGATTTGGATGAGGGAATTGAATGCAACATCTCCAAGTTTGCGGATGACACTAAGCTGGGGGGCAGTGTTAGCTGTGAGGAGGATGCTAGGAGACTGCAAGGTGACTTGGATAGGCTGGGTGAGTGGGCAAATGTTTGGCAGATGCAGTATAATGTGGATAAATGTGAGGTTATCCACTTTGGTGGCAAAAACAGGAAAGTAGACTATTATCTAAATGGTGGCCGATTAGGAAAAGGGGAGATGCAGCGAGACCTGGGTGTCATGGTACACCAGTCATTGAAAGTAGGCATGCAGGTGCAGCAGGCAGTGAAAAAAGATATAGGAGCAGGGAGGTTCTACTGCAGTTGTACAGGGTTTTGGTGAGACCACACCTGGAGTATTGCGTACAGTTTTGGTCTCCAAATCTGAGGAAAGACATTCTTGCCATAGAGGGGGTTCAGAGAAGGTTCACCAGACTGATTCCTAGGATGTCAGGACTGTCTTATGAAGAAAGACTGGATAGACTCGGTTTACACTCTCTAGAATATAGGAGATTGAGAGGGGATCTTATAGAAACTTACAAAATTCTTAAGGGGTTGGACAGGCTAGATGCAGGAAGATTGTTCCCGATGTTGGGGAAGTCCAGGACAAGGGGTCACAGCTGAAAGATAAGGGGGAAATCCTTTAAGACCGAGATGAGAAAGACTTTTTTCACACAGAGAGTGGTGAGTCTCTGGAACTCTCTGCCACAGAGGGTAGTTGAGGCCAGTTCATTGGCTATATTTAAGAGGGAGTTAGATGTGGCCCTTGTGGCTAAGGGGATCAGGGGGTATGGAGAGAAGGCAGGTACAGGATACTGAGTTGGATGATCAGCCATGATCATATTGAATGGCGGTGCAGGCTCGAAGGGTCGAATGGCCTACTCCTGCACCTAATTTCTATGTTTCTATGTTTCTATGTCTTTGGGAAGGATGAGGAAACTCTTGCGCTCAGGGAGACTGTGTAAACTCTACGCAGACAGCACCGGAAGTCAGGGTCGAACCCAGGCCACTGGCGCTGTGAGGCAGCAACTCTAACAGCTGCACCAGTGTGCCTTTATTGCAATTTGGCCTATTCCTTGTCTCAGTAACTATTACTTTCAAGATCCCTACACAGGTGAAACCTCCTCCAGTTTTTGCTTGAAATACAGAAAAACTGTTCTATTGGAATAATATACAGCAGCAATCCCTTCTATTCATAATTAGTATTACTTGTGTTACCCCTTGCAGATTATTTTCAAAAAGTGGGGTCGAATTACCAGCCGTTTATGAATCTGGATCTCATTTTGGAAAATATTTTCTTTTACTGAGTTCCTATTTTAATTTGATATTAATTCACCAACTGTGCTTAAGCAGAATTCAATTTAGCTTAGTTTATGTGTACTGAGGCACAGTGAAGAGCTTTCATTTGCATGTTATCCAGTCAGAGGAAAGACTATACTTAAAAACAACCAAGCACAGATAAAGTGCAACATTCAGTGCAAGATATAACATTGGAGTCCAATTAAAGATAAGTCAAAGGTCTCCAGTGAGGTAGATGGGAGGTCGGACCACATTTTAGCTGATGAAAGGATGGTTCTGTTCCTGAATCTGGAGGTATGCATTTTCTAACTTACTGAAAGTTTGTTTTCTAGATAACTTACAAGTTTAATGTATGTTTTATGTACAGCAGTGGAATCTTAAGTAAATTTAAGCTGAAATCGTTTAAAACTGTTAAATATGTCCCCTTTTGTTGTTTAATAGATATTCAATCTAATATTTGGAGTCTTCTCAAAGTCTCGCAATTGAGCACAACTATTAGAAACACCCAAAGATGATCAATTCATGTGTAGGAAGGAACTGCAGGTGCTGGTTTAAACCGAAGATAGACACAAAGTGCTGGAGTAACGCCGCCGTCAGGCAGCATCTCTGGAGAGAAGGAATAGGTGACGTTTCGGATTGAGACTCCAGCTTTTTGTGTTATTCTTGGGTTCTTGGCCAGATAAGAGCAAGATGATTTTAAAATGATCATGGATCCTTGAAATGGAGCTGAATGCTTAATGTTAATTTTTGCATCGATTATTGGTGGAATTGTGCCAAACAACAACAAGACAATTAAGTAGATACTTGAGGCTGGCAAAAGTTGGTTTTCACCACTTAAATATCTTCTTTAATGACATGAATAGTAAATTAAACCACATTTAAACCATAAATAAATTAGCACACATTTAGCAAGCAATTATGCAAAATGACTCCCGATCTTTGTTCGGTGCTATTTTGATAAATGCTTTATTCCATTAATAAAATGTTATGAAAATTACTAATTCTGTTTATTCCATAACAAAAAAAATTCTGAAAATTACTAATTCTGTGCTTAAATCTTGAGGTGAAAACATTTTAATTTGTTAATGCTGTTCTTTATAACTGTAGAATGTTTTAATTACCATCCGACTTTGTTGATTCCAGATATCCTTAAAAATGTTGTGCAAATACCAAGCTCATAGCGATGTTGAACACTAATGATTAAATGTCTTCAAAAAACGTATTGTCATATTTGGTGTGAGTTAAGTGGCAAATTATCAAACTGATATTTTTAGCTTTTGATGGGAATGTCAAAATTGTTTTCTGTATACTACACTGCTTAATGCTAATGATGGGAAATTGTTAGTAACCATTTTCCCTTTACCTTTATAAACATTTGGATGTAATTGGCTATTTTCCGCTTGGGTAGTAATGCATCATGTCTACAATTAATTAGCAGTACTAAATGCAATCTAATGGCACATTGTATTTGTAACGACAATTAAAAACACAACACTTACAAAAAAGGAAAATTCATTCTAAAATTTTTGAAGTGTACAGTTATGTATCAACAATTAGTTTCTTGTTGGACAGATAGATGGATAGTGTGAGAAAGAACTGCAGATGCTGGATAAAAGCGACGGTAGACACAAAATGCCGGAGAAATTTAGCGGGTGAGGCAGTATCTGTGGAGAGAAGGAATGGGTGACGTTTCGGGTCGAGACCCTTCTTCAGACTGATGTCAGGGTGGGGGCGGGGAAAAGTTAGAAAGCGGAGAAAGTGGGCGAGAAGCTCCGCCCACTTTCTATCTTTTTCCCACCCCCCCCAACCCGACATCAGTCTGAAGAAGGGCCTCGACCCGAAACGTCACCCATTCCTTCACTCCATAGGTAAATGGATAGGAAAGGTTTAGTGGGGTATGTGCCAAACGTGGGCAGATAGGGCATCTTGGTCAGCATGGGCAAGTTGGGCAGAAGGGCCTGTTTCTGTGCTGCATGACTCTATGACTTTATTTATGTTTGTAAAATCTGTTTACAAAACAATATTTATATAGCAGAACAAGAGGAATTTGTGCCAAATAATTTATAACCCAATTGTTCACCAGTTTTGTTTTGTTTGGATCGTCCTAGTTCGCTAACTAAATTATGATGACTTGTTTGCTTGGCCTAGTTTGCTATATATTCTTGGCACTTTACACACTGCATTTAATTATTTTGGTTACCAATCTACACTTCAGAAAGATGACGTGCTTCAAGAATCCCTATGAGCAAACTTCACCAACAACCTTGACAGATAGGGAAACTATTTATGTGCCAATTTGGGCCAGGTTTTGCTTGTCTCTTAACTGCACTTCCACAGGTCTATGAAGATATCACAAATTATAATATGTCTGAACAAGGGTCCTGAGCTGAAACATCACTAATCCATGTTCTCCAGAGTTGCTGCCTGACGAGCTGAGTCGCTCCAGCACTCTGTGCCATGTTCTCCAGAGTTGCTGCCTGACCCGCTGAGTCGCTCCAGCACTCTGTGAAACGTCACCTATCCATATCCGACCCACTGTGTCCAGAGATGAGTCCTGACCCGCTGAAGCACTCTGTGAAACGTCACCTATCCATGTTCTCCAGAGATGTATCCTGACCCGCCGCCTCACCCCAGCAATTTGTGACTTTCTTTTGTCATAGATTATAATTCTTTGAGTCAAAACGTAGTAAAAATAATTGTTCTTGAATGCAAGTCATCTTGTCTTCTTAAAATTGCCAGTTTAGAAATTTGGAAACTTTCTTCCAATCATTTTACGTTGCGGAGATTAGTTTAGAGATACAGCGCGGAACAGGCCCTTCGGCCCACCGAGTGCTTGCCGACCGGCGATCCCCGCACATTAACACTATCCGGCACAATAGGGACAATTCGCAATTTTACCAAGCTAATTATCCTACAAATCTGTACGTCTTTGGAGTGTGGAAGGAAACCAAAGGTCCCAGAGTAAACCCACTCTGGAGAAGGTACTACTCGTTTTTAAATGTATTTTTATTTTTAACGCTATAAAGCAAAAACATGGCACTCAATGAAGTCTAAAGCAACATTTTGAATGAATTCATGATGTTGGGCAGTGTAACACATCTAATTAACTGAATAATTGAGTATTGATTTTCGTAAGTTGTGCAAAGACAGTGAATTGAACCAATAACATTAACGATAATAATAAGCACATAGGCTGGCTCTCAAAAATAAATTGTAACTGGATGTTAAAGGTTGATTACAGAAACCTTAACAATAGCACTAGTATGCAAATTATCCTGAGCAACTGCCTCAACCTGTCAGCAAGTCTGGAGAGAAGGAATAGGTGATGTTTCAGGTTGAGACCCTTCTTCAAATAGTCTGAAGAAGGGTCTAAACCCAAAACGTCACCCATTCCTTCTCCCCAGAGATGCTGCCTGCCCCGCTGAACTACTCCAGCCTTTTGCGTCTATCTTCGGTGTAAACCATCATCTGCAGTTCCTTCCAAAACAATCTCTATCTGTTGCTTTCTCACAAAGTAGATGTGACGCAAATGATCAGTATACTGTTGGTCAGAGGTCGTGTTATGAATGTAAAGAAAGTTGAGGAGTCATGTTTAGATTAATTGAAGATAATTAAACCAAGACCTTTATTAACCGTGGCCCAGTTAATGGAACTTCTAGGCACTGTTCAGTTGCATGGCAGTTTCTACTGAAGATCAACTTTCCAGTAAAAGGCACAGTATTTTAGGGCAGACCACTATGCTCAACATTGTGTTGAGGTATTCCTGAATTAAAGTGCATCTGATGTAAAATGAATGTGATTAATCAAATAGTTGTGTCAACTTTGAACTAACTCTCTCTTAAACATGGTCTGTAGATACTGATTTCCAATTAATGAGACAGTGAACAAGAATATTATGTAAACATACATCGATTTTGATTATAAATAACATTGATTCCAGCACCAATCGCTGTGGTACTTGGAGTGCGATACAGCATGGAAACTGACCCTTCGGCCCACCAAGCCCATGTCGACCGTCGATCGCCCGGTCACGCTAGTTCCATGTTATGCCAGATTTGCATCCACTCCCTATACACTCGGACTGGTTTACAGAGGCCAATTAACCTACAAACACGCACGTCTTTGGGATGTGGTAGGAAACTATCTTCGGAATAAACCAGTTCCTTCCTACACTCCACTACAGTGTATAAACCAGTGCTTTCCACACTCCACTACACTACAATGGGCCAGTTGATCATGCATTCAGATGATATAAAAGATCCTCCTGCACTGTTGTAAGAAATCATTAAGTGCCATCAACCATGATTAATCATGATCATAATAGTACTTTATTAGCCAAGTGAGTTTTGCAACATATACGAGAAATTAGATTTGCCATTCAGTCATACTAATAAAGAACAACAAGACACCCAAATAATTTTTTAACAAGAACATCCACCACAGTGACTCCCCCACATTCCTCACTGTGATGGAAGGCAAAAAAAGTTAAATCTTCTTCCCTTCTTTAGTTCTCCCGCGGTCGGGGCACTCGAACCTTCCGTTGTCGGGGCGATCTTGGCTCCCGCAGCCGGCGGTCGAGCCCTCTGCGTCGGGACGATCAAGCTCCCACATCGGGGGGGGGGATCTCAGTTCCCCCACGCCAGGCGATCGGACCTCGGGTCAGGGCTGGTCGAACCTTCTGTGACTTTGGAGCTTCCCGACATCAGTCTCTACCCGAGACTGCGAGCTCCTCGATGTTGAAATCTGCAGGCCGCGGTTGGCAAAGCAAGGCAAGGCGATCCCAGGCAAGGCTCCGATGGAAAGTTCATGGCTCCGCTGTGGGGCTCAAAGTCAGTCTTGAGCAAGGCCGCCAGCTCCATGATGTTAGGCCGCAGAGCGACCAGAGATACGATCCGGAAAACAATCGCATCTCTGGCAAGACAAGACATTGAAAACAAGTTTCCTTGCATTCTGCTTGCATATAATAGTCAGTATAGTAAGATTTTACTGGGCGGGCAAGGTGGCACAGCGGGAGAGTTGCTGACAAAGCGCCAGAGACTCGGGTACGATCCTGACTATGTGCACTGTCCATTTGGGGTTAGCAATGGTGTTAGACAAGGGGGAGTTTTATCCCCAGTCCTTTTTAATCTATATATTGATGATCTGTCTAAACAATTGAAAGCCTGTAACACTGGGTGCGTGATTGGTAATATTCTAGTGAACCATATTATGTATGCAGATGATCTTGTGGTCTTTAGTCCATCTAGCACTGGTCTCCAGCAGCTCCTTACTGCTTGTTCCGTGTATGGTTTGTAACATGACATTAAATATAATGCTAGTAAGAGTGCTGTTATGGTCTGTAGAACCAAAGAGGATAAAAGCCTAAAATATCCTGATTTAAAATTGTCTGATAACAATCTTAGTGTCTGTAATAAGATAAAATATCTAGGGCATATTATTACAGAACAAATGACAGATGATGAGGATATTTATAGGCAACGACGCATGCTGTATATACAGGCGAATATCCTCTTGCGTAAATTTGGTGCGTGTGCAGATGTGGTGAAGATGTGCTATTTAGAGCATACTGCACACCCCTCTACACTGCGCACCTGTGGTCGAACTATTTAAAGACAAGTATGCAGAGACTAAAGGTGGTATATAACGATGCCATGAGAACACTGCTAAGGCAACCAAGATGGTGTAGTGCCAGTAATATGTTTGTGGCTGCAGGAGTCAGTACTCTAGAAGCTATCCTAAGACACCACATGTATAAATTCATTTGCAGGATAAATGACTCTAAAAATGTGCTTATTGTGGCTTTGACAAACATAAGGGTTAGCACTACACGCTACGAATCCCAGTTGTGGAGACACTGGTATCGTTGTCTCGTTGTACGACATTGATCATTTTTTTACTCTGGATTTTTAACTTAAGTATTGTGGGGTTTTTTTTTTTTTTTATTAAATATATAAATTATGATGTTTTTATGTGATTTACCTTGATTTTATATATATTTATGATATTTGAGATGCAATGCATTTTTAATGTAATGTTGCCCCTTGTCTGGACCTTGAGTCCGTAATAAAGTTATTATTATTATTATTATTATTATTTATTATCTGTATGGACTTTGTACGTTCTCCCCGTGAGCACGTGGGCTTTTTCCGGGCACTCCGGTTTCCTCCCACACTCCAAAGACATACAGGTTTGTAAGCTAATTGGCCTGGTAAAATTGTAATTGTAGTGTTCGTGTGCGGGGATCGCTGGTCGGCGTGGACTCAGTGGGATGAAGGGCCTGTCTCCAGAACTAAATCTCCAGAAGAAAGAAAGAATTTTAGAGTATCTGGGGACATGCGACAATAGAGTATCATGGAACCATTACAAATGCTATTATTAAGTTCCAATTAAAAAACTCTATAACTGATCATCATTAAGCATTCAAACACAGTTTCCATTGAAAACATCACTCAAATGTCAGACTAATACATGCACCATCAACACTTTGGTCTGGAATGTCAAGCAGTTTACAAAATGGAGACAATGTTTAACAGTGCTATAGGAATTGCAAAGATGTGCAAGCCTATTTCTTAATTGCCATATTTAAGGTAATGAATAAAGAAGATTTATCTCTGATTTATGGTGGCATGTAGGCAGTTCACTTTTTTTTATCAGGTATTAAAGTCACAGATGCTATTTACTAGCCCATCTGTGATGGCAGATGTGTTGGATATAAATTGTGAATTAAATTGATGAATCTTCCCAGTAAAGGTCGTAGATAAAAGCCTCGTCCTGAACAATATACATCTCCTTTCCAAGTGATATATGAAATGGTAGTTGCTTTATATATGAAAAATAAAAGATTTTTGTATTTACATTTGGTTTGAAGGAGAATGTTCTGTTCATGTGAGAATCAATTCTACTACATTTTACGAGGCTTAGAAATTGATTTAAATAATCCGAATTTATGATTTAAATGTTAAATAATAAAAAAAACATATTTGGCCTTTTATTCCCAGATGCTTTATTACCAGATTTTTAATTTTCAAGAGAAAATATTTTTATCAGATAGATTAAAAAAAAAAATTCCTCATCTTAATTCCCTCAGATTAGTTTGTAAAGGTCTTGCCTTCCTTGCCAAGGAAAATAGACAGCTGTTCTCTCTCTTCAGATATCATCTTGTCTACTTAGATTCACCAGTATAAAAACATGAACTATTCACAAACCAATTTTGAAGATGTATATTAACAATGCAAGCTGTAGATTTATTCCATTCAACTAACAAGAAAAATTAACAATATTTTTGATCTTGCAATATCAAATTGAAATTTATTTTTGATCTTTTGTTTTTGCTATTGGTATTGATGTGGCGCCATGTTGATTTAATATTGTCACGTATACTGAGGCATTGGGCAAAACGTGCTCTCCAGCTAAATCATCCATGCATGACTGCAATCGGGCAGGTGGCACGGGGGCGCAGCAGTAGAGATGCTGCCTTACAGCGCTTGCGGCCCCGGAGACCCAGGTGCGATCCGGACTACTGGTGCTGTCTGTACGGAGTTTGCACGTTCTCACCGTGACCGCATGGGTTTTCTTCGAGATCTTTGGTTTCCTCCCACACTCCAAAGGCGTACAGGATTGTGGATTAATCGGCTTGGTACAAGTGTAAATTGTCCCTAGTGTGTGTAGGGTGGCGTTAAAGTGCGGGGATCTTTGGTTGGCGTGTGCTCGGTGGGCCTGTTCTCTAAAAACTAAAAAAACACAAAAAAACAATATTGATACATGAGCCCCCTGACTCTCAGTCTGAAGAAGGGTCTCGACCCAAAACATCACCTATTCCTTTTCTCCAGAGACGCTGCCTGACCCGCTGAGTTACTCCAGCTTTTTGTGTCAATCTTTGGTTTAAACCAGCATCTGCAGTTCCTTCCTACACAATACATGAGTACAAATAGGTAGTGCAGAGATTTAGAGGGATATGGACCAAACGCGGGTAAATGGGTCTAACTTAGTTGTTAGCATCTGGGTTTATATGGACGAGTTGGACCGAAGGGCCTATGCTGTATGACTCCAATGCCTTTAGCATCGGCTGCAGGGGCCTCCATTTTCCATTTACCCCAGGATCTGTGTTAGTAATTTAACTGTTGTACTGTGAGGATATTTCAGTTCAGTTTAGTTTAGTTTAGAGATACAAAGCAGAAATGGGCCCTACGGCCCACCGAGTCCGCGCCGACCAGAGATCCCCGCTGACTAACACTATCCCTCAACCACGAGGGACAATTGTTACATTTTCCACACCAATTAACCTACAAACCATTTTGTCTTTGGAGTGTGGGAGGAAACCGAAGATCGCGAAAACCGAAAACCCACGCAGGTCACGGGGAGAACGTACAAACTCTGTACAGACAGCACCTGTAGTCGGGATCGAACCTGGGTCTCCGGCCCTGCATCCGCTGTAAGACAGCAACTCTACCGCTACGCCACCGTGCCGCCCACGGTGTTTGTTCGTGCTTACGAAATGGATCATTGTCCCACCATTCTTCAGACAATTGATTAATATCTTCCACAGTTCCAGCTTCCTTTCTTTGAACTCTTCTGTGGGTAATTGGAAAAAAAACGACTTCAATGCAAAAAAAAAGGGAATTGTGCAGAAATAGAAAATTCTATTTCAGATCGAGAAAGTATGCTGTCAAAACCCCCGAACAGTCTATGCAGGATTCAGAGCTTATTTTCTGCTAAATTTAAAAGCTAATGCTCTATATGTAGGCTTGCTAACTCATTATTGATTTTAAATATACTGAAGATTAATTTTTTTTCTCTGGTCTGATTGATACAGAAGTGAAGGTCAACAGGGATTCGGGTAGCTCAGTGATTCTTTGTTCATCAGTTGTTTCGAGGTTTTGACCTTCTGTTAAGCTGTGTTCTGCTTATCGCTGGACTTTATGACATTGCAGTGATAAAATATAGATGAATTCATAACTTGAAAACTTGGCTGATAGGAAGAAAAAAAGAAAGTGCTCTCCGTTAATCCGAATGAAACAGTTCTAAGTTATTAGGAGAACACATGTCCTTACAACGCTGGAAAAGTGCTTTTGAATATCTTTTTATTTACATGTTCATTTCAATTGTTCAATTGGTTTCACAAGTTATTTCTATGATATATTGTATATTCTGTGTGGTGTACAGTTTACTAAGACTGAAACTTGAAGAATGGTTTTTGGATCTGGGCCATAGTGGTGTTACAGTGTGGTGACCAGTTGTGCATGTCTTTTGAGTCTGGTGCCATAGGTCCATAGCATTCACACTTATAGAGGTGTATAGACCACATTCTTAGTCACGTGTGTGACCAAACAGCTGAAAAATTGTGCAATATATCTCTTCTAATTCTGAAAGCATTACAGGAGTATTGTTCTGTGCTGTATATATGATTTATATATTTTTTTTGGTTTATCAAGTGAAATGTTGATATGTTCTGCTGACAATGTTTGTTCAGGGTCAGAGGCCAACTAGGACTGGTCACGTGTGTGACGTTTAGGTTCACTTTCCAAAGAAAGGGCCTATAGAGGTGTTTCTTATAACTCTTATAGAGGTGTCCAAAATCATGAGAGGAATAGATTGGGTAGATGCACAGGTAGACACAAAATGCTGGAGTAACTCAGCGGGACAGGCAGCATCTCTGGAGAGAAGGAATGGGTGACGTTTTGGTCCGAGACCCTTCTTCAGACTGATCAAAGGGTAGAAGCACAGTCTCTCGCCCAGAGTAGGGGAATCGAGGACCAGAGGACAAGGGGAAAAGATTTAATAGGAATCTGAGAGGTAACTTTTCCACACAAAGGGGTGGTGGGTGTAGAAACATAGAAACATAGAAATTAGGTGCAGGAGTAGGCCATTCAGCCCTTCGAGCCTGCACCGCCATTCAATATGATCATGGCTGATCATCCAACTCAGTATCCCGTACCTGCCTTCTCTCCATACCCTCTGATCCCCTTAGCCACAAGGGCCACATCCAACTCACTCTTAAATATAGCCAATGAACTGGCCTCAACTACCCTCTGTGGCAGAGAGTTCCAGAGACTCACCACTCTCTGTGTGAAGAAAGTCTTTCTCATCTCGGTCTTAAAGGATTTCCCCCCTTATCCTTAAGCTGTGACCCCTTGTCCTGGACTTCCCCAACATCGGGAACAATCTTCCTGCATCTAGCCTGTCCAACCCCTTAAGAATTTTGTAAGTTTCTATAAGATCCCCTCTTAATCTCCTAAATTCCAGAGAGTATAAACCGAGTCTATCCAGTCTTTCTTCATAAGACAGTCCTGACATCCCAGGAATCAGTCTGGTGAACCTTCTCTGCACTCCCTCTATGGCAATAATGTCCTTCCTCAGATTTGGAGACCAAAACTGCACGCAATACTCCAGGTGTGGTCTCACCAAGACCCTGTACAACTGAAGTAGAACCTCCCTGCTCCTGTACTCAAATGGATGGAACAAGCTGCCAGAGGAGGTAGTTGAGGCTGGGACTATCCCATCGTTTAAGAAACAGTTAGACAGGTACATAGACAGGACAGTTTTGGAGAGCTATGGATTAAGTGCAGGCAAGTGGGACTAGTGTATCTGGGACATGTTGGCCGATGTGGGCAAGTTGGGCCGAAGGGCCTGTTTCCACACTGTATCACTCTATTACTTGAAGGATTTCCACCGTTTTCCCAGGGTGTCCACTCTCCTTTAAACTTTGCCCCTTTCACCTTAAAGCTCTGCCCTCTAGTCATTAACATTTCCACCCCATTAGGATCACATACAGGTCAGCCTGGAAAAGGATGACAGATTTCCTCCTCTATTGAAGCTCAATAATGCACCAAATAGGTGTTTAATGCCAGAGCCTGCTGCTTTTCAGTCATCATAATTAAGACTAATTGTTCCCCAAATTCCTAAGCAATTCGAAATTTCACAACTGCCAAGGTTGGATGTGAACTTGAATCTCTTGCTTGGCAGTCTCGGCCTCTGGATCACTAGAAATGCAATCAATACCCCACTGCCATACAATCTTCTGTCCTTATCTCACCCCTTTAGTCTTTTCATCTCAGGCCTTTGTCCAACCAGCTTATCCAAAACGTCCCCTCACCTGTATCCACCTGTTCCTTGCCAGGCTTTGTCCTTCCCCCTCCTCTGTTCCTGCTTTCCCCCCCCTCCCCCTCCCCACCACATCACTCTGAAGAATGGTCCCAACCTGAAACGTCACCTATCCCCGTTCTCCAGAATGCAGCCTGACCCGCTGAGTTACTCCAACACTTTGTGTCTTTTTTTTGTAAATTGACGTTTGACGTTCATTGTTTCTGACTTAAGCAGACTGTCAATAGTCTCAATAAAACAGTATGGCATGGTGGCGCAGTGATAGAGCTGCTGCCTTACGGTGCCAGAGACCGGGGTTCGATCCCGACTATGGGTGTTGTTTGTCCGGAGTTCATACGTTCTCCCCGTGACCCGGGAGCTCCGGTTTCCTCCCACACTCCAAAGACGTACGGGTTTGTGGGTTAATTGGCTTGGAGTAAATGTAAAAAATGTCCCTAGGATGTGTAGGGCAGCGTTAATGTGCGGAGATCGCTGGTTGGTGCGTACTCGATGGGTCGAATGGCCTGTTTCCGTGCTGTATCTCAAAACTAAACTAAACGCACCCAAAAACATGATAGGATGTAAAGGAAGAAACATTTCACGAGTCTGAAGAAGGGTTTCGGCCCGAAACGTCGCCTATTTCCTTCGCTCCATAGATGCTGCCTCACCCGCTGAGTTTCTCCAGCATTTTTGTCTACCTTCGATTTTTCCAGCATCTGCAGTTCCTCTCTTAAACAACTTCACATGTAGTATTTTGCAGTAATTTGCAATTTTATTCGGTGCCACTTTGCTTGCTTTGAATACCAGACTTGATTGAAGAAGCGGGTTCATTAAGCTGTAAAAGAAGTAAACATTCATTGACACATTGAGCAATGAATCCAGCAAATTGGCAAGCAAATATCCAGACATTGGAAAAGCATGCTTGGATTCAATTCTGTCAATTATACATACTTGTATATAGTTAACTAAAGCTGATGCATTGAAGTGCATGTACATGGTGTTTAAATGATTATTAAACTGTGAAGTGGATTACAACCTCATTATTTTTCGGCAGAAGTAGCTTTGAGAATAAACCAGCGGATTTGAAAATTAAGTAATTTTATTATCATTGGAAAATTATTCGTAAAATATATGGAGCCATTGTCCTGAATTAGGAATTGTATAACTCAGAAGTCGATCAAAGAATCTCCCGAGCCTACATTGATCTGTAAGTGCATTGCCTAGTTGAGAACATTGCTAGTTTTGATACTTGATTTTTGGTCTGTCAACCATCTTCTACCAGGGTAGCGTTGGGAGAATTGTAATTGGTGTGTAAGATGTAATCTCTCTCCCAATCACTCTGCGATTGAATTTCGTTGGAAATTGTTGAGGTGTGAACATTGGAGATGGATGTGAGGAGTCCTCAAGAACATCTCCATGTCAATCTATTAACTCAGGTTGCCCAGCTTTGATTCCACAAGGAATAACACCTTCAAGAAGACCTGCTGCCTCTGGAACTGCACCCCAGTAATTCATTACGAGACAAGGGAAGAAAATTGGAAGAGTGAGCTCTGTTTCAGCAATTTATTGGCGATACATTGCTGCTATAATTGTGTACAGAGTGTAACCAAAAGCAATCCTGTAGAAATTTACTGAGATAAATTGGCCACAATCACGTTCATTGAGATGTAATAACCTGGAGATTGATGCACACTGAAATAAATAATTGCAATACAATAACTTTGGTCAAATATTTTGCTTGGTCAAATTTCGTCAAATATTTTGCTAATGTAAAAGTTAAAAAAAAAGTCGACGGCTATGATTTGGCAGTTTATCTACAGAATTAATTCATATGGATATACAAGAAACTATACACGCTGGAATCTTGAATAAAACACAAAATGAGGAGGAACTTAGTGGATAGGCACAAAAAGCTGGAGTAACTCAGCGGGTCAGACAGCATCTGTTGAGAAGAGGAATGGGTGACTTTTGGGATCGAGACCCTTCTTCAGACTTCGTAGGTTGGGCAGCATCTGTGGAGGGAATAGACAGAAGATATTTCAGGTTACTCCCCATTGGATTACAACCTTGTGGTGGTCGGGGAGCTTGTGTGTCTCAGTGACCCCCAGAGCTCTGCCGGTGGGAGATTCGTCTCCTGTTAGGGTCTCCCATGCTGGACAGATGGAAGGGTAGAGGCGAGACGAAGAGCGATCCACTGGTCCTCCAGGTTGGAGGTTGAGCACGGGGCTAACAACCCTGTCTCGTAAAACAAATATGTTACGGAAACAGCAACTGAAGAAATTAACGCTACTGGGCAAGATGGGCTATCGATAGATTCTAGGATGAATGTAACCAGACAGCATCCCAAGAATAGCCCTGCACTGGACACCGGAAGGGAAAAGGAAAAGAGGGGGACCCAAAACCACCTGCCGTCGAACTGTAGAGGACGAAATTAAAACAATGGACCTGACCTGGGGTAGTGTCCAGAAGCTAGCCCAGAGCAGACAGGAGTGGAGGACCTTCATTGCTGCCCTACATCGCAGGAGGCACAATAGGCAGTAAGTAAGTAAATATTTCAGGTTAGGACCCTTCTTCAGACAGGTTCCGACTCGTGATTCAATTCACAAAGTGCTGGAGGAACTCTGATGACTGATTCGGAATGAGTCCGAACTGCAAACTAGTTTTGCAAACTAATCCATATCCCAAATCTGAATGGAAACTAAACTACACGGTGGGTCTATAAAACATTATCTTTTAGTTTGGATTTTGGGTAAGACACACACATTAGCTGATGGGACAGTGAAAGAAATTGATCAAGTCTGAAATATGCATAATTTACCATGCAAAATTAAATTAATGTTTATAAGAATGATATAAATCGGGGTTGAAGATAAATAAGGAAGAATACCATCGAGAGAACTAAGAGGGACCCGGCATGGGGGGAGCCGCCGGGAACAAAGGGGAGTGTTGGGGGGCCATCGACAACAAAGAGGGAACACTGGGGACTACATTGAACACTTTGTAACTTTGTGGGTGCCCTATACATGGCGACTGTTTGCATACCTTGTGTGTGGTATGCCATACAAAGAATTTCACTGTGACATGTCACGTGTAATAATAAAGTATCAATCAATATGGTAAACAAAGTGAGATTCTGATGTGTACTCTAGCTACGTGGTAGAATTTTTAGAAATCAGAAGAGGCCTCAATGTACTTGATCTCAATGTACAGGATTTAACAACAGTGAATTGGTACTTCCGCTTTATAAAGAAGCAATGAGTTCCGTACGGAGCAACAGGTGCAAAAGTAACAACAATCGCAGCGGTAGAGTTGCAGCCTTACAGTGTCAGAGACTCGGGTTTGATTCTGACTACGGGTTGTGTGTGCGGAGTTTGTACGCTCTCCCCATGACCTGCGTGGGTTTTCCCAGAGATCTTTGGTTTCCTCCCGCACTCCAAAGGCGAACAGGTTTGTAAGTTAATTGGCTTGATATAAATGTCAATTGTCCCGAATCTTCTTCTCATCGAGTCCACACACAAGATTAGAAGTTGTTCAGCCAGAGCTGAACACACTTCTCGGCATCTGCACCCAATGGTGTCTGTCTGGGGCTTCTTGCTCGTGGTGGTGGAAAGATTGGTGAAAATAGGGCCGTGACGTCAACGCTCTTTCCTTGACCCCAATTGTCCCTGATGTGTGTAGGAATAGTGTAGTGTGCGGGGATCGCTGGTCGGCGCGGGCTCAGTGAGCCGAAGGGCACTGTACCTCTAAACTAAAAAAAAACATAATCCATCACAATACTGAGATAAAATCATGTGTAACTGACGTCTGCCTCCGGTGACGGAGACTGTGGTTTGATTGAAGTATCGTCAGGGTTACTGACCATCAACAATTATTGATGTCTTTGTTAACAATTTAGGTTTCCAGCATTTCCTGCTCACAATCTCTTTGCCTTGCCGAGGAGCCATAAACGTCAACTATCCATGGCCTTTTGATGACCTGGTGTCTGAAACTCAAAAGCAGCCATTCGGGTCAAATGTGACATTGGCACTTTGTATTATTTGTAGCCCAGTCGAGCACCATAAATGTTTAAGGCCTGTGCGGTTATTTTCATACCAATTAGCATTTGATTTATTAGCTATAAATTCCTAGATTTCACATTGATCTTTTTGTGCCAATTTAAGTGGGTTTTTTTCTACGTAGTAGCCTTAATGAAAAGACAACTTAATTACCTCCTGTCTTTATTATTCACTTGCCTGTCATTGGGATGTGATTTGTACTTTGTTATTAGAATGGTGGTTTTGAATGTTTTAAAATAAAATGTACAGTTGTGACATTTAACATTTTTATTAAATTTACGTTATCTATTAATGTCTATAAATTGCAATTATGTCTATGGTCATTATATTAGAAAGCATTATAAAGTTAGGAGATACAATGTTGAAGAATAGGCTGGGTTTGTGCGATTTTAATATCAAATTATATAATGTCTGTTTGCATTTAATGGAGTTTTATAGCATTAAAATAAGGTTGACAGAGAAACCCTAATACTTTTGAGTATTTTTTACCATCAAATGTTTAGTGCCAGAAATACAATGGAGTTTGTCCCAGGAAAAGCATCTCTCAATTTCATGATTTAAAAATGTTCAATTGTGAACTTCTAATTTTAATCTTTTATATTAATTTCATTTGTGTTTATCAATCTGAGGAAAGTTTGTCTTGCAGAACTTGGCTTGTTCTGCGTTTGTGCGTTGAATGCTTGCAAGTTAGAACAGTAAATTGCGAAGTGTGTGTTTTTTTTCCACTGTGACTTGATTCAGCCTGCAGGGACATCTTTATCAACTGGCCTAAAGTCCATTAAGTCGTGAGAGTGCTCTGCAAAGGCTGTTATTTCAACAGGATTTTAATCCAAACCCAGTCTGACACCAGAACGGGTCGAGACCAGACTTCAGTCTGAAGAAGTGTCTCGACCCAAAGCATCACCCATTCCTTCTCTCCAGAGATGCTGCCTGTCCCAGTTGCTTGTTTCTATCTTCGGTTTAAACCAGTATCTGCAGTTCTTCCTACGCAGGCACATCAGTACAACTGTTTTATTGTTACCACTTTGATTTTGCCTTTTAATTCAGCATGAAATAGAAGGCCAGAGATTCTGATCAGACCATATTATTATTCTTCATACAATTAGTTGCTATTTCATGCAAATTATGATTTATTATTGCAAACTTGTTCAACGGTCCCTTTTTGTTTCATTGGCGAAAATAACTTATCTTTTGGGCATTGCGTTCTAACTTATTTTTCCATATCTTGCACATTGGAGGAGTCACTTCACCATATGTTGACCAAACTAACAAACTTAAGAATGTGAATTGAAATTGTTCTTTGACAATAAGTGTCCCCTGAGCACATATATATATATTCTTTAGCAAAATGAAAGAGAGAAGTGGAGATGTTTTGGGAAACCTCATTACCTAGAAAAAGTGCCATTGACCCATTGAACTCTGAATCATACATTGCCCACTCTTGGGCTGGTATGTGGATGGGAAGGGGGAGGAGGGATAGAGGCCAAGAGTGGATGGATGGAAAGGATGTTTCCAGTAATGGTAGCGTCTAGAGCCAAAGTGTACAGCCTCAGAATAAAAGGGCGTACCTTCAGAATGGAGATGAGGAGGAATTTCTTCAGCCAGAGCGTGGTGAACCTGTGGAATTAGTTGCCGCACACAGCGGTGGAGACCAAGGAAATTGGGTTTTTTAAGGCAGAGATTGGTAGGTTCTTGATAGGGAAGTACGTCAAAGGTTACGGGGAGAAGGCAGGAGAATGGGGTTGATTGGGCAAAATAGAGCAGCCATGATTGAAAGGCAAAGCAAACTTGATGGGCTGAATGGCCTAATTCTGCTCCTATGCCTTACGGTGTTATAATGCAGGCAAATGGGATTAGTGTAGATAGGAGTCATGGTCAGTATTGATGCGTAGGGCTGAAGGGCCCATTTTTGTGCTGTTCTGCAACTTGACATGGAAGTAATGGGCCGGATGAACTGATGCCCCATCTCATCAGCCCTCATCCCTCTACTCCAGTTGTTACAGTTGCCAAGTGTGGTGTTGCAGACTTATTATTTCAAATAGAAACTCTCTTATAGAAACTTACAAAATTCTTAAGGGGTTGGACAGGCTAGATGCAGGAAGATTGTTCCCGATGTTGGGGAAGTCCAGGACAAGGGGTCGCAGTTTAAGGATAAGGGGGAAATCTTTTAGGACCGAGATGAGAGAAACATTTTTCACACAGAGAGTGGTGAATCTCTGGAATTCTCTGCCACGGAAGGTAGTTGAGGCCAGTTCGTTGGCTATATTTAAGAGGGAGTTTGATGTGGCCCTTGTGGCTAAGGGATCAGGGTGTAGGGAGAGAAGGCAGGTAAGGGATACTGTGTTGGATGATCAGCCATGATCATATTGAATGGCGGTGCAGGCTCGAAGGGCTGAATGGCCTACACCTGCACCTATTTTCTATGTTTCTATGTTTCTAAATCCTGCTGCATCTTTGTGTTGTTACCTGATCCAAAGACCTGTAACTGCTGGATATGTTCTTGCTTAGTTTACACAAAATGACATGTAAAATGAGCGGTGGAGTAACTCAGCGGGTCAGGCAGCATCTCTGGAGAACATGTATTGGCGATGTTTCGGGTCGGGACCCTTCTTCAGACTGACTGTGGTGTGGGGTGGGGAAAGCTTTAAGAGAGATGGGGGCAAGACAAAGCCCAGCCAGCGACGGTGGATAGCGGTGAAGGGATTTTGATAGGTAAATGTAGAAACAAGGAACTGCTGATGCTGGTTGGCCCAGAGAAAACCCTCGCAGGTAATGGGGAGAACAGACAAACTCCGTACAGACAGCGCCCGTAGCCAGGATCGAACCGGGGTCTCTGGCGCTGCGCCACCGTGCCGCCCTGGATCGCTGCACTTTCAACTTTTCCAATCAGGTCACAACTCATCCAGATTTGGTGACCTACCTACCTTAACTACTCGATTTTTCCTTCATATTAATCTTTAGATGTAAATAAGTTGCTCTGAATTTTCTCTTTTAAAATAAATTGGCAGCACCATTTTCCTTGATAAAGCTAGTAAAAATAATTCAGTTAGTTCTTCTGTCACATTAACGACCGAGCGTGGATTTCATTCCTTGCTGCTTTGGCATTTATTATTTATGTCTCTGCAGAAGACTTTCTGGTTTCCTTTATGGTAGCTGCCTATCTATTCTCTTATCTTCTCCGCCCATCATATTCCTTCACTTTTGACATCTCCTTTGATCAATGTATGTTCATTCCCACCAGTGTCACCCACACAGCATCTGTCAGAAATCCCCATCTCTGCTTCAATATACTCTTCCTGATCCTCCGGTCAGCTTCTCAAAAAGGAAGAAAGATCTTGCGTCCCAATAGCAACTTTCACAAGTTCAATTCATTCCAGGTGCTACACGCCCAAGTACAGACATCATCGTAAGAAAGGCCCACCAACCATCGATCACTCGTTCACATTAGTTCTATGTTATCCTACTTTCTCGTCCACCCCTTACACAGTGGGGGATAATTTACAGAGGAAAATTAACCGGACTAACCAGGGAGAACCTGTGCAGACTCCACACAAACAGCACCTGAGGTCAGGATCGAAACCTGGCCTCTGGCGCTGTGAGCTGTGCCCTGGAAACGTGCCATCTCTTTCGTGCTTCTTTGTAATAAGCAACCAAACTCTATGACAATAAACAGAGGTACATTTTCTTAATCGTACAGTAAACAAATAATACCAACTTAACAAATTTGCTGCAACATAACGTGATCAATTGATGCAAATAAATCTTTCAACATCCTTAATTAAATCTCACACGATTGTTCATAACTACTGAAATGTTCTCGAATTTCCATGTCGATTTATTCGCATTGATGCAACAGTTGGATAACATGATATTGGGACACTATAGATAAATTAGGCCAATTTGGCAATATGAAAGCAATTGTAACTTTATTATAGATAATATAGTAGCAGCAAATGCAATATGATATTTGCTTCTGTCGTTCACAGTTTTAAATGGCCATAAATTATTTTAATATCTACGGCGTACAGTACCCTCTGGTAGATCCACTAGTACAGATTACAATAGTCTGAATGAAGGAAATTAATTTTCTGTAATATTTTAGTTGATAAAGACAGGCTATCAGGAGCAAATTGGTCATCTTGCAGTATGTTTAGGCAGATTACAATATATAAATAGTGTACTGATTTGAAAGTTTATTGATATTCATTTACAATTGCCATGCTAATGTCTCAAACTCTAAGGTTACAGTTCTGTGCTGATCAAATTAGTAGGAAAACAGACTAGAAGAATATGAAAAATCTTAACCAGTTCTCTCCAGCTTTCATCGAAGGTGGACGCAAAATGCTGGAGTAACTCAGCGGGACAGGCAGCAGCATCTCTGGAGAGAAGGATTGGTTGACGTTTTGGGTGGAGACTCTTCTTCACTCTGCAGCCTTCATGTCCTTTCCCAGTTCAGAAATACAGCGCGGAAACGGGTGCCTTGGCCCATTGAGCCTGCGCCAACCAGCGATCACCTCATACACTAGCACTATCCTGCACACCATATGCACAATTTATCAATCTCTCATATAACCATATAACCATATAACAATTACAGCACGGAAACAGGCCCTCTCGGCCCTTCCAGTCCGTGCCGACCATTTGTTTTCCCCTAGTCCCATCTACCTGCACTCAGACCATACCCCTCCATTCCCTTCACGTCCATATACCTATCCACTTTACTCTTAAATGTTAAAATCGATCCTGCCTCCACCACTTCTGCTGGAAGCTGATTCCACACAGCACCACCCTCTGAGTAAAGAAGCACGTTACCCGAAAACCTATATCCTCTCCGCCCATCATATTCCTTCACTTCTGACATTGATCAATGTATATCCTGTCACATTCTCAGCCATACAACGTCAGAAATCCGCAATCCTGTTTCATTTAACTCTTCCTGATTCTCCAATCAGCTTCTCAAAAAGGAAGAAAGTTCATTGCATTTCAATAGCAATTTTACCGGGATAAATTCTTGACCAGGAACAGACATCATCGACACGAAAGGCCCACCAAGTCTCTGCCGATCACCTGTTCACACTAGTTCTAAATTACCCCACAATCTCATCCACTCTTGACACACCACGGGACAATTTACAGAGGTGGATTAATCTACAAACACGCACATTTCTGGGTGGAGAGAGGAAACTGGAGCACCCAGAAGAAGGCTACACGGTCACATGGGGAACGTGCAGATGGCACCTGAGATCAGGATTGAACCCAGGTCTCTGGCGCTGTGAGGCAGCAGTTCCACCTGATGCGCCATTGTGCCACCCTTACCTTGTGAAGCTGGAACCCAGGTCGAATATTTTGTGTGCTTCATGACTCATGGCTGGGTGACCAGTAAATCACCAGTATTGATCACTGATATACCTATTGCACACATACCTTTTATATCCACGTCTAATATGAGTGGGAAATATATTATCTTTTGTTTAAATTGAACCCTCACTGCACAATGCAGAGTCTAGTTCAAATGTTCTTCAGCCAGGAGTCAAGAACCTCTTGGAAAGCAGATGTCACCAGGTTTTTCACCATTCCCATTGGATACAAAGAAATAAGTGGACATGAAGATGGCAGGTTTTTGTGCAATGGGCTGAGCTCACTTTCTTTACAGTCTGAAGAAGGGTCTCGACCCGAAACGTCACCTTTTCCTTCGCTCTAAGGACGCTGCCTCACCCGCTGAGTTTCTCCAGCATTTTTATCTACCTTCACTTTCTTTGTAAGTTTAGTTTGGAGATACAGCGCGGAAACAGCCACCCACCGAGTCCGCACCGACCAGTGATAGCACTATCCTACACGCACTAGGGACAATTTTCTAAGTATACCAGGCCTGCACGGCTTTGGAGTGTGGGAAGAAACCGGAGATCTCGGAAAAAAACCCACGCAGGTCACGGGGAGAACGTACAAACTCCGTACAGACAGCATCCATAGTCAGGATGGAACCCGGGCCTCTGGCGCTGTAAGGCAGCAACTCTACCGCTGCACCACCGTGTTTCCCATTATTCTTTAGTTTAGTGATACAGCGTGGAAATAAGCCCTTTTTCCCCACCGAGTCCGCGCCGATCAGCGATCACTCAGGTCAAGTCAAGTCAGATTTATTCGTCACGTGCACAATAAAGTGCAGTGAAATGAACTTGCCAGCAGCGGTACAATCAAAAAGAGCACACAATACACAATAGAAATGTAACACAAACATCCACCACAGAATTCATCCCTGTGGTGGAAGGCACAAAGTAGGTCAGTCCTCCTCCATTTGCCCGTGGCCGGGACCACGACCCTCCGCAGACACCGCTGCGGGAGCCAGATGTGTAGACAAGGTACGTCCTGAATCAGTGCTTCCCTGCCGGAGACCAAGATGGTGTAGACCGCAGGCCGGCGGTCGAAGATCTAAAGATCAGGAATAGATCGGCTAGATGCACAGAGTCTCTTGCCCAGAGCAGGGGAATCGAGGACCAGAGGACATAGGGTCAAGTTGAAGGGGAAAAGATTTAATGGGAATCTGAGGGGTAACATTTTCACACATAGTGTGGTGGGTGTATGGAACAAGCTGCCACATGAGGTAGTTGAGGTAGGGACTATCCCAACGTTTAAGAAACAGTTAGACACGTACATGGATAGGACAGGCTTGGAGGGATATGGACCAAGTGCAGGCAGGTGGGATTAGTGTAGATGGGACATGTTGGTCGGTGTGGGCAAGTTGGGCTAAAGGGCGTATTTCCATGCCGTATTAACCTATGACTATGATCAGAGTTAAACAATGCCTCTGACATCCTGCCATTAGCCTTAGCCCCTTTCCCACCTCGGGTTGCCAACCTTCTCACTCCCAAATAATGGACAAAAGGTCAAAATAAGAGACAAATTCCCAGAGGAAATTTATTGACTGACTCAGCCGTGGCTGGGTGAATGTTAAGCAGTAAGCAAGGGTCCCAAGGTAGGACAGCTGGCTGGGTTGCCGACCAATGGGGCCAGGGGCGAGGCGCTGCTGCTGCACTCCATGGGCTGCACTACATCGGGACAGGTGAGGCGTTCCGACCCGAGTAGTAGCAGTCAAATACGGGACAAGGGCGGTCCCGTATAGAACAAACCAATTTAGCCCAATGTACAGGATGTCCTGGCTAATACGGGACGGTTGGCACCCCTATTCCCACCTTTTACACACCATCTCCTTGTAAAACTAAGGGACTTAAAGGGATTGTCCCATTTGGCAATTTTTCGGGTGACCTGATACGTCAGTCAATGATGTCGGCAGTCGCCGAGAAAATCGCCAAGTGGGACAGCTCCTTTATGGTTTCCGTCTGCCTACGCTCTGATGTAATTAAAAAGCTGGTCTTCCCAGAGGAGGTTTTCCCACTTTTGAAACCAAATCGAAAGTTGCGAATCTCTAAAGATAAGAATTCAATCAGTTTCTAATTGATTTTGCTCTCAGTCTTTGTGAGACTGTGCACAAGAGAAAGAAATCGTCAGGCAGGTCATCATGCATTTCAACCCACTCATTATAGGCAGACAACAGAATGAGACCAAACAGATTGTACGAGCTGCAGTAGGAGTTCATGGAAAGTTGCTAAGCATAACCAATCCAGTACACGGCCGGCACAACATAAAAAAATAAAAGTGGGCAGAAGCAAAGTGAAGATTGATAATGCTGCTATTGTAAGTGAAATAGGAGCGATGTGGATATGCGTGGTAATTGTTCTTCATCACGACTTACGGTGGATGAAGAGGTTTGCATCTCAAACATATTGAAGCCGCTTCAAGGATGGAGATTCACCAAAATTAACATTGACCAAATAATTGGTGCTTGAGAATGATAATCCCAAAGGCCAAATGGTTTAGGTACAGGGATTTTTGGTTTAGAAACATAGAAAGTAGGTGCAGGGGTAGGCCATTCAGCCATTCGAGCCATTCAATATGATCATGGCTGATCATCCAGAATCAGTACCCTGTTGTTGCTTTTTCCACATATCCCTTGATTCCATTAGCCCTAAGAGCTACATCAAAATCTCTCTTGAATACATCCAGTGAATTGGCCTTCACTGCCTGCTATGGCAGAGAATTCCACAGATTCACAACTCTTTGGGTGAAAACGTTTTTCCTCATCTCCGTACTAACTGGCCTACCCTTTATTCTTAATTAAAGTAGGTGCTAACATTTTGATAGAGTTGATGCCTTACAGTGCAAGAGACCCTGGTTCGATCCTGACTACAGGTGCTGTCTGTACAGAGTTTGCACATTATCCGTGTGACCACGTGGGTTTCCTTCAGGGACTCTGGTTTCCTCCTACATTCCAAAGACGTGCGGGTTTGTAGGTTAGTTGACTTCTGTAAATTATCCCTGGTGTGTAGGTCAGAGCTAGTGTATGGGTGATCACCGGTTGGCGCGGACTTGGTGGGCTGTAGGGCTTGTTTTCACGCTGTATCTCTAAACTAACTTAAGCCAAACTCTTATGATCACTTTGTACAAGTTATAAAACAGTAAACAATGACAGAATGCTGGAAGAACTCAGCATTTGGGTGCGGGGCAGGTTTAGGACTAGAAGACATAATCTGAAAACTGCACATGATGCTTTCAGGAAAATTGTTCAGAATCTCCTCTGCTTACCAGGGATAGTAGAGATTTGGAGCTGTTATCAATTAGTCCCAGGAATGGTCCTTCAATTGTTGTTTAAGAGCCTTGATCTTATTTTTTTTAAATGACTGGGAGTATTAAGGGATATCGGAAAAAGGTGGGTGTATGGAGCTGTGATTTATTGAATGATGAAAGGGGATTATCTCTGCCCTGTGTTCCCGTGCTAAAGGCCAGCCCCAGAGGTTGGCTGAACCATCTAATCCTTTCTTACTGTTCTGTTTTAAAAATGGGAACCTAATGTTGGAGTGGTAGAGTTGCTGCCTCACAGTGCCAGAGACCCGAGTTTGATCCTCACTACGGGTGCTGCCTGTATGGAGTTTGCACGTTCTCCCTGTGACCACGTGGGTTTTCTCCGGGTGCTCCAGTTTCCTCCAACACTCCAAAGGCTTACAGATTTGCAGGTTAATTGGCTTGGGAAAAATAGTTAAATTGTCCCCAGTGTGTAGGATAGTGTTAGTGTACAGGGTGATCGCTGGTCAGTAATGGCTCGGTTGGCCGAAGGGCCTTTTTCTCTAAAGTCTAAAGGAAGTATTAAGGTAAATGGGGCAAAGGTAGGTAGGTGTGTGTGCGTGTGTGTGTGTGTGTGCGTGTGTGTGTGTGTGTGCGTGTGTGTGTGTGTGTGTGTGTGTGCGTGTGTGTGTGCGTGTGTGTGTGTGTGTGTGTATTATAATTCAGCTGTGATTTATTGAATGATGACAGATTATCTCAGTCCTGGGTTCCCGTGCTAAAGGTCAGCCCCAGTTTTCATCCTACCCTTCTGATCCTTCCTGTTGTGCTTCCAAAATGGGATCCTAACGGGCAGGCATTATCTGCAATTTTAACTGCTGACAGTGACACCATTCTTGAGTAATTCCATTTGGTAGCTTTTCCTGTCTCTCAGGAATTGTGTTAGAAAAATGTATCGAGGTTGAACTCCCTGTCCTTGTCATCAGGAATTGCATCAAAGTCTAGCTTGCCAAGAATAGAAACAGCCTACAGTTTTGCTTCTTTAGGGTTGTTTGAACTTAGATTGATGATTTTCTTTTACATAAAAATCAAATACTACTTCAAGGCAATCAATGCTTCTGCTGAAGTGAGCTGGGGAAAAGTCACCATCAAAATCTTCACATATAACAAATGTTTCTTAGTCCACATTAATACCGTGCATGTTGGTGCAGTCACTCCAAGGATCAGATTTGTGCAATTGGCATTTATTAGTCTCATCCATCTGTCTGCTAAAGACCTGCTAATGATTCATTAACATATTGTAGGAAACATAATTATCAGTGTTTCTAACCTTTAAATACTCCAAAATACCATACAGCCCATGGAGATGTTGTTAATGTTAAACTTGGGAACTATCTGACTTGCTTTTCGATTTATCTCGTTAGTTGTCAAAGATGAATCCAGCTCACCAACTATCACCAACCTGTCACCTGAACAAAACAAAATATAAATTACAAATATAACAGTCCCTACACCTGTTCTAATAAGAATACCTAGACTGTATCCCCCTTCCATAGAATGATACGGTGTGGAAACGGGCCCTCCAGCCCAACTTGCCCACACCGGCCAACATGTCCCATTTACACTAGTCCCACTGACCTGCATTTGTCCCATATCCCTCTAAACCTGTCCTATCCGTGAACATGTCCAAATGTTTCTTAAACATTGCAATGGTCCCTGCCTCAACTACCTCCTCTGGCAGCTCGTTCCATACACCCATCACAATCTGAAAATGTTACCCCCTCAGATTCTTATTAAATCTTTCCCCCCCTCACCTCACCTCCCTTGTTAAGACAACTATTCACATATTCTTGTTATCAGCACTCCTCACCTTGCACAAGATAGTATATAAAAGAAATAAAATATCCTCATCTTCAAGTCAAGTCAAGTCAATTTTATTTCTATAGCACATTTAAAAACAACTCTTGTTGACCAAAGTGCTTTACATTAGTGCAGGTAGTAACGTGCTACAAACAGTGGTACATAGATCAACAATACATACATAAATACATATAGCGCTCCCTCAGAGGACCTCAAGAAAGGCTTGAGAGTAGAAATAAGTTTTACGTCTCGCCCCTGTGCTTATGCCTAGACCGCGGGATGGTCAGTAACCCCAAGTCATCTTACATCTTTGTCTTTTCATCTCTGGCATTTGTCCATTATCTGCCATCAACCACCCCACCCCCCCCCCCCCCCACCCCTCACCTGTATCCACCTATCACTTACCAGCCTTTGTCCCATCCCCACCTCTGTTCCAACTTTCACTCCCCCCCCCTCCCCCAATCACACAATCTGAAGAAGGGTCCCGACTCAAAACATCAGCGAGCCATGATCTCCAGGGATGCTGCCTGCGGAGTTACTCCAGCCCTTTGTGTCTTTTTTTTTTGTAAACAGGCATTTGCAGTTTCTTGTGTCTCCAAATACCTTATTTGGTCAGATTATGCAACTTTTAAAATTATATTATTCGCAGCATGCACAGTGCTCAAAATGATTACCTCCGTGATTTCAAGACCAGAATAAGGAAACATTAGAACATTAATGATACAGCCAATTTTCAGTGTGTGGGCCGGTTAATGATAGGAATAAATTTCAATTTTTTCCCCCTCAAGTACACTGTATGTTTCAAATCCAGCACTTTTGAACATTCTGAGACTGGATTAAAATCTCACTCCGTGCACACCAAATATCAGTGTTGAGTTAGTTATAGAGTCTTCACTGCAGTCCTTGATCATAGCAGTGGGCAACTCATTTTTTTTTTAAATCAAAATCTTTTTTATTTAGTTTTCAGGACATAACAAAGTGCAAAGTTGTCCATTTGTTACGGACAGAGGGTACGAAAAGAATAAATACAAAACAACTTATGCCCCCATATATAACAAGACAACAATACAAAAAAAAAACAAGATACCAAAAGTAACCCCTCCCTGGTCACAGCCAGTGAGCATATGCAAATATCAACCTGTCACAACAATAATCCACGATAACTGAATGACTGTTAAGCTGTTAAACTGTACTTGATGATCAAGCATTTACAAAGTCTGGAATACATTTAAAAAAGGTCCCCACGCTTTCTGAACTCATTAAGAACCAAATTCATAAAAGCCCTTCTACTGCTCGTGTGTGTGTGTGTGTGTGTGTGTGTGTGTGTGTGTGTGTGTGTGTGTGTGTGTGTGTGTGTGTGTGTGTGTGTGTGTGTGTGTGTGTGTGTGTGTGTGTATATACCAAGCCAATTAGTCTACCAACCTGTATGTCTTTGGAGTGTGGGAGGAAACTATAGCACCTGAAGAAAACTCACGCAGGTCACGGGGAGGATTTGCAAACTCTGTACAGACAGCACCATGACAGAAACATGTTCCCGATGTTGGGGGAGTCCAGAACCAGGGGCCACAGTTGAAGAATAAGGGGTAAGCCGTTTAGAACGGAGATGAGGAAACACTTTTTCACGCAGAGAGTTGTGAGTGTGTGGGATGCTCTGCCTCAGAGGGCGGTGGAGGCCGGTTCTCTGGATACTTTCAAGAGAGAGCTAGATAGGGCTCTTAAAGATAGCGGAGTCATGGGGATATGGGGAGAAGGCAGGAACAGGGTACTGATTGTGGATGATCAGCCATGATCACATTGAATGGCAGTGCTGGCTCGAAGGGCCGAAGAGCCTACTCCTGCACCTATTGTCCATTGTCACCCGAGATCAGGATCGAACCTGGGCCTCTGGCGCTGTAAGGCAGCAACTCTACCACTGTGCGACCCTACTGAGTGCTGGGAGTTCAATGGGGAATGTAAGCGGCATGGCTAAATTGCCAGCCTCGGAGGCAACATGAAGGAGCAGCACACTTTGATGAGAGGTTCAATAGACCAGTGATGTTACAGCACCGCTGGAAGAGTAGAAAGAAATGAGGAAAACCAATGACTTTGTAGTAGATCAAGGTTAAGATCATTTTAACTTCAAATATATGACGAGTGGCCAATAATATTTTGGGGGATTTCAGGCTTAATAATGCTGTTGTAATTACATTTTTCAGAAACGTCAAGTACTATTTAAGTGGATTCTTGAGCCTGCGCCTACTTTAAAAATAAGTGCTTATTAAATAAAATAGTATATTAAACAAAACACTGCAGGCAGTAAATTGCTGTTTAACTGTCCAATGCGTGGTAAATTCCTGTCGTCCTTTGAAGTGTGATTTGGGAAAACGGCAAATGGGGAGAAATTGTGTCCTGATTGTGATTCAGAGACATAGCATCATGCAGATCATAAACAGGCCCTTTAGCCAAACTTTCCCAGGCCAATCAAGTTAAGGGACATCTAAGCAAGTCTCATTAGCTAGGATTTGGCCCATATCGCTCTAAACCTTTCCAATCCGTATATCTATCCAATAGTCTTTCAAATGCTGTTCTAGTCCCAGCCTCAACTACCTCCTCTGGCAGCTCGTTCCATATACCCACCACCCACTGAATGAGAAAGTTGCCTCTCAGATTCCTATTAAATCTTTACAGACTGATGTTGAAAACATGCCAAATACAGACACAAAAAAGCTGGAGTAGCTCAGCAGGACAGGCAGCAGCTCTGGAGAGAAGGGATGGGTGGTGTTTCGGGTCGACACCTTTCTTCAGACTGAAAGGCAGGGGAAAGGGAAACGAGAGATAAAGACAATGATGTAGAGAGATATAGAACAATGAATTAAAAATATGCAAAAATGTAGCGATGATAAAATAAATTGGCCATTGTTAGCTGTTTGTTGGGTGAGAACAAGAAACTGGTGCGACTTGGGTGGGGGCAGTTATTTTGCCCAAACAAGGTTAAAGATGCACCATGAACTGGTATAGTCATGTTGGGACTGAAATGAATATTGAGGTTCATAGAAACATAGAAACATAGAAAATAGGTGCAGGAGTAGGCCATTCGGCCCTTCGAGCCTGCACCGCCATTCAATATGATCATGGTTGATCATCCAACTCGGTATCCTGTACCTGCCTTCTCTCCATACCCCCTGATCCCATTAGCCACAAGGGCCACATCTAACTCCCTCTTAAATATATCCAATGAACTGGCCTCAACTACCTTCTGTGGCAGATAATTCCAGAGACTCACCACTCTCTGTGTGAAAAATGTTTTCCTCATCTCAGTCCTAAAGGAATTCACCCTTATCCTTAGACTGTGACTCCTTGTTCCGGACCTCCCCAACATCGGGAACAATCTTCCTGTATCTATCCTATCCAACCCCTTAAGAATGTTGTACGTTTCTATAAGATCCCTCCTCAGTCTTCTAAATTCTAGCAAGTACAAGCCAAGTCTATCCAGTCTTTCCTCATATGAAAGTCCTGACATCCCATGACTCAGTCTGGTGAACCTTCTCTGCACTCCCTCTATGGCAAGAATGTGTTTTCTCCGATTTGGAGATCAAAACTGTACGCAATACTCCAGGTGTGGTCTCACCAAAGCCCTGTACAACTGCAGTAGAACCTCCCTGCTTCTATACTCAAATCCTTTCGCTATGAATGCTAACATACCATTTGCTTTCTTCACTGCCTGCTGCACCTGCATGCCTACTTTCAATGATTGGTGTACCATGACACACAGGTCTCGTTGCATCTCCCCTTTTCCTAATTTGCCACCATTAAAGATAATAGTCTACCCTCCTGTTTTTGCCACCAAAGTGGATAACCTCACATTTATCCACATTATACTGCATCTGCCATGCATTTGCCCACTCACCCAGCCTATCCAAGTCACCTTGCAGCCTCCTAGCATCCTCCTCACACCTAACACTACCCCCCATCTTAGTGTCATCCGCAAACTTGGGGATGTTGCATTCAATTCCCTCGTCCAAATCATTAATATATATTGTAAATAGCTGGGGTCCCAGCACTGAGCCTTGCGGTACCCCACTAGTCACTGCCTGCCATTCTGAAAAGAACCCGTTTACTCCTACCCTTTGCTTCCTGTCTGCCAGCCAGTTCTCTATCCACATCAATACTGAACCCCCAATACCGTGTGCTTTAAGTTTGTATACTAATCTCTTATGTGGGACCTTGTCGAAGGCCTTCTGAAAGTCTAGATATAACACATCCACTGGTTCTCCCTTATCCACTCTGCTAGTTACATCCTCGAAAAATTCTATAAGATTCGTCAGACATGATTTACCTTTCGTAAATCCATGCTGACTTTGTCTAATGATTTCACCACTTTCCAAATGTATTGCTATCCCATCTTTAATAACTGACTCTAGCAGTTTCCCCACTACCGATGTTAGACTAATTGGTCTGTAATTCCCTGTTTTCTCTCTCCCTCCTTTTTTTAAAAAGTGGGGTTACATTTGCTACCCTCCAATCCCCATGAACTACTCCAGAATCTAAGAAGTTTTGAAAAATTTATCACTAAGGCATCCACTATTTCTGTGCCATGAGATTGTATCCAAACGTCAACACTGCTACCTTCCTTGCTGGCAATTATACTTGATTTTTCCCTGCGTATGAATTTTTTTCTTTTTGAACTTTTCATCTGCTGTTTCTGTAAAGATGACAGTCTGACAAATGACACCAAAGTATATAACCATGTTAACTTTGAGGATATGGCTGCAGTGGACGATTTGCCAGGACTCTGGGAGAATTCAATTGCTTTTCCATGAATACGGCTTCAAGATATTTTATCTCCACATGAAAGAGCAACCAGGACCTTGCATAATGTCTGAGGCAAAAGGTGGCATCTCTGACATGCAGCACTCCCCCAGTGCTGCCCTGAAAGTCACAGAGAATATGAGCTCGTATCTCTGGAGTGGACCTTGAGTTACTACATTCATACAAATTAATTTACATGCCTGACTGCATTTACCTGACTGCATTTACCTGACTGCATTCATATTTTGATGCAGGTGCTGTGGAATTCATATTGTCATAGGTTCTCGGAGGAAAATGAAGCCAAGTCATTCAGCTGCACCATGGCTGATCTATCTTTCCCTCTCAACCCTGTTCCCCTGCCTTCTCCCCATAAACCCTGACACCTTATGGGCCTGTCCCACTTGGGTGATTTTTCTGGGCGACTACAGGCGACTGCCGCAATATTTTCTACATGTTGAACATTTTTCAGTGACAGTGGCGACAATTTCTGTTGTCGTAGGTTGTCATAGGTTGACGCAGGTGTTGTCGTAGGTTGTCGCCAGGTGTCATAGGTGAATTCCATTAAAACTAGTCCCTGGCAGTCGCCTAAAGTTACCTAAGTGGGACATGCCCTTTACTAATCAAGAATATCAATCTCCACCTTAAAAATATCCATTGACTTGGCCTCAGCAGCTGTCTGCTGCAATGAATTCCACAGATTCACCACCCTCGAAAGAAATTCATCCTAACCTAATTTCTAAAGGTACATCTTTTTATTCTGGTACATCTTTTTATTCTGAGGCTATGCCCTCTGATCCTGGACCCTCCCACTAGTGGAAAAGTCCTCTCCACATCCGCTCTATCCAGGCCTTGCACTATTTGTGAATTGTAAATTGTAAATTATCACTGAAACTGCAACTATTATTTTGCAATACATTCCTATTTATTATTAGAACATTTTGAATGTTCTTACTATTCTAACATACAAGTGTAGCATCCTTTAACTGTTTTCAAAATAAACTGGAATCTATTGCCATATGTACGGGCGGCCACGGTGGCGCAGCGGTAGAGTTGCTGCCTTACAGCGCTCGCAGCGCCGGAGACCCGGGTTCGATCCTGACTACGGGTGCTGTCTGTATGGAGTTTGTACGTTCTCTCCGTGACCGCGTGGGTTTTCTCCGAGGCCTTCAGTTTCCTCCCACACTCCAATGACGTACAGGCTTGTAGGTTAATTAGCTTGGTGTGTGTGTAAATTTTCCCTAGTGTGTGTAGGATAGTGTTGGTGTGCGGGGTTCGCTGGTCGGTGCGGACTCATTGGGCCGATGGGGCCTATTTCCACGCTGTATCTCTAAACTGAGCTATAAAGAATAGAATGCTTTAAGTTAATACATCTTGTTCATATAGGATGCCATGGTCAGCAGGTTTTTCATCCTCTTGTCTTTTGTGAACCGAAATACCTGACCTTTGAGGGATTGACATAAAGAGTGATCTATTTTTATTAATTCACTTTCCTGAAATCCATTTGAAAAAAAAACCAAAGGGAAACACTTGCCAATTTAATTTTATTTTCATTTTCCTGAAGTTGAAATGTTGCTTACCTCATGCTGCCTCGGCAAGGCCAGCAGCATAATCAAGGACGAGTCGCACCTCAGTATCTCCCTCGTCTCCCCTCTCAGATCTGACATGAGGTACCCCAGAAAACGCACACCTCCAGATTCAGGGACAGTTTCTTCCCAGCTGTTATCAGGCAACTGAACCATCCTATCAACAACTAGAGAGCAGTCCTGAGCTACTATCTACCTCATTGGAGATCCTCGGACTATCTTTGATTGGACTTTACCCCGCACTAAACGTAACTCACTTTATTCCCTTTGTCATGTATCTGTACATGGTTCGATAGTGGACGGCTCGATTGTAATCATGTATTGTCTTTCCGCTGACTGGTTAGCTTGCAATAAAAGCTTTTCACTATAATCGGTACACGTGACAATAAACTAAACTCAACTCAACTCAATATTTCGTACAAGGAATGCAAAGAAAAATAATTCATTATTTCCCATTATTCTTGTCACATCCCTTTCCCTCCTTCCTAACCAAGCCGTTTGCAACTGCATCATTCTGCAAGATGCACGTTAACTCATTAAAGGAGTTTTGTATGCATTATCATAAAATCATATTATGTGATAGGAGCAGAATTAGTCTATTCAGCCCATCAAGTCTATTCCGCCATTCAATCATGGCTGATCTATCTCTCCCTTATAACCCAGTTCTCTTGCCTTCTGTTCCATAAGCATCCACAAGCATATGTTTATTAATTTTACAAAATGCATAGAAAAATAACTTTTTTTTCCGTATATTATTTACACTGAGTGGTAATTAATGGCAAGAATTTAATTATGTGTCTCCCACATTCCCGCTCCCTCTCCTCCTCTCCCTCTCCCCCTCTCCCTCTCTCTCCCCCTCTCCCCCTCTCCTCCTCTCCCCCTCTGTCCCCCTCCCTCTATCTCCCTCCCCCTCTATCTCCCTCCCCCTCTCTTCCTCCCCCTCTCCCCCTCCCCACCCCTTCCCCTCTCCCCATCTCCCACTTCCTCCCTCTCGCTTTCTCCCTCTCACTTCCTCTCTCCCACTTAATAGGGAAACACATTTTAAATTAAAAGGCAAGCCTTTGAACCATTCCAAAATATTGACTTCCCACTATTATTTTACATTTAATTGAAATCATAACAACCCTATTTGGAAATGATGGAATGGCCACTTAACTATTGTTTAAAGCTGTCATATTCACTCCCAGGCTACATAGTTCTCGGTATTATACCAAGTGTTGACCCTCATATTCCCTTAGGACAGAAACATCATTTTGCCCCACACCAAGCAAATAAAACAGCAGCAATCGCTTTTATGTTTAAATGCTAATAACGCATCGCTGATTTGTGACAATTATCCATCCCTGTGGCACCAACATTCCTGTAAAACCTCTTCCAGACCATAATTAATAGGATCCATGATCAGTCTAAAGAAGGGTCTCAACCCCAAACGTCACCTATCATGAACTCCAGAGATGCTGCCTGACCCGCTGAGTTACTCCGGCTCTTTGGGTCAATCTTTGGATCCATAGTATGTTGTTTTCCTTTGGAAGATGACGGAAAGAAAGAAATAATTGCTATAAGATCCAATTAATTGGATCATTTACCTACTGATTATATTTTGGCCTCGTGTTAATCAAGGATTGTGAATCAATATAAACTGCAGAAACTGGAAGGCTGAAGTAAAAACAGAAAATGCTGCTCTGGGAACATAAGAAGTGAAAGAAATAGCGTTAATGGCTTCAAGTTGATGACCTTTCATCAGAACATGGACTAGTTCGAAAACAGTGGTAGAAAACAGTGGCAGAACTGCAGATGCTGGTTTATACCAAAAATAGACACAAAATGCTGGAGTAACAGCAGATCAGGAAACATCCCTGGAGAAAAAAAGGATAGGTGACATTTTGGGTTGGGAGTGAACAAGGGTCCCATCCTGAAACGTCACCTATCCTTTTTCTCCAGAGATGCTACCTGACCCGCTGGGTTATTCCAGCAACTTGTGTCTGTCTTTAGTTGGAAAACAATCTTACTTGAAATTGAAGGGGTGGGATGATAGGCAAGGAGAGAACAAAAGGAATGTGTGATCGGAAGAAGACCAGGTGGGACTGCAGGATTGAATGAAGGCTTGTTTATTGCAGGTGATCAGTTTGGAGAAATAGAGGGAGATGAGAGAGTGAAAGAAAATACATTCCTGGAACTCCGGGATTGGTATTGGTTTATTATTGCCATGTGCATGAGGCACAGTAAAAGCTTTGTTAATGTGTTTATCCAGTCAAATCACGAGTACACGAAAGCTACAGACAAGAACAACAAAAAATAACAGATCTCAGAATTTAGTGTTACAGCATTGGAGCGTTATGATTACAGAGAAAGTGCAAGGTCCACATAGGTAGGTTGGAAGATCAGAAGATCTAGCTTAAGGGAAGAGAGTTCAGTCATTTGATGCCAGTGAGGAAGAATGGGACAATCCCATCGTTTAAGAAGCAGTTGGACAGGTACATGGATAGGACAGGTTTGGATGGTTATGGACCAAGCGCAGGCAAGTGGGACGAGGGTAGATGGGACATTGTTGGCCAGTGTGGGCGAGTTGGGCCGAAGGGCCTGTTTCCACACTGTGTTAACCTATGACTCTATATCTAAGAAGCTGCTCTTGAATCTGGTGGTCCGTGCTTCTAAGCTTTTGGATCTTCTGCCCAATGGGCGAGGAGAGAAGAGGAAATCAAGGGAATGTAAATGGTCGATGATTATGTTGGCTGCTTTCCCAAGTCAATGTGCAGTGTAGATAAAGTTGATTGGGGGAGGCTGGCCTGTGTAAAGGACCAGGGCCACATCCAAAACTATATGCAATTTCTTGCTGTCTTGAGGAGACCTGTTGCAAAACCAAGCGGTCTACTTGATATTGGAGAATTTAGTGTTGAATCTGAGTGCTGTAATGGGTCTCCATGCATGGTAACCCCCTCCCTGATCTTTGCACATCCCCAATCCTTTCCACGCGTCACTTTAATTTCATGTTTCATGTATCTTGTGAAGTTTTATGACTGTTGGCAGACTCATTTCCTTCCTGGGATAAATATTGTATCGTATGCTATAAACTGTTGTTACTTGGGCTTAGAGTGAGATTTGTTGGTGCGGTGAAGGAGAGCAAAGGGAGAGAGAGAGAGAGGTTAGAGGTTGAGGAAGCGAGAGACCCTGCCAACACAATCACAAATGTGGATAAGTTACCACCTCCCATGAAGTATTAACGGATGGCTTTATCAACCTCCAGCAACGTGTAGCTACGAGACATTGCCAAAGCATCGTAGAGACCTATCATTCCTCCGAGTTGCTAATTCTGTATTATCTTGGAACACTCCCTTCATCTTGTGAGTGGGTGCATTAATCATTTGTTGCCCTCCCAGTCAAGCCAACAAGCTCCACCAAGACTGCTTGGTTAAAAATAAAGGTGCATAGCATAATTTTAAAATACCTTCAGGAGATGCACTGCAAGTAATTCCAGGTGATGGTGGCTGCATTCATTTCCCTCTCTGAGCAGGCAGTTGAGTATAACCACATTGGGAAAACTGTGTGGGAGAGGAACGTTTCCGTCCGTGAAGCACATTAGTGAATTAGAGTCAAGAGTGTTTTATCATCATATGTCCTGAGATGGAATATTGAAATTCCTACGTGCAGCAGCAGCAGCAGCAGCAGCAGCAGCAGCAGCAGCATCACTACAGGTTTACAAACACAGTATTCAATAAATAATGCAATAAAAAAACAAACAAAAGTTCAATAAATTTAAAAAATCTAATATAGCGCAAAAAGAAAACAAAGCCCAGAATCCCTAGTGCAACCCAGGTAGTTCATAGTTGGTGTTAATTGGAATTCATAGTGTTCAATAGCCTGATGGTTGTTGTAAGGAACTGCAGATGCTGGTTTAAACCAAAGACAGACACAAAATGCTGGAGTAACTCAGCGGCACAGGCAGCATCTCCAGAGAGAAGGAATGGGTGAGTTTTGGGTCGAGCCTCCTGCTCTCCGATTCTCCGACCACGTTTTAACCCAGACTCACGACCGCATCCTGATGGTTCTTGGGAAGAAGCTATTCGTGAATCTGGATGTTGCAGTTTTCAGACTCTTATTCCTTCTTCCCGGTGGCAGAAGTGAAATGGGAGCGTTGCCAGGGTGATGTGGTGTCTTGATGATGTTGGCTGCCATTTTGAGATGGTGCCTCTTACAGATCCCTTGGATGGTGGGGAGGTCAGGACCCGTGATGGACTGGACAGTGTTCATCACTGGTTTTGAGCATGTTTAATGATTGGGTAAATTCGTGGCTGCTGTTACCCAGGCTAAATTCTGCACATAAGATTGTATATTTTTCAAAATCAGAACAAGCTAATGATCGGGTAGCTAAACCAACTTCATGCAAATGAGCAACCTCCTGACTTTACCTTTGGCCATAGGGAAGAAGACATAATCTGTATGTATGAGTGCGCATATTTAAAGGATAACAAATCTTTAAAGCTTACCATTTTGTAGTTATTCTGATAAAAATTGTTATTCCTGCAAATATTTGTGTTGCTAGGGGTGGCATGGTAACGCAACAATAGAGTTGCTGCCTTATAGCACTTTCAGCGCCGGAGACCCAGGTTTGACCCTGAATACAGGTGCTGTCTGTACGGAGTTTGCATGACCGTGTGCATTTTCTCCGAGATCTTCGGTTTCCTCCCACACTCCAAAGACGTACAAGTTTGACGGTTAATTGGCTTGGTGTATGCGTAAATTGTCCCTAGTGTGTGTAGGATAGGGTTAATGTGTGGGGATCACTGGCCGGCGCGGACTCGGTGGGCCGAAGGGTCTGTTTCAGCTGTTTTAGTCTCTAAACTAAACTAAACTGAACTAAGGTGTCAAACGTGAAATTTAAAAAAAAATCCTTTGAGTTTGAAGAAGGCTCCCGACACAAAACGTCATCAACAGAGTGTATCTACGTTCTACAGAGATGCTGCCTGACGTGCTGAGTTACTCCAACACCTTGTATCTATCTTTGGTTTCAACCAGCATATGCAGTTCCTTTTTTATTTGAAAAAAAAACACCTTTTATGTTAATAAAATATGCGATGTAGACTAATGGCATGATACGGAGATTTGATTTTAAATGGAACACGGTTTTTACAGATCTGGAAATTTAAAGACACACACATGGGTGGATTTTGTGACATTTTCTTATTGCATAATTTGTCACATAATTTTCGACCAGTATTGCTCTAAATTGCATTCTTTTTCATTAGATGGTATGAGCTAAATAATGTGGAAATAATGTAATAATAATAATATTCTGTGAATATTTCAAGGTGAACACTCCAATACACGGACAGTCCCTTTGAATCTACTGTATAAATATAAACGGCAAGTTAATAATGGGGAGCCTGTAAGTCAGTCAGTATGGAATAAAATCTAATTAAGTGCTTCTTGGCAGTTCAGTCGAAGGTGTAACAAGAACGTGTGATGTGAAGTAGAATAGTACAATGCACTCCAGCCCATGCAGCAAACTTGGAAATAGGACATCTTCAAGAAAGATTGAATTCTGCCCCAATGTATCAATTTTAATTGGCCATTAATGCAACTAATCTGATAGAAACTGCAGATTTGCGATTCATCATTATGATGCAGTTAGGCTCTGAATCTGCCAGTGTTTAGAAGCTCACATTCAACAACATTAATGGAAATTTAAGTAAGATTCTTCATGATTACTTTAGAATTAATGCCACTGTGCAGCAGTTGTGGCCTGAAGTGGGTCAAAGTCCGACCATCGCCCTACAAATGCATTTTAGTGGAGATTTGCGGCCACGTTTTTTTACCGGCGATCCCAGCACACTTACACTTTCCTACACACACTGGGGACCATTTACAATTATACCAAGCCCATTTGCCTACGAACCTGTACATCATTGGAGTGTGGGGGGAAACCGGAGAAAACCCACGCAGGTCACAGGGAGAACGTAGAAACTCCGTACAGACAGCACCCGTGGTCAGGATGGAACCGGGTACTCTGGAGCCGTCAGACGGCAACTCTACCGCTGAGCCGCAGTGCCGCCCCATGAGCTACCTGTTTTCATGGATGATGTTAGGTGAATTAAGCCTTAACACAAACAGGTCATAATACCATGTGTTCAAGAGAGAGTTGGATATAGCTCTTCGGGCTAACGGAATCAAGGGATATGTGGAGAAAGCAGGAACGGGGTACTGATTTTAGATGATCAGCCATGATCATATTGAATGGCGGTGCCGACTTGAAGGGTCTATTGGCCTACTCCTGCACCTATTTTCTATGTTTCTATGTTTCTATAACCCAGTGCATGTGGGAGAGTATAAAAGGAAACTGACATCTTCACAAACCATAAACTCTCAACAGCCCTCGAATGTCTTTACAGGTTTTATTGATTACTCATTCTTGGCTTGTTATACCGCCATTTCCTATGATGGAGTTGGTTGATGTATTTCCCCTCTCTGCCCCATTCCACTGCAGAGGAACATTGCAAGGAGGGTGTTAAAATTAGATAAATTGCTTTCCTAGCTCATCAACTATTTCGATTCTCTTTCCTGACTTTCAATTCACTGGAGATTCCCTCTCTCATCGGGCAGATCCGTAATTGAAAATTAGATATCAAAGTTCAATGGCATAAGTGCTGCAATATCATTTTGGCTACGTTCAGGCACGGCTTCAACAGTTGCAAGGACACAAGGGGATTCTACGGAGAATCGGTTGGGTGGGATGATGGGAAGTTAAAGTGAGCTTTATACTTTAATTTTAAACTGGATTCCATCACAAGGACATGGGAATCCTGTCATATTGACAGAGATACATTCCAAATTCTCAGTCCTTGTACATCTTCCTTCTTGGTGTATTAATTTAAATTTTCAGTTGTAGTTCATATTTTAGAGATAGAAACAGGCCCTTCGGCCCACAGAGTCCATGCCGACCACGATCACCCTGTACACAAGCACTATCCTATAGACCAGGGACAATTTACGGAAGCCAATTAACCTAAAACCTACGTGTTTTTGCAGTGTGGGAGTAACCTGGAGCACCTGGAGAAAACCCACCCAGTCCCAGGGAGAACGTACAAACTCCGTACAGGCAGCACCCGTAATCGGGATGGAACCAAGGTCTCTGGCGCTCTACTGCTGCGCCACCATGCTGCCCTTATTAATGCATCAGCTTTGCTCCCAACCTACTAAACTGTAGCCATTGCTGGAGAAATCTGCAACGTGATCTTGCTTCGAATGGTGCTCTTGATGCTTCCTCTTGTAATATATAATTCTAAAACCATTCTGGTTAAGATGAAGATAATTGCAAAATCCTGGAGTTTTAGTTTTAGTGATACAGCGCGGAAACAGGCCCTTTGGCCCACCAAGTCCGCACCAACCAGCGATCCCTGCACATAAACACTATCCTACACACACTAGGGACAATTTACGCATACACCAAGCCAATTAACCTACAAACCTGTATGTCTTTGGAGTGTGGGAGGAAAACGAAGATCTCAGAGAAAACCCACGCAGGTCATGGGGAGAACGTGCAAACTCCGTACAGACAGCACCCGGGTCTATGCCCTGTAAGGCAGCAACTCTACCACTGTGCCGCCGTGAATCAGTGGGTCAGGAGCCTCTCAGTTTGAAGAAGGATCTCGACCCGAGACGTCACCTATTCCTTTTCTCCACAGATGTTGCGTGACCCACAGAGTTACTCCAGCATTTTGTGTCCATCTAAGGTGTAAAGCAGCATCTGCAGTTGCTTCCGACACACTGTAGTTAAGATGAATTGTTTCGAAAAGCTGGCACCTAGCCTCACCAAGTAGGTGCTGAATTCAGCTGAGCAACAGCAGTGCTACAGAATTATAGACATATAGTTCTGATTTAAACCTCGACAGGTCCAACTGTTCAGTGCATATTCGCTCGAAAAGAACTGCAATAATATTAATGTAGGAAAACAAATGAATGTACGTCAGGTGTTGTTTTTGCATTTTCAGGGATTAAAACATGGGCTTCAAATGGAATAACATATCCTTTCTCCCAGGGAACTCTAACCTGTCCTTTCAGGTATTTCTAAATACCTCCTGTTCTATTTCCATCAGGCATCCACCTGATTCTCATACAGACGGACAAGAGAATTAAAAATCAGACACGTGGTACTGGAGTAAGTCAGCGGGTCAGGTAGCATATCTGGAGAACATGAAGTGACGTTTCAGGTCGGAACCTTCTTCTGAAGAAGGGTCAACCCGAAACATCACCTAATGTTTCAGGTTGGGACTCTTCTTCAGAAGAAAAAGGGTATCGACCTGAAATGTCACCTATCCATGTTCTCCAGAGATGCTACCTGACCTGCTGACTTACTCCAGCACTTTGAATCTTTATTTGTAACCAGCGCCTGCAGTTCCTTATGTGTCCACTATTGAAAATCAGCCTATTTTATGAATTCACATTTTGGTTTATTATCTTTACTTTACTTTAGAAACAGGCCCTTCGGCCCACCGAGTCCGCGCCGACCAGCGATCACCCCTATCCTGCACACAAGTGACACTTTACAACTTCTGACAAAAGCCAATTACCCTACAAACCTGTACATTTGGGGAGGAAACCGGAGCACCTACAGAAAACCTGTCACAGGGAGAATGTGCAAGCTCCGTATAGACAGGCCTCATAGTCAGGGTTGAATCCCGTCTCTGGCGCTGTAAGGCAGCAACTTTGCCACTGTGCCACTGTGCTGCCCCAAATATCATTGAGTCATTGAGCATAGAAATGGTCTCTTTGCTCGCCCACATCCATGTTGGCCTCTTTGCCCCATCCACACTAATCCTGTTTACTCCCATTAGGAGCATGTGCTTTCATGCCTCACCTGTTTAATCGCCTGCCTTTCTAAAAGGATAATAGTGATGTGCGCAAATCTGACAATGCTTCTTTTCTTTACAGTTATTTATTTCTGCAGCTATTTCTTATTTCTTTTTTGAAATAGATTAATGTCTTGTATGTAACTGCGATCAACGTTCCCCGGAGAGCTCTGCTTATTTATCAAGTTCTGGGTCAGCATTTTACAACTGATAAAACATTAGCTTTGCGACCAACCATCCTAGCAACAACTAGAGAGCAGTCCTGAGATACTATCTACGTCATTGGCGACCCTCAGACTATCTTTGATCGGACTTTACTGGACTTTATCTTGCACTAAACTTTATTCACGTTATTCCCTTTGTCATGTATTTGTAATCTGTGGATGGCTCAATTGTAGTCATATGTTGCCTTTCCGCTGACTGGTTAGTGGGCAGCAAAAGCTTTTCACTGTATCTCGGTGCACGTGACAATAAACTAAACTCAAATCCACAAACTCAAACCCAATCTATTTCTAACCTGTAGTTACTGCTGGAGAAATTTGCAAACGCTAGTTACCTGAAATTGAAATAAATGTACAGGTGAAAATTCAGACTTAAAACTGTTGACTTTAGAGATACAGCGCAGAAACAGGCCCTTTGGCCCACCAAATTCGCACCCACCGATGTTTACCCTGCGCACTAACCTACACACACTGGGGTTTCGGCCCGAAACATTGCCTATCTCCTTCACTCCATAGATGCTGCTGCATCCGCTGAGTTTCTCCAGCGTTTTGTGTTCCCTCGATTCTCCAGCATCTGCAGTTCCTTCTTAAACACACTGGGGACAATTTTACAACTTACCAAAGCCAATTACCCTACAAACTTGTACGTCTTTGGTATGTGTGAGGAGCGCCGCAAATAAGCCCACGCAGTCAGTGTCAGAACGTAAAAATTCCGTACAGACAAGCACCCATAGTCAGGATCGAACCTGGGTCTCTGGTGCTGTAAGGCAGCAACTCTACCGCTGCGCCGCCATGCCGCCCTTGACATGTTAACAATTCACATGGTCGTGGTCAGCAGTTACCTAATTATCACGTGTACCTAGATGCAGCGAATTACTTTGTTTAGCACAGTATACATAAGCACAATCCCACATAAGTGCAACACTTGAGTAGACGTCCCCTGAGGTAATGCACAGACAGTCGCCACGTTTCCAGCGCCATCTTGTTGCTTTCAAGTATCAAGTTCTAATACATATCAAATCTTCTTGTGTGCCTTAAAGGTCCATTGTCTTGGCGGTGCCACTGAATTGATGAAGATGGGGTCGGTCTGGCCAGCTCCTTGCGATGAAATGAGGGGTTGAGTGGTTCATTGGTCCTTTATAGTCACATGCGTCTCAATACAGATGGAAGTTCAAGTTCCAGTTCACATTTAAACAAGGAGCTGCAGATGCTGGTTTATACCAAAGATAGACACAACGTGCTGGAGTCACTCAGCGGATCCAGCAGCATCGCTGGAGAAAAAAGAATGGGTGACATTTCGGGTCAGGACCCTTCTTCACACTGTATAGGAAAGAACCGCAGATGCTGGTTTAAATCAAAGGTAGACACAAAATGCTGGAGTAACTCAGCGGGACGGGCAGCATCTCTGGAGAGAAGGAATGGGTGACTTTTCGGGTCGAGACCCTTCTTCAGACTGACTGTTTGAAGTCTGAAGAAGGGTCCCAGCCCAACACGTCACCCACCCTTTTTCTCCAGAAATGCTGCCTGACCCGCTGAGTTACTCCAACACTTTGTGTCTATTTGTACCCAGATACCAGATTTGTTTTGCATACAATTCTGTAATATGTTGTTATACATCAGCATAATCACACACATGTACAAGAGGGTCCGCCTAAACCCACCTGATCTCCCAGTTACTAAACACTTTAACCCCTCTCTCATTCCCACACTGACCTTTTTGTCCTGGACCTCCTCCATTGTCAGAGTGAGGCCCAGCATAAATTGAAGGAACAGCACCTCATATTTCGCAAGGGCAGCTTACACCCCAGCGGTATGTACATTGACTTCTCTAACTTCAAGTAATCCTTGCTTTCCCTCTCTCTCTCTCCATCCCACCCCCTTCCCAGTTCCCTGACCAGTCTGACTGTCTCCCTCATGCCACTGTATCTCTGTTTGCCTTGTTGTCACCTTCTCCGAGTTAACAATGGTCTATTCTACATCTTCCTTGACCTTCATCTCCTTTGATCTCTTACCCTTCCTTATCTCTGAAACCCCCTCTCCCCTGAAGCTCAGTCTGAAGAAGGGTCTCGACCCGAAACGTCACCCATTCCTTCTATCCGGAGATGCTGCCTGTCCCGCTGAGTTACTCCAGCATTTTATGTCTATCTTCAATACTAGAGTGCAATGGTTGCAGTATAGGAAGAGTAGATTACACTGAGACAGAACACAAAGAGAAGTGTATGAGAGGCAGCATCTAGTCAGCAACATAGTCCTTCTCCTCACCAGATCACATGGTGCTGGGCTGTGGGATCTGAAGCACATTGTTTTTGCTGACAGGTGTAGCTAGGATTTGATGTGCAAACCCAACGGACTCAAGGTTGTGAATCTAGTCTTTGAGTTCTAAAGGGCTGATTCCCATTAGTTTAAAGGCTTGACCTAGATCAGAGCTCTCCAGCAGAATTAATCTCGGACTTTTAAACAGTAATGTTGCTGTGAATGACAATTTCTTTCCTGTTTTAAAATAGGTCTAACCCATTTAACATAAACGCCTGCAGGCCTCCATTAAAATATGAACGGAATTGTTTGTAAAAATATGTAATATTCACCGTGGATAATGCCAAAGTCATATTTATATATCTCACTGTTGTAGTTGTCAGATGTAGGAAAATATATTCACCTATCTGAAAACACAAAGCAGAATTCAGTTCTCAAGCTAATGGTTTTTTTAAGGCCTTTGTAATAAAAATTGAAATAGCTTCAGAATTATTACATTTTCAACTCATTAAACATGACTTTAAAGATGCAGACTGCCTTATAAATGTTTAGAATATTTGTATAATCACAATTTTCTCATTATAAACATGACCACTAATTAAATATGAAAAAAAAAATCTAAAAGCCTAAGGAAGAGGATCAATAGAATCAATCCCTGTATTATTATAAGTTCATAATTTCACAAGTTACTGGAGCAGAATTAGGCCATTCGGCCCATTAAGTCTACTCCAATGTTCAATCATGGCTGATCTATCCTTCCCTCTCAACCCCATTCTCCTGCCTTCTCTCCATAACCCTAGACACAATATGACACTGATTGTAAAACTGCAGATTCTGGTTTATACAAAGATAGACACAAAATGCTGTTGCAACTCAGCGGATCAGGCAGCAGCCTGGGGAACGTGGACAAGTGATGTTTCGGGTCGAGACCCTTCTTCAAACTGTAGAAGGTTTCTGACCCGAAACGTTGCCTATCCATGTTCTCCAGGGCTGCTACCTGACCCGTAGAATTACTCCAGCATTTTGTGGTCATCCCGGTATTTTTCGAATGGATAACGTACTCAAGTTCCACTGGTAACAGTTAGTCATTTGGAAATTTTCCATTATAAGACCGTTCCTTTTGATTAAATGAGTGAACTGAAGCCTGGCCCTGACTCTCCTCCCACCTATGTGTTTCACCTACTTACAACTTTCAATCCCACCCCCCCTTAAACACCCCAACACTGGGGCGGCACGTTCTCCCTGAGACCGCGTGGGTTTTCACTGAGATCTACGGTTTCCTCCCACACGCCAAAGACCATACCAGTTTGTAGGTCAATTGGCTTGGTATAAAGGAAAAATTGTCCCTAGATTGTGCCGGGTAGTGTTAATGCATGGGGATCGCAGGTCGGTGCGGACTCGGTGGGCCGAAGGGTCTGTTTCCGCGCTGTATCTCTAAACTAAACCGAACTGCAGCATTTTATGTTCATGATTCTCGTCACAGTCACGGTGGCGCAGTGGTAGAGTTACCGCCTTACAGCGAGTGCAGCGCTGGAGACCCGGGGTTCGATAGTGTTAATGTGTGAGGATCGCTGGTGGGACCGAGGGGCCTGTTTCCACGCTGTGTCTCTGCATTTGTATCTGTATCTGTGGAAAACAGAGACCGCAGGAAGAAATGTATCTCAGGAATCAGTGAACTATTTCGACAGTGGCTTTGAAATTACACTCGGATTACACATTTGTTTCAATACTGCTCTTTGCAAGACGAACATTACATATGAAACCGTCAGTGAATGTTCCTCATGAAAGCAATACCCTGAACAATGAAGAGAAAGTGGCATTGCATGACTTGCAAAATTGTCATTATTGCAAAAACTGTGTGATAGGGAAATATTTCCTCGAGAATCCTAAAGGTTTTTTGCTATCAGTTTACCAAACAGCATTGATTGTCACTGCTCCCTCATGCTCCATTTTGCCACGTAATTTATGTTTACAAATGTGCTTAGTTTTTTTTTTTTGGCTTGATTTTGATGTCTCGTTTTCACACCTTGCCCTTCCATATCTCTGCGTCTCCCTCTCCCCTGACTCTCAGTCTGAAGAGTGGGTCTCAACCCGAAACGTCACCCATTTCTTCTATCCACAGATGCTGCCTGTCCCGTTGAGTTACTCCAGTGTTTTGTGTCTATCTTGAGTTTAGTTTTTAGTTTAGTTTAGAGATACGGTGCGGAAACTTCGGCCCACCGAGTCCGCGCCGACCAGCGATCGCCCCGTACACTAGCCCTATCCCACTCACTAGGGACAATTTGCAATTTTTACACAAACCAATTAACATACAAACCTGTACGTCTTTGGAGTGCGGGAGGAAACCGGAGCACCCAGAGAAAACCCACGTGGTCACAGGGAGAACGTACAAACTCCGTACAGACAGCACCAGGCAGCAAATCTACCGCTGCACCACTGTGTCACCCTGTTTGCTACATGTAATTACCTCTACTGTAGAAGGCAGGACAGAATGCAAAGGGGTCAATCTGAAGGTAACCTCCCAATGGGCACAAATGAGTTTTCAGCTCGTTTGGAATTGTCTTTAATTTTTAAGTGTATGTTCGATTTAGTTCGTCCAATTAAACCAGCAAACGAATCAAATGAAATAACATATAACAAATCTATCAAAAAGGATACACAAAAGGCTGGAGAAACTCAGCGGGTGCAGCAGCATCTAAGGAGCGAAGGAGATAGGCGACGTTTCGGGTCGAGACCCTTCTATTCTGGTTTGCTACAGAGAACCAATCTTTAGATGATTGGTAAAGGGCCTGTGCCACTTACGCAAGTTTTTTTGAGCGATTTGCCGGCACCCGTCATAGTCGTAGCAGGTCACCGAAAATGTTTAATATGTTGAAAATCCAGTGGCGACCACAAAAAGATAAGACTCTTTGGGCGACTACTCGCCACCAAACAGGCATCACCCCGCGACATGTTTGAATGTACGAGTATTGACAGAGGATGTATAAAACTAATATATTTAGTTTATTGTCATGTGTACTGAGGTACAATGAAAAGCTTTTGTTGTGTGACAACCAGGCAGCATTACGCACGCATGGCGCTTGGTGATGTAGACAGTGGCGCGTGGTAGCGCGAGGCGTCCCAGGATTTTGGGATTCTCAAAATCCCTGCACGCCACCTGCGTGTGCGCAAATGATGCCCAAGTGGGACAGGCCCTTAATGATTTAACAGAGTGGATCGTTTGTAATGCGTGATTGCTCATCCACTTCTGTGACCGGCACACAAAGACTTGCCTGGCCTGGGCACCATCTTGGATCAGCAGTCTCCACAGTAACTCTGTAAGTTTACCACATAAGGGGTATTTGGAACGAGCTGCCAGAGGAGATGAAGAAGAGTCCTGACCCGAAATGTCACCCATGCTTTTTCTCCAGAGATGCTGTGGGACCCGCTGAGTTCGCTGACCTGCTGACCCGCTGAAAACGCACACCTCCAGATTCAGAGAGAGTTTATTGCCAGCTGGTATCAGGCGACTGAATCATCCAACCACATCTAAGGAGCAGTCCTGAACTTGTAGCTACCTCATTGGAGACCCCCGGTCTACCTTAGAACGGACTGTACCGGCGTTATCTTGCACTAATGTTATTCACATTACTCCCTTTATCATGTATCTGTACACTGTGGATGTCTGGATTGTAATCACGTATTGTCTTTCTGCTTGGTTAGCACGCAACAAAAGCTTTACACTGTATCAGTACACATGACAATAAACTAAACTAACTAACTAGTTACTCCAGCACTTTGTGTCCACTGCCTAGCTTTCTGCTACAAAGGTCCCAGCTCCACCAGATAGATCCATAATGCTGGAGTAACTCAGCAGGGCAGGCAGCATCTCTGGAGAGATGGAACAGGTGATGTTTCGGATCGAGACCCTTCTTCAGACTAAGAGTCAGAAGAGAGGGACACAGAGATATGGAAGGGTAAGGTGTGAAAACGAGAGAACAATTGCTGATGTGAATTTTCATTGAAAGATCTGGCAAAATCCTCCTAGTGTGAATACCAATTAGCTTCTGGTGCGTTTAAAAAAAATGTGGTTTTATTCCAAGGTTCATGCTGCTTGGCATGTCAGAGATAATCGGTGTGTTTTGAGACATGTAATTATTGATAGAACTTGGTGCAGCTGAGAATACTGCAGTTTCACCTACTTGGATTATTAGCTTTAATTGTCTTGCGTAAAATATTGATCCCATTCCCACTGAAATTACAAATCATGCCTAAAGTGTGGACATCGATATGCAGGAATTAAGGAAACCCCAATGTGAACAATCAGTGCATTTGCAAACAAAAATCTGTCAGCTTGCTTTTGAAGTCAATACTTCTTTGATATGCAGTGAAACTGCTTATTGTGAGGTTTGCTGAAGAAATGGAGCCTAGAACTGCAAAATGGTTATATTCGGCTTCATACGGTCAAAGATATAATAAACAAACCTGTTTCTTTAATACATCAAAGAACAAAAATACTACAATCAGAATAAATTGATATAAAAAGCTGCACATTTACACAAAAGCTTCATTATTCCAGGAATGAGTTGGTTAACCTATGATGAGCGTTTGTCGGCACTGGGACCTCATTGAGACATACAGAATAGTGAAAGGCTTGGATAGAGTGGATGTGGAGAGGATGTTTCCATCAATGGGAGGGCCTAGAACTTGAGGTCAAAGCCTCAGAATTAAAGGACGTTCTTTTAGGAAGGAGATGAGGAGAAATTTATTTAGTGATGGTGGTTAATCTATGGAATTCTTTGCCACAGAAAAGCTGTGGAGGCCAAGTCGGTGGATATTTATAAGGAAGAGATAGATAGATTCTTCATTAGTACGGCTGTCAGGGGTTATGGGAAGAAGGCAGGAGAATGGGGCTAGGAGGGAGAGATGGATCAGCCATGAATGAATGGTGTAGACTTGATGGGCCGAATGGCCTAACTCTACTCCTATTCCTTATGACCTGACTGTTTCTCTTTTCCACACATGCTTCCTGACCTGAGGAGAGTCTGTCTTCAACATTTTCTGTTTGTTTTTATTTCAATAAAACGGGGCAGCACATTGGCGCATTGGCAGAGTTGCTACCCAACAGCGCCAGAGACCTGAGTTCGATCCCAACTATGGGTGCTGGCTGTACGGAGTTTGTATGTTCTCCCTGCGACAGTGTTGGTTTTCTCCGGGTGCTCCGGTTTCCACCCACACTCCAAAGACATAAGTAGTTTAATAGTAAGATTAAACGAGAACTTACCAGTTTGAAGTTTGATCTTCATTTTATGAGGAGTAACGATGAGGGATTACGTGAAGAAGGCCCGCCTGGCGCTGGAACGGCATACTTCAAAGCAGCGGCATGAAAAACACAGAACATAATAGCCGGAGTAAGATAGTAAGGCTTCTCATAGATTTAGAACTACCAGATGATCATTTATGTTATGAGGGTGGGGAGTGGAGGGCACGTAATCCCTCATCGTTACTCCTCATCATATAAAGATCAAACTTCAAACTGGTAAGTTCTCGTTTAATCTTACTATTTTACTTCGGAGTCACGTGAATGACTACGTGAAGATTTTGAAGCTTTCTGTGTTTTTCATGTCGTAGAATTTATTCCATACGACAGTCCGGCTCATTCAACACAGTGACGAGCGAATAACACATTTTTCCCCAAACATTGCCTCAAGTTATGTGATAAATTATTTCACATTATAAAGAATAAAAGTAATGCCCTTTCCATTGAAAGGCAAGTTTATCACAAAATATCAATTGATATATATATTTTGATGGTATGACAAAGCAACAATTATAGAGAACCCAACACTCCGTGTCCAAACCTGACACCATGACTGGTTCCTTTTTACTTTAACATTAATTTACACCCTCCTGCGGCCTTGCATCTTTGCTCGAGCGGCTCATCCCGTGCCATTCCTGTGAATGTATCTACCTCATTAACAGAGTGATTTTCCACCTTTCAGTGTCTAGTTCCACTGAGTGTATCCAATTTCTAACCATCTAGAATACATTCCTCTAGAACCATCAGTTTTTACTGAACCTAATGTGGTTTTTGTGTGTAATAAGTAGTGCTGTCTCATTACCACAGAGACTCTTACCTACTTCAACATATTTCATCAATGTTCACACACACACACACACACACACACACAACTTAAGGCCGACAGGATATGCTTATAGGTTTACCTTGGTTTCAGCTCCTCTTGGTGTGCTTTGTTTGGCAAATTCATAAACATATATGATAATGCAATCTGTATCCACATGCAATTATAACGTAACATTTGCAATGTTTGCACTCTTATATTGATACTAAAGTCATCAGCATTATTATTTTCAATGTTAACTTTTTTGAATCATTGATAGAGTTAGAGTCCATTGCCTAAGGCAATTCAGGATTATTTATCTCCCGACTTATATATTACAATTTTGGACAGATTATATATATAATCATATATATATAATATATTTATATTAATATCCATATATTATATATTTATATTAATATCCACATATATATATATTTATATTAATATCCACATATATATCCCTTTCCATATCGGGATATTATGAATGCACCTGATAACTTCTTGGTTAGTATATTGTCCGTTAATAGGACGGTAACACTCTGAGCCCTATTATTGGCTCTATCAATTAGATACTCAGAAAAATGCAATCCACAAGGAACTCACATATATCTAATATGATAAAATAACTTTACTGTATACACAGACTTCCAATGTCTTATAACAAAATATTGTTTTTAGACTTATTTCTGCAAATTGCAGGTATAAAACTTCTTTTATACATAATTATTTTATTGTTATGTTATTATATTAGTTAAACATTCATAGACTTCTTTGACCATCAGCTGTTGTAATGGTCTGGTCAACCTGCAGATAGTCAAATTCATATTTTCATGTCATGGATGCCTTTGTACAACAATAAATTACTGCAGGGTTACACAAAACTGGAGAACCCAGCGGGTGCAGCAGCATCCAAAGAGCGAAAGGAGACAGGCAACGCCTCGGGTCGAGACCCTTCCTCAGACCTCAATAAATTACTGCAACTATGAATCATCACAAGTAGTTCAACATCACTCAATATTTATGAAACCATGAAGGATCCGTATTAGGCCACCAAAATGCCTCTGGCAGTGTCCTGCTACATTTTCATCAGACACTGCCCTATCAAACAAAATGAGGAACACAAAAGAACATCATTTCCTCATGTAATTGAGAGAAAGGCATCCACCTTTCCTGTTCTTGGTTTACCCACAAGAAACATTCGAAAGATCGGTGATTTAATCTGTATGCAACCAGATTAATCGTAAGTAATCCATATTAATGACAATATGTTTTCCTCCCAAATTTGTTGTCTCCGATACCATTGTCTCTTCCTTAGAGATAAACAGCTGGACTAAACTTTAAAATATGCCACATCTGTTTACTCAGATAATCCCATGATTGTTATTTGACTTATCTTGTGTGTTTTAACATATGCCACAGCCGTGGTATTGTTCATCTTGATACGACATGGACACTTCCATAATAAAACAATCGATATTTAATCCATAACTTCCTTATACTTCAATAATTAATACAAATGTTTGGAAAAATTTCTTAGGACAATCCATTTATGCTCACCTGGTATTATTGTCCGCAGTCCCAACAAGAGACGTATCAATTATTCTTATAAACATAGATAATATTCTTATCTTTACCCAAACATTCACAGAAGCTGTACATCATCTGTAACACTTGCTTCAGTTTGCAACAGCTGTTAATCTTATAGTTGAAGCAGCTTGTGAACCTTTTTTTACATTACTTTAATAATGATAACGTATCATTTGATATTTGCATAAGCCTCTCACAAAGGCATACATATTCTTATAAGCTTCTGTATTCCTTCTTTTGGAACTTTATTTATTCTTTACCTAACCTAATGGAGGGACAAAGTATGTCAACAACAATGAGACATATTTGTATCATGGAACAATTTTCCCCCTCTTATGGTACTGAATTACTTCTAAATTCAGAATAGTAATTTATGAATATTTTATTAATGCCTAAGCATACGCTTTATGTAATGGGTCAGGTCCTTGCCTACCACCAGGTTTGTAATTGCAGCACTAATTTGCAGCTGACTCTTATAACCTTCCAATTTAAATGTAATCAAGATAACCCATGACATGACCTCATTAGTGCAAGTGCTGATCTTTTATCAGCATAATTGTTCCTCCAGTATTCTGTTTAACAGCCTTGAACTGGTTTAATCCTTTGGACAATGTTTTAACTTGCACAGCTTGACCCATTTTAATTAATTTCAAGCACCTGTAATATTGATTAACAATTTGTTAATAGCAACTGTATTTCCATGTTCTAGATGTTTCCATTTTAATAAATGTTCTTACACTGTGAAAGTGTATATAAAATGATGTTTTGTATGGTTTATACCATCAAATCTTTACACTGAGGTAATTTTATAATATATATGTACGTACCCCTTCTTTATTGGAGTTACTTTTGAGTGCAAACCTAAAATCAATTTTTAAGGTTTTCTTATACAGGTGAACCAATCCTTCCTTAGTTATATTAAATTAATGATCATAATACACCTGTATCCCCCACAATTGGAGATTTCATTAACTTATTTTGTAACAAGATGTTTGCACCTCTTCAACGTACTTCAAGCCTTCTTTTCCCAATTATATGGGTTTGGATAAGGCTATGTTGGATTATACCACTTCTGCCTTTGTTTTGATCCATTATCAAATCTTTCATTGGATCATAGTTTTTCCCCCAAGTTTAAAGATCTTTGCCTTTGTTTTGATCCATTATCAAATCTTTCATTGGATCATAGTTTTTCCCCCAAAGTTTAAAGATCAGTAGTCTGTTCTTTTGTAATCAATATCTTTGATTTATCATAAGGCAGGTTTATTCCATAATAATCAGGAGTTTAACATAACCTGATTTGTATTGATCTGCGAATCTAGAGTGCAGATTTGGTCAATTATATATATTTCTTCCCATTGAGCTCCACAAACTGATGGCAATTTATTTTATTTTAAAAGTATTAGTTATTTGCACAACGTTTTATTTTATTTTCATTTTCTTTTTGAATAGTAATGCCATGCACCAGTTTGAAATACTTTGAAATTGTATTTCTTTATATCTCATATAATTTGAGACATGGATATCATAAACGGATTCACCGTTGATATCTTTATAAAACATAAAAGTTTTATCATATTCTGCTGTTTCAATCATTACAGCTTTGGTGAGGTTTTAGTTTCCATGTTTATTTTTCATGGCCTCACTCATCATTAGTTCTGCTGTTTTAACCATAATAGCTTTTAGTGAGAGACCAACTAATTTTTGGTTTCCATGGTAATTTTCCATGGCCTCACTTCTTATTCAGGTGTTGTGCATACACCTGTGTGTATATATGTATATATATATATATATATATATTTATATATTTTTATTTTTTTTTTAATTTTTTTTTTTTGGTGCTGTGGTGGGTACTTCATGACCAGCCACCACTATCAGTGCATTTTTAGGGTCAGTTTTTCCATTTTATTTTTCACTGCCCTTGTTTCTCCTGAGTTTTTTCCCCCTCAAGGAGACTACCTTCAGATATATCTGAGGTAGATATTCCCACCATATTTCATCTTTTTTTCTTTTCCCCCTTTTTATATGTGAAACCCCCTTAGGGTAGGTTAGGGAATATTTCCATTATTTTCCGTCTGAAGGCTTTTATTAACGTTTTAAATTATGGCCTTTCTGACTTATTTAAGTTTCCCCCTCCCTGCCAAAAGTTTGTGGAGCATCTTAACTCCCTAACGTATTTTTAACGGTCACCAGTATCGGAACCGGCTCCGTAATTAATCTCCCGTCCCGATCGCTGGGTATTCCCCCGGGACGTTCTTTTTTAAAACTCCGTTGTATTATACAGAGTATTTTTGTTCTATTTTACTCTTTTATTTTATTTTTGTTTTTAAATTAATTTCAAATCCTGGTTCAATACACCAGGCACGGAGTTTTCCAGACCCTAAAAGTTTTTCAACTGCACTTACCTGCCGGTTCCATACCTACCGCTGTCGAGGAGCTAGCCTCTGCAGCTCTTCCTTCTGCCGTCAGCGTCGACGTAATGCCGTTCCAGCGCCAGGCGCGGTTCTTCACGTAGTCACTCACGTGACTCCGAAGTAAAATTGGCATTGTTAAAATTGTAAATTTTCCTTAGTGTGTAGGAGAGCGGTAGTGTACGGGGGGGGGAGGGGGTGATCACTGGTTGGCGCGGATTCAGTTTCCGTGCTGTATGTCCAAAGTCTAAAGTATTAAATATCAGAAGTTGTGCAAGACCATGCTAAGTATGACAATGCATTGGCTACTGTAGATATGAATATTTATAAAGACATTGTAATATTCTCCCTGGAACTATTGTCCTCTTGAGAGGACACAAAATATTCTTCTACACTATTTCACAGAACATAGAAACACATAAAATAGGTGCACTAGGCATTTCAGCCCTTCAAGCCAGCACCGCCGTTCATGGCTGATCATCTAAAATCAGTACCCCGTTCCTGCTTTTCCCCCTATCCCTCAATTCCTTTAGCCCTAAAAGCGAAATCAAACTCTCTCTTGAAAACATCCAGTGGATTGGCCTCCACTACCTTCTGTGGCAGGGAATTCAACAGATTCACAACTCTCTGGGTGAAAAAAGTTTTTCCTCATCTCAGTCCTATATGGCCTACCCCTTAATCTTAAACTGTGACCCCTGGTTCTGGACTCTCCCAACACGGGGAACATTTTTCCTGCATCTAGCCTGTCCAATCCTTCGCTATAAGATCCTCTCTCATACTTCTAAATTCCAGTGAATACAAACCCAGTATTCACAGAGGACCACCATGTCTCACGCAAAACATTGTCTTGCTAACATTAAGAGATTCTGACAGTTAATAAAATACCAGCAGTGCAGCAAAACAGTAACAGTAATATGAGCAAATTACCCCAACTGATGTCTGAGAAATTTAACTTTTTGATAATGATGCCATAATTCAGCACACACCAAATTATGATTTCATTTATTAAACATTGAAATTTAGTGACCTTCACAAAAGAAATCACCAAATAAATATCCAATCAAGCATCATAAAAAATTTAACAGTAGCTCTTACAGAATATTTGGTTTCATTAATTTTCAGACTAAATGGTCTGGTACCAGGTTTTTTAAACAATATAAGTTTTGGCCTTATTGTAGTGCATAGGGTATTATGCAATGGGTTATAATATTGTGTGGAAGACCTCTTTGGAGACCATGCAGGCGACCCCTGGCGACACGGGTGACCTCTCACGATCATAGGAGACCTCTCACAACCCTACAGCCTATGGTAATGAGAGGTCTCCAAAGAGTTCGTAGCGTCTTTCTGGTCGCCGCTGAATTTTCAACATGTTGAAAATTTTGGCGACCTGTGACGTGTGCCGGCAGTCGCTTGTAAAGGTCGCGTAAGTAGGACAGGCCCTTTACTTGGCAAGCACAATACATTTTAACTCATAAAAACATCAGTTTATCAACTTGCAGGCATTTCGCACCTGGGTTGATTGTTAATATTTCACGTTAGACTTTGATAGACCTGCTGCCATTACAGTGGGTTTGATCCTGATCTCGGGTGCTTTCTGTGTGGAGTTTGCATGTCTCTCTGTGCCCGCATAGGTTTACTCTGGGTGCTCCGATTTCCTCCCACATCTAAATATATGTAGGAGTCTGAAGAAGGGTTCCAACCAGAAACGTCAACCATCCATTTCCTGCAGAGATACTGTCTGACTCGCTGAGTTACTCCAGCACTTTGTGTCTATATTCAGTATAAACCAGCATCTGCAGTTCCTCTCCACAGATAGAGGTAGGGTTTGTCGGTTAAACGGCCTCTGTAAATTGACCCTAGGGCGTAGGGAGTGGATGAGAAAGTGGGATAGCATAGAACTAGGTCGAACGGGTGATCAATGACGGCCTGGCCAAGATGGGCCGAAGGGCCTTTTTTCATGTTGTGTCTCCAAACTAAACTAACTTAAACTAGACCCTCACATATAATCATATTGTTGAGAAGATTAGTACAAGATTGTCACTGTGCAGCTGAGATTTTAAGAGAAGTTTGGCTCAGGTAGGTATAAACATTTCTTGATACTAGTGAAATAGAAGTGATTCTGGGACTTTGTTCAACGTTCTTCAATCAACTATTAATACCAAGTAAAAATGGTCCTTTAATAAAAACAACAATAGCCACTGCAATTTAACGTAACACATTGAATGGAAAACATTTAGTTTCCTTGCCTGATTGTGCCCAGGTAAAATATAAATGGAACTGTTTATCCGATACCTCTGCAGTCTTAATGTAATTTCAGTCAATCTGTGCAAGGAAGATTAAAGTTGACACACTCTCACACGCACACAAATGTCAACAAAAACTCTTTTTCCCAAAACACTCCTGTAATTTATTATCTGCTTCGATGTAAAGTGCAACTGTGTTGTTTCATTATTTGCACTATCGTGATTAGACAGTGGAGATAATGAAGATTTGTTGGAGAATGAACAGTGGTAGAACACTGGACCAATGTTAAAGCGAATGTTTCTTGTACTCCATCTGGCCCTTGTTCCGGATCTGGCTCACTACGGTGGTGTCACCTACAATCTAGTTGGAGCAGAATTTGGCCACATATTCATGAGAGTAGAGCAAGGGCCCGAGAATGTTCATAGGTTGTAGGAGCAGAATTAGGCCATTCGTCCCATCAAGTCTACTCCGCCATTTAATCATGGCGGATCTATCGTTCCCTCTCAACCCCATTCTCCTGCCTTCTCCCCATAACCCCTGACACCCTTAGGGGCCTGTCCACCTTTGAGCGTCATTTACGCGACAGGCTGGTAGAGACTGATGAGCGATTATCGCGCTAAAATCGTCCAGCAGTACAACAGTCGCGCGCCATGTGCTCTTGAGGGCCCTGCTTGTTTTGGGAGCCATTTGCAATGTCGTTCGTAGTTAGTCCGATCTCCATGGCCAGGATTATCCCAGTGAAAATTTTCAAAACTACGCTCGCTTTATACCCGGGCGGTCACGTGGTTCAGCGCTCAAATGACGCGCAAATGGCGTACAGATGGCGTACGGGTGGAGCATGGTTACGGACGTTGACACATGGTGACACATAATATATTAGCATAGGCAATGTTCGTGCGTCACCATGCGTAACCATGCGTCCCCACGCACTACACGTATGCCATCAGTAAGTCAGCGTATGCCAACAGTACTCAACAGACGGCGTGCTCAAGGGATTCACTATGCAGGTGGCGCGCGAGGATTTTGACCATTACAAAATCCTGGGGTGCCGCTCGTTACCGTGCATCACTGCACATGCCACCGTGCCTCACCACGCGCTATGCACGTGTCACGATGCGCCAACCAATTTTTAGGATGTCATGTAAATGATGCGCAAATGACGCCCAAGTGGGACAGCCCCTTTACTGATCAGGAACCTGTCAATCTCTGCCTTGCAAATATCCATTGACATGGCCTCCACTGCCATCTGTGGCAAAAAGGATCCTTGTGAATTGCGCTGAGAATTATGAAGGAGAATATTATGTTGTTGATCCTTATTGATTGTGGTCAGGAGGTTGTGGATCTAGTTGCTGAAGGGAGAGGCAAGTCTGAGGTTGAGGAGTTTGGAGATGGTGTTGAAGGTGGAACTCATTGATTAGTATGGGTGTTAATGGGTTATGGGGAGAAGGCAAGAGGATAGTGTTAAGAGGGAAAGATAGATGAGCCACGATTCAATGGCGGAGCAGACTAGATGGACTGAATTACAGTCAATAAATAAAGATCTGATGTAGCTTAAGAATTGAGGAGAAGCTTCTTTAGCTAGAGGGTGGTGAATCTGTGGAAAGGATGTTTCCATTAATGGGAAAGTCTCAAACCAGAGGCCATGGCCTGAGAATAAAATGACATGCCGTCAAAATAGAGATGAGGAGGAATCTCTTTAGCCGGAGGATGGTGGGTCTGTGGAAGTCATTGCCGCAGATGGCTGTGGAGGCCAAGTCATTGGGTATTCCCAAAGCGGAGATTGATAGTTTCCTGATTAGTAAGGGCAGTAAAGGTTACGGGAAGAAGGCAGGAGAATGGGGTTAAGAAGGAAAATCTGATCAGCCATGTTCGAATGTCGGAACAGACGCAATGGGCCAAACAGCCTAATTCTGCTCCTGTGTCTTTTGGTCATGCTCTTGTTATCTAGATGTCTAAGGATGAGCGTGGGGGCCAGGGAGATGGTAAGTGGATTGCAGGTGCTCCTATGAGGACTAATGGTCCAGATCATTTGACCCACCACTCAATGGCAATTTTAGGGGTACATATTAACACAGCATCTCCTTTTCTTTCATCCCTCATTGTCCTTGCCCAATTTCAACCCATTGGTTTTGACTGTCGGCTTGTCTGATCAATTTGCTATTGTGTGGACATCGTTAGCTGTTTCTGGTAATGTCATCTTTGTTCAGTTCAGTTTAGTTTATTGTCATGCATACTGAGGTACAGTGAAAAGCTTTGTCCATAGAGGATTAACGTAGGGCCCTTTAGTCATGTTAGGTGGTCTCTGCACATTAAAATATCTCAATAGAAACATAGAAAATAGGTGCAGGAGTAGGCCCTTCGAGCCAGCACCGCCATTCAATATGATCATGGCTGATCATCCTAAATAAGTACCCCGTTCCTGCTTTCTCCCCATATCCCTTGATTCCGTTAGCCCTAAGAGCTATATCTAACTCTCTCTTGAATACCTCAAGCGATCTCAATAGGGTGAGAGTGCAGGGTTGAGTGAGGGCAGCAGGACGGCACTGTTGGAATGGTGGCAAGGTGATGATAAAACGCTTTCAATTGTGAGAAAAGGCATAGTATTTGTGCTTCACAGAGTCGGCAGTGAGCATCAGTGTGCAACGGAGTGACGCAAAGTAAGAAACCAGGCTCTCGATGATGGTGAAATTCTCCAGAGCAACTTTGATGGTGGGAGTAGGAGGTTATACGGTAAAGAAGGGAATTTACAATGAAAGAAATGTGAGAATCCACTGCTGGGCCAAGCCTGTGGGTAGCTGCAGTCTGCACTATTTGAGGGTGCATTAATTTACCTTGCCGCGTTAGTCCAATGTGAGTCCATTGAACCTTTTTCCATCACACCTCTGGTCTTTTGAGTTTGTCATTTTTTCCCATTGTCAATCTGACTGCACTCCCTTCAGATGGTTTATCAGGAGGGTTCCTGGACTCCTGTAGTTACACCAGATCTCCCCTCTCCACTGCAGCTAAGATTTCCAGCAGAGCTTCTGAAAATCTCCTGCTTCATATCATTATTTGTGAGGCAGGGATGACACCCGGATCATTGGCTGTAGTAACAATGGGCCTCCGTTTTAAAAGGTGCAAACTATCTTTCAGTTGCCACGGATAAAGGGCCATAGATATAGCACGTAAAGCAATCTCAGAGTCTGAAGAAGGGTCTCGACCCGAAACGTCACCCATTCCTTCTCCCTGGAGATGCTGCCTGTGCCGCTTAGTTTCTCCACCCTTTTGTGTCCATCCTCGACCCCACCTAGGTTGGCTATCAGCCATCCATTTACATCAATCCGACATGAATCACATTTTTTATTCCCTCTACTTTCCCTAACTCCTGTCACTGACACACTAAGGGGGATAGACAAAGGCTTATTAACCCACCAACTTGAATGTCTTTGAGATTGTTGAAGAAATACACAGTAAACGGTTGGACTTTGGGGAGAGCTGCAGAGCTGAGGGGTCTAGCAGTACGGGCACATAGTTTTTTGAAAGTGGCATCACAGATAGATAGGGTGGTCAAAAAGGCTTTTGGCACATTGGCCTTCATCAGTCAGGGAATTGAGTGTAGAAGTTGGGAGGTCATGTTGCAGTTGTATACGACATGTTCGACCCAATTGCAAAGGTAACCATTACATCATCAACTGGAGTTATTGCAGAGATAATCCAATAGGATTTGCAACCTCCTTATAACCCAATACCATTTATCTGTGGAGTCACAACCATCTGCCTCCATTACTGTTGCTTCTAGCTGCATAAATTCATAAGTGAAAGGAGTAGAATTAGGCCATTCTGCCCATCAGGTCTACTCTGCCATTCAATAATGGCTGATCTAACTTCCCCTCCTAACCCCATTCTCCTGCCTTCTCCCCATAACCCCCAATACCCATAGCCATCAAGAATCCATCTATCCCTGCCTTAACCATAACCATTGACTTGGCCTCCATAGCCTTCTGTACGTATGACAAATTTAAAAAAAAACAGAAAAAGGGCTGAACATGTCTATATTTTCAACAAATGTAAACATCACTGAAAACATGAGCATTGATCAGAGGGATTTAGAAGTTTGCTTATCTTATTTTTTCAATTCATGACTCACTTCATGAAAACATCCTCGCTGCCAGCCAAATACTTGCTAATTTTATCTTTTAAGCTTGTAATTTCTCAATTAAGGGCTGGTCGATGATTACAGAACAATTTTCTTGCATTCAAGCACATCTTCTCTGCCACAGAAATGTGATGTCCTATTTGCAATTGCTACCGCATTAGGTCTTGATAAATAAACCTTAATGCCTAAACAAAGTCCCAAATGGTTCCCCTGTTTATTTTCTCTGCCTTGTCATTCTCGTGTTTTGTGAAGTAATGAGTATTGCTTTCTGATATCCTGGACGACAGACTTTGGAAACGGTTCAATACATCATTTTAGGTTTGTTAAATCTCTATGCTGCCAATCTTGTAAGATAATAATGTAAATATTGGCTGCACCTCTGTAAGCAACAGGAATGCATTTGCTCTAACCAGTGAGAACTCCTTGAATACATATCTTTCGTACACTCGCACTCTGTTATCTTGATCAATACTGCATTTGTGGATGTAAAATGTGTCATATCCATTTTCTATTTCATAGCTTTTAGATAGTCGGATACTAGTGTAATAAATGATAACTGCCGACCTTTGAAATCTCATATGTCCTTATAATGGGTATAAACTAGTTCACCTGTGTCCTGATATTGTTTGCATGTTCTATTCCCATTCCACACGACTCATGCACAAGCATGCCACAATTTGCTGTTTTCTGTTCTTTCCAAATGTGTTTTATGTTCAGACGCCCCCCCCCGACTTATGTAAGGGTCACGACCCTCGGCTAAATTGGATGTTACGTAAGTCGGAAACGGAAGTGCTCCTGCAGACACGTAGATTTACTATCAGTGGTGGGGACGAGAGGGGAGCTCCAAGGTGGAGACCTCGTGGGAGCTCCGGCGTGGAGACCACGTGGCCGCCAAGGTGGAGATGCAGGGGTGCTCCTAGGTAGAGACTACATGGGACCTCCGAGGTAGGGACCACGTGGGAGCTCCGACGTGGAGACCACGTGGCCGCCAATGGCCTTTAAGAATTGTTTACATAAGTGCGAGTTTACGTAGGTTACCTGTTACGTAAATCGGGGAGTGCCTGTACACCTTTGAATTCATTTGAAACTTTGCCTGATAGCGACTCTTACTGGGAAGCATGGTGCAGAGAGGAGTGATTTATTTTCAGATTTTCCCTTCCATTCCTCCAAAAAAAAAACTCACACGAACACGCTATCTCCACAAAAGAAAGTTACACGAGGAATTCAATATAGGATGAACCAAGTCTGTTGAGTTACATCCTATCCTAAGTGAAGCAGTGTTAATATACAGTAGCAATTCTATCCAAACTCTTAGACACATCCACAAGCACCAAACTCTTATCTATATTCCAGTTTTTCTGGGAACTAGAAATATAGCAATTATCTATATTCCGCAGACGTGCGGATTAAATGAATGTGACGGGGCAATACAGACACATAATCCGCCATGTAGCAATAACACTTAAGGCAGATAGTGGGTTAGTTTCCCCAAACAAATTGCATCACTCTATTAAATTATTACTTATTGTGATAACACACATCTCTGCTACAAAATGGCGAAAGAATGCAACTTTTCTTCACTGTACATAACAGCCATACAGCGGTTAATGAACAGGATTAACATTTAGATTATTTTTCCTACTGGTGAAAAATCGCATTAGCAATAAATACTGCCGCGTTGCCATATTTATAGAGTAGCCGAAGAATAATCTGATTTATTAATATTAAAATAACATTAGACTTTCACTAAGTAAATATTTTACTTTACATCTGCTTGTATATTGAAATTGTTAATGTAATAAAGACATCCAAATTCAATTTGGTAAACTATGCAATGCTTTCTTCCTATAAATTAAACACAAATGGGATATTTTATTGTATATGTTGGCTATGCAGTAATTGAAATTGAATATATTTAATATGATGTCTTATGTTAAAAGATACATTTATTTTTCCAAATGGATTTAATTTTTGTCTAACATAATTAAATTTTCGACCTGTCTTAATTGAAGGTTGTATGGTGAAGTTTTATTGGGCAATAAAAGATAACTTAAAATATGATTCAATCTGATGATTTTGGATACTAAAATGATTAAGTTCCTTTGGATTCCTATTAGCTTTGAGTGCATTAGGTTTAAAAGTTTGCTCTGTGTAAGTGACTGTGAAGTATTAGGGACAGAGACAAAAAGCTGGAGTAACTCAGCGGGTCAGGTGGCATCTCTGGAGAATAGGGATAGGTGACGTTTCGGATCGAGACCATTCTTCAGACTGAGAGTCTGGGGCCACAATCTTAGAATAAAGGGGAGGCCATTTAAGACTGAGGTGAGAAAAAGCTTTTTCATCCAGAGAGTTGTGAATTTGTGGAATTCCCTGCCATAGAGGGCAGTGGAGGCCAAATCACTGGATGGGTTTAAGAGAGAGTTAGATAGAGCTCTAGGGACTAGTAGAATCAAGGGATATGGGGAGAAGGCAGGCACGGGTTATTGATTGGGGACGATCAGCCACGATCACAATGAATGGCGGTGCTGGCTTGAAGGGCCGAATGGCCTCCTCCTGCACCTATTTACTATGTCTATGTTTCTATGAAATGGGAAACGTGAGATATAGGCAGTGAAGTAGAGAGGTGTAGAACAAATTAATGAAAGATATGCAAAAATATGGCTGACCGAGGTTATGGGGCGAAGCCAGGAGAATGGGGTTAGGAGGGAGAGATAGATCAGCCATGATTGAATGGTGGAGTAGGCTTGATGGGCCAAATGGCCTAATTCTGCTCCAATCGCTTATGATCTTATGCAAAAAGTAACGATGATAAAGGAAACAGGCCGTTGTTAGCTGTGTTCTAGGTGAGAGCGAGTACAGACACTGAGACTGAACCAGTCGACTTTGAAGCTGCTACGACTTGGATGGGGAAAGAATGGAGAGAGAGGGTATGCAAGGGTTATTTGAAGTTAGAGAAATCAATATTCAGGGCTTCTATTCAATGTTCAAATTTGTCAATGGTTCAGAGATTGATATTTTAGTTTTCCGCAAAAGAAATTGCTTTTCAAATCACGTGTCCACTTTCTGTTATAATGCACACGTCTGCTATCAATTAGTTTGCACACTGCATGTTATAAAACACGATGGTTTGTAACTTTTTATAGATGCCAATTATTCACAAGGGCCATTTCTGTTTGACAAGATACATTTGCCAAGAGCTTTCGCATTCAGCTCCCGCATTCTGTTTTGTCCAATAAATTATGAGTCAGAGCAAAGGTTAATGATGCTTAATTGAACTTCATTAAAAAAGGCTAATGTGGCATCTTGAACTGATAATGAGGCATAAATATCGAGAAGCAGTCAAAACATTGCAAAATAATGAAGAGGAAGGTGCCAAACATCATGTCTTTTCAGTCATCTCTTTGTCCTCTGCTGAGGGATATTAAATAAGGTGAAGTGTGGACGGATGTGCGGCATTTAGTTTAGCTCTTCATCCACACTAAATGTAATCGTTATTAAGAGTTTTGACAGGAAAGTGGATTTGAATGAGTGGGCTCAATGGATTTTAAGGACCCAGTTTTCTCTGTAAGTGTGTGTACATAAGGTCAAGGCTGGTAAGTGGGAGCACATTTTCAAAGAACATTGAAAGGCCTGGAAAGAGTGGATGTGGAGAGGATGTTTCCACTAATGGGAGAGTCCAGGACCAGAGGTCATAGCCGCAGAATTAAAGGTCGTTCCTTTAGGAAGGAGATGAGGATGAATTTCTTTAGTCTGAGGGTGGTGAATCTGTGGAATTCTTTGCCACAGAAGGCTGTGGAGGCCAAGTCAATGGATATTTTTAAGGCAGGGATAGATAGATTCTTGGGTAGGAAGGAACTGCAGATGCTGGTTTACACCAAAGATAGACACAAAATGCTGAAGTAACTCAGCCGGACACAGCATCTCTGGATGGATAGATTCTTGATTAGTACGGGTCAGGGGTTATGAGGAGAAGGCAGTTGAATGGGGTTAGGAGAGATAGATCAGCCATGATTGAATGGCAGAGTAGACTTGATGGGCGGAATGGCCTATATCTGCTCCTATCACTTATGAACTTATGAAAGTTCCAGGTGCAGCTGGGTATAAAGTCCCGTTGCAGCTATTGCCTTCGTCCGGTCATCCCGCGATCCATCGTCGCCTACTCTGGCCAACTTCAGCCTCTGTGCCCCAGCGTCGACCTTGAGGGAGCGGAAGTTAAGATTCCCGGTTCTTCTTACCGGACCTTTAGTTTAGTTTAGAGGTACAGCACGGAAATAGGCCATTCGGCCAACCGGGTCCGCACTGACCAGCGATCCCCGCACACTAACGTTATCCTACACTAGGGACACTTTACAAAGACCTAAGTCAATTAACCTGCAAACCTGCACGTCTTTGGAGTGTGGGAGGAAACCCACGCAGGTCACGAGGAGAACGTATAAACTCCGTACAGACAGCACCCGTGGTCGGGATCGAACCCGGGTCCCTGGCGCTACAAGGCTGCGACTCTACCGCCGTGCCACCACGTCCACTGCCGTCGCCATCTCCCTCCACCCTCCTCTCCGGTTCTCCAGTCCTCGGGCACAGACAGGAGCCGGGCTCGATGGTTTGCCACTCCAGGCCATTTCAAGGCTCCTCAGCGGGCGAGACAGGCCGGCAGCCGGGGTTTGCAAGTTGTTCACCGGCTTCGAGGTTGGTTGTGAATGGAACCACAGAAATACAAGTCTTCTCAATCCAAGCTCGTAATTAAAAAAAACAAGCATCGCTGTTTACAACAAATGGTGGCACAACGGCAGAGTTGCTGCTTTACAGCACTTACAGCGCTAGAGACCCGGGGTTGATCCCGATTACGGGTGCTGTGTTCTCTCCGTGACCGCCGTGGGTTTTTCTCCAAGATCTTCGGTTTCCACCCACACGTGCAGATTTGTAGGTTAATTGGCTTGGCATATGTAGGGTATCGCTGGCTGGTGCGGACTTGGTGGGTCGAAGGACCTGTTTCCGCTCTGTATCTCCAACAAAACCCAGCAATCTTGTATCAAAACACGTGTGTAAAATGCACAGAGGTTCCTTTGGAAATCCTGCTTTCCTTCAAGCTATTTCCCTGAAACAATCTTGCACACAGATTTCCTCCCACACTCCAAAGAAGTACAGGTTTGTAGGTTAATTGACTTGGTATAAGTGTAAATTGTCCCTGGTGTGCGTCGGAGAGATAGTGTTAGTGTGCAGGGATCGGTGGGCCGAAAGGCCTGTTTCTGCGCTGGATCATTAAACTAAAAGATTATTCCCCTGCTGACTCCTCTTAATAGATTCCTCTTTATGAACATGTATCATGAACATGTGCGGGAAGGAACGAAGTGTGTGCAGAACACACACGATGGAAGCTTTGGTGCTGAATGAATAGCACTGGAAGCCTCATTAATTTTATGCATTAATTTACAAACATCCATCTCTGATTGTTGACTACTGCACACATATTGAAATAAGCAAATGCTCGAGTTATTAGCAAAGTGGAAATATATATATGTCAAAAATCTAAAGTGGGGCAATATTTTTCAAAAGCTTTAAAGAGTTGCAAATTATTTCCATGTCCATACACAAAGTGGATCACTGATACTTGCTAAAAGTTATGTTTATTTTCAGCATGTTCTAATCCATAAAATCTAACTGATGAAATTTCTTAATCTGGTACTATTTCATTGGAAAAGTCTTATATAAAAATTTCCCTTTTAACTTGCATAATTGTGATTGATTTCTGAAATCATAAGACAGTACAGACCCAATTAAATATAGGGGAAGACACAACGTGTTAGAGTTACTCAGTGGGTCAGGCAGCAGCTCGAAAGAATATGGATAGGTGACGTTTCCGTTCCAAACCCTTCGTCTGAGTCTGAAGAAGGGTTTTGGCCCAAAATGTTTCCTATTTCGTTCGCTCCATAGATGCTGCCTCACCCGCTGAGTTTCTCCAGCATTTTTGTCTACCTTCGATTTTCCAGCATCTGCAGTTCCTTCTTAAACAGTAACTCACTGGGACAGGCAGCATCTCTGGAGAGAAGGAATGGGTCTCGTTTTGGGTCGAGATCCTTCTTCAGAGATGCTGTCCGGAGATGCTGTCTGACCCCGCTAAGTTACTCCCGCACTCTGTGTCCTCTTGTATAAACCAGCATCTACAGTTCTTTGTTTCGACCTATTTATTTGACCAATTCAAGTTGCAAATCCTGAAAGAATAGAACAGAGATATTTGATCTAATTTATTCTAATTGGACTAAATTGCCTGAGGTTATATGTTGCCGGCCCCCATTTGTCCTGGATTTTCTCTCCTTTCCAGTTCCCTCTTTGGTTCCCCCCCAATAATTAGTGTGAAGAAAGGCCTTGACCCAAAACATCACCTATCCCTTTTCTCCAGAGATGCTGCCCGACCCACTGAGTTACTCTAGCACTCTGTGTCTATCTTTAGTATTAGCTAGCCATTTATCAATCTGCAGTTTCATTTTCTATAATATTAATTAGATTTCCTAGACTCTGTCTACACAATGGAAATCAAGCAGTTCAAATGAGCCTGGCTTAATTGCTGATTTATTGCATTCATTTTTAACCAGACTGCATTTTAAGCAGACTGCGCAGAATGATGCAGATATGGGCAGAGTCCTTCTTGAAATATTAAATAATGCCATAGTGCCCTGTCTGCAATTTTAATTGTGCATCAAGAGTAAAGATTGCTGTAGGTTTCCCTCCAGGGAAGGCAAGTGGGGAAGAGGATCTGGTATCAGAAGAGAAAATTGTAGGGCCTCTCGAGTGCTCGAGAAAACTTTCTGCCTCTGAAACTTGCGGCCGTCCTCCCACAGGGCCTTCTTGTGAGAGCTCTCCCTGTCCAATCTGCTTTTCCTGACAGTGAGTTTTCCCCTTGCGGAGGGTAACCTCGTCTTGCCCCTGTTGAGCCCCTACTCCTCTAGTATCTTTGATCAGGAGGTCAAAACAATTTTTGAATTATTTAGATCCTGAGTTTGAAGAAAGCCGGCCATTGGAGATTGTGTGGCACGGTGGCGCAGAGGTTGAGTCGCTGCCTTACAGCACGCGCAGCGCCGGAGACCCGGGTTCAATCCCGACGACGGGTGATATCTGTACAGAGTTTGTACGTTCTCCCCGTGACCACGCGGGTTTTCTAAGAGATCTTCGGTTTCCTCCCACACTCCAAAGACGTACAGGTTTGTAGATGAATTGGCTTGGTATAAGTGTAAATTGTCGCGAGTGTGTGTCAGGTAGTGTTAATGTGCAGGGAACGCTGGTCGGCGCGGATTCTGCGCTGGATCTGCGCTGTATCTCTAAACTAAACTAAACTAAACTAAATGACCTGAAACTTCACTCCTTCCTTCTCTCCAGGGATGCTGCCGGTCCCGCTGAGTTACTCAAGATTTTGTGTCCATCTTCAGTGTAAACCAGCATCTGCAGTTCCTTCCAACACATATCTGAGTGCTTTGTAGTTACATCAGAACTTTGGTGCTTTGCAGGACATGGATCTGTCTCCGGGCCCCACCTCATCCATGCTATTCATTCTGCCATTTACGCTGTATATCTATAGATTTTTTTAAGGGGGTAAATCATATTTTGAATTACAACAATGGGTCGTAATAACATCTCATTGTCCTGACTTCACTAATGTACGCTGTCTTAAATCAGTAGCTTTCTGATCCTTTTGTGTCTCTCTTGCCCTAATGGAAGGTGGCTTGACAACATCTATCGATAGGAACTTCCACTAACTCCAACCAACTCCCAGCTTATTTTATCATGTGTTTAATTCCACAGTATGGCCAACCTGCTCTTCTCCCGATTACCTGTGGTGCTCTGTAGATTAGTCAGCTGAAGCTAGTCTTTAAAATGGAGAGACACTCATTTTTAATTGAGTTTATAATTAATGTCCCGTGTACCGAGATACAGTGAAAAACGTTTGTTTGCATGCTATCCAGTCAGAAATAAATAGTTCTACATGAATACAATCAAGCTGTTCACAGTGCACAGATAAAGGATGTGACATTTAGTGCACAAATATAACATTGAAGGCTGATAATCTTTGAACTGATTACAGAAAGCTCAAAGGTAGACAAAATGCTGGAGAAACTTAGCGGGTTAGGCAGCATTTATGGAGAGAAGGATCTCGACCCAAGGGTCTCGATCTAAAACGTCGCCTATTCCACCCCTCCGTAGATGCTGCTTCACCCACTGTGTTTCTCCAGCATTTTGTCTACCTTCAATTTTTCCAGCTTCTGCAGTCCTTTCTTAAACAGAAAGCTCAAAGATTTCCAATGAGATAGATGGGAGATCAGCACTGCTCTCTAGTTGGTGAAAGAATGTTTCAGTTGGCTTATAACAGATGGGAAGAATCTGTCTCTGAATTGGAGGAACAGCACCTCATATTTTGCTTGGGCAGCCTATGAATATTGATTTCTCTATTTATCCAGAACTGCCGTCGGGACATCAACCGCCTCGGCTTCTCCACCCCCCTGTCTCTCCAGCCCTGAACGTGCTGCCATCGACTCACTCCGTAACAACCCAGACTGGGTTATCAAACCCGCCGACAAGGGAGGTGCCGTGGTAGTCTGGCGCGTCGATCTCTACAAAGCGGAGGCCGCGCGCCAACTCTCGGACACCTCCTCCTACTTACCCCTGGACCATGACCCCACTGACGAACACCAGGCCGCCATCTCGAGCACCATAACTGACTTCATCAGCTCCGGCTCCCTACCCCCCCCGAGCCTCTGACCTCATCGTTTCCCAGCCCCGCACGGCCCGATTTTACCTTCTCCCCAAAATCCACAAACCCGACTGCCCTGGCAGACCCATTGTCTCTGCCTGTTCGTGCCCCACCGAACACATTTCCACATACCTTGACGCCATCCTATCCCCCTTTGTTAAATCCCTCCCCACCTATGTTCAAGACACCTCAGACACTCTCCGTCGGCTCCGTGCATTCCATTCCCCAGGCCCCCATCCTCTCATCTTTACCATGGACGTCCAGTCACTCTACACCTCCATCCCCCACCAGGACGGTCTCAAAGCCCTCCGGTTCTTCCTCGACCAGAGGAGCAACCCATACCCGTCCACTGACACCCTCCTCCGCCTAGCAGAGTTGGTCCTCACCCTCAATAACTTCTCTTTTGATTCCTCCCATTTCCTCCAAACACAAGGCGTAGCTATGGGCACACGCATGGGCCCCAGCTACGCTTGCCTCTTTGTTGGGTACGTCGAACAATCCTTGTTCTCGGCGTACCAGGGCCCCATCCCCGACCTCTACCTCCGTTACATCGACGACTGCTTTGGTGTCACCTCCTGCACCCACACACAACTGACTGACTTCATTCATTTCACCACCAACTTCCATCCAGCACTCAAATACACTTGGACCATTTCCGACATTTCCCTACCATTCCTTGACCTCACCATCTCTATTGCAGGTGATACACTCCTGACCGACATCCACTACAAACCTACTGACTCCCACAGCTACCTGGACTACTCTTCCTCCCACCCTGCTTCCTGTAAGGACTCCATCCCCTATTCCCAATTCCTCCGTCTACGCCGCATCTGCTCCCAGGATGAGGTGTTCCACACCAGGTCATCACAAATGGCCTCATTCTTCAGAGAACGGGGATTCCCCTCCCCCACTATTGATGAGGCTCGCACCAGGGTCCCCGCAACACTGCCCTCGCTCCCCATTCCCCCTACTCGCAAACAGGGCAGAGTCCCCCTGGTCCTCACCTTTCACCCCACAAGCCAGCAAATACAACATATAGTCCTCCGCCAGTTTCACCACCTCCAACGTGACCCCTCCACCCGCCACATCTTCCCATCTCCCCCCTGTCTGCCTTCCGCAAAGACCGCTCCCTCCGCAACTCCCTTGTCAATTCTTCCCTCCCCTCCCACTCTACCCCTTCCCGGGCACTTTTCCCTTGCAACCGCAAGAAATGCAACACTTGTCCCTTCACCTCCCCCCTCCACTCCTTTCAGGGACCCAAGCAGTCCTTCCAGGTCCGACAGAGGTTCACCTGCACCTCCTCCAACCTCATCTACTGCATCCGTTGCTCCAGATGCCAGATGATCTATATCGGTGAGACCAAGCGGAGGCTTGGCGATCGCTTCGCCGAACACCTCCGCTCGGTCCGCAATAACCAACCCGACCTCCCGGTGGCTCAGCACTTCAACTCCCCCTCCATTCCACATCCGACCTCTCGGTCCTGGGCCTCCTCCACGGCCAGAGTGAGCAACACCGCAAGTTGGAGGAACAGCACCTCATATTCCGCTTGGGGAGTCTGCATCCTTTGGGCTTGAACATTGAATTTTCTCAATTCTGTTAACCCTTGCTGTCTCCTCCCCTTCCCACCTCTCCCTCAGCCCTCGGGCCCTGGCATTCCCTCTATCTCTATCTCCCTCCCCCACCCCAGTCGCATCAGCTTCTCATTTTCACACCACAAACAGCTTACAATGGCTTGTTCCCTTTATCACCGATACTTTTTTGCATATCTTTCACTCATTGTTCCTTATCTCTCCACATAACCGTCTATATCTCTCGTTTCCCTGATCCCTGACCAGTCTGAAGAAGGGTCTCGACCCGAAACGTCGCCTATCTCCTTCGCTCCTTAGATGCTGCTGCACCCGCTGAGTTTCTCCAGCTTTTTGTGTACCCTTGATTTCTCTAACTTCAAGTAACCCTTGGATCCCCTCTCTCTCCATCCCTCCCCCACCCTAGCCATCAAACTAGTTTCACTGTTGTCCTACTGAGTTTCATCGTCTGCATAACTCGTTATCACCTAGCCCACAGTCAACAATGGACCATTGTGTACTCCACCTTTCCTTAATCACTGTTACTTTTTGCATATCTTTCATTCATTTGTTCTATATCTCTCTACACCACCGTCTATATCTCTCACGTCCCTTTCCTCTGAGTCTGAAGAAGGGTCTCGACCCGAAACATCATCTATTCCTTTTCTCCAGAGTTGATCCCCGACCCGCTGAGTTACTCCAAGTTTTTTGCGTCTATCTACTAAGTCTGGAGGTAATGTGTTTTCAAGCTTCTGCACCTCCTGCCTGATGGGAGAGGGGAGAAGAAGGAGTGGCCGGGGTGAGACTGGTCCTTGATTGTGCTGGCGATCTTGCCGAGGCAGCGTGAAGTGAAGCATGATAGAATCATGTTTAAGAAAGAACAGCAGATGCTGGTAAAATCGAAAGTAGACACAAAATGCTGGAAAAACTCAGCAGGTGAGGCAGCATCTATGGAGAGAAGGAATTGGCGACGTTTCGGGTCGAGACCCTTCTTCAGATGATAGAGTCATGTTGCCAGGAATATAGTTAACTATCAGAGCACCTCATTGTAATTGTCTTTGTTCCATAACGGTTACTTAAAATCCCTTCTAAGTGAAAAGAATCTGCAGTTATTGCACACATCTTCAAGACATTCCAGCTACTGTTCATGTGACATACCCATTAGACTGACCCTTACTAGATTTGACAACAAATATAAATATTTTAGATTTCACCAAAGGTACCAATGCCATGCATTACTTGCAGGTTGGTAGAATAAGTCAAAGGGAAAATGAAATCAGCGAACAAATCAAGTATGAAATTCCCCTTGAGGGCAGAGTCTTCCCTGTTTAACAATGGAGCAATGGGCAGTAAAAAACTGGCAAGACTCTGGAATATAAACCAAAGCATCACTTAACTTCGAAGATTGTCACGAAATGCTGGAGTAACTCAGCGGGACAGGCAGCATCTCTTGAGAGAAGGATTGGGTGACCTTTTGGGTCGAGACCCTTCTTCAGGCTTAATTTCCATTTCTGACCGGCCCTGTTTTACATCCAGAAACAGATAGTGGACTGATATTGGTAGTAAAATATCCTGTGGATGGTTAGTGTCTGTTTGGAATCCTGTCGGTATTTCAGAAAGAATAAGAATGAAGATATGTTCATGTATGTGAATACAGATGTTCCTCGACACATAAGTTTTGTTTAGAGTTACAACATGGAAACAGGTCCTTCGGCCCACTGAATCCGCACCAACCAATGATCGCCGTACACTACCACTATCGTACACACTCGGGACACTTTACAATTGTTATCGAAGCCAATTAACCTACAAATTCCTCTACCTTCTTCCCAATGTAGGAGTGAAATAAGAGTGTGGCCAAGGTGGTGTGGGCTTTTGAGAATGCTGGCTATTTTAGATGCAAAATAATAGTTGTTTCTGAGTAGGCTTTGGTCCAAACCTGAAAATTTGGCAATTGAAAAAAAATATTATTCGACCCACACTAATCAAAAACCTATCTATCTCCGTCCATTGAATTGGCCTCCACAGTCCTCTGTGGCAAATAATTCCACAGATCCACCACCCTCTAACAGATTCACCACCCTCTGAAATTCCTTCTCATCTCTCCTAGAGGAACGTCCTTTAATTCTGCGGCTATGACCTCCAGTTCTAGACTCTCCCACTAGTGGAAACATCCTCTCCACATCCACTCGATCCAAGTCTTTGACTATTCGGTACGTTTCAACGAGGTTTTCTAAACTCCAGCGAATACAGGCCCAGTGCCATAAAATGCTCATCATAAGTTAACCCACTCATTCCTGGGATCATTCATGTAAACCTCCTCTGGACCCTTTCCAGAGCCAGCACATCCTTCCTCAGATATGGTGCCCAAAATATGGAGCATCTCTGAAGAAAATGGATAGCTGATGTTTTGGGTCAAGACCCTTCTTTTCTGACCCAAAAGGTTACCTGTTCATTTTCTCCAGAGATACTGCCTGAGTTACTCCACCATTTTGTGTCTATCTTTGCAATTTGCATTTTTAGTTTCACAATTGCAATGATTTTAAATGCAAATGCATATACTGTATAAATATAGAGTTTAAGTCTCCATATGTTGTGCATATTTATTAATCAAAAACTTAGTTAGTGACTCACTTATTCCTGGTTGGATGTCTGTGACTAGTAAACTATATTTTGGACAACACCAGTCATTTGACTAAGATGTGCACTGGGGAACATATTTACCATTTGAGTTAAAAAATTAGATATTAATTTGCATAGTATAATAGAACAGTTGCTACACAAAATGAGCTATTCATTCACTTTGCCATTTTCCGTTTGAAACAGTGATTATAATTGTCCATGGGATAAATGAATTCAACAGAATATTAATATTAATTAATATTCCAGAATATTAATTCTCAACTACGGGTATTTTGTCTGCACGGAGTTTGTATGTTCTCTCCCTGATCGCATGGGATTTCTACGAGATCTTCGGTTTCCTCCCACACTCCAGAGACGTAATTGTTTGTAGGTTAATTGGCTTGGTGTAAATGTAAATTGTCCCTCGCTGGTCGGTCCGGTGGGCCGAAGGGCCTGTTTCCGTTCTGTATCTCTAAACTAAACTAACCTAAATTAAATATTGACAGCCTCTACAGCAGCACAATGCAGTACATCGCCCAACATTGCTTCTAAAATAATATTAAACTGATCTCATTTATAACAAAGAATATTTGTACAGCCTTATTCACTAACACAGCCCTTTCAAATTTTGATTGAATTCTTCATCCAATAACAAGATTACAAATAAAATATTTACTGTTGGTCAAAGGAGTTTTAATAAATGCACTCCTTATGTAGTTCTTTAATACTAATTATAATTACATTAATTTCAACATTAAAGCAGAGATAGATAGATTCTTGATTAGTACGGGTGTCAGGGGTTACGGGGAGAAGGCAGGAGAATTAGGTTAGGGGTGAGAGATAGATCAGCCATGATTGAATGGTCGAGTAGACTTGATGGGCTGAATGGTCTAATTCTTATGACCTTATGACCTATCACATGACATGACCTTATGCTGCCTGACTCATTGAGTTATTCCTACATTTTGTGTCTATTTTTGGTATAAATCAGCATCTGCAGTTCATGTTTATTACCTAGTGGAAATTGCAAAATGTTTATTTTGTGTATTTTGGATTGAGGATTTTAAAATTATGAATGGTTTTGAGTCGAGCCAAGAGAGTTTTATTGTGATGTGTCCCAGATAGAACGATGACATTCTTACTTGCAGCAGCACAACAGAATCTGTAAACAGAGAGTGATAGGTAGAATTAATATGAAATGTGGTTTGGTATTGCCAATTGTTTGGATACTGTAAGTGCTTTTTGATCTCCAAAATGGCAACCACACTGTGTGGCTTCATGATGTATCCCCTGGTGATGCTATTAGCAAGAGGCGAAACACCTTTCAGACGTATAATAGGCTGATCCTTGCAATCATTGAAGCACAATGCTAAATTAATGCCAGAGTTGCATTTTAAAGCTGCTATCTCCAGCTAGCACAGTCTCTTAACCTTGGACAACTGATTACACCTTCAGTCACAAGAGCTTCCAACAATGCGAGTTAATGGACTCACCAACCTCTTGTAGGTTCACTAATGGTTGAGATCCTCTCGCGGTTGTAATCAGAACTGTCAACAATTAGAAAGCGGTCCCGACCTCCCATCTACCTCATCAGACTTTACTGGGCTTTATCTTGCACTAAACGTAACTCCTTTTATCCTGTATCTGCGCACGGTGGATGGCTCAATTGTAAACATGTATTGTCTTTCCGCTGACAGGTTGGCCAGCAACAAAGGCTTTTCACTGTACCTCGGTACATGTGACAATAAACTAAACTAAACTAAACTAAAGTAATTCACTGTTCTTTGGTACTTTCAAGTGTGTCCGCATTCTAAATGTTATAGGGATGGGAAGTGCCAGTGCTCTTATCGATTGACACATCTCCTGACCTGCCACGTTACTCCAGTACTTTGTGTCTTTTTTTTGTTCTAAACCACCAGCTGCGGTTCCTTAAGTCTACATTTTCCTACCTATTGAATCCAGGTTTCTGCACAAACCAGTTACTCCGCAACATGGGTGCATTTGCAGAGTGTCCTTCAGCCATACAAATGTAACTGGGAAATAAGCAAGGGCATACAGAGCAAGGATGGCTCCATGGGATGAGGTGAGATATATGCTGCCTGTCCCGCTGAGTTACTCCAGCACTTTGTGTCTATCTTTGGTCAAAACCTCAATTCCTGAATCACCAAAAGTCAAGCACTTTACATCTCTTTGTTACTCATCATTGCATCAGTTGCCAGGCACCATTGCAAAATGGAAATTGCTGCATTATAAACACTTCACACTGAATTTAAAAGTAACTTGAATCTTACTCTGTAAAGCAGTCAACTAATCACCTTGGTGCATTCTCATAGTGCTTGTGTTGTTAACAGATATAGATAGTAGATAGGCAATAGACAATAAGTGCAGGAGTAGCCCATTCGGTCCTTCGAGCCAGCACCGCCATTCAATGTGATCCTGGCTGATCATCCCCAATCAGTACCTCGTTCCTGCCTTACCCCCATATCCCCTGACTCCGCTATCTATAAGAGCCCTATCTAGCTCTTTCTTGAAAGTAGCCAGAGAATCGGCCTCCACCGCCCTCTGAGGCAGAGAATTCCACAGGCTCATAACTCTCTGTGAGAAAAAGTGTTTCCGCGTCTCAGTTCTAAATGGCTTACTCCTTATTCTTAAACTGTGGCCCCTGGTTCTGGACTCCCCCCAACCTCAGGAACTTGTTTCCTGCCTCTAACGTGTCCAAACCCTTAACAATTTTATATATTTCAATAAGATCCCCTCTCATCCTTCTAAACTCCAGAGTGTACAAGCCCAGCCGCTCCATTCTCTCAGCATATGACAGTCCCGCCATCCCGGGAATTAACCTTGTAAACCTACGCTGCACTCCCTCAATAGCAAGAATGTAATCATTGGGATGCCAGGGATGACCAAGGATGGGAGCTCAGACCTTGTTGATCTGGTCAGGATCAGAAATTCAACCAGGACCTGAAGAACATCTAATTAATTCTGTTCTGGAGCCTACAGAGTGTCCATAAATTGGACGTTTGTTTCCCGGTGGGGACTTGTAGGCTCAATCAATGGATCAATCAATGGAAACTTTATTGTCATTCAGACCTTGCAGTCTGAACGAAATTTCGTTGCCTGCGGTCATACATATAGTAAATAACAAAACACACAATAAACACATATTTAACATCCACCACAGTGAGTTCATCAGACACCTCCTCACTGTGATGGAAGGCAAATATCTTGTCGTTGTCTCTTCCCTTCTTCCTCTTCCTCTTCCTCTGCGCTGAGGCGACCCGGGCCTCCGATGTTGTGACCGCACCGGGTGATGTAAATAAGTCCCGCGGGTGAACCGCGCTCCGTGAGCGGGCCGGTTCAACTCCGCGGCCCGGGGCGGTCGAAGCTGCCGAAGCCGCCGCCCTCCAGTCCAGCGGACGCAGCTGTTGCAGCGGGAGCTCCGGAAAAACTGGTCACCAACCTGTGACCTGCGAGCTCCCGACGATGTCGTCCACTGGGCCCGCGGCCGGGCCTCCGAAGTCGCTGCCGCCGCCACCGCCGCCGGAAAGCCGCCACAACTCCGAGTCGCGCCGCCGGAACGCCTGAACTCGCCGCAGCCCCGAAGTCGGCCAGCCCCGCGCTGGTAAGTCCTGGCTGGCTCTGTCTCCGAAGCCTCGAGGTCGGTCGCAGTTGGAGGCCGTCAGCCCCGCCATTAGGTCTCAACGCAGACGGAGACGGGGATGGGGGATACGACAAGAAAAGTCGCGTCCCCCCCAAAGGAAGAGACTAAAACATTTCTCCCACCCCTCCCACCCCTCCCACACACATACTCAACATTTACACACTAAAACAAGACAAGAAAACAACAAATAAAAGAAAAACAGATGGACTGCAGGCGAGCTGCTGCTGCCAAGGCTGTGCCGCCCCACCACTGCCAGACTTATTAGTTTATCATTTTGTAAGTCAGTTTATTATTGTCACGTGTACCGAGAAACAGTGAAAAGCTTTTTTTGTTGCGTGCCACCCAATCAGTAAAAAGACTACAGCTGATTACAGTCGAGCCGTCCACAGTGTACAGATGCAGGATAACGTTATAACGTTTAGTGCAAGATAAGGTCCAGTAAAGTCTTATATGAAGAGGAATGATTTGAGGAGGTGTAGAATGGAAACACTAGCATGGACCAGTTGGCTGACTGTCCTCTGTCTACTTTTATATGTGTTCAATTTGTACTCAGAATGGAGGTAAACATGAACCATGTTCTGTTGCATTATTTCTGTATGTCTGGGACATACTTTATAACTTTGTCAGGGCCCTTATGTGGCGACTATTTGCATACCTTCAGTATGCAAATCAAGAATTTCACTGTGACTTGTCTCATGTGACAATATAGTATTCATTCATTCATATTAACGCCGCCCACTCCTTCTCTCCAGTGATGCTGCCTGTCCCGCTGAGTTACTCCAGCTTTTTTGTGTCTATCTTCGGTTTAAACCAGCACCAGCAGTTCCTTCCTACGCACGTGTTCAGGGTTGGCAGATTTCACCCGGGGTGCCTGCAATTTGCAGCCGCTGGCCACTGTTCACTGAGCGAGGAATATCAACACGCATTCCCTCCTTTCATCAGTGTGAAGTTACTGTTGCTACAGGCTGTACATATGTGTAGGTCAGGGAAGGGCAGGAGCAGATCCAGCTACGGATTGCTCTCACAGTAAAACAGCTTGTCAACATTCACAATCTTCGGATCTCTCAAACGGGGACCAGCAACTACTGTCAGTTCATGAGTTCTGGGAGCAGATTAAGGCTATTCGGCACATTCTCTACTCCGCCATTCAGTCATGGCTGATCTATCTCTCCCTCTCAACTCCATTCTCCTGCCTTCTCCCCATAACCCCCGACACCCTTAACGACAACTGAACCATGCTCTCACCAACTAGTGAGCAGTCCTGATCTTCCATCTACCTCATTGGAGACCTTCGAACTGTATTTAATCGGACTTTATCTTGTACTAATGTTATGCCTTTTATCCTGTATCTGTACACTGTGAGCGGCTCGATTTTAATCATGTACAGTCTTTTCACTGACAGGATAGCACGCAACCATAAGCTTTTCACTGTACCTCGGTACATGTGACAATAATAAACAAATCTAACCAATAGCCTACTGAATATGATTGAAATCTCACTGGTCGATAGGTCATAAATGATAGGAGCAGGATTAGGCCATTCATCCCCTCAATCTGCTCTGCCATTCAATCGTGGCTGATCTATCTATCTCTCTCTTAAGCCCGTTCTCCTGTCTTCTCCCCATAACCCCTGACACCTGTTCTAATCAAGTATCAAGGAGTCCAAGGTATCCAAGCCCAGAATAATCAGGCATCTGAAGAAAAATGGGAATGAAAATTGCAGTGGCATAGATTTATATTTTTTCATTTATTTCCCAAATATACAATTCCAAGTTTCTGTTAAAACACACATTCGAGATGACATTAACAAAACTAGTATTTGCTCAACACAGCATAGAATCCGTATTTGTGAACTGGCTCTAGCCTGATATTACGCTGCCTTTCTGTGTTCAATAAAGAAGTCCCAAAGATGGATTGACAATTAAATTATCAAACCGCCAGTCAACATACCTTCCGAGACATGCGACATTCTGTTCAAATGATGTGAAGCTTCATAAAGCAGGCACTATATCGTCTGTTTATAGAAAGCCTGTCCCATTGCATAGTGTGAGAGATGCAGATGCGAAAGGCATCTTGGCTGCTCATTTCTCCACCAGTTCAAACACGAGCTAAACATGGACTCGTATCCAATCATTTAAAAAAAAAATCTTTCTAAGCTTTTTCTTCCAAAACTTCGAAAAGGAAAAATTTTAGGACATATTCAGAAACAAGATTCTTGAGTGGGAAGGAACTGCAGATGCTGGTTTAAACCGAAGATAGATATAAAAAGCTGGAGTAACTCAATGGGACAGGCAGCATCTATGGAGAGAAGGAATGGATGACGTTTCGGGTTGAGTCCCTTCTTCAGACTGGTTAAGGATAAGGGAAATGAGAGATATAGACGATGATGTGGAGAGATAAAGAACAATGAATAAAAGATATGCAAAAAGGTAATGGTGGTAAAGGAAACAAGCCATTCTTAGCTGCTTGTGGGGTGAAAATGACAAGCTAGTGCGACTTGGGTAGGGGAGGGATAAGGAGAGTGGGAATGCCGGGGCTACCTGAGGTGGGAGAAATCAATATTCATACCCCTGGGCTGTAAGCTGCCAAGCGAAATATGAGATGCTGTTCCTCCAATTTGTTTTTAGCCTTTCTCTGACAATGGAGGAGACCTAGGACAGAAAGGTTTGTGTGGGAATGGGAAGAAGAATTAAAGTGTTTCAGGTCAGGTAGGGAGATCAGGTAGGGTGATCATATTCAATATTCAGGAGGGATAGAGAGAAAGGAAAAGGAGGTGGGGTAGCATTGCTGGTTAGAGAGGAGATTAACGCAATGGAAAGGAAGGACATTAGCTTGGAGGATGTGGAATTGGTACGGGTAGAGCTGCGAAACACTAAGGGGCAGAAAACGCTGGTGGGTGTTGTGTACAGGCCACCTGACAGTAGTAGTGAAGTTGGGGATGGTATCAAACAGGAAATTAGAAATGTGTGCGACAAAGGCAAAACAGTTATAATGGGTGACTTCAATCTACATATAGATTGGGTGAATCAAATTGGCAGGGGTGCTGAGGAAGAGGATTTTTTGGAATGTATGCGGGATAGTTATCTAAATCAACATGTAGAGGAACCAACGAGAGAGCAGGCTATTTTAGACTGGGTATTGAGTAATGAGGAAGGGGTAATTAGCAGTCTTGTTGTACGTGGTCCCTTGGGCAAGAGTGACCATAATATGGTCAAGTTCTTCATTAGGATGGAGAGTGACATTGTTAATTCAGAAACACGGGTCCTGAACTTAAACAAAGGTAACTTTGAGGGTATGAGATGTGAATTGGCCAAGATTGACTGGCAATTAATTCTAAAAGGGCTGACGGTGTATATGCAATGGAAGACATTTAAAGACTGCATGGATGAACTACAAAAATTGTTCATCCCAGTTTGGCAAAAGAATAAATCAGGGAAGGTAGTGCATCCGTGGATAACAAGGGAAATCAGGGATAGTATCAAAGCAAAGGATGATGCGTACAAAGTAGCCAGAAAAAGCAGCATACCAGAGGACTGGGAGGAGACCAGCAGAGGAGGACAAAGGGCTTAATTAGGAAAGGAAAAATAGATTATGAAAGAAAACTTGCAGGGAACATAAAAACTGACTGCAAAAGTTTTTTATAGGTGTGTGAAGAGAAAGAGATTAAAAATAAATCCCCAGTCAGAAACAGGTGAGTTGATCATGGGGAACAAGAATATGGCAGACCAATTGAATAACTACTTTGGTTCCATCTTCACTAAGGGAGACATAAATAATCTAGTGATAATTATCATAGTGATAATCTTTCAAAACTCTTTAGGTTCTGGAGTAGTTCCTGAGGATTGGTGGTTAGCAAACGTAACCCCTCTTTTTAAGAAGGGAGGGAGAGAGAAAACGGGGAATTACAGACCAGTTAGTCTAACATCGGTAGTGGGGAAACTGCTAGAGTCAGTTATTAAAGATGGGATAGCAGCACATTTGGAAAGTGGTGAAATCATTGGACAAAGTCAGCATGGATTTACGAAAGGTAAATCATGTCTGACGAATCTTGTGGAATTTTTCGAGGATGTAACTAGTAGCGTGGATAGGGGAGAACCAGTGGATGTGGTGTATCTGGATTTCCAGAAGGCTTTCAACAAGGTCCCACATAAGAGATTAGTAATACAAACTTAAAGCACACGGCGGCATTGATGTGGATAGAGAACTGGCTGGCAAACAGGAAGCAAAGAGTAGGAGTAAACGGGTCCTTTTCACAATGGCAGTCAGTGACTAGTGGGGTACCGCAAGGCTCAGTGCTGGGACCCCAGCTATTACAATATATATTAATGATCTGGATGAGGGAATTGAAGGCAATATCTCCAAGTTTGCGGATGACACTAAGCTGGGGGGCAGTGTTAGCTGTGAGGAGGATGCTAGGGGACTGCAAGGTGACTTGGATAGGCTGGGTGAGTGCGCAATTGTTTGGCAGATGCAGTATAATGTGGATAAATGTGAGGATATCCGCTTTGGTGGCAAAAATAGGAAAGGCGACTATTATCTAAATGGTGGCCGATTAGGAAAAGGGGAGATAGAGCGAGACCTGGGTATCATGGTACACCAGTCATTGAAAGTAGGCATGCAGGCAGTGAAGAAAGCGAATGGTATGTTTGCTTTCATAGCAAAAGGATTTGAGTATAGGAGCAGGGAGGTTCTACTTCAGTTGTATAGGGTCTTGGTGAGACCACACCTGGAGTATTGCGTACAGTTCTGGTCTCCAAATCTGAGGAAGGACATTATTGCCATAGAAGGAGTACAGAGAAGGTTCACCAGACTGATTCTGGGATGTCAGGACTGTCTTATGAGGAAAGACTGGATAGACTCGGTTTATACTCTCTAGAATATAGGAGATTGAGAGGGGATCTTATAGAAACTTACAAAATTCTTAAGGGATTGGACAGGCTAGATGCAGGAAGATTGTTCCCGATGTTGGGGAAGTCCAGGACAAGGGGTCACAGCTTAAGGATAAGGGGGAAATCCTTTAACACCGAGATGAGAAAGATTTTTTTCACACAGAGAGTGGTGAGTCTCTGGAACTCTCTGCCACAGAAGGTAGTTGAGGCTAGTTCATTGGCTATATTTAAGAGGGAGTTAGATGTGGCCCTTGTGGCTAAAGGGATCAGGGGGTGGATGATCAGATGAGAAGGCAGGTACGGGATACTGTCAAGTGGAAACAAAGTCAGCATATGAAATCTAAACTGGGGTTATGGGAATAGCATTGAATATTTAATTGCACGCACTGAAGAAAAATGAATTCAGTCATCATCTGCCACCAATCTTTCCACAAGAAGCACAAGTAGCGTAAGAGACGGACAACACTGCCGAGAAGTGGACTCAGCTCTGGCTAACACCTTCTAATCTGGACTCAGTAAAGGTGTCCCACCAGCATGCGACTGCATGCGATGAGCACGACCTAACTCGCTGAGCCGTACGGTTCGCGGGGCCGGTCCCGCTTCGATTGCCCTATGGAGTTGTGCGAGGCTGGTCCCGACATCGCGCGGGGCTCCGAAAAACTGACACTGTTCAAAAATCCCGCGCGCCAACGGCCTGTCGGCCCGCAGCCGCATTGAGGTCGTACGCAGCGTCTCGACGTCAGTACGCAACGCTTCAACGTCGTACGCAGTGTCTTGACGTCGTACGCAGCATCTTGAGGGCATACGCCTAGCACGTTGCATTGCGAGATGACATCACCGCCCGGCGTGCCGTTGCTTGATGACGTCACCGCCCGACGCCGTGCGACATCCAAATTTAGTCGGCCCGCCTCCTGCCCAGCTGATTGGTGAGTATGATGTCGGGACCAGCCCCGCACAGCTCCATACGCCTCCGCGGTTCGAATTGGGACCGGCCCCGCGAGGCCGTACGTCTCAAGCGACCACGTTTGATCGCGCTAGACGCATGCAAACGCATGCTGGTGGGACAGGCCCTTACGAAGAAGAAAATCGAACATTGAACACGGGGCATGGAAAAGTACAGCACATGAACAGGCCCTTTGGCCCCCAGTGTGCCGAACATGAATGCAACCAAAACTAATCTCATCTGCCTGCATATGATCCATATACCTCCTCTCCCCGCATATCCATATGCCTATCTGAAAGCCTCTTAAATGCCATTATCACATCACCACCAGTGGCAGCACGTTCCTTGCACATCACTCCACATCAAAAAAATTTGGCTCGCGCATCTCCTTTAAAGTTTGCACCTCTCACCTGAATGCTATGCCCTCTAGTACTTGATTTTTCTGTCCTGGGAGAAAGGTTTTGACTGCCTAATCCTACCTTTGCCTCATAATTTTATATACTTATCATAGATCTAAATTTTATGCCAAAATATATGGAGACATATGGTTTGCTGATCAAAAGCTGAGGTAGAGAGTTACACTTTAAGGAGTTTTGTATCAAGGAAAGCATGGTTTGGATGGAGAATTTCAGAGCTGGCCAAAGAGGTCAATTTCACACACTTAAAACTCATGTACTCAATTTGCTATTTCAAAAAGACTCACTGGAGCATCCGGAGAAAACCCACACGGTTACAGGGAGAATGTAGAATGCTCTGTGCAGGCAGCAGCCGTAGTCAGGATCGAACCAGGGTCTCTGCAGCTGTGAGGCAGCAACTCTACCGCTGCACCACCGTGCGACCCTTCTAGTTCTATCCTACACACTAAGGACAATTTACAAAAGCCAATTAACCTACAAACCTGCACGTCTTTGGAAGGTGGGAGGAAACCGGAGCTCCCGGAGAAAACCCACGAGGTTGCAGGGAGAATGTACAAACTCCGTACAGGCAGCACCCAAAGTCAGGATGGAACCTGGCTCTGAAGCACTAGGAGGCAGCAACTCTACCACTGCGCCATTGAGCCTCAAAGGCAGGGAATAAGCATGCATGGCTACGAGTTCACTTCTTAGGCTTCCAACTGCATGTGCAGTAATGTGAAGAATGCACTGAAAGCATTGTTGGATTTTTTCAAGGTCTATTTATTGATATATAAAAAATTCAGTGAAGTCAACTTTAAAGCTGTCAAATCGCAAAGCACCTCAGATCAATAGGCGAAAAGAATGCGCTCGACTCAAACATTGAATGTGAACAAATCAAAGGCGGGGGGAGAGGAGCCTGGAGGAAACAGACAATCAAATCCATCCATTTCTTTCACAGCAACAATTCAATAATTGTCAAACATCAAATAAATTCTTTGTTCAGTGTTTGCCATTTCTTTTTCCTCTGAAATTGAGGTTTTACATTCATGTGTGATATGCAAAAATCAGATTTTGTGTGATGGAAGGTCATAAGGTCATTTGGCCCATCAAGTCTACTCCGCCATTCAATCATGGCTGATCTATCTCTCCCTCCGAACCACATTCTCCTGTCTTCTCCCCGTAACTTCTGACACCCGCACTAATGGAAAATCTATCCTCTGCCTTAAAAATATCCACTGACTTTGCCTCCACAGCCTTCTTAGTAGAAACTGTAGAAATCAAAGTCATTTTTTTCCGGCATCTGCAGTTCCTTCTTAATAATTATTAAGGCGTTCGGAAAAAACTGGGGGTCTTTGTACACAAATTGCAGCAAGTAGGTGCACTGGTGCAGCCAGTAGTTGAGAATGCAAACAGTGTACTGGTATTATTGCAGGAGAGTTGCTGCCCTACAGCGCTTGCAGCGCCAGAGTTCAATCCCGTGGCCTGGTACTCAGCTTTCCTCCCACACTCTAAAGATGTACAGGTTTGAAGGTTAATTGGCTTTGGTTGTTAATTGTCCCTGGTGTGTGAGATAGTGCTAGTATATGGGGATCTCTGGTCAGCGTAGCCTCGGTGGGCCGAAGGGCCTTTTTCCACGCTGTATCTCTAAACTAAATTAAAAGTAAAGGCATTTTGATCCTATTCCAATTTGGATTGTAGACACAAAATGCTAGAGTAACTCAGCGAGTCAGGCAGCATCTCTGGAGAAAAGGAATAGGTGGCGTTTTGGGTTGAGGCCCCTGTTCAGAGTTGCTGCCGGGCTTGCTGAGTTACTCCAGCATTTTTTGTATATCTTCACTGTAAACCATCATCTGCAGTTCATTTCTAGCAATTTGGACTGCGTTTCGAACGGTTTAGTCCTGCAAGGCTGGTGAACAGCGTGAACTTTGTCACTGGATCTTGAATTAATTCTTTGTTTCAGGCAATGTGTTTTGGTTCAGGTTTTTATTCCGTTTGATGTCTCGGATGTGAAGGCAAGCTGGAGCAGAACGGATTCCTTGCAATTCGTGCATGAGTTGGGGAAGTGTATGGAACGAGCTACCAGATGAGGTGGTTGTGGCAGGGACTATCGCAACGTTTTATAAACATTTAGACAGGTACTCGCATAAGACTAGTGTAGATGGGACATGTTTGGCCAGTGTGGGCAAGTTGGGCTGAAGGGCCAGTTTCCACGCTGTAAGACTCTATGACTCTAGGTTGAATGGATACCTGGAACATGCTGCCAGGGTTGGAGGTGGTAGGGGGGGGGGGGGGTGCATTTAAGAGGTTTTTAGACAGACTTTTAGCCCGTTTCCTTGCTGTATCTTTCAATTCAATTCAATTCAAGAATATATAAGCAACATCACTGGATTTTTTCTTTCTTTGATGTGATTTGCTATCTGAATCTTTCCGTGGGGCATCTGTGTTAGTAAGCAACTGAACTATTGCCATAATTGAAGTAATCTGGCAGGGAGCAAACAAGGAAGTAATACGCTCAAAGTTTTACAAGGTCACTAACATTTTCCAGAGAGCAAAATAAATAATTGGACCCGCATGTGGACGAAGTTAAAAGTTGACATATCAAGAGCAAAACATTTTTTTTCTTTTATTATTTAAAATACGTAGAATTGTTCTTTCTGATTGAATAATAATCATATCAAAACAATGTTGTTGTACAAAGAGGATGAGCGATAATTATAATTTAGTACATTGCTGAATAATTAATGTCTCCTTCAACCGTGCATTGCATGTTCAATGGCTTATATGCTGAGGATATGGTGTAAATGTTGAAGTTCATGTCAGATGAACAAGGATGTGCTGTTTGTCAGTCAGTCTGAAGAAGGGTCTCGACCTAAAACGTCATCCATTCCTTCTCTCCAGAGATGCTGCCTGTTCCGCCGAGTTACTCCAGCATTTTGTGTCTATCTTTGATTTGAACCAGCATCTGCAGTTCTTTCCTACACAAAGATGTGGTGTTTGCCGTGGCACAGTTCACAGCAATACTCCTGGTGGAGGAGTGGAACATGACTAACGAACTTTGGATTTCCGCAGTCAATTTTGTGTATTCATAAGTTCGTGTCATAGCAGCAGAATTAGGCCATTCGGCCCATCGAGTCTCCTCTGCTAATCAATCATGGCTGATCTTTCAATCCCTCTCAACCCCATTCTCCTGCCTTCTCCCTATAACCCTTGACACCTGTACTAATCTAATACCTTTCCCTATTTCGCCAGTTTCTCCATGTACGCGAGGAAAAACTGAAAATGTTCCTATAATCACAAAATCAAATATTGAACCATTGATTTTGTTGCATATCTGGTTGGATGAAAAGTCCAAAATTAAGTCAACTGTTGCAATACTCATTAGTGGACAGTGCCTGTGAGCTTTTTAATGATGAGATTCCGGAGATGTATGTTGGAAAAGTATTTATGTGTGAGGAATAGGTTGGTACATCAATAGGAAAGGTTCACAGGGATATGGACAAAACGTGGGCAGGTGGAATCAGCGTGGTAGATGGGGCATCTTGGTAGGCATGGGTAATTTGGGCTGAAGGGCCTGTTTCCGTGCCATACGGCTCCATGGCTATCAATCAGGTGATGTTCCCATGGCTTTTATGTTACTCTTCCATGTTAAGCTATAGCCATTAGGTATTCAGTCAAACCCTCATTTACGCATCTCCAACCCCCAAGCACATAAGACAGTCCTGACATATCAGTCACCTTCTCTGCTATTAAGTCCTATCAGCTTAGTTTAGTTTACTGTCACGTGTGCCCAGCTGCAATGAAAAGCTTTTGCTGCACGCTAACCATTCAGCGGAAAGACAAAGCATGATCACAATTGAGCCATTTACTTGATAAGGGTTAACATTTAGTGCAAGGTAAAGACATCAGAGTAGGATCAAGGATAGTTCGAGGGTCACCAAAGAGGTAGATAGTAGTTCAAGTTCAGCGCTGCTCTCTGGTTGTAGTAGGATGATTCAGTTGCCTGATAACAGCTGGGAAGAAACTGTCCCTGAATCTGGAGGCTTGCTATTGTTGTCATTGACATTTGAGTCACACTTATACTTGAATATGATTAACTAAGTGCATCGTTAAGTTGCATGACTAACTTTAAGCTGTTACTCTTACTGTTTTTCTGCTATGCTTCACGTGGCTGTCCGAATATGTGCAATAAAAGTCCCTTCATCCCTTTCTAATGGGAGTAATAATTCAAAGGCTATAAGTATACATTCTGTTGTGTTGCTAAGTAAAAATCTCATTGCTCCATCTGGGACATATGACAATAAAACACTCTTGACTTGACTTTTGACTCTTCAGTACTTTGGACCCACAATAATGACAATATTACAACTGTGCAATTAGGACTATATTCCTTGGAGCGCAGGAGGATGATAGGTGATCTTATAGAGGTGTAGAAGAGCATGAGATGAATAGACAGGGTAAATGCACAGTTTACCCAAAGTAGGGGAATCACAAACCACAGGACACAGGTTTAAGGAAAGGGGCGTAAGATTTAATAGGAACCTGAGGGGACACGTCTTTACACAGGGTGTTGGGTGTATGGAATGAGCTGCCAGAGGAGGCAGGTACTTTCGCAACGTTTAAGAAACATTTAGACACGTACATGGATAATATAGGTTTAGGGGGGTATGGGCCAAGCTAAAGCAGGTGGGACTTGTGTGGATGGGCCATGTTGGTTGGTGTCGCAGGGCCTGTTTCCACGCTGTATGACACTTCCAGTATAGTCCCTAGTGGGCTCTTCGGGAGTGATAACCACAAGGTGCAAGGTGCGACGCTAATTCCCAGTGTGCGCTCCTTTGAGGACTTGTGTTGGTTTTACAACCTCACTGGCGTCCATCCGTCCGCTCTAAAGGTTAATGTGAAGTTGGATGTGATTTGAGCAACCAGAAATCACAACCGAGCATCAGCTAACGTTTTATATCAAACAAACATTTGGGAATATTATAATCTCTTGGATAGACCTGCAAACATTTAAATAATTCACCCATGGCAAAGGGAAGAACAAATCTGAAATTATTGGCAGAAAAGAACGGTGCGGATGAATGGGCAAGTTGAGCCAAAGTGGGCAAGTTGAGCCAAGGGGCCTATTTGCATGACGTATGACTCTCCATGACTCCACAGCTGGACTCCAGATAGAAAGGTTACATAACAAAAAGCCAGACCTTTTTGTGTAGGAAGGAACTGCAGGTGCTGTTTTAAACCGAGGATAGACACAAAAAGCTGGAGTAACTCAGCGGGACGGGCAGCATCACTGGAGAGAAGGAATGGGTGACGTTTTGTGCCGAGACCCTTCTGCAGACTTAAGAAGAAGAGGTCTGAAGAAGGGTCTCGACCCGAAAAGTCACCCATTCCTTCTCTCCAGAGATGCTGTTCGTCCCGCTGAGTTACTCCAGCTTTTTGTGTCTATCTTCGAGCCAAACCTTTGTGTTTGGTTTGCGGCTCCCATGAATCAAGCCCACTCAAGATGTGATCTAAATTAATTTGTTCATGCTTTTCACTCTAAAGCATAATTAATTCCTCCCCGACTACATTTTCTCTCAAAATGCGAAGTAGGAGGTAAAATGAAACCTTTGATTGGATGCACCTAAATGCAATAGAGATTTAATCGTGTGGAATAATAATGCCTTTATGGAAAGGAAAATCAGATTTCATTCAACTTTCTTTATTGATAAATCTTTAATAATTTACAGTTGTCTTTCAAGGGGTAAACGTGTGAAATTGAGTTAATGAGTGGAGTTGTAAATTTGATTCCCAAGCTACGCTAGTGGGATCTGTACCTTTGCTGCGTCTATGTGGTGAAGTGGTGCATGTTCATAAGGTTTAGGGAAAGAAAAGTCAAATGATAATCATCATAATCATAATCATCATAATTACTAGCCAAGTCTGTTTTGTATCATAAAAGGAATTTGATTTGCCGTACAGTCTTTCCAATAAAAAACAACAAAACACACAAAATGCATTTTAACATAAACATCCACCACAGTGACTCCTCCACATTCCTCAATGTGATGGAAGGCGAAAAAAAGTTCACTCTCTCCCCTTCTTTGTTCTCTTCCACAATGTAGAGGAGGAGGAACAGGAGAAGGGCAAACTAGTTCCAAACCACCCTTGGTAAACACTATTAATCATCGGTTAATGGCCCAGGTCAATATATTTTCAGCTGGTTCATCAGTCGCCTTCCTCCATTGTAAGGTCATGGTGGGGATGTTTGCTGATAAAGGTGTTCAGTTCCATTCACAGCTTTAATGAAGAAACCTTTACGGTGAAGCTACCAGAGTTTGAAGAGGAACAGCAAGTGGCCAAATGTACAGGGATCGCTGGTCGGCGTGTCCTATTCTCAAAATTGTCAAAAGGCGTAATTAATGACTAAAATACAAATAAAAATGAGCTAAGCATGCACTTCAGTAAAAAAGCAATCTTGTTCATGTACTTTCTAATGTCCCCAATTTTTTATTTCCAACTTCAATGGGTTCCTTGATATTAGGTCCAAATATCCTGTAAAACGTACTCTAAATCTATTTCCACTCATTCTTGCTATTGGGGGAGTGCAGCGTAGGTTCACCAGGTTAATTCCCAGTATGGCGAGACTGACATACGATGAAAGAATGGCTTGACTGCGCTTATATTCACTGGAATTTAGATGAGAGGGGATCTTACAGAAACATATACAATTCTTAAGGGATTGGATAGGCTAGATGCAGGAAAAATGTTCCCAATGTTGGAAGGGTCACAGCTTAAGAATAAGAGGTAGGCCATTTAGGACTGAGATGAGGAAAGGCTTTTTGACCCAGAGAGTTGTGAATCTGTGGAATTCTCTGCCACAGAAGGCAGTGGAGGTCAATTGACTGGGTATATTCAAGAGAGCATTAGATATAGCTCTTAGGGCTAGCGGAATCAAGGGATATGGGGAGAAAGCAGTGACAGGGGTACTGATTCTGGATGATCAGTCATGATCATATTGAATGGCAGTGCTGGCTCGAAGGGCTAAATGGCCTACACCAGCACCTATTTTCAATGTTTCTATATTTCGTCATAACCCATAGTGTGCAGTATCGCATTGTTGCAGTCGCTCTGGTTGTTGTGAATCTTTTGCCCTTTTTCTGATGTCCTTTTGTCGGTCCTGACCTCTGAGACACAGTTGACTCAGAATGAGTGACTCCATGGAAACTGTTGCTAGAATCTTAATAGATAATTAATTTTGAGACAGGCATCAGGCTATTTCTGGGAAGATACTGCAATTTTGATATTCTGAGTAATGATTTTTATTATAGCCATTGGAACAGATGAGTCACTCATGACTGCACCCTTGATATTTGTGCTCTTGAGAGATTAATTTCACCTACAAGAAATCTTATTTAAAACATTAGTAGATTACTTAGTCACCACAATTGTTTTAAAGTGAGCTAAAATGCTGAACTGTGCCCCACAAGTAGCATGCTCAGCTCGCTATATTCCTTGTAGACTTGCAATATATTCCTTTAGACTTGCACTATATTCCTTGTAGACTTTCTTCTGCAGTTGTATAGGGCTCTGGTGAGACCACATCTGGAGTATTGTGTACAGTTCTGGTCTCCGAATTTGAGGAAGGACATCCTTGTGATTGAGGCAGTGCAGCGTAGGTTCACGAGATTGATCCCTGGGTTGGCGGGACTGTCATATGAGGAAAGATTGAAAAGACTAGGGTTGTATTCACTGGTGTTTAGAAGGATGAGGGGGAATCTTATAGAAACATATAAAATTATAAAAGGACTGGACGAGCTAGATGCAGGAAAAATTTCCCAGTGTTGGGCGAGTCCAGAACCAGGGGCCACAGTCTTAGAATAAAGGGGAGGTCATTTAAGACTGAGGTGAGAAAAAACTTCTTCACCCAGAGAGTTGTGAATTTGTGGAATTCCCTGCCACAGAGGGCAGTGGAGGCCAAACCACTGGATGGATTTAAGAGAGAGTTAGATAGAGGGGCTTATGGAGTCAAGGGATATCTAGGGGCTAGTGGAGTCAAGGGATATGGGGAGAAGGCAGGCACGGGTTATTGATTGGGGACACCATGATCACAATGAATGGCGGTGCTGGCTCAAAGGGCTGAATGGCCTCCTCCTGCAACTATTTTCTATGTTTCTATAACTGTGCACCTAAATTCTGCTCAAACTCCATCTACAAGTTGTCCACCGAGAACTATGGGGGACCCAGTGGGGGGAATGAAGAAGGGATGAGTACTTTCTGTAAATTTGTCGGTGCCATTAGTTTAGTTTAGTTTAGAGATACAGCGCAGGAATAGGCCCTTTCGGCCCACCTAGTCCGCACCGACCAGCGATCCCCACACACTAACACTATAACACACACTAGGTATAATTTACATTTGTACTGGATGGCGGAGTAGACGATGGGCTGAATGGCCTAATTCTACTCCTATCACTTATGACTTATGACGTACAGATTTGTTGGTTAATTGGCTTGGTATAATTGTAAATTGAGTTTTTCCAGCATTTTGGAACAGCTCTGGCCAAAATTGCAAGGAATTGCGGAGAGTTGTAGATGTAGCCCAGTCCATCACACACGCCAGACTTGCCACCATTGGTTCCATCTGCACCACGCTACCTTGTAAAAAAACAGCTAACATAAATATAGGTGGCAACCCTTGGTCATTCCTCCTTCTCTCTGCTCCTGTCCAGTAGAAGGTACAGAAGCTTGAAAGCTGGCATTACCAGACTTGGAAACAGCATTTTCCCCTCTTTAATAGGCTTCTAGTGGTCCTCTCATAAGCTAGGGTACTGCTCGATTCACCTCTCCCCTTTGACATTGGACATTGTTTAAGGAACTGATGTGCCACAATGCTAAAAACTATATTCTGCACTCTGTATCTTCCCCTCTGCTCCATCTATTGCAGCTACAGTGTGGAAACAGGCCCTTTGGCCCAACGAGTCCAGGCCAACCAGTGATCATCCGCACACTAGTCCTACCTTGTATAATGGGGACAATTTACAGAACCCAATTAACCCACAAACCTGCACGTCTTTGGAATGTGGGAGGAAACCAGAACGCTGGGAGAAAACCCACAGGCCATAGGGAGAACATACAAACTCCGTACAGACAGTACCACGTAGTCAGGATCGAACTTGGGTCTCTGGCTGCCATAAGGCAGCAACCCCACCGTTCTGCCACTGTGCCGCCCTTTTGTACTTGACTTGGAACTGATTGTACCTACGTATGGTATATCTGATCTTTATGGAAAGCCTGAAAAACGAACCTTTTCACTGTTTTTTTATTTATTCGTATGGCTGTATCTTGACCACAAATTTCACTGTACCAATTGGTGCATGTGACAATAAATGTCTCTTGTTTTGTCTCTTGTCTCTTGTACCTCGGTACATGTGACAATAATATACCTAAACCTAACTGAAACCTAGACCTGCTGTGCATTTATAGGGAAAGTTAAAAATACGTTAAAATCTCTTGCATTTTATTGTTTAAAAAGTATGATATTTGTCCTTCAGGGGCATTCTTTTTTTGAAGGTGATTCAAAGAAAACGGTAAGTCAAGCAGAAACTGCTTGATGGTATCTGTCCTTTACAGTCTGAATAGCATGAGTCATCTTAGTATTAAGTGACTCCGAGTTCATGCTAAATTTAAGGCTAATGGAGGAATAAACATCATGCAGGTTAAACATTTCTCACGTTGATGATTCACAGATTGAAAGATGCCAACATTTAAAGTAACATGTTGCTCTGAAATTGTAAAGTTACAACCCAGCTGTATGAATATTTGTTTCTCTTAACTTCATCTAACCTTTGCATCCACTCTCTCTCCATCCCTCCCCCACCCTAATCGTCATACTAGTTTCCTACAATTCACTGGATGTATTCAAGAGAGAGTTGGAATCAAGGGATATGGGGAGAAAGAAGGAATGAGGTACTGATTTTGGATGATCAGCCATAATCATATTAAATGGTGGTGCTGCCTCGAAGGCCTATTTTCTATGTTTCTATGTTTCACTGTCATCCTGTTGTTTCACTGTCCGGATAACTCATTATCACCTTCCCCACAGCCAACAATGAACCAATGTGGGCTCCACCTTTCTTCGATTATCGTTACATTTTGCATATCTTTCATTCATTTGTTCTACATCTCTCTATATCTATATCTCTTTCTCTTTCCCCTGAGTCTGAAGAAAGGTCTCAACCCGAAACGTCACCTTTTCCTTTTCTCCAGGGATGCTGCCTGACACATTGAGTTACTCCAGCTTTTAGTGTCTATCTTCAGTTAAAAAAAATAGTTTCTTTGGTTCAATTTTTTTGTTGTACACTGGAGAATTTTAGTAACATTTGGTACTTCAAAAATGTGATTCATGGGTTCAGTTGACCCAAAATTTAAGACAATAAAAAAATATATATAACATTTCAGTCACAAATATACTAATCTGTTTAGAGGAATTGAAAATGGTAAAGAATGTACACATTTTGACAAACTTTCTAATTCTAGGCAAATTCAGTTTCAATTACAATTTGCATATTACCATTATTTTATTTCAGTATAGGAATGGTTTGAGAGATTTTAATTAAATATCTCAATGAAAATATGAATCGTGATGGCCTCTCCAGAGAGAGTAGCATACGTACAGAGTAAGAATCGTATTTCATTCCCTGAGTTAATTCAATAAGGTTCACCACAATTTTTACTGTTATTGTAAACAATCAAATTATCAATGTAATTTCAGTGTGCAGTTTCAACATAATTATTCAATTTTTTAGCCTTTACAATTTAGAGATACAGCACGGAAACAGGCCCCGTCGGCCCACCGTGTCCGCACTGACCTGCAATCACCCCGTACATTAACACTATCCTACCCTCACTAGGAATTCTATACTGCCACTGTAGAGCCTGTCCTCACCTTCTCCACAATGGTCTGGTTTGGCTCAGCCACCAAGCACAACATCCGGAGGCTGCAGCGAATCGTTCGATCAGCTAAGAAGGTTATTGGCTGCAACCTTCCCCCCATTGACGATCTGTACACTGCAAGGGCCAGGAAAGGAGCGGGTAAGATCATCTCTGACCCCTCTCACCCTGGCCACAAACTCTTTGAATCACTTCCCTCTGGAAGGCGACTCTGGACTGTCAAAGCTGCCACAGCCAGACATAAAAACAGCTTTTTTTTCCACGAACAGTAGCTCTACTCATTAACCAAAAATCTGTAGCCTCCATTTGCTCTGGTATTTTATTTCATTCACATGTTTAAACTATAATGTTTTATTCTTAATGTTTCAATATTTTATTTTTTATTCTTAATTGTTTACATGTATGCCGTGTTGTTACTTGCGAGCAGAGCACCAAGGCAAATTCCTTGTATGTGTACATACTTGGACAATAAACTGAACTGAATGAATTAATTAATTAATCCGTTCATCCATTCTCTGTAATTTTACCGAATGCATGTGTTTTCTTTTTGTAAAATATTTTTATGTGAAATAAATACATATTAAGAAGGAATAACATAAAATCAAAAAGAAGAAACATTATTCGTCACATACATTCTTAATATTTTTAAAGTTTACAGTCGTTCTTATTTATACTTCTATATTTTTTATTATTTTATGACAGAAAGAAAATAGTAAAGAGAAATAATAAAAATAAATAAAATATAAGTAGAAAATCGATAAAGTGAGTGGAGTATTAAGCAAGATATTCTTCATTGGAGATATATGCGTGGTCTATTGTATATAGTTCTTCATCTATTCCTTCATTCAGGCTTCAGTCAGGCCCTCGAACCGGACCACCTTGACCCTTTAAGTATTCAATAAATGGAGACCATATTCCTCTGAATTGATCTAGCTTGTCCAAAAGGACAAGTCTTAGTCTTTCCAGATGAAGTGTCTCCGACATTTCTGTAATCCACATTTTGATTGTGGGGGATGTAGGACCTTTCCAAAATCTTAGTATTAGTTTTTTACCAATTATTAAACTATAACCAATAAAAATTATTTGCTGTGTTGTTAGTAGATGATCCGTTTCTATTATTCCTAATATGATTAATTTTGAGTCTGGAGTCAGATTTGCATTAACTACCTTCGAGATTATGTTAAAAATTTCTATCCAAAAATTAGTAATTTTTATACATTTTGTGAATGAGTGCGTTAGATTAGCTTTAAAATGCTGACATTTATCACAGCAGAAACATTTGAAAAAACTCTGTTTAATTTGGATTTCGAAAAATGTAATCTATGTAAAACTTTAAATTGTATCAAGGAGTGTCTGGCATTTAGTGAGCAGTGGTGTATATATTGTAAACTTTCATTCCATACTTCTACACTAATTGTTTGTCCTAATTCGTTTTCCCATGCTTGCCTATATATTTCCGACTTTGGTAAATCATTTTCCAGTAAAATATTATAAATATATGATATTAATTTTTCTGTATTTGGATATTTATTTAGACATTCATCTAAAATTTCTGTCTTTCTATTTCTAAAATCCTGTGTGTTTGACTTAACATAGTCTCTAATTTGTAAATATCTAAAGTACTCTTTTGAATGTAATCCTTAATTGTGTTGTAATTCCTGAAATGAAAGGAATAAACTTTCCCTATAGAGATCACCCATCTTATTTATTCCATAGTTCTTCCATTTTAAAAAACCTTTATCCATCATTGAAGGTTTAAAAGTAATGTTATTTACAATGGGAAGAGCCAGTGGTATATTTTCTAATTTTAATGTTTTCTTTAATTGTTTCCAAATACGTATGCCAGTTTCTATTATTGGATTTCCTCTATAACCTTTTTATGTATTTTAGTATTAGCAAATAAAATCGAGCTAATTTCAAAAGGTGAACAATCTTCCTTTTCCATTTTTAACCAGTTTGGTTGTTTATCTACTTCTTCCAACCAAAAATTCATATTTTTAATATTAACTGCCCAGTAATAAAACATAAAATTAGGCAATGCAAAACCTCCTTTCATTTTTGATTTGCATAGATGTTTTTTTATTTATTCTGTGGGTCTTATAATCCCAAATAAAATTGGTAACTACAGAGTCCACTTTCTTAAAAAAAATTTTAGGAAGATATATCGGGATCAGTTGAAACAGGTATAATAATTGCGGAAGAAAAATCATTTTTATCGCATTAATTCTACCTAGCATTGAAATAGGTAATGTTTTCCAATATAGGATATTCTTAAGTAGTTTATTCAATAGGGGTGGGAAATTAGATTTAAATAAAGAATCATTTTTTTTGTTACATGAATTCCAAGATATTTGATTTTTTTTCATTTGCTATCTTAAAAGGATATTGTTGTAATATATGTGAGTTATTTCCCATTATTGGCATGTTCACTTTTATTCCAATTGATTCTATATCCTGAAATCAATCCAAATTGAGTTATTAAAACTAATAAGTTAGGGATACTAATTTCCGGCTTTGTAATATAAAGTAATACATCATCTGCGTATAAAGAGATTTTATTTTCAGTTTCTTTGGTTTCATACCCATATATTTCAGGATGTAATCTGACGCGCTGTGCTAATGGTTCAATTGCCAGTGCAAACAGTAGAGGAGATAGAGGACAACCTTGTCTACAGCCACGGAATAAATTAAATTTAGTTGTTAACATTTGATTTATTAATATTCTAGCTGTTGGTTTGGTATATAGTAGTTTAACCCATGTTATAAACTTCTCTCCCAACTGAAAAGCTTCCATAACCGAAAATAAATAAGAACATTCAATCTGATCAAAAGCTTTCTCTGCGTCCAATTAAATAATTGATAAATCTTTATTAATGTTTCTTTTCGAGTATATAATATTGAATAATCTTCTCAGGTTGTTTGAGGAGTATCGTTTTGGTATAAATCCTGTTTGATCTGAATGAATTACTTTATTAATCACTGTATTTAGTCTTTGTGCTAGTATTTTAGTTAATATTTTTTGATCAGTATTTAAAAGAGCTATGGCTCTATACGACCCTGGGTCATCCAGCTTTTTATCTGATTTAAGTATGAGCGTTATAATAGATTCATTTAATGTTTCTGGTAACTTATGTTGTGCATAAATGTGTTCATAAAGTATCTTCAAACGTTGAGCTATCATATCATAGAATGTTTTATAAAATTCTGATCCAATACCATCCGGTCCTGGAGTTTTACCATTTTTTAATGACCAAATAGCTTCTTTGATTTCTTTAGTAGTTAGTTCAGGGTTGAGTGATTCTCTATTTTCTGAATCCAGTCCTTTTAGATTACAATTTTTTCGGAGTTCGGTTGTAAAGTCGGGTATGTCGAGCTGAACCATTTGCCCTATTATATATTCCTTTAGATAAAAGATGCAAGACTTACAAATGAATATGGGGAATGGAGGAATAACGTTTTGTAGCTGGAATGTTAAAGGTATTAACGAACCAAGAGAGGTAAAGTATTAGCACATTTAAAAGCACTTAAAGCAGATGTGGTATTCATCCAAGAGACACATCTAAAAAAAGAGTATCATTCTTCTTTCACACACAAATCTAGAGGTGTAGCAATATTAATTCGTAAAGGCACTTCATTTAAACACACTTTCAACAATAACTGATAGTGATGGTAGATATATTATTGTAATAGGAGAATTATACACACAAAAAATGATTTTTGTCAATGTATACGGCCCAAATTTTGACAGCCCACTGTTTTTAAAAAAAATATTTAATACTATTCCGGAATTATCACAACACAACTTAATAATTGGAGGAGATTTAAATTGTACACTAGATCCTTATTTGGACAGATCATCAAAACAACAGAAACTTAAATCGCATTCCAGTGATCTAATAAATGCATATACAGATACTAGTAATATTAAAGATGTTTGGAGAATGCAAAACCCAGCTGGATGGGAATACTCATTTTACTCACCTGTGCATAAAACTTATTCAAGAATAGATTATTTTTTGGTAGATTTAAAACTTATCCCATTCACTTATAATTCAAAATATCATAATATTATAATTTCAGATCATGCACCTTTAACTTTTATGATGAAAATAACTGGTAAAACGGAAAAACAGGGACAATGGAGATTTAACCCACACATTTTAAAAGACAAATAACTCAAGAATACATCACAAAACAGATTAAGATTTTCTTTGAAATTAATGATACGCCAGAAATATCTGCGTCCCTATTATGGGAAACTTTTAAAGCGTATCTTCGGGGAATTATGATATCCTCTCAAGCATTTTATAATAAAGAGAATAGGAGGGAACAACAGCCATTGGAAAAGGAGATTAAACAATTAGATACAGAAAACGCTGTTAACCCAACCATAATAAAACATAATAAAATCTTTGCATTGAAATATAAATTAAATAAAATACAGTCAGACCAAGTTGTAAAACTATACCAATATACTAAACAAATGCAATTTGAATTCGGAGATAAACCACAAAAATTATTGGCTCGACAATTACGGAAATTGGAAGGAGAAAAATTAATCCATAGGATTAAATCAGACAAAGGGGAATTATTAGTACAAACTAAAGATATAAATGAGAGAATTTTGCAATATTATAAACATTTATATTCAGCCAAAACGACAGTAAATCGGATAGGAGTAGAAACATGCATGTGTTTTCTCCGGGTGCTCCGGTTTCCTCCCGCACTCCAAAGGCATGCAGGTTTGTAGGGTTAATTGGCTTCTGTAAAATTGTAAATTGTCCTTAGTGTGTGTAGGATAGTGCTGGTTAACAGGGTGATTGCTGGTTGGTGCGGACTCGGTGGACCGAAGGGCCTGTTTCCACGCCATACCGCATCTCTAAAATATAATGGGAAGTGTAGCTATGTTTACTTTCACTGACATGACAAGCCTGAAGGCTTTGTGTCTCAATGCAAGGAGCATTCGTAATAAGGTGGATTAGTTGAATGTGCAGATAGCTATTAATGACTATGCTATAGTTGGGATCACGGAGACATGGCTCCAGGGGGACCAAGGCTGGGAGCTGAACATCCAGGGATATTCAATATTCAGGAGGGATAGACAGAAAGGAAAGGGAGGGGGGCGGGGGGGGGGGGGGGGGTAGCGTTGCTGGTGAGAGAGGAGATTAATGCAATAGAAAGGATGGACATTAGCTTGGAGGATGTGGAATCGATATGGGTAGAGCTGCGAAACTCTAAGGGGCAGAAAACGCTAGTGGGAGTTGTGTACAGGCCACCTAACAGTAATAGTGGAGTTGGGGATGGCATCAAACAGGAAATTAGAAATATGTGCAACAAGGGTAAAACAGTTATAATGGGTGACTTCAATCTACATATAGATTGGGTGAATCAAATGGGCAGAGTGCTGAGGAAGAGAATTTCTTGGAATGCATGCGGGATAGTTTTCTAAACCAACATGTAGAGGAACCAACGAGAGAGCAGGCTATTCTAGACTGGGTATTGAGTAATGAGGAAGGGTTAGTTAGCAGTCTTGTTGTGCGTGGCCCCTTGGGCAAAAGTGACCATAATATGGTTGAGTTCTTCATTAGGATGAAGAGTGACATAATTAAGTCAGAAACAAGGGTTCTGAACTTAAACAAAGGTAACTTTGAAGGTATGAGAAGTGAATTGGCCAAGATAGACTGGCAAGTGATTCTTAAAGGGTTGACGGTGGATGTGCAATGGAAGGTATTTAAAGACTGCATGGATGAACTACAACAATTGTTCATCCCAGTTTGGCAAAAGAATAAATCGGGGCAGGTAGTGCATCCATGGATAACAAGGGAAATCAAGGATAGTATCAAAACAAAAGATGAAGCATACAAATTAGCCAGAAAAAGCAGCCTACCAGAGGACTGGGAGAAATTCAGAGTTCAGCAGAGGAGGACAAAGGGCTTAATTAGGAAAGGGAAAATAGATTATGAAAGAAAACTGGCAGGGGAACATAAAAAACTGACTGCAAATGTTTTTTATAGATATGTGAAGAGAAAGAGATTAGTTAAAACAAATGTAGGTCCCTTGCAGTCAGAAACAGGTGAATTGATCATGGGGAACAAGGACATGGCAGCCCAATTGAATAACTACTTTGGTTCTGTCTTCACTAAGGAAGACATAAATAATCTGCCGGAAATAGCAGGGGACCGGGGGTCAAATAAGGTGGAGGAACTGAGAGAAATCCAGGTTAGCCGAGAAGTGGTGTTGGGTAAATTGAATGGATTAAAGGCCGATAAATCCCTAGGGCCAGATAGTCTGCATCCCAGAGTACTCAACGAAGTAGCCACAGAAATAGTGGATGCATTAGTGATAATCTTTCAAAACTCCTTAGAATCTGGAGTAGTTCCTGAGGATTGGAGGGTAGCTAATGTAACACCACTTTTTTAAAAAAGGAGGGAGAGAGAAAACGGGGAATTACAGACCAGTTAGTCTAACACCGGTAGTGGGGAAACCGCTAGAGTCAGTTATTAAAGATGGGATAGCAGTACATTTGGAAAGTGGTGAAATCATTAGACAAAGTCAGCATGGATTTACGAAAGGTAAATCATGTCTGACGAATCTTATAGAATTTTACGAGGATTTAACTAGCAGAGTGGATAAGGGAGAACCAGTGGATGTGTTATATCTAGACTTTCAGAAGGCTTTCGACAAGGTCCCACATAAGAGATTAGTATACAAACTTAAAGCACACGGTATTGGGGGGTTCAGTATTGATGTGGATAGAGAACTGGCTGGCAGACAGGAAGCAAAGGGTAGATGTAAACGGGTCCTTTTCAGAATGGCAGGCAGTGACTAGTGGGGTACCGCAAGGCTCAGTGCTGGGACCCCAGCTATTTACAATATATATTAATGATTTGGACGAGGGAATTGAATGCAACATCTCCAAGTTTGCGGGGGGGTAGTGTTAGGTGTGAGGAGGATGCTAGGATGCTGCAAGTTGACTTGGATTGCTGGGTGAGTGGGCAAATGCATGGCAGATGCAGTATAATGTGGATAAATGAGAGGTTATCCACTTTAGTGGCAAAAACAGGAGGGTAGACTATTATCTTAATGGTGGCAAATTAGGAAAAGGGGAGTTGCAACGAGACCTGGGTGTTATGGTACACCAATCATTGAAAGTAGGCATGCAGGTGCAGCAGGCAGTGAAGAAAGCAAATGGTATGTTGGCATTCATAGCGAAAGGATTTGAGTATAGGAGCCGGGCGGTTCTACAGGGAGGTTCTTATAGAAACTTGCAAAATACTTAAGGGGTTGGATAGGCTAGATGCAGGAAGATTGTTCCCGATGTTGGGGAGGTCCAGAACAAGGGGTCACAGTCTAAGGATAAGGGGGAATTCCTTTTGGACCGAGATGAGGAAAACATTTTTCAAACAGAGAGTAGTGAGTCTCTGGAATTATCTGCCACAGAAGGTAGTTGAGGCCAGTTCATTGGCTATATTTAAGAGGGAGTTAGATGTGGCCCTTGTGGCTAAAGGGATCAGGGGGTATGGAGAGAAGGCAGGTACAGGATACTGAGTTGGATGATCAGCCATGATCATATTGAATGGCGGTGCAGGCTCGAAGGGCCGAATGGCCTACTCCTGCACCTATTTTCTATGTTTCTATGTTTCTATGTTTCTATAACATCAAAATCATCTGCAGTGTTCTCAAGTCATCGGGCAGGTAAAATAAATTAGTTTTAGTCTGTTTTAATTGTATCTCAACTTCCCACAGACAACAACATGTGTTTTCATCAATGTAATAATATCATTTCTATTTCCACATAAAGATGTGTCAGCCTTGTGCTGTGGAGAACTGAACAAGTCTGTGGACAAGGGATTTTTACTGTTCCTTTTGAGTACATTTGTTAAAAGCAAACTATGTATTTTTAGATTTCATTTCTGTAATTCAGTACAATGAGAGCCTTTTTAAAAAAAAGTGTAAGTAGTGTAGATTAAAATCCTTTCATGCTCCTAAATTGACTTATTTTTTAATAAAAATACTTCTACTTTTCTAAGGTAATATGGAAGGGCACAAAGTGGTGCAGCTGCTAGTTGCTGCCTCACAGCGCCAGAGTTTGATCCTGACCTCGGGTGCTGTCTGTGCAGAGTTTGCACGCTCTCCCTGTTCAATTCAATTCAATTCAATTCAATTCAACTTTAATGTCATTGCACAGATACAAGTATGGGTACAACGAAATGCAGTTTAGTGACAGTACGAAGTGGGAGCAATATATAGGTAAATACAGATAAATAAATACAGGTGTGGAAATCTATCGGCGGGACTCTGAGTTCAGCAGTGCGATGGTGTTATTGTAGAAGCTACTCCTCATCCTGCTGGTGCGGGACCTGAGGCTCCTGTACCGCCTCCCTGATGGTAGGAGGGCAAACAGTCCATGGTTAGGGTCCAGGTGTTCCGGTTTCCTTCCGCATCTTATAATACATGCGGGTTTGTAGGTTTGTCGGCCTCTGTAAATTGCCCATAATGTGGAGGTGTGTTGGAGAACGTAGAAGTAGTGTGAATGAGTGATCGATGGTCAGCATGCACCCGCTGGGCCGAAGGGCCTGATTCCACGCTGTGCGTCTAAACTGTGCGGCACGGTGGTGCAGCGGTGGAGCAGCGGTTACAGAGCTTGCAGCGCCGGAGACCCAGGGTTCGATCCCGACTACGAGGGCTGTCTGTACAGAGTTTGTACGTTCTCCCCGTGACCTGCGTGGGTTTTCTACGAGATCTTCGGTTTTCTCCCGCACTCCAGAGACATACAGGTTTGTAGGTTAATTGGCTCGGGTTTGTATACTTGGTATAAGTGTAAATTGTCCCTAGTATGTGTAAGATAGTGTTAATGTGGGGGGATCGCTGGTCGGTGCGGGCCGAAGGGCCTGTTTCCGTGCTGTATCTCTAAACTGAACTAAACTAATATACAGGTTAGCTCTGATGAATTGCTGTTCAAGTAGTGATAAGTAAAGAGCAAGACTTAAAAGTGTCATTGCAGTTCTTATCGTAACTGTGGATTTGATTAAAATGTATTTAGTTGTTAATTGGCATTTTAAAGGAATCAATGTGATCAAGCTTTCTTTCTGATGAGGATGTGTGAGTTAGCATTATATCGTACATGTTATATTGTACACGTTCAATGGAACTGTGATGAGAGTCCTGATTAGTTCGATACTAATTACTGCAACATTCAAGAATGGGTTAATAATCCATTGGAGCAGTTTTAATGGATTCTGTCTTTTGTCTTTTGGATTCTGTCTTTTCAAGTATTAGTCTGGATGCCATGGTAGTAACGTTGATCCTAGTTTAATTTAGTATAGTTTATTGTCACGTATACGGAGGTACAATGAAAAGCTTTTTGTGCCGTGTTATGTTTACATATTGTGTGGTGCTGCTGCAAGTAAGAATTTCATTGCCCATCACAGTAAAACACTCTTGACTCTGGAGCCAGTCGGAGGAAAGACAATACATGATTACAAATGATCCATCCTCAGTGTACAGATACATGATAAAGGGAATAACGTGAATAACAGATAGACACAAAAAGCTGGAGTAACTCGGCGGGACAGGCAGCATCTCCGGAGAGAAGGAATGGGTGACGTTTCGGGTCGAGACCCTTCTTTAGACCTTCTTCTTCTGAAGAAGGGTCTGGACCCGAAACGTCACCCATTCCTTCTCTCCAGAGATGCTGCCTGACCCGCTGAGTTACTCCAGCATTTTGTGTCTACCTTCGATTTAAACCAGCATCTGCAGTTCTTTCCTATACATAACGTGAATAACGTTTAGTGCATGATGAAGCCAGTAAAGTCCAATCAAAAATAGTCTGAGAGTCTCCAATGAGGATGATAGTAGTTCAGGACCGCTCTCTAGTTGTTGGTAGGATGGTTCAGTTGCCTGATAACAGCTGGGAAGAAACTGTCCCTGAATCTGGAGGTGTGTGTTTTCACACTTGTGTACCTTTTGCCCAACGGGAAAGGGGAGAAGAGGGAGTGACTCGGGTACAGATCTATTTCCTGACCCTTTGAACCTATGTTCATTCCTGAACTCCTTTCTGAATGTACATCTCCTTAATACTTGCTGAAAGAAGTGTGAAGCTGTAACCCCAGCATTCCCTCTCTCTCTCTATCCTTTCCCCACCCAAGTCGTACCAGATTCTCGTTTTCACCCAACAAACAGCTAACAATGGGCTGTTTCCTTTATCATTGTTACTTTTCTGCATATCTTTCATTCATTGTTCTTCATCTCTCTACACCATCATCGATATCCCTCGTTTCCCTTTTCCCTGACTAGTCTGAAGAAGGACCTGCACCCAAAATGTCACCCATTGCTTCTCTCCAGAGAGGCTGCCTGGCCCCACTGATTTACTCCAGCTTTTTGTGTCTTTATCTTCAGTAAAGACACAAAGCATCTGCAGGTGCCTCAGGAAGGCCGTCAGCATCCATAAAGACTCCTCTCACCCTTGTAATGGACTGTTCGAACTACTCCCTTCCGGCAGACGTTACAAGGCCTTCTACGCCCGCACCACCAGACTCAGGAACAGCTTCATTCCCAGAGCTATAGCGGCTCTGAACCGGCCCTGCTGAGTGCCCCCCACCCCCATGGACTGTCTCCCTCGGATGGTCACGTCGCACAGACACATCTGCACTTTAGTCTGTTTTGACTGTTTTACTGTTCTAATGTCCTTTTTACAAACCTTGTTCTCGGGGTATCTAAACCTATATTTTATTAGTTGTTTAAGTTATGATATTGGATGGAAGTTGCTAACCAAATCTCATTGCACTTATGTGTAATGGCAATAAAATATATTATTATTATTATTATTATTATTATTATTATTATTATTATTATTATTCCTTCCTACACATCACGTCTGTTCCTTCAGTTAGATTACCTGGGCTGTTTAGACTATATTCTCTGGTACAAGCTTGTTTATAAGGTGGCAGGAATAGGAATTGTTTTTCACTCAGTCTGTGGTTATGGAGCCTATTGTAAAGAATGAAAGAGGGCTTGATGATTCAACTTGAGTCAACAAAATTGCATTGCTCAGATGTAATTGCAGACTGATTATTCAGCGTCCAAAAGCAAAGTTGCCTCTTGGTGGTTATGTATTGTTCTCAAATGTAACACAACACAATACATTGATAAAACTGTTAGTCAACCACTTATGCCTGGAACAATATCACCCAATTAAACTCTGTTTATCTTGGCTTCAAGCCACGACGCTTTAATTTTTTTATAATCTAACAAACAAATCAAATAACCGCTGCAAATTACAGCAACGCATCATTTAAAATAATTAATTGTGTACAAGAAATGAATGAATAATGAACATATCCCTGAGTGTTTTGGAGAGCATGCAAGTGTGTGTTATCAAGTCAGAGCTTTAGATAACATTTAATTTTGAATTATCAGCAGAACCTCCAGCTAAATCTCAGAACTCCTCCTCAGGGGGTGAATAGCAACTGGACTTTGGAGAATTAAAGGGCATTTTATTTTAAGAAATGGGCATTGCCAAGAAAGTTGATTTATTTCTGTTGGTTTTATAATGTAAAATATTAGAAACTGAGCTTTAAAGTACATTTGATCAAGTACACCGGGGTGGCAGAATGGCATTTTGGGCGGCACAGTGGCTCAGCAGTAGGGTTGCTGCCTGACAGCGGCAGAGACCCGGGTTCGATCCTGACTACGGGTGCTGTCTATATGGAGTTTGTGCGTTCTTCCTATGACCACGTTGGCTTTCTCGGGTGCTCCATTTCCTCCCACACTCCAAAGACGCACAGGTTTGTAGGTTAATTGGCTTCAGTAAAAATGTAAATAATCCCTCGTGTGTGGGATAGAGCTAGTGTACGGCGTGGACCTGGCGGGGTCTGTTTTCACACTGTATCTCTGCAGTCTCAAATTATAATTTGTTATAGGTCTTTTTGAAATAGCAAATGAAGTATATGAATTTTAATTGTGTGATCATGCAGGGATTTAAACGTGTTGTGTGAAAGCAAAATAACAGCATCCTATTTGATTGATGGGAAAAATCGTGTGATCAATTAAGCCCAGGAGTGTTATTCTTTACACATTTCCCCAAAGTGCTTTTAGATCTGTTAAAATTAAAAACATAGGGTCAGGTTGCAACTCAAATTGGAATGATTTTGTGCCACCAGCTAATGCTATTGCCGTGCATTGCAGACTAGTACTTGGTTTTGTTCGACACACATAAGCACTCTGTAGAATAGGAAATTCAAGGCCATCAGATCCAGTGTTTTTTTCCATTGTCTCTCACCTTCATCTTCACATCAGTAACCTGGATGTAACTGCACTCAAATTCAAAGCAGAGGTTCCATACACTGTATAACCCCCCCCACCCCCTTCACCTGTATCCACTTAACATTGTCTGTATAACTAATTGTCACAAAGATAGACACAAAATGCTGGAGGGACTCAGCATGTACAGGTAGCATCTGTGGAGAGAAGGAATGGGTGACATTCCGGGTGGAGACTCTTCTTCAGACTGATCAACTCATTAACGTTGTGGGCTCCATCTCTCCTTGATCATCATTACCGTTTGCATATCGTTCATTCATTTGTTCTATATCTCTCTGTATCGCTGCCTGTATCTCTCATTTCCCTCTCCTCTGACTCCCAGTCTGAAGAAGGGTCTCGACCCGAAACTTCACCCATTCCTTCTCTCCGGAGATGCTGCCTGTCCAGCTGAGTTACTCCAGTACAGGTTTTTGTGTCTATCACTTCTGCAGACTGATTCTAGTGGTTGGGGGGGGGGGGGGGGGGAGAAAGCTGGAAAAGAGGTGGGGTCATGACAAAACTTTGTGCCGAACTGAACTAAACGCAACTGAACGGTACAGTGAAATGCTTTGTTTTGCATACAACCTGGTAAAATCATCCAGCAGACATAGGCAGTTCACAAACGGCGCTTCGTTTTTTTGCAGGGAATTGAGAGATAGGGGTCATGTGCAGGCAGAGGAGATTGTTTTAACTTGCCATCATGTTTGTATGGACATTGTGGGCCGAAGGGCCTGTTCCTGTGCTCTACTCTACCGTTGCGTTCAGTGAATATCTCAAAATAAAGTACATGGATTAATCTTCACCTCCTTTTGACATTGCTCTAGATCTTGATCTGATAGTCCCCTTAACTTAATTTCTATTTGCTTTGGGGCATTACGCCCCCAAGCAGCACCCCAGCTTTCAGGATCAATAAGGGGTGAGTTTTCCAATCACAAAGGAAGTTTCTTAGCACTAGTTCCAGTCACCGAAGCTACCAGTAAAAATCTGCAGTAGCAGGACTGGAAAAATAATGACATTGATTTGCTTTCAAAGAAGTTTTTGCACAAATTAAATTAACTCCTTAATTATTCAAGCGTAGTTTGAAATCAATGGAAATGAAAATGGGGTGGTTTATATAACGGGCTCCAGATTCACTCTGTGAGTTTAATATCCAAGAGGCAAATTGAAAATCTTTTGACAACTGGATATACACCAGCTTATCAAAATATCTGTGCATTATCCCTCGAGATTTTCCCTCAATTAGCAGCTCATTCTTACTGTTAGCTCATTATTACTGTTAGCTCATTATTACTGTTAGCTCATTATTACTGTTAGCTCATTATTACTGTTAGCTCATTATTACTGTTAGCTTATTCTTACTGTTAGCTCATTATTACTGTTAGCTCAAAGGTAGACAAAATTGCTGGAGAAACTCAGCGGGTGCGGCAGCATCTATGGAGCGAAGGAAATAGGCAACATTTCGGGACGAAGCCCTTCTTCAGACATTATTACCGTTAGCTCATTTTTACCTTTTTTTTAAAAATATATAAATTATGATGTTTTTATGTGATTTACCATGATTTTATATATATTTATGATATTTGAGATGCAATGCATTTTTTTTAATGTAATGTTGCCCCTTGTCTGGACCTTGAGTCCGTAATAAAGTTATTATTATTATTATTATTATTATTATTATTATTATTATTACCGTTAGCTCATTATTACTGTTAGCTCAGTAACACTTTGGCCTCTGTGTCTGGATTTTTTTCTGATGGAAGTCAATCGAATGGAATTTTGGAACTAAATTGTGAATGCATCGAAGAACACAGATCTTTACAGTTTATCAATTCATCTGCCCATCTGCCAATCCAACTCCCTCTCCAGTACCTACTTGCCAGGCGTTGACCAACTTCTAACTCTTGTCCAGATTTCTCCCCCCTATTACAATCAGTCTGAAGAGGGGTCCTGTCCTGAAACGTCACCTGTCCAATCCTTCCCAAAATGCTGCCTGACCCACTGAATTTCTGTGTGCTTACCACTTTGTGTTTAGTTTAATTTCGAGATACAGTGCACAAAAAGGCCCTTCGGCCCACTAATACACCTAAGGGCCTATCCCACTTAGGCAACTATTTTGGCGACAGCCGGCTACATTCACTGTCGTGGCGTGACGCCAAGAAATCGGCCCCCTATGACAGGCTGCCACCTAGACGACATCAAGCTACGACAAGCTATGTTAACCGGCGTCCCAATTCATCACAACACGCGACGTCAACCCACGACAACACCCACAACAGCCTACGACAACCGACGTCACCCTACATCAGCCCGCGACAAGCTACGACCTTAACGGCGTCAACGGAAGACAGCTGGAGCCGTGCACTTTTTTGCAAATGACGCAAGGTGACTTCTCCACGACACTTGAGGCAACAGCTCACGCCAATACAGGCGTCACGCCGAGTCACCTAAGTGGGACAGGCCCTTAACACTACCCTCCGCACACTACGGACAATTTACATTTATACCAAGCCTAAGTAGCCTACAAACCTGGACGCCTTTGGAATGGGGAGGGAAACCGGAGCTTCCCAGAGAAAATCCATGCAGATCACGGGGAGAATGTACAAACTCCATACAGGCAAGCACACGCAGTCAGGATTGAACCGGTTCGCTGGTGCTGTAAGATAGCAACTCTACCCCTGCGCCACCGTGCCACCCGAGAGCTGCATGTAAAGCATTCCTAACTAAGGACAAGTAGCTAAGTGAGTGACACAGTGGTGCAGCGGTAGAGTTGTTGTCTTACAGCACCAGAGACCCAGGTTCGAACCTAACTACAGGTGCTGCCTGTACGGAGTTTGTACCTTCTCCCCGTGACCATGTGGGTTTTCTCCAGGTGCTCCGGTTTCATCTCACACTCCCAAAGACGTACAGCTTTGAAGGTTAATCGACTTTCCACGCTGTATCTCTAAACTAAACACAAGTCCAGATGGAAAAAATAAAGTGGACTACAAGTGACCAGCTTCATCTGTCTTTTTCTTTTGTAATGCCGTGATTAAGATCAGTCAGAATGCATAAAAACAATGGAGCCAACTCGGTATTTTTTTATAACCTAAAAGGATTATGATATCAATACTGGAGAGAAATTTCAGAATTCTAATGATGTCTATTGGTAAAAACAGCAAGATAATAAATTATTTTTTTGTAATGACCCCAGAAGTTTAATATTAGAACCTCTGCCTGCACGTGATCCGATTCCCTCCATTCGCTGCATATCCACGTGCCTATCCAAAAGCCTGTTAAACGCCACTATCGTACCTATCTCCACCACCACCGATGCTAGATGCTTGAACGCCAATGAATTAAAACAAAATAAAGGAATAAATAACTTAGCAGTGCTATTTCCATTTCTCTTCTGCTGTGCAGCAGCAATAGAAATTATACTTGACCGCCAGAGCTTTATTGCCATCATTTAAATATCCACCAGCACAAAAAAATTACGTAAATAACACTGAATTGGAATAATATTAGCAGATCATAAATGAGTTATTTTGACTGAATATTATATTTATATTTTGCTTGAGCTCACATTAATGGATTGGATATCAGTTGCATGTAGCTGACATTACATTATTTGAACAGCAATAAAATATGGTTGCACGATTACACATAGTCTAACTCACCCATTGTCTCACTTACCTTCTGAAAAGGTAACGTCAGTTATATTCAGGGTATCTTTCTATAATAAATGTTAATGTATCCTTTCTCTTTCTTGGAATGAAAAACATTTTTGCACCAGACCTATAAAGATTCTGTGGCATTATACTTCACAGATGTTCGGAAAAAAGTCTCAATTATTTATTTTCGTGATTGCCAATTTGTCGTAGACAGGTAATCATGTGTATCCACTGTACCCAGCAATATATTTCAGAATGACTTGCGTGCAGGCAGTGAGTTTCCAGATGCTCATCGAGTCTTTTATTTCCTAAGGCCATGAAGCACCTGTTTATACATAAATGCGTCACGGAGCCTGTACTCGCTGGAGTTGAGAAGGAGGGGGGGGGGACCTCATTGAAACTTACCAAATAGTGAAAGGCCTGGATAGAGTGAATGTGCAGAGGATGTTTCCCCATGAGAGAGTCTAGGACCAGAGGCCATAATCTCAGAATAAAAGGACGTAAATTTACAAAGCAGATGAGGAGCAATTTCTTTAGTCAGAGGGTGATGGATCTGTGGCGTTCGTAAATGATCTCCAGTGTGTAGGATAGAACCGGGTGATCACTGGTAGGAGTGGACTCGGTGGGCTAAAGTGCCTGTTTCCACGCTGTATTTCTAAACTAATCTAAATTGAAGAAATTGCAATAGTTCTGGATTTGAAACAAGTGTTGGGAAAAAGCCGTACAGAGAGGCATATGGAAACAGGACGCTTGTACTCTGCCCAAATTCTTAAAACTAAAACCCGTACTCAAGTTCTGGGAGGAAACCGGAGTTGGATGTGGCCCTTGTGGCCGGGAAAGTGCAAACCATGACCATGATCATATTGAATGGCGGTGACACCATGGCCTGCCCGCCTAATTTCTATGTTTCTACGTTTCTAAGTCATTCCAAAATATAGTACTGCACCAGAGGCCCGGGTTCGATCCTGTCTACGGGTGCTTGTCTGTACGGAGTTTGTACGTTCTCCCCGTGACCTGTGAGGGTTTTCTTCAAGATCTTCCATTTCCTCCCACACTCCAAAGATACAAACCCTAAAGGTTTGTAGGTTAATTGGCTTGGTATAAATGTTAAATTGTCCCTTGTGCAAGTACTGTAGTGTTAATGTGCGGGGATCGCTGGTCGGTGGGCTGAAGTTTTACATCTCTAAAACGAAAACTAAATGAGAGATAGAACCTTCATTTATACATAACAGAATATTAAAAATATTGCACTTTGAGGAAAGAGTGTACCTGTGGATGAATCTCATTAGATTAGAAAAAATCCCCACCAGCGAAACTCAATATTTCCTGTAGTTATGTTGATGCACCAACACAGTAAAAATGAACATGGTTTTTAATCCAGCATCACTGTAGTTTGTTAATTATGTGCAAATGATTTTATTTTACAGACATAAACTGGCTCCTTTGCAAAGTTACCTTATGGAATACTCACTTGAGCATTGTGGAGTTTTTAGAATCTGTAAATCTCGCAGCATGTTTTCTGCTTTTACAGTGTCAGGAGAATACTACAAAAGGAATTAAAAATAAAAGTAATGATTATTTTCAGCAAGGCTTGAGTTGGAAGAAAAGCCAAACAAACCTCATCTGATCCTATAGTGTATTGCTTACCTCAAATGTGCATGTTTGTTTATACATTATAACTTATGATGATTTCATGTGGAGCTTTGGTTAATGGGAAAGTAAGTCAAACTATTCTAAAGAAAAATAACATGAATACCAACTCTATAAACTATCCTAGCCAAATGTTATCATTGGAACTGCATTAATAATGGGCCTGTCCCACTTAGGTGATTTTTTTCGGCGACTGCCGGCGACTGTCATAGTCGGAGCAGGTCGCCGAAAAACCGGCGACTGGACTAATGGGCCTGTCCCACTTGGGCGATTTTTTAGGCGACTGCCGGTGAATACGACTTTGAAATTCACCGAAGTCAGCACCGGTGACAACCTATGTCACCTGGCGACAACCGATGACATCCTGGCGACTGCCTGTATTAACCTGGCGACGACCCACGTCAAGCTACGCTCATGTTGAAAATGTTTCAGCGCCCAGAAAGACGCTATGACTCTTTGGGCAAATTGGGAGACTACTCACGACCATACAGGCGACACACCGGCGACCACCTGCGACCATGTGGTGACCGCATAGTCTCCTGCAGTCGCCTAAGTGGGACAGGCCCATAATGTTGTCTTGAAATAATTCTTTGGTATTTGGATGTACGTTGTACCTTAAAGTACCAGAAGAAAGCAAAGTTTCTCAACAATTCTCTGCAATCTTGGGTTCATCATAGAGCAACACAGTGGCACGGTGGTAGAGCTGCTGCCTCATAGTGCCAATGATCCGAGTTCAATCCTGACCTCGGGTGCTGTTTGCGTGGAGTTTGCACGTTCTCACTGTGACCACGTGGGTTTCTTCCAGGTGCTCCGGTTTCCTCGCATATCCCAAAGATGTGCAGGTTTCTGGGATAATTGGCCTCCTTAAATACCCCCAGTGTGTAGGGAGTGGATGAGAAAGTGGGATAGGGTGGCCGATGGTTGGCTTGGACATGGTGGATTGATCAGTCTATCAAGTGAATCCCATTGTAATAACAGGCTTGCTTTACCTTGAGATTGTAAATTCTTTCACAAAATAATTTTGGGTGGCACATTGGTGCAGCAGTAGACCTGCTGTCTTACAGCGCCAGGGACCTGGGTTCGATCCTGACTATGGGTGCTGTAGGTACGAAGTTTCTGTTTTCCCAGTGACTGCATGGGTTTTCTCCAGGAGCTCCGGTTTCCTCCCGCACTCCAAAGACGTACAGACTTGTAGTTTAATTGGCTTTGGTAAAAATTAGTCCCTCATGTGTAGGATAGTGCTAGGATCACTGGTCGAAATTGAATTGGCAGGACGAAGGGCCTGTTTTCGCGCTGTACCTCTAAACTTAGCTAAACTAAACTAAACAGGGCATTGCAACAACAACCCAGCAAGTTAAAATGTTGCTCCAATCCTAAACGTGAGCTGCGTTAGAAACCTAATTGTTTCAGATCTTGAAGGTGACCTTGTTGATGCATATGTCTTCCTCTCCTCAATATTTGTCCTCGATGACAAGGGGAACATTTGCTTGCAATGAGACAGCATGATTGATTAGAGACTGTCAAATTAATGCATCTGAAGGATAGCCAAACCAAGATTCAAAGCCACACGATATAACAAATAGATGTACCATCTTGATGCCTCTGAACAGGGTGGCTACGACAATATCTGGCGTGAATGGTTTGGCAAGCAGTGTTCGAAAAGTGCAGGGTAATAAATCCCATGTCGTTCAGAGCAGATGTGGTGATGAAATGGGAGGGGAGAGGTTGTGCTGCTGTAGGTAGTTCCAGTTAAAGGGAAGAAAAATGTACAGGAAATGCAAAATAAGATTGCAATCATAAAATGTTAAAGCAAAATACTTTATAAAGTGGTGACCAATTCCTTCTTCTTCTTGCGTATGGCGTGCACAGCCTAAAGTTGCGGGACAACTTGTTCTATTTGATCTTATTTGATTGTGCACGCCGGGTTGATTGCATTCGTCGAAACAGGGCGGACCGAGTGAAGGTTGCAATCTCCCACCCCACCAATTCCATCTAACATGAAAAGATGCAAAAGAATCTGAAGGTAAGGAATAAGTGACGTTTCGTGTAGAGACCCTTCATCAGGCATGAGTCAGATATATCTCTCTATATCACCGTCTTCATCTCTTGGTTCCCTTTCCACTGACTCTCAGTCTGAAGAAGGGTCTCAACCTGAAATATCACCTATTCCTTTTCTCCAGAGATGCCGCCTTATCGGCTGAGATGCTCCGGCAGTTTGTGTCTATTTTCGACGTAAACCAGCATCTGCAGTTCCTTCCTACACTAAAAATCTGAAGAGCTTGCGTTTTGATATTTTTGGCTATGTATGGAAAGTGCATGCAATCTGAAATGTCAGCTGGCTGTAATTAGGCAGATGCTCCTCAGTCTTTTATTTGTTTAAGTAATGATGTGTGTTGTGCTCTGGAAGGTGCTTTATTTATCTGTCAATCTCCACCATAACCCTTCTGCTACTAATCTCATTGTAACGCCACAGAAAACACCACTTTCAGACATAATTTGCATCAACATCTCTTTGTTGAGTTACAATGCTCCGGTTTCCTCCCACACTCCAAAGACGTACAGGTTTGCAGGTTAATTTGGCTTTGGTGAAAATTGTAAATAGTCCCTAGTGTGTATGGTAGTGCTAGTGTACGGGGATCGCTGGTGAGCGCGGGCCGCAGGTTCCGTTTCCGCGCTGTATCTCTAAAACGAAACAAAACTAAACTAAACTATTGTAATTGTAATCATGTATAGTCTTTCTGCTGACTGGTGAGCACGCAACAAAAGCTTTTCACTGTGCCTCGGTACATAAGTAAGTAAGTTTAAGTTTAAGTTTATTGGCCAAGTATTCACATACAAGTAATTTGCCTTGGTGCTCCGCCCACAAGTAACAACAGTGACAGTTACGAATGACTCAGAAAACACTAAACATTAATAATAATAAAACACGAATGATAAAACACCATCGATCAAGCATGCGAACCAACAAAATACCAGATCAGAGGGAGGCATAGGGAAACATCGAAAATAGGTGCAGGAGTAGGCCGTTCGGCCCTTCCAGCTAGCACCGCCATTCAATATCATCACGGCTGATCATACAAAATCAGTACCCCGTTCCTGCTTTCTACCCATATCCCTTGATTTTACATGGCACACGTGACAATAAACTAAACTAAACTAAACTAACCCATTAATAAAAAATTCTGTGGTGTGTTTAATATATATGTAATATATGACAAATAATCATTTTAATTGTTTCAAAAAATATGATTCTGTAGAAATGAAAGTGAACAGTTCCAAATAATGACCTATTATCCAGGATTTTGCTGACGTTTAGAGCAATCTGAAACAGTGTGACGTATGACTCAGGGGAGCATAGTATATCACACTGATAATAACACATTAAAGTTTTCATTTCTACTAATTCCAATTTTCGAATGCAACTGCAGACAATTGTTCTTCCCTTACCCCGTGCAAAGCGATCAGAGTGGCACTAGAAAGGATTTGCTACCTATTGAGACAAATGGAAAATGAGACGGTGGAAAGGGCATCATGCTGAACTTACCTTGCAGGCAAGAACAGTCACCACGGGAGCGACCTGGCAGAGTACACGGTGGTGATTGCATTATATTAACTAGTCTTTGCTATTTCCGAAGATATTTCAAAGAATTGGAACATTACGAAATGCTCCCATACCAGGCCTAATGAGACAGAATGAATTTCAGTGCTGATATCCAGTGGTGTGGCAAGTGAATGTTTGAGCTGAATGCACAGACTGTTGACCTTGAAGAGTGTAAAACTGTTGCTGCGTTAATGTAACTCTCAAATAATGGGTGCTGCCAAATCGTCTAAGAAAGTTTCCATATTCATAGTATCCAAAGGGAATTCTGAGGTGTAAAGAGAAGAATAAAAGGCTGTGAAAGTATTGCTTATTTCTTTTGGATTGCTTGTTATGTCTTGGTGTATGCCTCTTATCTGAGGAATAAGCCATGACTCGGATTGACGTTTCAGCTGGTGAGCCATAAGCCGGCTCGCCTTATCACCATATTCATAATAAAGACCACGAGTCCGGAGAATTAGTTGTTCTGTTTGATTAGTAGATAAAAGATTGAATTTCATTTGTAAATCAGCCCGGCTTTTGTATAATTGGGTGGTGGGTGCTTGAGAATATCCAGGGTCAAGATGGATTTTAACAGGGTTTCCATTTCCTTCTTAAGTTCTTTATTGGTGTATGAAGTATAAGATATGATTTGACCTCTTAAGTAGGCTTTTAAAGTTTCCCAAATTAAAGAACAGGATACGGACTCAGTTTTATTAATTTCAAGGAATGTGTCTATGTTAGCCGACACAAAACTGCAAAATTTTTCATTGGAAAGCAAAAGGGGGTTGAGTTTCCAAAGAGGTCGTTCTTTAATATTTAAAGGAAAGCCTAGGTCCAGTATCACAGGTGAGTGATCTGATATTACTATAGCAGTATATTCAATTTTCTTAACCCTAGGAATGAAGGGGCTATCTATAAAAAAAATAATCTATTCTGGAAAAAGAATGGTGAACATGAGAAAAAAAAGAGAATTGTCTAGCAGTTGGATTCAGAAATCTCCAGGGGTCCACATAACCATTTTGTTGCATAAACAGTGAGAAGGTCTTTGCCATACCAGAAGGTGTCCCCTTAGAACTAGACCTATCAAGCAGTGGATTAATAGCACAGTTCAGGTCTCCCGAAAAATTTAACTGGTGCGTGTTCAGATCGGGTATTAATGACAGAACCTTATTTGCAAAGTGAACATCATCCCAATTAGGGGCATAAACATTCACTAAAACGACAGGTTTTTGAAAAAGACACCCGGAAACTAGAATAAACCAACCATTAGGGTCACTGCCTACGTCAGACAGTGTAAACTGTATTCTTTTGTTGATTAATATTGCCACACCCCTGGACCTACTATTACATCTGGAGTGAAAAATCTGACTAACCCACGTTTTCCACAGTCTGTTATGATCTTGCAGTCTTAAGTGAGTCTCTTGTAAAAGTAGTATATCTGTTTTTAATTGTTTTAGGTGAGAAAAAACTTTAGCTCTTTTAACTGGACCATTAAGCCCCTTTACATTCCAAGATATAAACCTCACAGGTATTGCCTCCATCAATATCACCATTAGCCATATTTCTGGAATTAAAAGACGTAGAAAATCTAGACCAACCCCTTGGGCAGGAAGAGATTAATAATGCCATTATGGCAATGCAGAGTGGTAAAACCCCTGGCCCTGATGGCTACCCATTAGAATTTTATAAGAAATTTAAGGATAAGCTCACACCTGTTATTTTAGAAATGTTTGAAGAATCTTTGGAAAAAGGTTCATTACCCCCACTCTTTCACAGGCTTCTATTTCACTTCTTCTTAAAAAAGACAAGGATCCGACTCAATGTGGATCATACCGCCCCATCTCACTTTTGAATGTGGATGTAAAAATTTTGGCGAAGACGCTGGCTTGCCGTTTAGAATGCCAACTTCACAAAATAATCTCAGAAGATCAAACAGGTTTCATTAAAAATCGTCATTCTACACGGAGTTTGCACGTTCTCCGTGTGGCCACATAGGTTTTCTCCGGGTGCTCCATTTTCGTCATACAAATCCGTGCAAGTTTGTAGGATAAATGGCTTCTGAAATTGTTCTTAGTGTCTGGGATAGAATTAAAGGCCTGTCCCACTTACGCAATTTTTTCAGCGACTGCCTGCACCCGTCATAGTCTCAGCAGGTCGAAATGTTCAACGTTGAAAATCCAGCGATGACCAGAAAAAGGTACGTCTCTTTGGGCGACTACTCATGACCATTCAGGCTTCACCCCACGACCTGTCGCCTGTATGGTCATGGTGACACCTGTTTGGTCGTGAGTAGTCGCCCAAAGAGTCGTACCTTTTACTGGTCGCCGCTGGATTTTCAACATGTTGAAAATCTTTGGCGACCTGCTGCGACTATGACGGGTGCCGGCAAGTCTCCGAAAAAATTGCATAAGTGGGTCAGGCCCTTTAGTTTATGGGCGATTGTTGGTGGGGGCGGACTCGGTGGGCCGAAGGGCCTGTTTCCGCGCTGTATCTCCGAAATTAACTAAGCTAACCGCACACTGTAACGAGTTGTACAGAAGGCTCTCTATGGAATCAGGAATGCATCGTTGGTGTAATTAGAAATCCTGGGGCAATGATTCTCTTTGACAAGTATAGATTTTTCAAACTCCACAAGCTTTCCGAAGATTATTTAAACACAATGCAAAAATATATATTTTTCAGTTTAAATTGGACCAAACTACCTACATCAGGCTGCTCCAAAATGTGTCTTGCTCCCATTGTTACTTTGACTTAAAATAGTTCAATTGGTCCCATTGTCTACTTGCGTTATGCACATAATTTATTGCTATCATCCTGTGTGGTGTCTACACACAGTTTTCTAGTCCTTTGTTATTTCTCGTCCACGATAGTAACAGATTAATCTTGTGGTATACTTTAGTCCCTTGGTCCATAACTGATCAAAACCCATTTCTCTTTTTGCTTGCGCTGTGCTGGGGGAAAGCAGATATGACCAAAGGTCATAGAGCGGAGCAAGATGGTTCACTCCGCGATAAAGCCCTAGTAGGTGATGGGTAATCTTCAGCGCCATTTCCGTAACCGGTTTCCGTCAAGGCGTCAAGCGAATTCAGGGAGATTCCACTATATCAGGCTGAGAGATTAAAGGATAGACACAAAATGCAGCAGGTAGGGCGGTGTTTCTGGGCAAAAGGAATAGGTGACATTTCGGGTCGAGACCCGTCTTCAGACTGAGTCAGGGGAAAGAGGAACTCAAACCATCCTCCCCCCCTCCCCCCTTCCCTCCGACATGGACACGGAGCGATCGCTGGTTCCCCCTTTATTTTTGTTAAACATCTATTTCCATCCGGTGGTATTTTTAATTTTCCTCCTTACCATTTCCGTACTTTTTCGATAGCTGCCATGACCCGTTTGATGTCATCCTTCGCCCTGCTCCGGGTCTCGGCCCGCACCGATCTGCCGACATGCTGTGTGTGTGTGTGTGTGTGTGTGTGTGTGTGTGTGTGTGTGTGTGTGTGTGTGTGTGTGTGTGTGTGTGTGTGTGTGTGCATGCGTGTGTGTGTGTGTGTGTGTGCATGCGTGTGTGTGTGTGTGTGTGTGTGTGTGTGTGTGTGTGTGTGTGTGTGTGTGTGTGTGTGTGTGTGTGAGTGTGTGTGTGTGTGTGTGTGTGTGTGTGTGTGTGTGTGTGTGTGTGTGTGTGTATGTGTGTGTGTGTGTGTGTGTGTGTGTGTGTGTGTGTGTGTGTGTGTGTGTGTGTGTGTGTGTGTGTGTGTGTGCGTGTGTGTGTGCGTGTGTGCGTGTGTATTTGTTTGGTGGAGTCTGAGGGGAGAAGCAGCAGCACCAAGAGAAAAGAGTGAACGTGCGGGCAGATGGACGAAAGCAAAGATCATAGAGCGGAATAGGTGACATTTTGAGTTGAGACCCTTCTTCAGACTGTCAGGGGAAAGCGGAACAAGAGATATAGACAGTACAAATGAATGAAGGACAAATGAATGGAAGATATGCCTATATCTCCCGTTTCCCTTTCACTTGACTGTCTGCGTGTTGTACAGAAGGCTCACTATGGAATAAGGAATGCATCAAGTTGGTGTGATTAGAAATCCTGGGGCAATGATTCTCACACACAGCATGTCTGGCTAATCGGTGCGGGGTGAGACCAGGAGCAGGGTGAAGGATGACATCAAATGGGTCATGGCAGCTATCGAAAAAGTCGACCCGAAATATCACCTCTTCTTTTCACCAGAGATGCTCCCTGATCCGCTGATTTACTCCAGCTTTTTGTGTCTTCGGTTTAAACCCGCATTTGCAGTTCCTCCCTGTACAAAGTATGTGACGTTTTCGGGTGTATTAACGTGAGTCCAGTCAGATTTGGCTTCCAGTCAGATTAACAATCACGCAAGTTTCCACACGCACACACTTACTTCAGCAAATAGCGACCAAGGCAGTGCTGACAATGATGGGGGGAAATTGATGAGGGTTTACTGCATTTAAAAAGAAAATTAAAAAAACATTTAAAACATTTAAAAGGTCGCTATCGGTGGCGGCATGACCAGGTGCTCAAGGTGGTTGCTGAGAGCATAGCCACTGCCATCGGTAACAGCAAACACCACCACGCCCCAAAGAAATCAATCACTTTTGTCAAAGCTGGAGAGAAGCCTCGACCACAACCAAAAACAAGGACGGGCCTCCTCTACACAGCCACTGACTGGCAGCTGCATGACGATCTGGGCAAACAGCTGAAATTTCCACAGCACATCACAGCAACATCACTCCGGCCAGACATGATCGTCACCTCCGAAGTGACAAAACAGCTGATCATTCTGGAACTGACAGTGCCCTGGGAAGAGCGTATTGAAGAGGCTAATGAGAGGAAGAACGCAAAGTACCAGGAACTGGTGGAGATGTGCCAGGACAGAGGCTGGAAGACACACTATGAGCCCATAGAGGTGGGCTGTAGAGGCTTTGCAGGACGCTCACTCTGCAAAGTCCTCAACCAGTTGGGCATCACGGGGCTGACAAAGGAGAGGGCCATTCAATCCGCAAGCGAAGCCGCAGAGAAAGCCACTAGGTGGCTTTGGATTAAGAGGCTGATCCGTGGGCGGTTGCTGCTGGGACGTAAGTCGGGGCTTGATCAACCCCGGCTGGGTCGCCTGGGCGAGGGTGTCTGATGTTGTGAGACCTGAAACACCCGATGACCCCAGGTCACATCACTGAGGATGCATCCAAGCGCATCTAGAAGATGTATCTTTCACACAAAAACACACAAACTGTTACCCCGCAACGCTCATTACACTGCGAGAGGCATAACTGGTCGGGTCGGGTTTACTAAAATGGCGGAAGTTACGCTCCGGTGCGTACTACACGTCATTCTATTGGATTTCGCAAGAGTGGACCATCTTGCTCCGCTCTATGATCTTTGACTATGACCTAGACTTCCTATCCCAAATGCAAGTAGACAACCAGATCTATAAATGCAGCTGCGCAACGTTAAATTCAGAATGAAAAAGAAAACCCCACAATGATATAGACTGGAGCTTTGAGCTTGGAATTTGAAAGAGCTGATCTATACACAATGACGACACACAAAATGCTGGAGTAACTCAGATGGGTCAGGCAGCATCTCTGGAGAGAAGGGATTGGTGACCTTTCAAGTCGAGGCCCTTCGTCAGACTGAGTCAGGAAAGAGGGCGACAGAGAGATATGGAAGGGTAGGGTGTGAAAACACATATCAAAGGGGACGATGATATCAGCTTCACTGGTAGTCCTAGACTCCTGTGAATGTACACATTATTTTGGACAAAATACTGTTTTAATTTGAATTCCAATGGATCTCTAAAAATGGCATCTGCAAGGAATGTGTAGGAAGGAACAGCAGATGCTGGTTTAAACCGAAGATAGACACAAAATGCTGGAATAACTCAGCGGGACAGGCAGCATCTCTGGAGAGAAGGAATGGGTGAAGTTTCGGGTCGACACCCTTCTTCAGGCAAGTCAGGCTGTCATGAATTAAGAAACCATAATGTATGTATCGCTGAGCTACTTTCCTCCAGGAAGTTACAAAGCTATTTTATGTTTATTTGAATAATTAGAGGATAGTGAGACAGGTTCCACATGAGAGATGTTTAATCAATGTTGGGGACTAATGATAATTTAGTTAGGCAAATTGTAAACAAAGTGGACGATAAAAAAGCAGCCAGTGATGAATGGAAATTCGTTGAAAGGACGCAATAATTAGCGCAGCGTAGGATTTGTGGCTGATTTACCCCCCAACAAGTGACTAAGTGACAAATGCAGACGAGTGTAGAAGGATGAGGCGGGATCTCATTGAAACCTACCGAATAGTGAAAGGCCTGGTTAAAGTGGAGAGGATTTTTCCACTAGTGGGAGAGTCTAGCACCAGAGACTGTAGCCTCAGAATAAAAGGACGTACCTTTAGGAAGGAGATGAGGAGAAATTTCTTCAGTCAGAGGGTGGTGAATCTGTGGAATTCATTGCCACAGAAGGCTGTGGAGGTGAATTCAATGGATATTTTTAGGGCAGAGATTGATGGATCCTTGATTAGTACGGGTGTCAAGGGTTATGGCGGGAAGACGGGAGAATGGGGTTGAGAAGGAAATCTGGATCAGCCATGAGTGAATGGCGTAGTAGACTTGATGGGCTAAATGGCGTAATTCTGCTCTTCTCACATGAACTGGAGAATCTCAGCGGGTGAGGCAGCATCTATGGAGCGAAGGAAATAGGCAACGTTTCGGGTCGAGAACCTTCTTCAGACTTCTGCAGCATGGCTACTGTTGGGCTATTAGTGAATTGACTGATTGAAAGGCACGGAAACAAGCCCATCGGCCCACCAAGTCTACACTGACCTCTGATCACTCGTTTACACTAGTTCAAGAGTCAAGGGAGTTTATTGTCATGTGTCCCAGATAGGACAATGAAATTCTTGCTTGCTGCAGCACAACAGAATATTTTAGGCATAAATACAGATCAGATCATTGTGACCATATACCGTAGAATATATATATACACACACATATGTACACATATAAAGTGCAATAGGCTGTTATAGTTCATAGTTTTTTGTGGTTGTGTTTAATAGTCTGATGGCTGGGGGGGAAGAGCTGTTCCTGAACCTGGATGTTGCAGATTTCAGGCTCCTGTACCTTGTACCTGATGGCAGCGGAGAGATGAGTGTGTGGCCAGGATGGTGTGGGTCAGAGACGATGATGGACTGGGCAGTGTTTACAACTTTTTGCAGCCTTTTCCGCTCCTGGACGCTCTGGACACCATCCTGGCCACACACTCATCTCCCCGCTGCCATCAGGTACAAGGTACAGGAGCCTGAAATCTGCAACATCCAGGTTCAGGAACAGCTTCTTGTGGGGATAGCACACAACAAAAGCTTTTCACTGCACCTCGGTCCACGAGACAAACTAAACTCAACTGAATGACTTTTAGTGCAAGATAAAGTCCAGTAAAATGCAATTAAAGATAGTCAAGACTCTCCAGCGAGGTAGATGGGAGGTCAGGGCCATTCTCTTGTTGTTGATAGTTTGGTTCAGTTGCCTGATAACAGCTGGGAAGAAACTGTCTCTGAATCTGGAGATGGGCGTCTTCACACTTCTGTATCCCTTGCCCGATGGGAAAGGGGAGAAGAGGGAATGTCGAGCGTGAGACTCGTTCTTGATTGTGCTGGGGTGATCTTACCAAGGCTGCGTGAAGTGTAGATGGAGTCAATGGAAGGGAGGTTGGTTTGCCCGATGGTTTGCCCGATGGGAGGTTGGTTCGCCCGATTATTATCAAGTGCACAGAGATACAGTGAAAAAGGTTTGTTGCTCCCTCAGCTGGGCTCAAAGATTCTTCACCATAGTTTGATGAAGAATTGGTATATTATGTCATATTTACTTTCGACAGAGAAGACAGATTTTTGGCCCATCAAGTCTAAATGAACTCCCACAGCACATCCATGTTTATCTCAGTTATTCCCCATCTCCCTCTCATGATCATACACTCCTCCACAGTTCTCAGAGCCTGTACTCATTGGAGTTTAGAAGGATGAGGGGGCGTGGGACTCCATTAAAACCTATGGGATAGTGAAAAGCCTGGATAGAATGGATGTGGAGAGGATGTCTCCACTAGTGGGAGAGTCTAGAACCAGAGGACACAGCTTCAGAGTAGAAGGACGTACCTTTAGAAAGGAGATGAGGAAGAATTTCTTAAGTCAGAGGGTGGTGAATTTGTGGAATTCATTGCCACAGACGGCTGTGGAGGCCAAGTCATTGGGTATTTTTAAGGCGGAGATTAACAGATACGTAATTAGTAAGTGTTTCAAGGATTGTGGGGAGAAGGCAGGAGAATGGGGATGAGAGGGAATGTTAGATCAGCCACGATTGAATGACTCGATGGGCCGAATGGCCTACTTCAGCTCATATGACATGAATTTATGAATGTCTCTGTCCATTCCCTCCTCTAAAGAGCCACTTACAGTTCCCGATAACCTACAAGCATATTTTCTGAATGTCGGGGGGAACCAAGAGCACTCAGAAGGAACTCATGTGGTCACAGGGAGAACTTGCAATTTCCACACAGAAAACATTGAAAGTCAGGATCAAATACAAGATGCTGGTGTTATGTGACAACAGTTCTAACTAGTGCCCCATTGTGCCGACATGTTGGTTAATGTTCACTCTAAGCCATTATCACTTGAAGTACCATATTATCTGACCATTAATTTGATTTACATTTGTGGGGTAGAGTAGTGAGCAAACTGGGTACTATATTCAGTTCAGTTTAGGGTCACCAATAAGGTACTGTAGATAGTCGCACAGGACTGCTCTCTAGTTGTGGTAGGATGGTTTGGTTGCCTGATAACAGCTGGGAAGAAACTGTCCCCGAATTCCGTTTATCCTGTATCCATACACTGCGGATATCTTGATTGTAATCATGTATAGTCTTTTTTTTTTTTTTTTTGTAAGATATTTTTATTAGAAGTAATTACATATTAAGAAGAAATATAAAATCCAATTAAAGCAAAAGAAAATATTAACGTCACATACATTCCTAATATTTTTAAAATTAACAATCAATCTTATTTGTACTTCTATAATTTTCTTTTTTATTTTATAGCAGTAGGAAATAAAAAAGGGAAAAAGAAAAGAAAAAAAAAGAGAGATAAACTAATTGAGTGGAGTATTAAACAAGATATTCTTCAATGGAGATATATTTATGATCTATTGTCTATAATTCTTCATCCATTCATACATTCAGGCTTCCGTCATGGCTTCGAACCGGAATAATCATGTATAGTCTTTACGCTGACTGGATAGCAACAACAAAAAAAAAGCTTTTCACTGGATCTCGGTACACATGACAACAAACTAAACTAAACTAACCAAGACCACTGATAGACATAAAAAGCTGAAGTAACTCAGCGGGACAGGCAGCATCTCTGGAGAGAAGGAATAGGTGACATTTCGGGTCGAGACCCTTCTTCAGACAATACCACTGCCGAATAGTTTATCCAGTCCAAATACCTCAGTGCAGCACCAAGTGGAATGAAAATTGTGAGCTCAGACTTCTTCCCATCTTCTGAGTCAGCATAAATACTATAACTTATAAAGAGGTGATTCAAACTGTGATTTAATTATCATCAACAAGTCAAGGAGCTTCACAGGCTAGCTTTTCACCAGGAAGTTTATCCTTGATGAAGGTTGAGTGGAAATTCATCCTGATATGGATTCCACCCATAAATCTACAAAGTCAATTCAAAAATAGGCTCCGTTTTAACTCTGTTTCTCATTACGTGGATGCTGCCCGACCTCTTAAGTGTTTCCTGTACTTTCTGCTTTAGTTTCAGGTTTACAGCATCAGTTTTTTTTAATTTAATAGAAAACATGTTTTATTTAACATTCAATTAGAGTCGTAGAGTGATACAGTGTGCAAACAAGCCCTTTGGCCCAATTTGCCCACTCCAGCCAACATGTCCCACCTGCCTGCACTTGGTCCATACCCCTCCAAATTTGTCCTATCCATGTACCTATCTAACTGTTTCTTAAATGTTGGGATAGTCCCTGCCTCAACTACCTCCTCTGGCAGCTTGTTCCACACACCCACCACCCTTTGTGTAAAAATGTTACCCCTCAGATACCTATTAAATCTTTTCCCCTTGAACCTTGAACCTCTGTCCTATGGTCCTCGATTCACTTACTCTGGGCAAGAGACGCCGTGCATCTACCCAATCTATTTCTCTCATGATTTTAGAAATTGAATTAACCAAATTTGTTTGTTCTCTCTTTTGGCGTCTTTACCCTTATAAATACACACATTCATTTCAATTTAAAAAAAATGTAAGCTACAATTATTAAACATTTTGAAAATCTACTGTCTGTCCACAAGTGGAAGACCTTGTGTCTTTTTTGCATTTTACTGAATTCATTCAATGTCCATGACTCGTAAATAAAAGGAGAATGTTGCAATGCTAGAAATTTGAAATACAAATAGAATTTGGGTGAGATAAACAGCGAATATTTCAAGCTTGTAACCTTTATTTTAGTTTAGTTTAAAGATACAGTGTGGAAACGGGCCCTTCGGCCCACTGCGTCCGTGCCGACCAGAGATTCACGTCCATTAATACCACCCTACACGCACTAGGGACAATTTACAATTATACCAAGCCAATTAACTGATAAACCTGCACGTCTTTGGAGTGTGGGAGGAAACCAGAGATCCTGGAGAAAACCCACGCAGGTCATGGGGAGAACAGGCAAACTCTGTACAGACAGCACCCGTAGTTAGGATCGGACCCGGGTCTCTGGCGTTGTAAGGCAGCAACTCTACCTCTGCGCCACCGTGTGGCCCTTTCATTGGAGCTAGATTTATAAATATTAGCAGATTTAACACCATCACAGGAAGTGCAGAGGCATAGAAGGGGAGAAAGGCACCAAAAGGAAAAAAAAGGAGAAAGGTTTTGGTGGAGTGGATGCATAAACCTTTCCTCAGTTGCACTTTGACACCTTCCCCTGTCTCCCAGAGCCTAAATATGATTCTTCTTTACTTTACTTTCCGTCCCAGTAGCCTCCATCTTCAATGTGTTATCCTCTGTTATTTCCACCACATCTAGTGTGTTATTAGCATCAAGCATCTTTCCCTCTGCTCTGTGTTAAACCTTCCAAAGGGGGCATTTCCACTATTGCATTATGGTCCACCTTCTACAACACTTCAGGGCCTTGCCATACAGTTTTGTTTAGTTGTATTTATTATTGTGACATGTACTGAAATACAGTGAAAGGCTTTATAGTTGCATGCTATCCAGTTAGTAAAAAGATTATATGCCATTACAATCAAGCTTTCCATGTGTGCAAATGCAGGATAAAGGGTATAACATTTTGTGCAAGATAACGCCTGGCTAAGTCCGATTAAAGATAGTTCAAAGGTCTACAAGAAGGTAGAGAGGAGATCAGGACTGCTCTCTGGCTGGTGAAAGGATGGTCCAGTTACCTGATAACAGCTGGGAAAAAAACTGTCCCTGAATCTGGAGGTGTGCGTTTTCAAACTTCTATCTCTCTTGTCTTGTCTGGGAGAGGGGAGAAGAGGGAGTGACCGGCGTGAGACTGGTCCTTAGTTATGCTGGTGGCCTTGCCGAGGCAGCGTGAAGTGTGGATGGAGTCAGTGGAAGGGAGGTTGGTTTGCATGAGGTGTAGATACACACGTGGGTGCTACATCCTCTTTCTCACCAATGATGCAATGAGTCAATGAAACGTAATAGGCACATGTACCTAGGTACAGTGAAATGCTTTGTTTTGCATACAGCCCAGTAAAATCATGTAACAGTCCTCCCCCAGGCAGTACGCAAGTAACGCCGCATTTTGGCGCCAACAAAGTGACAAAGGTGTACCGAACATTTATGTTTGGAATTAGCTGCCGGAGGAGGTAGTTGAGGCAGGGACCATTGCAACATTCAATAAACAGTTAGACAGGTACATGGATATGAAAGGTTGTAGAGGGATTTATGGGCCAAACGGGGTGAGCTGGGACATGTTGGCCAGTGTGGGCAAGTTGGGGCGAAGGACTGTTTCTATGCTGTACGACACTATGATTCTATGATTCCTACGATTGCTATCTGCTGCCTACCGCCACACATGGCAGCAGCCCCACCCCACCTTCATTCCCGATGGCTCCCCATCAGGACACCATCAAGCCCTCACTTGATACATAGAGATATAGAAAATAGGTGCAGGAGTTGGCCATTCGGCCCTTCGAGCCAGCAGTGCCATTCAATACGATCATTGGCTGATCATCCAAAATCAGTACCCCGTTCCTGCTTTCTCCCCATATCCCTTGGTTCCGATAGCCCGAAGAGCAATATCTAACTCTCTCGGTTGAACAGAAATCTTAATTGGGTCGCGACCCGAAAAGTCACCCATTCCTTCTCTCCAGAGATGCTGCCTGTCCTGCTGAGTTACTCCAGCATTTTATGTCTATCTTCGGTTTACACCAGCATCCGCAGTTCCTTCTAACACATTTCAATTGTACCTTCAGTTTGGTGTCCGCCCTGCAAATCAGTCATGTATCACTGCATTTTTAGTGCTATGCATATGAAAATGAATGTGTCCTGGAGCACAATATGATGATATGGTTTTTAGGTCAAGTTGTTCCACTCCATATATTGAAGCGGGCTCTTCCTGCTGTGAATCACTATGATGCAAGGTGAGCTGTTTTACGCATTGATCCAGAACATAGTGACACCATCAATGCAACATTTGGTGACATTGACCCAGGAGCTATCTGTTGTTGGTCACTCACAGCTCAACCAGGTTTTTTTTCAGAGCTGCGGTTTCACAGCTCAGAGTTTTCAAATGATCTTTGCTACATCTTGGTTAAACAGAAATTTCAATTCTACCTGTTTTCAAGAGAGAGTTAGATATACTGTATTAGCTCTTAGGGCTAACGGAATCAAGGGATATGGGGAGAAAGCAGGAACGGGGTGCTGATTTTGGATGATCAGCCATGATCGTATTCAATGGCGATGCTGGCTCGAAGGGCCGAATGGCCTACTCCTGCACCTATTTTCTATCTTTTTTATCTTTCTGTGTTTCTTCCCTGAGGAAGTATCAACCAACAAGTATCAACGACCTATCTTAGGTAGCTTACCTTTTGTTATTTTGCCGGTTCTTGTCATGGTCTCTCATTCCACCCTTCTCCCCCTGCCCTAACTCCAGGATCCTTGGTCCTCATACTGACCCCTATCCCCCCTACCCAAAATACAAACTTTGGCTGCCTTCCCCAAACTACTGAGAACTCAACCCTTCCTCCTGACTATCGAGCCTCCACCACAATTCCCTTATAATCATCTGAGACATCCTACATCTCCCGGCGTAGCAGTAGAGTTGCTGCATTACAGCGCCAGAGACCTGGGTTCGATCCTGACTACCGGTGCTGTCTGTATGGAGTTTGCACGTTCTCCCCGTGATCTACTTGGGCTTTCCCCAAGATCTTTGGTTTCCAAAGGCGTACAGGTTTGTAGGTTAATTGGCTTGGTATAAATGTAAACATTGTCCCTAGTGGGTGTAGGGCAGTGTTAATGTGCGGGGATCATTGGTCTGTGCATACTCGGTGGGCCGAGGGGCCTGTTTCTGTGCTGTATCTAAACTAAACTAAACTAAGATGGGCGGCAGAGTGGTACAACTGCTAGAGCTGCTGCCTCACACTACTAGAGACAAGGGTTTAATCCTGTCTGAGTGGAGTTTGCACGTTCTCCCTGTGACCATGCGGGTTTGCTCCACGTGCTCTGGTTTCCTCCCACATCCCAAAGATGTGAGTGAGTTTGCAGGTTAAACAGCTTCTGTGAATTGCCTCTTTGTTTGTAAGGAGTGGATGTGCAAATGAGATAGCATAGAACATGAAGACTAAGTCAAGAATTACTAACATAATTGGTTTAATCCCTGTACATGAGGTTAAAAATACAACAATTCTGCTATGTAGAGATCTACACCATTTACAGGAACTGCAACTGTGCAAACAGTCATGACAAATATCATCTTACTGCACTGATATCAGGTTGCCTGGAGACACGTAGTGCAAGCCAAAGCTGATTGACTTTGGGCACAGCCCCGACCATCACACAAACCAACCTCCCTTCTATTGACTCAGTTTCTACCTCACGCTGCCCCGGCAAGGCCAGCAGCATCATCAAGGACGAGTCGCACCCTGGTCACTCCCTCTTCTCCCCTCTCCCATCAGGCAAAAGGTATAGAAGTGTGAAAACGCACACCTCCAGATTCAGGGACAGTTTCTTCCCAGCTGTTATCAGGCAACTGGAACCATCCTCCCACAACCAGAGAGCAGTTCTAAACTACTATCCACCTCTTTGGTGACCTTCGTCTATCCTTGATCGGACCTTGCTGGCTTTAAACATTATTCCATTATCATGGAATACACTTCTATACACTGTAATAGGCTCGATTGTAATCATGTATTAGTTTAGTTTATTGTTATGTGTAGCGAGGTACAGTGAAAAGCTTTTGTTACATGCTAGCAGAAAGACAATACATAATTAAAATCAATGCATTTACAGTGTATAGATGCATGATAAGGGAATAACGTTTAGTGCAAGGTAAAGCCAGCAAAGTTCGATCAAGGATAGTTTGAGGGTCACCAATGAGTAGATAATATTGTCTTTCTGCTGATTGGATGGCACGCAAAAAAAGCTTATCACTGTACCTCAGTACATGTGACAATAAACTGAACTGAACTGAACTGATTTAATTGTGACACTGGAGCAGAAACCATTCGGACATTATAAAAGTTGCAATGATTATATAAAGGTGATTGGACATCTTGTTCTAGGATGAAGAGTCCTATACCAAGCTTTCCGCAGTGACCGTTCCCTCCGCAACTCCCCTGGTCAACGCGTCCCTTCCCACCCAAACCACCCCCTCCCCAGGTACTTTCTCCTGCAACCGCAGGAGATGCAATACCTGTCCCTTTACCTCCCCCCTCAACTCCATCCGTGGACCCTGACAGTCTTTCCAAGTGTGGCAGAGGTTCACTTGCACCTCCTCCAACCTCATCTACTGTGTCCGCTGTTCCAGGTGTCAACTCCTGTACATCAGCGATCGATTCGCTGAACATCTCCGCTCGGTCCACCTTAACCTACTTGATCTCCCGGTTGCTCAGCAATTTAACTCGCCCTCCCATTCCCAATCTGACCTTTCTGGCCTGGGCCTCCTCCATTGTCAGAGTGAGGCCAAGCCCAAATTGGAGGAATTAGCACCTCATATTTCAATTGGGTAGCTTGCACCCCCGCGGTATGAATATTGACTTCTCTAACTTCAAATAGCCCTTGTTTTCCCCCTCAATCCACCCCTCACCCTTCCCAGTTCTCCCACCAATCCTACTGTCTCTGACAACATTCTATGTCTGTCCCACCCACTCCTTTGACATCGGTCTGAAGAAGGGTCTCGACCCAAAATGTCACCCATTTCTTCTCTCCAAAGATGCTGCCTGTCCCGCTGAGTTACTCCAGCATTTCATGTCTTACCTTTATACCAAGCACTTTGTGCTGGAATGTGTAGGCAAGAACTGCAGAGGCAGAACCAAAGCGAGACACAAAGTGCTGGAGTAACTCAGCGGGTCAAGCAGCATCTCTGACGAAAAGGAATAGGTAATGTTTTGGGTCTAGACCCTTCTTCCTTTTCTCCAGAGATGCTGCCTGCCCCGTTGGGCAGGGTAGAGAAACAGCAACGTTTAGGAAGGAGAGTCTAGAGTGCCTTCTTGTCATAGGTACTGAAACAGAAGAAATAAATTCATACATGCAGCAGCACAACAGGTTTATAAACACAGTACATAATAGTTAATATCATAAACAAATATTAAAAAGTTCAATAAATAATAACCCAATATAACCCATGTGCAAAAACAAAACAAAGATGGCAGTTCGTAGTTTGGAGTTTAGTTGGAGTTCATCGGGTCACCCATTCCATCTCGCCAGTCCCACTGAGTTACTCCAGCATTTTGTGTCTATCTTTATGCTCAATAGCTTGATGGTCGTTGGGAAGAAGCTGTTCCTGAACATGGACGTTACAGTTTTCTGACTTCGATGCTTTAGTCCCAATGGCAGGGTGGATCATGGCTTGGAGTCTTGGTAACTGAAGGAATGGCGGCCAGCGATTTTTAGTTTAGTTTGGAGATACAGCACAGAAACAGGCCCTTTGGCCCACTGAGTCTGCGCCGGCCAGCGATCCCGGCACACTAAAGGACCTGTCCCACTTTCATGAGGTAATTCACAAATTCTCCAGAGTTTTCCCCTGATTTAAACTCGCAGAATGTTCGTAACGAGTCCGTAGGAGGTCGTAGGAGTTTGTAGATATATCGGAGCGGCTCATTATGCTAGCTGTAGGTACTCGTGGCATCAGGTAAGTCGGGACGTTTTTTCCAGCCCGTTAAAAAATGTCCACGAGTAGAAAAATGGTCGGGATGAAAGAAATAAGTCGTGAAAGTGGGACAGGCCCTTAACGCTATCCTGCGCACTAGGGACAATTTACAATTTTACAATTCAAAGTCAATTGGCCTACAAACCTGTACGTCTTTGGAGTGCGGGAGGAAACCGGAGCACCCGTAGAAAGCCCACGCGGTCATGGGGAGAACGTACAAACAGTGCATGTGGTCAGGATCGAACCCGGGTCTCTGGCTCTGTGAGGCAGCGCTTCTATTCCAGTGCCACTGTGATGGCATGTGGGGATGATCAAAAGGCCGGATGTAGAGTGGTATGGATATTTCGACGGGTTGTAGGGGTTGGAGGAGGTTACAGAATGAAAGCACGCAGAGATTTGAAAAGCAAGGTGAGATTTTTTTTTAATCAAAGCACTGCTTGACTGGAAGCCAATTACTGCACATTGACAACTTTTCTGCGTGCCAAGTTGCAGTAAATTGATATCTGTCTCTTCTCCCCACATTAACAAAAGAATATCTGCGTTTTCATAAAGGAAACAAAAAGTTTGCACGAATACTTCAAGGCTACAATGAACATTCTTGAGTTGAATGCAGGCAATTAACTCTGGCTTTGTTCAGTTGTCTCCAGGTAAAATTGAAAACTGGTATGATTGTTAAAAAAAAAGCATGTCTGACAACATTACTGATTTACCAGCCCCAGCTGTGGGTAGATTTCATAATGAATTGAGTTATAAGCCAAAATAAATTGCCCTGTCGTCTGGCTCAGGATAATATCGCATTGTGTGCTTGGTGTAAAGCATACATGATGAATATGAAGAAACAAGGAACTACAGAAGGTAGACAAAAATGCTGGAGAAACTCAGCGGGTGAGCCAGCATCTATGGAGCGAAGGAAATAGGGACCCGAAACGTCGCCTATTTCCTTCGCTCCATAGATGCTGCCTCACCCGCTGAGTTTCTCCAGCATTTTTGTCTACCTTCGATTTTCCAGCATCTGCAGTTCCGTCTTAAACAAGGAACTACAGATGTTGGTTTGTACACCAAAGGACACAAACTGCTGGAGTAACTCCGCAGGTCTGACAGCATCACTGGAGAACATGGATAGGTGAAGTTTTGGGTTGAGACCCTCCTTCACACTGATTGGGGGCGCGGGGAGTAGCTAAAAGCTGGAAGAGGGAAGAGACAGGACAAAGTATGACTGGTAATAGTTGGACACAGGGGAGGGGAGGGGGGAGAAACGGACGCGTGGGGGAGAAAAGGGGGTTGAGGGGAGGTTAGTGAGTGGTTACCTCAGATTGGGGTATTCAATGTTCTTGCCGCTGGGGTTTGTAAGCTACCCCATCAGAACATGAGGTGCAGTTCCTCCAGTTTGCTTGTGGCCTACGGAGGAGGCCCAGGACAGAAAGGTCAGTATGGGAATGGGGAGGGGAATTAAAATGGTTAGCAACCGGGAGATCGGCAGACAGAGCGCAATTGTTTGGCGAAATAGGTACCGAATTTACGAGTATGACACTGAATTTCCCTTACAGCAGTTTTAATACAGTTTAGAACTAGTTCTCAAGATGGAACAGAATGAGGGTGATCTGAATCTGAAGCGAACTTTGTACATCATTGCTCAATTTAAACATACGTAGTGAATCCCAAGCGTTCTTCAACTGTGTTCAAAGTAGCTGAGGGAATACAATGCTTCTGAACATCCACATATTCATTTAGTCTGTAACACTAATGCACCTCAACAGCTGTGCCTTTCTAATAACTATCCAATATTCATCATTTCACCAGATTGATACCTGGATATGAGGCTAGTAGCTTGGACAGACAAGGAAAAGTTGGACAGACATGGGTTGTATTAGTTTTTAGTTTTAGAGATACAGAGCGAACATTTTAGTTTTAGAGATACAGAGCCCTTCAGCCCACCGAGATCCCACCAACCAGTGATCCCCGCACATTAACACTATCCACACACACTAGGGATAATTTAACTTTATACAAAGCCAATTAACCTACAAACCCTTAAGGGCCTGTCACGCTTGGGTGTCATTTGCCCAATAGAATAAAGGGGGGGGGGGGGGGGGTCATTTAAGACTGAGGTGAGAAAAAAAGTTTTCACCCAGAGTATTGTGAATTTATGGAATTCCCTGCCACAGAGGGCAGTGGAAGCCAAATCACTGGATGGATTTAAGAGAGAGTTAGATAGAGCTCTCGGGGCTGGTGGAGTCAAGGGATATGGGGAGAAGGCAGGCACGGGTTATTGATAGGGGACGATCAGCCATGATCACAATGAATGGCGGTGCTGGCTCGAAGGGCCGAATGGCCTCCTCCTGCACCTATTTTCTATGTTTCTATGTTTCTATGACATAATTTATGCGTCACGACGTATGACGCGTGCGTCGTGACGCGCACATGATGCGCACATGGCACGCAGTACGTGCGCGAATGGTGCTTGGTGACATAAGCAGTGATGCGCAGTCGCGTGCGGGGACCCAGGATTTTGGGATTCACAAAATCTTCGCGCGCCACCTGTGTGACGTGCATATGACGCCCAAGTGGGACAGGCCCTTTATGTCTTTGGTGTGTGGGAGGAAACCAAACATCTCGGAGAAAACCCACACGGTCATGGAGAGAACGTAGAAACTCCGTACAGACAGCGGCCGTAGTCGGGATTGAATCTGGGTCTCTGGGCGGCAGCAACTCTACCGCTACGCCACCGTGCCGTTTTCTCTGGAACACAGGAAGCTGCAGGGAAACCTGACAGAAGTATATAAAATGATGAGAGGCATAGATAGGGTAGACAGTCAGAACCTTTCTCCCAGCGTAGAAATGTCAAAGACTGGAGGACACAGCTTTAAGCAGAGAGGGACAAAGTTTAAAGGAGATCTGCAGGGCAACTTGTTACACCGAGGGTTGTGGGTGCCTGGAACATACTGCCATGGGTGGTGATGGAGGCAGATACGATAGGAGTGTTTAAGAGGCTTTTAGATACATTTAGCACATGGATATGGAGGGATAAGGATCATGTGCAGGCAGATTAAATTGGTTAATCTTGGTATCATGTTTTGCATGGACATTATTCCTGTGCTGCACTATTTTATGTTTAACTTTCTTTTCAACTGTATATGACTTTATTCCCCAAAAGTCCCTTCCACAAATCTCTGGGCTCAGTAACAGTCTGTCTTCCTCTTTTATTCCAAACCTCAGCTCCTTCCACTGAGAATTTCTTGTAATTCTCAGCAACATCAAGGTTCAATTAATTCCTTAAAGACCTTGAATGCTTAAACAATATCCCTTTGTACTTTCTCTTATTTACAAAGAAATCCAAGGACCTTCCGCGATGCTTCTGAAGCCCTGTTCTCAGAAGCATTGGGTATCAATCCGGTTACTGTTGTCTGCACTCTCTCTAAAACCTGGATTTTTAATATTGTTTGGTGAGCGGAATTGCAAACAGTGCTTAAGATATGGCTGCACATGCCTGCAGTACCTCTTGAGATTTGATCTCTATCTGCCGAGCTATTCATTCCCACAGCCTGTTGGCCTTGCCCACATTGTTTTACAGAGCACTGTTGGTTACAGCGAGTTATCTTGAAACTTCACAGAATGTCTTTTGTATTTTGGAGCTGGAGCCATTTATTGTGTTCATGACTTCACAATTAATTTTATGAACAATCGTGATTCTTTCCAAGGGAAAGAATGCGGATGCATCTCCCAATCGACAAGTCAAGCAGCTCGCTATGGGGCTGTGCCAACGTACGAGCTAATTCAAGAGCTCTCCCGAGTTTCCCCTGATTCGAACTTGGAGAATTACGGTAATGGCCGCTCGTAGGTACTCGGGGCTCTCGTGGACATTTTTCAACATGTTGAAAAATCTTCACGAGTCTTCACGAGCTTACCGCGTTTCCCGAGTACCTGCCTTTAGCGTTACGAGCCGCTGAGAGACGTCCCGAGCTCCGACGTACCCGCTACGTACATTCTACGTGCTTACCACGAATTTGATTTATTTTTAAACTCGGGAGAGCTCTTAAATTAGCTCGTACAGTGGGACAGTCCCTTTACTGTAATGTCCGTCCCACACTCACACCTCGCCCAATATTCCATGTGGGCAGCACAACAATCAGAATGATACGATGGAACTTTATTTACCCTGGAGAGAAATTGATCTGCCAACAGTCATAAAACACAAGATACATGAAACATGAAATTAAAGTGCCAAGGGGAAATGACTGGGGATGTGCAAAGATATGGGGAGGTGGGGGGGAAGAGGGGGGGGGGAGAGTCAATCTACCCCACAACACAAGGGGGAGGAGTTGTACAGTTTGATAGCGGTAAAGTATCTCCTGTGGCGTTCTGTGCTGCATCTTGGTGGAACCAGTGAAATAGTGCAATGTTGGCGAATCCAACACAATATAAGCGAAACACAATATGTGCACCTTTCCCCTCCTCCATACCCCAACTGCGGATGGTTGGACTGCCCCGACTGTGGGAGAATCAAGGAGGAAGAAGTGATTGGACTTTATTGCCTTCGTGAGGAATGTGGGGAATCCACTGTGGTGATGTTTATGTTAACTCTTATGTAGTTGTGTGTCTTGTTGCTTCTTTTTAGTCTGGCTGCATGGTAATTCGAATCTCACTGTACCTTAATTGGTACACGTGACAATAAACTGACCTTGATCTTGACCTAGAAACATTGATGAGCGAAACGGCCTCATCCTACAGTGTCATAGAGTCCTACAGAGCAGAAATAGGGGGCCTTCGTTCATCCACTGTGCTCTTCTGCTAATAATTTCAGATTTGTTCTTCCCTTTGCCACGGGTGAATTATTTAAATGTGTGCGGGTCCACCCAAGAGCTTATAATTTTCACAAATGTTCGTTTGATATAGAAAGTTAGTTGATGCTCGGTTGTGAATTCTGGTTGCTCACATCACATCCAACTTCATCATTAACCTTTCGAGCGGACGGACGGACGCCAATGAAGTTGTAAAACCAACGCAAGTCCTAAAAGGAGCACACTGGGACTTGGAGTCGTAGAGTCATACAGCGTGGAAACAGGCCCTGCGGCCCAACTTGCCCACACCGACCAGCATGCACCATCCACACTAGTCCCACCTGCTTGTGTTTGGCCCATACCCTTCTAAATCTACCCTATCCAAGCAGCTGCCTACATGTTTCTTAAATGTAGTGATGGTACCAGGATTACAAGGAAGGATTACGAGGACATTTATTAGCCAAGTATGTAAGAAGAACATACAAAGAATTTGATTTGCCATTTTCAATCATCCCAAGAAAAAAGCAACAAGACACCCAACTACATGAAATCTAACGTAAACATCCACCACAGCACACTGTGATGGAAGGCCATAAAGTCTCATCATTCTTCCCTCTTTTGTCTCCCGCGTTCGGGGCAGTCGAACCAGTCAAACCCTCGAGGGCCTGTCCCACTTGGGCGTCATTTGCCGTCACGCAGATGGCGCGCGAAGATTTTGTACATCGCAAAATCCTGGGGCGCCGCGCGCGACCGCCTACATCACCACGCACCATGCGCGCGCTATACGCACCATGCACGCGTAATGTGCACATCACGTGCGCGCTGTGCGTCGTGATGCGTAAATGATGTCGCGCAAATGACGCCTTAGTGGGACAGGCCTTAACTACCTCCTCCGGCAGCTCGTTCCATACACCCACCACCCTTTGTGTAAAAAAGTTACCCCTCAGGTTCCTATTAAATCTTTCCCCCCCACCTTGAACCTATCTGCGTTTCAACACAAAGAAATGTGAAATATGATCACTGGTTGGATGTTGAAGGAATTATGGTTTTAGATGATTGCTGTTTCCCTTATATATTATGTTACAATGCGATAGAACTTTATGTATCCCAGGAGGGAAATTGATCTGCCAACAGTCATAAAACACAAGATACATGAAACATGAAATCAAAGTGACGAGTGAAAAGGATTGGGGACGTGCGAAGATTGGGGAGGGGGGGCGGGGGAGGGGTGCCAGTCTGCCCCACAACAGAAGTCGGAGGAGTTGTACAGTTTGATAGCTACAGGAAAGAAGGATCTCCTGTGGAGTTCTGTACTGCATCTTTGTAGAACCAGTCTGTTGCTGAAGGTGCTCCTCAAGTTGACCAGTGCGTCAATTAACTCCTCCTATACCTCTCCTTATCTTACATCCTTTTGTCTCCTTTTCACCTCATGCCTTTGTCACTGCTTTAGATTTCAGAGAAACGTCATGGAAACAGGCCCTTCAGCCCACCGAGTCAGCGATCACCCAATACACTAGCACTATCCTACACTCTTAAGGACAATTTGCGGTTTAAAGAAGCCAATTAACCTACAAACCTGCATGTCTTTAGAGTAGGGGAGGAGACTGGGGCATCTGGAGAAAACCCACGCAGTCACAGGGAGAACATGCGCAGATAGATGCCGAGTCAGGATTGAACCTGGGTCTCTGGTGTTGTAAGGCAGCAACTCGCCACCACGCCGCAAGTTACTCCACCTCTCTGCCAATTCAACCCCCCCCCCCCCCCCACCCCACCCCCTCCCTCTCAGCTGCATCCACTTCTCAATTATAGACACAAAATGCTGGAGTAACTCAGCGGGGCAGGCTGCATCTCTGCATTTAGGGTCGAGACCCTTCTTCAGAAGAAGAATCTAGTCTGAAGAAGTGTCTCCACCCGAAACATCACTTGACTCTGAAGAAGGGTCTCGACCCGAAACGTCACCCATTCCTTCTCTCCAGAGATGCTGCCTGTCCCGCTGAGTTACTCCAGCATTTTGTGTCTATCTTCGATGTAAACCATCATCTGCAGTTCCTTCCTCCACCTATCAATAGCCAGGTTTGCTACCCCCCCACACCCCCTCCCCCACTTCTCCATTACAGCTTTTTGCCCCCTAGTAAAGCCAGTCTATAGAACAGTCCCAACCCAAAATATTACCTGTCCATTCCCTCCACAGATGTTTTGCACAGTGTATGCACAGCAGGAGACAGTCACGAGGAATCTCTAAACTTGCTTAATGAATTGTATTTAATCCACCATTCAGTGGATCTTTTCTTCAGTTTAATTGTTGTCTGACTCATTCAAGATAGCCACTTGAACAAGACCAAAAGTGATGGCAATCCACATAAAATCTTGATATTACCCTCGATTCTGCACAAAATAAAATTCAAAAAAGTGATCTGAACGTAAAATAATACATTGGACAGTTTTGCATTAAAATTCAATTGCACTTCTTTCAAACAATTCATTGAAAGATTAAAATGTATTTCATGGATTATACATGTGAAATAATAGCTTGAGATATTGTTCTCGCCTGGTTCACCTTGTAAAATATGCAGACATTTCATGGGAAAAGCTCGCTCCACGTTATGTTCATAAGTTCAGAAGTGACAGGAGCAGAATTAGGCCGTTCAGCCCATTGTCTACTACGCCATCCAATCATGGCTGATCTATCTCTCCCTCTCAACCCATTCTCCTGCCTTCTCCTCATAACCCCTGACACCCCTACTAATCAAGAATCTATCACTCTCAGCCTTAGAAACATCCATTGACTATGCCTCCACAGTCTTCTGTGGCAATGAATTGCACAGATTCGCCACCCTCTGACGAAAGAAATTCCTCCTCAGCTCCTTCCTAAAGGAACGTCCTTTTATTCTAAGGCTATGACCTCTGGCCATAGACTCTCCAACTAGTGGAAACATCCTCTCCACATCCAAGCCTTTCAATGAGGTCCCCCCTCACCGTTATAAACTCCAGTGCGTAGAGGCCCAGCGCCATCAGACCCTCATCAAATGCTAACCCACTCATTCCTGGGATCATTCTCGTAAACCTCCAGCGCCAGCACGTCCTTCCTCAGAATTAAAGGACGTTCTTTTAGGAAGGAGATGAGGAGGAATTTCTTTAGTCAGAGGGTGGTGAATCTGTGGAATTCTTTGCCACAGAAGGCAGTGGAGGCAAAGTCAGTGGATATATGTAAAGCAGAAATAGACCGATTCTTGATTAGTATAGGTGTCAGAGGTTATGGGGAGAAGGCAGGCGAATGGGGCTAGGAGGGAGAATCATGTATAGGTCAGCCATGATTGAATGGCGGAGTAGGCTTGATGGGCCGAATGGCCTAATTCTACTCCTATCTCTTTTATGATCTTATGATTTTATGAAATGTGGAGCCAGAGGGAGGGATATACAGTAGATGGAAGGGACAGGAGGGAGGGTAGAGTAGATAATTAAAAAATGAGGGACTCGGGATGGGGATGAGTGAATGGAGGAGGTGATAGGATAAGTGTGATGGGAGGTAAGGGGGAGCGGTGTGAGAAGTGGATGCACCCTGGGGTATGGGGGGTTATACAAAAGAGAGAGGAGTTAGGGGTGGAGGTAACTACTTGAGATTGGAGAATCTTCTTGATTTACGGAATAAAATGTGGATTTGAGCTGAATTTGCAGCTGACTTATTGTAGAAAGCCAAGTGTAAATGAGTCAGAATTATTTAGTCTGATCTTTCATCATAATTTTAAATGACTTCCATTTCATAATCTGAATGTCAGATTGTTATAAACTGTTCACCTAGCGTAGACTGTCAGCCCATGCAATGTCTCTTGCAAACATTATTTTCACTAGTCTAAAGAAGGGTCTTGACCCGAAACGCCACCCATTCCTTCTCTCCAGAGATGCTGCCTGTCCCGCTGAGTTACTCCAGCTTTTTAGTCATACAGTCATAGAGTCGTAGAGTGATACCGTGTGGAAACAGGCCCAACTTGCCCACATCAGCCAACATTTCCCTGCTACACTAGTCCCACCTGCCTGCGCTTGGTCCAGATCCCTGCAAACTTGTCCGATCCATGTTTCTCTCCAACTGTTTCTTAAACGTTGGGATAGTCCCAGCCTCAACTACCTCCTCTGGCAGCTTGTTCCATACACCTACCACCCTTTGTATGAAAAGGTCACCCCTCAGATTCCTATTAAATCTTTTCCCCTTCATCTTGAACCTATGTCCTCTGGTCCTCGATTCCCCTACTCTGGGCAAGAGACTCTGTGCGTCTACCCCATCTATTCCTCTCATGATTTTACACATGATTTTGTGTCTATCTCCAGTTTAAAGCAGCATCTTTTAGTTCTTCCTACTTACAGCCCCTTGAACTTTTCCACATTTTGTCACGTTACAACCACAAACATACATGTATTTTATTGGGATTTTATGTGATAGACCAACACAAAGTAGCGCATAATTGTGAAGTGGAAGGAAAATTATACATGGTTTTCAAATTTTTTTTATAGATAAAAAACTGAAAAGTGTGGCGTGCAAAAGTATTCAGCCCCCTTTACTCTGATACCCCTAAATAAAATCCAGTGCAACCAATTGCCTTTAGAAGTCACCTAATTAGTAAATAGAGTCCACTTGTGTGTAATCTAATCTCAGTATAAATACAGGTGTTCTGTGAAGGCCTCAGAGGTTTGTAAGAGAACATTAGTGAACAAAAAAAGTTCCTTGGGCATCATGAAGCCCAAGGAACACACCAGACAGGTCAGGGATAAAGTTGTGGAGAAGTTTAAAGCAGGGTTAGGTTAGAAAAAAATATCCCAAGCTTTGAACATCTCACAGAGCACTGTTCAATGCATCATCCGAAAATGGAAAGAGTATGACACAACTGCAAACCTACCAATACATGGTCGTCCACCTAAACTAAGGGCAAGGAGAGCATTGATCAGAGAAGCAGCCAAGAGGCCCATGGTCACTCTGGAGGAGTTGCAGAGATCCACAGCTCAGGTGGGAGAATCTGTCCACAGGAAAACTCTTAGTCATGCACTCCACAAATCGAGCCTTTATGGAAGAGTGGCAAGACGAAAGCCATTGTTGAAAGAAAGCCATAAGAAGTCCCATTTGCAATTTGCCACAAGCCATGTGGGGGACACAGCAAACGTGTGGAGGAAGGTGCTCTGGTCTGATGAGGCCAAAATTGAAGTTTTTGGCATAAATGCAAAACACTATGTGTGGCGGAAAACTAACACTGCACATCACCCTGAACACACCATCCCCACTGTGAAACATGGTGGTGGCAACATCATGCTGTGGGGATGCTTTTCTTCAGCAGGAACAGGGAAGCTGGTCAGAGTTGATGGGAAGATGGATGGAGCCAAATACAGGGCAATCTTGGAAGAAAACCTGTTAGAGTCTGCATAAGACTTGAGACGGGGGTGGAGGTTCACCTTCCAGCAGGACAACGACCCCAAACATACAGCCAGAGCTACAATGGAATGGTTTAGATCAAAGCATATTCATGTGTTAGAATGGCCCAGTCAAAGTCCAGACCTAAATCCAATTGAGAATCTCTGGCAAGACTTGAAAATTGTTGTTCACAGACGCTCTCCATCCAATCTGACTGAGCTTGAGCTTTTTTGCAAAGAGGAATGGGCAAAAATTTCAGTCTCTAGATGTGCAAAGCTGGTAGAGACATACCCCAAAAGACTTGCAGCGAAAGGTGGTTCTACAAAGTATTGTCTCAGGGGGGCTGAATACTTTTGCACGCCACACTTTTCAGTTTTTTATTTGTAATAAAATTTGGAAACCATATTTTCCTACCACTTCACCATTATGCACCACTTTGTGTTGGTCTATCACATAAAATCCTGATAAAATACATTTACGTTTGTGGTTGTAACGTGACAATATGTGGAAAAGTTCAAGGGGTATGAATACTTTTGCAAGCCACTGTATATCCACGCTGATAGCATTGCAGCTTCAAAGCTAATTTGATATATTCCATTCATGTTAACCTTATTATTAACCTTACAAAAAAGAGATTTGAACAATAGTATCTGAAATGTTTCATCTTTTGAAGTGTTATAAATCTTTGCCACTGAATTTCCGTCATGCAATGTTGAATAAATTGTACCAAATCGAGGAACGGCAATACTCATTGCAAACAATCGTGTAAACCTGGCTGCACCGCAGAATAACAGATTAGAGTTAAGCATCAAAGATGTACTGTACACAAGTTTGAATTTTCAGCTCATCAGCATGTCGATATTTAAAAGTTTCACTCTGGTTTCTCTGGCTTTAAGGCTAATCTTATGGAGGTGGGTAAAATCCTGAGGGGAATACATAGGGTGAATACACAATCTTTTACTCAGAGTGGGAGAACCAAGAAACGGAGGATGGAATGTGAGAGGGGAAAGATTTAACCTGTTCAGTGCCACGGGTATACACAGGTCATGGCCAATAGAGAAAAAAAAATAGGTGCAGGAGTAGGCCCTTCGACCTGCACCACCATTCAATATGATAATGGCTGATCATCCAAAATCAGTACCCCCATCCTACTTTCTCCCCATATCCCATGATACCATTACCCCTAAGTTATATCTGACTCTTTCTTGAAAACATCCAGTCAATTGGCCTCCACTGCCTTCTGTGGATGAGAATTCTTGCATCTAGCCTGTCCAATCCCTTAAGAATTTTATATGCTTCTATAAGATGCCTCTTATCTTTCTAAATAACAGTGAATATAAGCCTAGTCGATCCCTCCTTTCATCATATGTCAGTCGTGCCATCCCAGGGAATTAACCTGGGGAACCTACACTGCACTCCCTCAATAGCAAGAATGTCCTTCCTCAAATTAGGAAACCAAAACTGCACACAATACTCCAGGTGTGGTCTCACCTGGGCCCTGTACAACTGCAGTAGGATCTCCTTGCTCCTATACCCAAATCTTCTCGCTATGAAGGTCAACATGCCATTAGCTTTCTTCACTGCCTGCTGTAGCTGCATGCTTACTTTCAGTGACTGGTGTACAAGCACACCCAGGTCTCGTTGCACCTCCCCATTTTCCTAATCTGACGCCATTCAGTTAATAATCTGCCTTCTTGTTCTTGCTACCAAAGTGGATAACCTCACATTTATCTGCCATGCATCTGCCCACACACCCAACCTATCCAAGTCACCCTGCACCCTCATAGCATCCTCCTCGCAGCTCACACTGCCACCCGCAAACATGGCGATGTTACATCTAATAGTGAAAAAAAAACTTGTCAGTGAACAGGTTGTGACTGGCAACTTTCTCTCTCAGGGGCTGGTGAATATATGATATGAGCTGCCAGATGAGATAGTTGAGGCAAGTATTATAATAGAATTTAAAAGATACCTGGAAGGGGCATGGATAGGACAGATTGAGTGGAATACGGGCCATAAATGGGCAAATAAATGGGTATCTTAGATGGGGCAGCTCAGTTGGCATGGACAAGTTGGGCCAAAGGGCCAGTTTCCATGCTGTATGCGTCTCTGGCTCTTGAACTGCATGGTTAAGAACTCCCTTTATCCTGTGCACTCAGGACGGCTTAATTGTAATCTCATACAGTATTTTCGCTGACTGGGCCGCACGTGCCCGAAAAAGCTTTCCACTGTACCTCGGAACTCGCAACGCTAACTAAACTAAACTATGTCAGAATAAGAGTAACGATAGCTACAGGTGAACATTCTTTCCAACACATCGTCGTACATAACAGTAGACCTGGTACGTTTCTGCAGATGGTGTTGGTAGACGCACATTTTTATAAAAAGCAAGATTATTAGGCTACGTAACACAAAGTGTATTGCTGCGTGGATAAGGAGTAGATGTGCGTAATCTAATGCTCTAATCTCTTTAGAGCCATAACATGAAAGTGATGTGGCTTCTGGAGATGAGAAGAAATCTCAGGATACAGGATTGGTTTTCATTTTATTTTACTTGATAAAATATGAACAGAAATACGCCCAGCACCCGAGGAATGATTGATATCTCTCTATTTTAATATATACAAAGTTTTATCTACTAATGTAAAAATGAAATTATTTGCCATTTTTCCCTATTTATTTTAACCAAAATAGTAAAGTAAAAATAAACAGTAGCAACCAAAGCTTTAAAATTCCAGAACAATACTGGTAGAAAATGCAATGCAGCACAGTTGCTGCCTTACACCACCAGAGACCCGGGTTCGATCCTGACTAGGGGTGTCTGTATGGCGTTTGTACGCTCTCCCTCTGATGGCGTGGGTTTTGTCCGAGTGCTCCGGTTTCCTCCCACTCTCCAAAGAAGTGCAGGTTTGTCGGTCAATTGGCTTTGGTAAAATTGTAAATTGTCCCTAGTGTACAGGATAGTGATAGTTTATGGGGTGGCCACTGGTCGACACGGACTCATTGGGTCGAGGGGCTGTATCTCTAAAGTCTAATGACTGAACTTAGTATTTCTTCGTAACTATGTCATATTTTCTCAAATACAAATACCCTGCTTAAATTGGTCTGTAATCCTATCCAGATCTGAAGATCGGAGAATGATTAACTGGCTCCAGCGATAGCAATGAGGATGATATACAGTTACATGGTCAGCTGGATTTATTGCAGAATATTGCAACGGTTAGCGAATTCAGCATGCGATTAATATTATGCTGCTGGAAAGTCCTGTTAGCTCTTCCCAGCATGATAACATAATCCTACTAACTGAAGACGTGGAGCTTATTTCTAGTTAATAAAAAACATATATTAGAAACATAGAAACATAGAAATTAGGTGCAGGAGTAGGCCATTCGGCCCTTCGAGGCTGCACCGCCATTCAATATGATCATGGCTGATCATCCAACTCAGTATCCCGTACCTGCCTTCTCTCCATACCCTCTGATCCCCTTAGCCACAAGGGCCACATCTAACTCCCTCTTAAATATAGCCAATGAACTGGCCTCAACTACCCTCTATGACAGAGAGTTCCAGAGACTCACCACTCTCTGTGTGAAAAAAGTCTTTCTCATCTCGGTCTTAAAGGATTTCCCCCTTATCCTTAAGCTGTGACCCCTTGTCCTGGACTTCCCCAACATCGGGAACAATCATCCTGCATCTAGCTGTCCAACCCCTTAAGAATTTTGTAAGTTTCTATAAGATCCCCTCTCAATCTCCTAAATTCTAGAGAGTATAAACCGAGTCTATCCAGTCTTTCTTCATAAGACAGTCCTGACATCCCAGGAATCAGTCTGGTGAACCTTCTCTGCACTCCCTCGATGGCAATAATGTCCTTCCTCAGATTTGGAGACCAAAACTGTACGCAATACTCCAGGTGTGGTCTCACCAAGACCCTGTACAACTGAAATAGAACCTCCCTGCTCCTATACTCAAAATTTTTTGCTATGAAAGCTAACATACCATTCGCTTTCTTCTCAGCCTGCTGCACCTGCATGCCTACTTTCAATGACTGGTGTACCATGACACCCAGGTCTCGCTGCATCTCCCCTTTTCCTAATCGGCCACCATTTAAATAATAGTCTGCGCTTTCCTGTTTTTGCCACCAAAGTGGATAACCTCACATTTATCTACATTATACTGCATCTGCCAAACATTTGCCCACTCACCCAGCCTATCCAAGTCACCTTGCAGTCTCCTAGCATCCTCCTCACAGCTAACACTGCCCCCCAGCTTAGTGTCATCCGCAAACTTGGAGATATTGCCTTCAATTCCCTCATCCAGATCATTAATATATATTGTAAATAGCTGGGGTCCCAGCACTGAGCCCTGCGGTACCCCACTAGTCACTGCCAATATTTCTATTGCTTATATTCTAGAAATTCAAACGGATTGAATTAATATTCCATTACAAGTATTTACTCAACTCAAGAGTAAACACAAGCATCCTAATTGGGGCTTGATGCCAGAATCCAACCCATACGTTCTTTCTTGGAATCTGACTTTGAGATCAGTAGCCTGTAGGCATTGCTTTCAACCAGTCTACTCACTGGAGAGACAATTATTATTTTTATTGTTCTTTCAACAAAACTGTATTGGCCATTATAGAGAACAACCTTGCCCCATTCCAAAGATGTGCTCGTTTGTAGGTTAATTGGCCTCTGTTAATTGCCCCTGGTGTGCAGATTGTAAAACTGGGATAATACAAAATTGAACAGGAGATCGATAGTTGTCAATACTCAGTGGGCAGAAGGGCCCGTTTCCATGCTGTATCTCTAAAGCTAAAACTATTAATAGCGTGACATGCGAAAAGAGGAGATAATTGCTCGGAAATGTATTCCTTGCTGCTAGTCGTAAATGCTCTAAATAGTCACAGCTGACGTCAAGGGAATCAAATATCAAATGTTTAGTGGAAAACTAGTCCCAAGTAGGTCTGAAGAAAGGTGCCGACCCAAAAGTAAGATTTAGCTCTTCGGGCTAACGGAATCAAGGGATATGGGGAATAACAGGAATGGGGATACTGATTTTGGATGATCAGCCATGATCATATTGAATGGCGGTGCTGGCTCGAAGGGCTGAATGGCTTATTCCTGCACCTATTTTCTATGTTCTATGTTTCAATGTTAAAACGACACCCCCTATCCATGTTCTCCAGAGATGCTGCCTGACCCACTGAGTTAGAATAATTCCAGTGATGTTGGTAGGGAGATCAATATTAGCTCAGGGATTTACACTTCCCAAATTGCGTGTGTAAAAGGAAGAGAGATTGACCTTTCAGGGCAGCTCTGTGGCGCAGTTAGTAGAGCTGGTGTCTCACGACGCCGGAGATCCGGGTTCCAACCTGACCTCGGCTGCTTATGTTGTTCCAAAACCCCACGGCAGCATTTATATAAGTAATTAAGAGAAAAGAAAATCTGCAAAGCTTGCAGCTCCAAAGTACATAATGAACTCTCATCTAACTGATGATAGACTCATAGCGCTGTTGGAGCTCAGCGGGGCAGGATGCATGCCTGGAGAAAAAGGATGGGCGATGTTTCAGGTCAGAACCCTTCTTCAGACTTTGTCTGAAGAAGGGTCTCGACCCGAAATGTCGCCTATCTCCTTCGCTCCTTAGATGCTGCTGCACCCGCTGAGTTTCTCCAGTCTTTTGTGTACCCTCGATTCTCCAGCATCTGCAGTTCCTTCTTTAACACTTTGCATTATGAATGATGACTTCAGTCAGACACAGGGTCCCAACCCAAAACATCACCCATTCTCTTTCTCCAGAGATGCTACCGGACCCACTGAGCTACTCCAGCATTTTGTGTCTGCCTTTGGCAGTTCCTTGTTTCTACATCTCATCCAGCTGAATTCTCAATAAAACTGTAAGCAGTGAAGGATCCTTTCAAATAATAAATACGTGGACATTTTCCATCTGTGTATCCCTGATCTTTGTGGCAAGATCTATACTGCCCACTCGTAACGTGTTTGTAGTTTAAAGTAGCTGGGTTGGCATGGATGTTGAATGGGGATGAAGATACTCCTTATACAAGCTAGATGCAGGAAAAAATGTTCCCAATGTTGGGGGAGTCCAGAACCAGTGGTCACAGTTTAAGAATAAGGGGTAGGCCATTTAGGACTGAGATGAAGAAAGAGTTGTTCACTCAGAGAGTTGTGAATCTGTGGAATTCTCTGCCACAGAAGGCAGTGGAGGACAATTCACAGGATGTTTACAAGAGAGAGTTAGATATAGTTCTTAAGGCTAACAGAATCAAGGGATATGGGGAAAAAGCAGGAACGGGGTACTGATTTTGAATGATCAGCCATGATCATATTGAATGATATGATTCTTGATTAGTACAGGTGTCAGAGGTTATGGGGAGAAGGCAGGAGAATGGAGTTCGGAGGGAGAGATAGATCAGCCATGATTGAATGGCGGAGTAGCTTTGATCATCTGAATGGCCTCATTCTACTCCTATTCCTTATGACCTTATGAATGGCGGTGCTGGCTCGAAGGGCCGAATGGCCTTCTCCTGCACCTATTTTCTATGTTTTCTATATTCAATACCCTGCATGCTCTAAGCATTTGAGGATCGCATGCGTGGAACTGCATGATGCAGGAGATTTGCACATTGCATGGGACGTAGTTATAATCTATTGGTTGCAATCCAAATTATGTATAAATGGGCAGGAAATTAAATTATTTTATGAGTAGCCCATTTCCATTCATGAATTTATCATAAAATTAATTAAAGTAATTACATTTAATTTACTTTATATTAAGTAAAATTATTTACTTTATTTAAAATAAACCAAGTAATTTTATTACATCAATAAAATCAATAGAAGTAGCAAATGATTTCTAGTTTAAGGTTTTATTTGCTTCAACTAATGTAAACAAAACTTCCATCATGTACCCTTCCTCAAAATCAGGATAAAATCATCCCCAATCTGGCTCCTGCAAAATAATAAAAATAAATTTGGATCATCAGCGTTCCCATTGGGTTAATAAAGAAAAGAAATCTGTCTTTAGTTGAACTTGCTACAAATTGGAGCTTGCATTGTCATCAAATGGAATCATTAATGTGTCGAATCTAAACCTGACAAAATATAACTTTTCCTTGCTTTAAAAATAATTTGACCTTAATACTTTAGTAGACTCATACATTAGATAGTCACAATTATATTTGGCAAAACGACATTAAGAATCAATCAGTACTCATAAAACATAGATAAAGGTCAGACACGTCTGCACATTGGGTTCAGATGGGGAATCAAGGTGACTATTCAGTGATCAAATGTTCAAGAAGGAACTGCAGATGCTGGAAAATTGAAGGTAGACAAAATTGCCGGAGAAACTCAGCGGGTGCGGCAGCATCTATGGAGCGAAGGAAATAGGCAACATTTCGGGCCGAAACCCTTCATCAGTCTGAAGAAGGGCTTCGGGCCGAAACGTTGCCTATTTCCTTTGCTCCATAGATGACTATTCAGTGATACAGCACGGAAACAGGCCCTTTGGCCCACCAAGTCTGCACTCCTTCACATTAAGGCCAATTTACCAAAGCCAGTTTAATCAACAAACCTGCACATCTTTGGAATGTGGGAGGAAACCGGAGAAAACCCGCGCAGGTCACGGGGAGAAGGTGGAAACTTTGCACAGGCAGCTCCCGTAGTCAGGATCGAACCTGGGTTTGGAGCTCAGAGGCAACAACTCTACCGCCCATTTAGCTTATAATGTTTGCGGTAATGCCAGATTAAATGTTCCTACTGCATTATGTAGGAATAATTGCCAGTAAGTTACAACATTTCCCCAAGCGGATGAAATCTCCAAAAAAGCTACACAGAGATCAGGTCACGAAACACACTGTTGACATGATACCATAATAGGATTGTTAGGTAAGCATTTTCACGTAGGCCAGGCATAAAACCAGCAGGTTTTAACACTTATGTTTTATTATTAGACTCATCAATAAGTTCCCTCGGGAAGGATAAATGTTGGAAAGGAAGTCTATGAAAGGAATTAGATGCCAGGTGCTAAAGCTGGTGCAGCAAAATATCAATAAAATACACAGAGCTGGTTTATTTTTGCTGATAAGTCACGTGATCTGATGTGATTTTTTTTTTTCCAAGGCACTATTAAAAAAAACAAGAACTAATTTTAATGGATCTATTGCAATCTAATTGACCCTTTGACAACCTTGCGTTTAATACAATGAGATCTAGGAAAGAGTCATTGAGACATACAGCGTGGAAACGGTCCAACTTGCCCACGCCAACCAACATGCCCCATCTCCCACCTTTAGTTTTTTTTGTTTTAGTTTTGGAGATACAGCGCGGAAACAGACCGCTTTGGCCCACCGAGTTAACGCCGACCAGCGATCCCCGTACATTACGCCATCCTCCTACAAATCCTACTAGTGACAATTAACTATTATTACCAAAGCCAATTAACCTGCAAACCTGTATGTCTTTAGAGTGTGGGAGGAAACCAGAGCACCCAGGGAAAACCCACGTGGTCACGTGCAGAATGTACAAATTCCGTACAGACAGCACTCGTAGTCAGGATCGAACCCGGGTCTCCGGCACTGTAAGGCAGCAACTCTACCGCTGTGCCACTGTGCCTGCCTGTGTTTGGCCCATATCCCTCTAAACCTATCCTATCCATGTACCTGTCAACATGTTTCTTAAACATTGTGACAGTAGCTGCCTCAACTACTTCCTCCGGCAACTCATTCCATACAACTAACACCCTTGGTGTCAAAAGAGTTACCTCTCAGGTTCCTATGAAAACATTTCCCCCCTCACCTTAGACCTATGTCCTCTGGTCCGCTGGCTCTTAATTCCCCTACTCTGGGTAAAATACACTGTGCATTTACCCTATCTATTCCTGGCAGGTGTATTTAGTAATTTTGTTTAAAAAAAAGACAGGCTTGTAGGCTAATTGGCTTGCTATAAATGTAAATTGTCCCTAGTGTGATTAGGATAGTGTAAATGTGCAGGGATCGCTTGCTGGAGCGGAGTCGGTGGGCTGAAGAGTCTGTTTCCACACTGTATCTTTAAAATAAACCTGCAGTATAAATACAAAGAATTTGTTGTATTCCAAATTATTTATTTGCTCACCTAAGTGAAATGGAAAGTGAAAGGAAGTAAGAAAAAATCCCACAAGCTTCTGGACAGAGATCCTGTAGGCCATTGAAGCCATCACTTCACATTGCTCCGCTCTTTAGCACAGGGAACATGACCCTCTTCCCCCCACCACATTGCAACCTGACTCTCCCCCATGGCAGATTAAAGACAAATCATTTGCAAAATAATCCGCCAGTCATGCTACATAAAGGATAGCAGTGGATGTAACATAAGCATTAGTTCTGGCAGCTTTCTCTGTAAATATTGTTCTAGCTCAACACTATGATCTTATGTCCGGTAAAATGCAAGTTTTAGTGCCATTAACAAATTTCGAATTTCCTTTTCCTCTCACTAATCTTCGACTTTAGTAGTTTAGAGATACAGTGCAGAAACAGGCCCTTCAGCCCATCGAGTCCGTGCCGATCATCAATCACGCCGTACACTAGTTTTATCCTAAACTCTAGAGACAATTTACAGAAGCCAATTATCCGACAAATCCATACATGCAAACTCCATACAGACAGCACCCACAGTCAGGATCGAACCGGGGACTCTGGTGTTATAAGTCAGCAACTCCACCGCTGCACTGCCGTGCCACCCTTTACCGACAATGCAAAATAAACAATAGATTAAAAATAAACAATCACAGGCATTAGTTGAACCATAATCTAAATGAACTGAATCTTAAACTGTGAAATCTGTGGAATTTCATTTCTCATTAAGGCAGATTTCGAGTATGGTGCATTCAATAACTATTTGATTTCTCAGGATCATTTAACTAATGATATATTGAAATTGTTCTCTCACAGAATTAGAAAAAAACATTTTTTTTAGATTTGAAAAGCCTATTTAGTTCATGGAACATAGAAAAGTACAGCATAGAAACAGGCCCTTTGGCCCACAATGTCCGTGTAGCAACTGTAATGCTAAGAAAAAATAATCTCCTCTGCCTGCACATTATCCATATCACTCCCTTTCCTGCGTATCCATGTACCAATCTAAAAGCCCGTAAATAACACATTTGCATTGTTGAAATCCAGATCTGATATTTCTTTTTGTCTTTGTGTCTTTTGTAGTGAGGGCCTGGAACATTGCCAGGGGTGTTGGTGGAGGAGGATACCAGAGTGATGATTAAGAGGCTTTCAGATAGGCAGATGGAGGTGTGCAGGGAAATGTGGGATATGGAACATGTACACGCAGATGAGATCAGTTTAACATCAAGTTTGGCACAAACGTTGCGGACTGAAGGGCCTGTTCTTGTGCTGCAATGTTCTATGTTCTATAGTCATTTTTGTTGACTCTCTGAAAGAGGGTTGCTTAAGTCGGTTCAAATGCCACTTTTTTTCTTCGTTACAGCCCATTATAGCACACATTTAAAGGGTTTAAACGAACGAAGGAAGGGGTTTAAGAATAAGGAGTAAGCCATTTAGAATGGAGACGAGGAAACATTTTGTCTCACAGAGAGTGGTGAGTCTGTGGAATTCTCTGCCTCAGAGGGCAGTGGAGGCAGGTTCTCTGGATACTTTCAATAGAGAGCTAGATAGGGCCCTTAAAAATAGCGGAGTCAGGGGATATGGGGAGAAGGCAGGAACAGGGTACTGATTGGGGATGATCAGCCATGATCACATTGAATGGCGGTGCTGGCTCGAAGGGCCAAAAGGCCTACTCCTGCACCTACTGTCTATTGTCTATTGTCTATTAATGATCACTGTTAATTTTAGATCAATCACTTGGAAAACTTAGTTAGATTATATATAAAATGATATGGTGGCACGGAGGCGTAGTGTTAGAGCCACCGCCATACGGCACCAGAGACCCGGGTTCGATCTGACTATGGGTGCTGTCTGCATGGAGTTTGTACATTCTCACTGTGACCTGCGTGGGATTTCTCCGCGATCTTGGGTTTGCTCCCACACTCCAAAGACGGACAGGTTTGCCGGTTAATTGGCTTGGTATAAATATAAATTGTCCCTAGTGTGTGTAGGGTGGTGTTAATCTGCGGGGAACGCTGGTCGGTGCGGACTCGGTGGGCCGAAGGGCCTGTTTCCGTGCTGTTTCTCTAAACTAAACTAAAATAAATATGTTGTGAAATGATAATTTTAGATGTATGGTAAATATACATTACATTGTTGAAGGGGTTAAATTAGCTGGTGACTACAGTATTATGGCCACAATTCAATATGAATTTTCAGTTTCATTTATGGCTTAATACTTCAGCAATGGTCCATTAGGCAGCTAATGTCTTATGCCATACCATTATTTGAGTCATACTGATCTGCATTTTCTCCTGTATTCCTGGCCAGATGTGTCATTTTACCTTAATGTTCTGCAGCAGCAAACTGCTATTTGTAAATACCACATACGTGACATCTGCTCAAATCCCAGGTAGATTTAATACAAGGCTGGTTCCGGAAAAAAAAAAAATGTCATAGCAAAAGATGAACACAAAATGCTGGGGTAACTCAGCGGGACAGGCGGCATCTCTGGATAGAAGGTATGGGTGACGTTTCATGTCAAGGCCCTTCTTCAGAAGAGTGTGAAGAAGGTCTCGACCCGAAACGTCCCCCACTCCTTCCATCCAGAGATGCTGCCTCTCCCGCTGAGTTACTCCAGCATTTTGTGTTTATCTTCGGTGTAAATGAGCATCTGCAGTTCCTTCCGACACATATGTCAAAGCGAGCTTGTTACTGTCTATTGAATAACAGCACTTTTTCTTTGAACTACTAAATTTGGAAAGCTAAAGTGTATTTTGCCACGATGGTATTTTGAATATAAATCTATCAGTTTTAATGTCAAGAATCAAGAGTGTTTAATTGTCATCGGTACTGACAAAGGCACCATGGAATTCTTACTTGCAGCAGCATGACAGGCCTGAAAACACAATATACATTGAAACATAGAAACATTGAAAATAGGTGCAGGAGGAGGCCATTCGGCCCTTCGAGCCTGCACCACCATTCATTGTGATCATGGCAGATCGTCCCCAATCAATAACCCGTGTCTGCCTTCTCCCCATATCCCTTGATTCCATGTACATAGATAATATAATGATATATAAAAATCCAATAAATTAATAACCCCAATACTAGTGCAAAAAAAAAACCAAGGTCCTTAGTGCAACCAAAGACAGTCCATAGTCGATAGTTAAGGTTAGTGTTGTGATCAAGAACCTAATAATAGTTGGGAAGAATGTTCCCGATGTTGGGGATGTTGGGGAAGTCCATGACAAGGGGTCACAGTTTAAGGATAAGGGGGAAGTCTTTTAGGACCGAGATGAGAGAATCGTTTTTCACACAGAGAGTGGTGAATCTGTGGAATTCTCTGCCACAGAAGGTAGTTGAGGCCAGTTCGTTGGCCATATTTAAGAGGGAGTTGGATGTGGCCCTTGTGGCTGAAGGGATCAGGGGGTATGGAGAGAAGGCAGGTACAGGATACTGAGTTGGATGATCAGCCATGATCATATTGAATGGCGGTGCAGGCTCGAAGGGCCGAATGGCCTGCTCCTGCACCTAATTTCTATGTTTCCATGTTTAAGAAGGTATTCCTGAATCTGGTGGTCACGGTTTTCAGACTCCTGTACCTTCTTTCCAATGGTAGGAGTGAAACAAGTGTGTTGGCCAGGATGGAATGGTTCTTTGACCATACTGGACTGAGTGTTGAGGCAGCGCTTCCCATAGCTTCCTTCGGTGGTGGGGAGATCAGTACCCGTGATGGATTGGGGAGTGTCCATCTCTCCTTTTCATCTCCTTTGTTCCTGGGGGATTCGAGTTGCTGAACCAGCCCACGATGCAACCAGTCACTACCTTCAGAAGGGTACTGGCCTTAAACGTCACCCAGCCTTTTTCTCCAGAGATGTTGTCTGACCCGATGACTTACACCAGCACTTTGTGTCTATCTCTATTCACTATCATACACATGAAGGATTTTCGAAAAACCACATAGCAGACAATTTTGAGGGGTTTTTTTCTCTAGCATCAAGGTTACCAAATCAGAGAGTGCTATACTGTGAGCCAGGTCTCGTACATATTTAATGATTACTAACTCATTGGTTTATTCTTCTTGGGAATGACATTTAATTTGAACCTCTATTTGAGGTGACCATCATAATCTCTGTTTGATTTATCAGGCACCATGTAAATTATGAATGAATTTAGGTTCTTACAAAGAGTTTATTGCAATTCCGCCCTAGTTTCAAAGAGATTTAAAGGGCAGAACGAAACAAAAAGCCATGTTGAGAATATTTATTTATTTGTTTGTACACTAATAACATTGCGTCACCCCATGCAATATCAGTTTGTGGATATTACAAAAACAGTAGACTATAACCTACTTTGAAAACAAAATCCATAATCAGGAGTTAAGAACACCAAAATTCAGGTCATACCGCTCAGAATTAAAGAGCGCTCTTTTAGAAAGTGGGTGAGCTGGAACTTCTGTAGTCAGAGGGTAGTTAATCTGTGGAACTCATTGCCACAGGGGGCAGTGGAGGCCAAGTCAGTGGATATTTTTAAGGCGGAGATAGACAAATTCTTGATGAGGACGACTGTCAAAGGTTAAGGGGAGAAGGCAGGAAAATGGGATTAGGAGGCAGAGATCAGCCAAGATTGAATGGCGGAGTAGACTCGAATGGCCTAATTCTACTCCTATAACTTGTTAACTTGTGAAAATTGATGGTGAATATTGAATAAGTTGGTTGACAACGACTCTGGTTGCTATGCTGCTAAGCAATCTGTTTTATAACAGATGCAGTAGGCAAAAAAATGAACAGTTGGGGCAGCATGGTGGCGCAGTGGTGGTCGCCTTACAGCACCAGGTTTGATTCTAACTATGGGTGCTATCTGTACGGAGTTTGTATGTTCTCCCCATGACTGCGTGGGTTTTCTCCGAGATCCTCAGTTTCCTCCCTCACTCCAAAGATGTACATTAATTGGCTTGGCATGAATATAAAATAGTAAGGTTAAACGAGAACTTACCAGTTTGAAGTTTGATCTTGATTTTATGAGGCGTTACGTTGGTGATTACGTGAAGAACCCCATCTAGGCCGCATGCTCGTCAATCTTCAAAGCAGCGGTATGAAATCACAAATAACAATCACCGAAGTGACATAGTAAGATGCGTGACTCGAGAACTACCAGATGATCGTTATGAGAGAGGGTTGGGCGTGGCGGGCACGTAATCACCAACGTAACTCCTCATACAATCAAGATCAAACTTCAAACTGGTAAGTTCTCGTTTAATCTTACTATTTTACTTCGGAGTCACGTGAGTGATTCCGTGAAGACTTCAAAGCTTTGTGATTTCATGCCGCAGATCGAAATCCCGGCGTCTCACTGCATCGATTGACTCAGGATGAGTGAATAATCAAAATGCATTAGCATGATATTCACATGTATTAATGGCTTATGTTAATAAATAAATCAATAGCAACCCCTGTAACTCAGGGGAGGCTAAAGTGGACGCAAACAGAATGGGCAAAACCCCGGGTCAGTAACCAGTCTATGGAAATTTTTTTAAAAACAATTTAGTTGACGGTCGCGAGGATATGGTCGCTGGGCATGTCCATTGCCCTGGCCGCTGACGTTGATGCTGACCTGGTGGAATGAGATATACAATCGTCAGTGTTAATACCTGCATAACCCAGAACCTGCTGCAGCCACCTTGAAATAGTCTGAACCGACCTTCCTTTTTGTAGTTGTTGATTAATAAACAAAGCTGATTCCACACTTCTTAGGATTCTGGTGGCCTTGATAACATAGATGTGAGACCGTGTGGTATCCGAAAAATTATCTTAAATTCATGCCACCCCTGGTCTGCTCTGCTTGTGTAGACCAGAATGTAAAATGTAATGGCACCTGCAGCCAATTCCATCCTATCTAGCCACAGCGTTTGCAATGTTTGCCATCGTTGTGCTGATATTAGTGTCATAACTAAGGATGTAGCTGGAACCCCTTGGTGAAGTAATGTTCACACATTTTCAATAACCAACTGCATAATCTTGTAGTGGGAGAACTTGTGTCAAGATCTTTTTAACAACTCGATATCTGGGTTGAACCCGACAGAGTAGTTCCCTTTTGTTGCAGCTGTAGTGTCTCTATAACTGAATTATTGTCAAATACCATTTAAGAATGAAAATGTCAGTAATCTGTACTGTATTAAAAGTAACATTAACATTTAAACAAAATCACTTCTGATCCTCCTCAATAGGAATGTACTGCTTTTTTGGGTGCTATCCCTGCACTCTGCAGTGAGCACATTCATGGCTTGATGTGACAACCTGAGGCATAAGTCAATTGTGCATAGGCCGGTCTCCTGAACCACAGTTTGAACCAGCAAGTTTTTGTTTTTTGGAATAACCGTAAACCGTTGTGCCATTATGCCTGATGAAGCAGGCAACATGGCTGCTTAGCCAGTCCGACAGTACGAACCCAAGCAGGGTCTTGCTGACTGTTTTAAGACCCGGCTAATGAGGCAAAAAATGGAGGAAAACATAAAAGAACATTCCTCCTTTTGTATCGAGAATGTATTTATCCGCACTGTTGTGCCACATATTTTTGCAATCAGTGAATAAACATGCACCAACATGTCGATATTCGATGTAGTATTGAACCATACTTTCATAATACTTTGAGATCCAATACCTATTCTGTGTTGTCATCGATCTGAACTGGATGATACACCAGTGGCAAAGGAGATCAGGTAATTATTACAGGATACTTTTATTTGATTGCCATGTGACTAACATATGTCACCATCGTAGAGCAGCAACTTGAATTTGCGCATGTAGAATATGTATATTCGCTCAATAGCCCCTTACCCATGGGGTGCATCTAGTGTATATATTTAATTGATACCAACAATTGAAGAATTGGTAACTCATGCAAATCTCCAATACCTCCAACTAGAGATGGTATTCGGAACTTCTCACCTTAGAGTCCTTAGCATCAGTTTGTAATAACTAAATTCGACCGACCACACTACTGTAGCAAGTTTCAAGTTCAAGTTCAAATGAGTTTATTGTCATGTTCAGCAATGCTGAATACTGTTTTTTCATCATTGTGACTGAGGTAGCTTCAGCTGACAATAGCATAAGTTTGTTAACAATGGTCTAATTGTCCTTTGAGTGGTTGCTACTTACATAATATCAGTTCCTTGATTTGCTCAGCTGAAACACAGCTACTACATTGCCAATTACTCTTGATGAAAATAAAAGTCAGTTTAATACAGGTTGCTATTAACTCCAATCTCTTGCCACAGGGCGGAGTAAGGTTAATTAATAATTAAAGGTAAATCCCAATGACCAACGGACAGTTTATCCCATTCTGCAATGCTTTACTGTTATTAGTACAGTTATATTGTCTTTGATAACCTTTGTAATGGGATTTGCATAGCATGGATCTTTGACACTTATGGATCTGTTGTTAGTCAGGAAAAATAAGTTTTCATATACGGAAAGTTCATATGCCCGAAACTCTCCATTCTTCATAATAACATGCCACTCCTGCCTTATTCCGTGGGTGGTTTTCATGAGAACTTTTGCCCAATTTCCAAACCTTAACTTTAAAAAATAACCCTGACCATAATGCAAACTTGCTTGGAATGCTACGACTGTGCCTCAACCAGATGTTTTTATCCTTTGTGTGTTGTACAAAACATTACAACGTGTGAACAGTGCACTACCCATATTTTGGAAGTGCTAGAGCCATTTTGTTGAGTAGGGTTGATAAGGTGCATGGAATTTCTGAGCTATCATGCTGCCCCCAGCTCTAGTGAACCGCTAACTGCCGATGATCGCCTGGGGTGCGTTCTGAAACAATGACTTTTGCCCACCGTTGGCCTAATTGATTCATCTGCCAGGTTTTCTTCCCCTGTTGAATAGGCCTACCTGAATAACAGATTCAGTGGCTGGCTCTCACATCCCCCTGTTGGCGCTGTTCACTGCCGGCACATATGTGCTTTAGTATGTTCTATTGACTTCTTTAGAGCCTGGAGTCAGTTATATCTTGACCTTTTGCTCTTTCCTCCTCAGAGAGGGCGATTCGTAGGCAGCCCTAAACAGGTGCTGCCGCAGGCCGCAGGATACCTATACTGATAAAACCCATTGGACCTGTACCCAAATAGAATATTCTGCTGGGATGGCAACTTTGTTGTCAGGAAAAAAAGGTACCTCTGACACGTGCCCTTCATCCCTTGGGGTATGCCCCACGGCCATACCCTGAGACTCAGTGTCAGCAGGATACTGACCCGTCTTGGTCTCTGCCTCCAAGAGGGAGACCTGTAGCAGCTCTGTAACTGGAGCTGCTGGTGCGGCCTGCGGAGGTGGAACTTCTGTCTCACCCTACCATCAGAGTCGGTGTCCGAACTAATCCTCATCTATGAAGGTACTATCAAACAGTTCTCTACTAGATGCTGCTGACGCCTTTTTTGTTCAAGATGGCGCTGACACTCCTCCTGTTGGCGTGTGCCCTGCTGTAGCACTGTATGCAACAGTTGCTGTATTTGGGATAGTCATTTCAAACGCACTATCCAGCCCCGGTGATGAATCATCCCCCGACTACGTGGGCCTTGCTATCCAGCCACGGTGGAGAATCATCTCCCGACTCCATGGGAGTAGCAGATTTATGTGTGAACTTGAGCAACCCTGTCCCAGGCGTTGCTGGCGCCATCTTTCGTAAAGACCGGCGCTTATTGACATGAACAGCCCTGTACCAGGCGCTGCTAGCATGGCTCTCTCGTAGGCCGGTAATGTCACAAATGAAACAGCCCTGTATCCGGCGCTGCTGGCACGGCTCTCCCGTAGGCCGGCACTTTCATACATGAAGCAGCCCTGTCAGGCGCTGCTTGCGTAGCCTGTCCCATAGGCCCGCACTATTACACATGCAGCAGCCCTATCCCAGGCTCTGCTGGCGCGGCCTGCCCCATTGGCCCTCGCTATTACAGTGTAAGCTCACTAAGTCAACATTTTTTGTGTACAGCTTTACCTGTGAAGGGTTAAAACAATTCATAGCAACTTGTGCTAAACAACAAGGATTACATTGTCCGAGACATATGACAATAACGTTTTATGACTTTAACTTTGCCTTTAGCTTATAACTTTAAGAAAAACACTATAACATACATACATTTTATTATTAAGATAAACCCTTTGTAGCCCAACTCACCTGAGTCCAAATAGGGCTGAATGAGTCCCATTTTATTCCTTGCCTGGGGACCAATGTCTGTGAGCCACTGACCTGACCGCATTGTCAGTGGCTCTCGCGTTATTTCCTTGCCATTCCACGGCATCCCGGCAGGCTGGGAGCCGCTGACTGCCTTGTTAGCGGCTCTTTATCTCGCAGCCCGATCTTTTTAACGGTAATGCGCTTCCGCGGTCGGACTGGGTTTCCCCTCAGTCCATAACCGGTACACTCGTCGGGCTGCGAAACTAGCAGGAAAACCTCTGTGAAGAGAGGCTCCTGCCTGAAAAAACCTGGTAAGTAAAAACGAACTTACCTCTAGGTTTAACTTACTGCTGGCAGGAGCTCTGTCCTGCCAGTCTGGTGCTTGCGCCGGTGCGGCTGACGTACTGACGCGCATGTGGCCTAGACGGGGTTCTTCACGGAATCACTCACGTGACTCCGAAGTAAAATTGTCCCTAGTGTGTGTGTTAGATAGTGTTAGTGTACGGGGATCGCTGGTCGGAGCAGACTCGGTGGGCCGAAGGGCCTGTTTCCTTGCAGTATCTCTAAACGGAACTAAACTAAACTAAAAGTAGGTAAGTAATGATATAATGGTTGTCTGATTAGCAATACATCTTGCAATCCGCTTCACAATCTGTGGGATAATTTAGTAATTTTACTCTCAGGTCAGAAAAGTTGCCTTGATTTTCTTAGTTTCCATTCACTTTAATTTTCCATCCACTTCCATTCTGACTTCTGTAATTGGCTTCCTATACTGTTTCACTAACACTTAGCATAAACCTGAGGAAAAGCATCTTTCAAATTGGCACATTCCAACCTTCGGGAATCAACACTAGATCCACGCTTTCAGATAGTCACCATTCTAGTCACGAGTTCCCATTTTTAATGGTTAATTTATGTTCTTAATCTCCACAAAAGTACTTTGGAATTCAATCATCTCCTACTGTTTACATCTCCTTCAGACAAACCTTTACCACTCTCTCCCTGCTAGATAACCGCCACCCAGGTCAATCATTCTGCCCTGGTCCCCAAACTTATCACAAATCTTGTTCCCTTCATCCCTTCCTCCTTTCCTCATCTTAAAACTTGCTTCATTGAGCTGGATAGAGTGGATGTGGATGTGGAGAGAATGTTTCTACCAGTGGGAGAGTCTAGGGCCAGAGGTCATAGCCTCAGAATTAAATGACGTTCCTTTAGGAAGTGGGATGAGGAGGAGTGTTAAAGAAGGAACTGCAGATGCTGGAGAATCGAGGGTTACACAAAAGACTGGAGAATCTCAGCGGGTGTGCAGCAGCATCTAAGGAGCGAAGGAGATAGGCGACGTTTCGGGTCGAGACCCTTCTTCAGACTGGTCAGGGATGATGAGGAGGAATTGCCTTAGTCAGAGGGTGGTGAATCTCTGGAATTCAGCCACATACAGCAGTGGAGGCCAAGTCAATGGATATTTCTAAGGCAGAGGTAGATGGCTTCTTGATTAGTATGAGTGTCAGGGGTTATGGGGAGAAGGCGGGAGAATGGGGTTAAGAGTGGAAGCCATGATTGAATGGCGGAGTAGACGTGATGGGCTGAATGGCCTAATTCTTCTCCGATCACTTATGAACTTATGGACTTAATCTCTAACTTCTCCCAATGTTAATGAAAGGTCATCAGCCTGAAACGGTAACTCATGTGTCCCTCTCCACAGATACTACCTGACCCGCTGAGTATTTTTTGGCATTTAGTTGTTTATTTTACGTTAGATGTCTGGATTACCACATTGATCTTTCTGGTTTCTCCAATGGAGTGTCAACTTCACTGTGTTGATTGTCTACGTGTATGATTCTCGTTTCTCATCCATCCATTGCGCACATTCAGCTGCACATCTTATGTTAACACAGGGCTTCACAGATGTAATTTTGACAGGGCTTTCTTAAAACTCATGCATCTTTCATCTCTATAGTCATTATGGTGAAGGCTTTGACATATAGCTTTAAATATCTGACTTATGGAAAAAGCAAAATCCCAGTGCACAAAGCTTTATAATATTAACAATGTGACGTATTAACTGCATGGCAGCAATTCTGTGACTTTTATACTGTGTGGAGAGAAGTATTGACCTAATTAGTTTAATGTTCTTTCCTACTGGACAAACCACATCTGTAAATGCAATCAGAGCTCACCCGGGAATAATAGAAAAGTTAATCGGTCGGGACAATTTTAGTGTATTTTTATTTGAAGAAGCAATTAACACGTTTCTCATTGAGCACAAGTAGAAATAAGCAGCATTGATTTCAGATAGGCAAACTGCTTGGGCAGCACGGTGGCTCAGTGGTGGAGTTGCTGCCTTACAGTACCAGAGACCCAAGTTCGATCCTGACTACGGGGTGCAGTCTGTACAGAGCTTGTACATTCTCCCCGTGACCTCGTGGGTTTTCTCCGGGTGCTCCGGTTTCCTCCCACAGTCCAAAGACGTACAGGTTTGTAGGTTGATTGCTTTCGGTAAGAATTGTAAATTGTCTCTAGCGTGTAGGATTGTGCTAGTGTACAGGGATCGCTGGTCAGTGCAGATTTGGTGGGCCAAAGAACTTGTTTTCACTCTAAACTATATCCCTAATCTCAAAAATAACTTTAAGGTCATAACAGACAAGATGCAGCGGATGTAATATATATGGACTTTAGGAACCCAGATCCTAATATGGATATGGACCCAGTCTGATTAGACAATAGGTGCAGGAGTAGGCCATTCGGCCCTTCGAAGAAGGATCTTGACCCAGAAACGTCGCCTATTCCTTCTCTCCAGTGTTGCTGCCTGTCCGGCTGAGTTACTCCAGCTTTTTTGTGTCTATCTTTGTACTTTAGGAAAGTCCATTGGTATCACATGGAAGAGAACTGGATGGAAATAAGACGTATATAAATTAGAAGGAAGATAACAAAATGAATTAAAGATCGGTGCTAATGAAAAAAAGAGTGGAAGCCGAGGATCATTTTCAGAGTGTTTAAAAATTAACATTCAGAATCCGGTTCTGACACCCCATCTGTTCATATGTATATCAATGGTTTGGAGATGAGTTTATAATGAAGTTTGCTGATAACAGAAAACATGATCAAAAATATTGGCGGCACAGTGTCGCATCTGGTGGAGATGCTGCCTCACAACGCCAGAGATCCAGGTTCGATCCTGACCTATTACTTGTCCGAATGTATTCTTGCCTAGGTTGGCATCTCACTTGATGGATAATATACCCGACATGAGTCTTTGTAAATTTTATTATATTAAAGGAACGGCCTGTTTACTTGCATTCACACAGCATAGAAACAGGCCATCAGCCCAACTTGACCATGTCAACTAAGATGCCCCACCTAATATAGTCCCATCTATTGTCTAATTGTCTAATCTTTCCTATCCATGTATCTGTCCAAGTGTCTTTTAAATGCTGCTATAGCACTTGTGTCAACTCCCTCCTCTGACAGCTCACTCCATATACCCACCACCCTCTGGGTGATAAAGTTGCCTCTCAGGTTCCTATTGAATCTTTCCCTTCTTACTTTAAACCTATGTCCTCTGGTTCTTGATATCTTAGCTAAAAGACTCTTGGTATTCACCTTATCACTTCCCCTCATGATTTTATGTACCGCTACAAGATCACCCCTTTGTCTCCTGCGCTCCAAGTGATAGACAATAGACAATAGACAATAGGTGCAGGAGTAGGCCATTCGGCCCTTCGAGCCAGCACCACCATTCAATGTGATCATGGCTGATCATCCCCAATCAGTACCCCGTTCCTGCCTTCTCCCCATATCCCCTGACTCTACTATTTTTAAGAGCCCTATCTAGCTCTCTCTTGAAAGTATCCAGAGAACCTGCCTCCACCACCCTCTGAGGCAGAGAATTCCACAGACTCACCACTCTCTGTGAGAAAAAGTGTTTCATCATCTCTGTTCTAAATGGCTTATTCCTTATTCTTAAACTGTGGCCCTTGGTTCTGGACTCCCCCAACATCGGGAACATGTTTCCTGCCTCTAGCGTGCCCAAACCCTTAACAATCTTATATGTTGCAATGAGATATCCTCTCATGCTTCTAAACTCCAGAGTGTACAAGCCCAGCTGCTCCATTCTCTCAGCATATGACAGTCCCGCCATCCCGGGAATTAACCTTGTAAACCTATGCTGCACTCCCTCAATAGCAAGAATGTTCTTCCTCAAATTAGGGGACCAAAACTGCACACAATACTCTAGGTGTGGTTTCACTAGAGCTCTGTACAACTGCAGAAGGACCTCTTTGTCCCTATATTCGATTCCTCTTGTTATAAAGGCCAACATGCCATTCGCTTTCTTCACTGCCTGCTGTACTTGCATGCTTACTTTCATAGACTGATGTACAAGGATCCCCAGATCCCGTTGTACTTCCCCTTTTCCCATAGATATAGTCCTAGCCTGCCCAATCTCTCCTTGTAAATGAGGCCCTCAAGTCCTGGTAACATCCTCAGCTTCCTTACTCTAAGGTATAAAGTCTTAACATGTGATGAAAGAATGGGTCGACCGGGCTTGTATTCACGGGAATTTAGAAGGATGAGAGGGGATCTTATAGATACATGTAACATTCTTAAAGGATTGGACAGGCTAGATGCAGGAAAAAATGTTCCCGTTGTTGCGGGAGTCCAGAACCAGGGATCACAGTTTACGAATAAGGGATAGGCCATTTAGGACTGAGATGAGGAAAAACATTTTCACCCAGAGAGTTATGAATCTGTGGAATTCTCTGCCACAGAAGGCAATGGAGCTCAATTAGAAACATAGAAACATAGAAAACAGGTGCAGGAATAGGCCATTCGGCCCTTTGAGCCAGCACCACCATTCAATATGATTAGGGTTGATCATCCCATATCTGTACCCAGTTCCAGCTTTTTCCCCATATCCCTTGATTCCCTTAGCCCTGAGACCTAAATCTAACTCGCTCTTGAAAACAATGCATTGGATATTTTCAAGAGAGAGTAAGATTTAGCTCTTAGGGCTAAAGGAAACGAGGGATATGGGGAAGAAGCAGGAACGGGGTCCTGATTTTGGATGATCAGCCATGATCATATTGAATGGCGGTGCTGGCTCAAAGGGGCGAAAAGCCTACTCCTGCACCTATTTTCTATGTTTAACCTGCCCAACTGCTCCCTGTAGCTCTGGGTCCTTGAATCGTGCCAACATCCTCGTAAATCTTCTCTCTGACCTCTTTCCAGCTTAATGACATTCTTCCGAGAGCGGTATTTGTTTTACATCTCCTATCTTTTCTCAGAAAGTCAGTCCAGTGTCATAGAAAGGATACATATAAATAAGAACATTGAGATTTGTTCAGCCTTTAATAATAAATGAAATGACTGCCTCTGTATACCTAAAATGTTGCATATGTACAATATGAATCCAAATAGTTTGAAAATTTTTGACATGACCTTTTTACAAGCGCAGTAACGAGGAACCAAGTGTAAACTGGTCTGCTCCATCATGCGGTAAATTAGATAATAATTAGAGCATTAATGATGATCAAGATAGTTCACTTCATAATGGAGATTGTCCACAGTAAGATTACTATCCATTTCAATCGTTGCCTCTTAATGTGAGCCAGTAGGTACTGGCCGGATGTTATTTGCATCAATCTGCAAGTCTGATGGGTCCGTCACGGAAGAAAATGGCTTGGCATTGAGGGTTTCCACAATATTACATTTGCCCTGTACCTTTTCCTGCCTCAGACTAAGATTAATAGTCAAGTGGCATGTCATTTAAAACACACCGTGCGGCTGGGGAAATATTTGTTTCTGTTTGCAGTCTTCCGTTCTGATGGCTGTAAACACATTTGTGATGCTGTTCTTTATATTCTTACTCTGACCTTCTTGCCAAACCCTGCAAATGATAGATGGCGACCATTTACACTCCGCAGATAGTATGTAAACCATTCTTGGCTGCCAGACCATTTTGCTCAGGTTTGACAAGAGAATATTGGGAATGGCATCTTTATCTCTGCAGCCACAAAACTGCAACACATTTGACAAACGTTTACAACATTTCCAATCTTACATTACACTGGGCATATATGAAAAATAACATTTGAACCAGCTGCTTGGTAAATTTGCGGGTCACCATTAAATCTTAGTGAATATTTTAATGCTCAGATACCTCTGATAATTCACCTCATCACATGTCATACTTTTTTCGTTGCACTGAGTTCCGAATAATAAACTTGAAGGTTTTTAGTTTTAGGTACAGCACGGAAACAGCGGAGTCCGCACCAAACAGCGTTCCCCGCACGCTAACACTATCCTACACACTAGGGACAATTTACCGAAGTCAATTAACCTACAAACGTGTACGTCATTGGAGTGTGGGAGTAAAACAAAGCACCCGGAGAAAACCCACGCAGGTCACGGGGAGAATGTACAAGCTCCGTACAGACAGCACCCGTGGTCAGGCTCAAACCCTGGTCTCTGGTGCTGTAAGGCAGCAACTCTCCCGCTGTGCCACTGTGCACGTTTTGTACATCTTTTTGAACATTGAAAGGAAAGTGTCAGTGAGTTATCCTGTTGCCAGGTGTGGAGATTTCTTGATTAGTACGGGTGTCAGGGGTTAAAGGGGAGAAGGCAGGAGAATGAGGTTGAGAGGGAGAGATCGATCAGCCATGACTGAATGGCAGAGTATACTTGATGGGCCGAATGGCCTAATTTACTCCTAGAACTTATTGAATGCCATTTACAAGTCCACAGAGAGATTGTAATAATGTTCTGTGATGTGACTAAACTAATGTTAAGACATTTTTTGCAGTAACTTTTATTGAAGATATAAGGTTCATGACATTATAGAAACTTACAACACAAAAGAGAGCTACTTGCCCCATTCTGGTGATGCCAAACTAAAGTAGACTTCAGACTAAACCCACTCGGGCGGCTCTGTGGCTTAGCAGTAGAGTTGCTGCCTTACAGTGCCAGAGGCGCGGGTTCGATCCTGACTACGGGTTGCTTGTCTTTACTGAGTTTCTACATTCTCCCTGTGACCTTGTGTGTTTTCTCCAGGTTCTCTGGTTTCCTCCCACACTCCAAAGACGTACAAGTTTGGCTTTGGTAAGTTGCAAAATTATTCCTAGTGTATTTAGGCTAGCGTACGCTGGTCGGCGCTGACTCGGTGGGTCCGAAGGGCACTGTTCCCGCGCTGTATCTCGAAAGTCTAATGTCTAAAGCCGCTCGCCAAGACTTGGCTTGTAACCCTGCAGGTTCAACTATTGAAGTGCTCATCCCAGTATATTTTATATGGTGATGGTCTCTGCCGTGCACCAGCCTTTCAGGCAGTGAGCTGCAAACCACCAACACTCATTAGTTTGAAATTACTTTCCCTCAAATCCACTCTAATAATGCAATTAATTTCAATCTATGCAGTTCAGTTTCTGACCTCTCTGCTCAGGGAAATAGACCCGTTATATTTACCCTGCTAAAGACACTCATAATTAGTACACCTCACCAAAGTTAAGTCTCCTCTGGTATTCTTCATTCCAGAACACCCCCCCACTTTAGACTTTGGTGATACAGTCCGTCAAAAAGGCCATTCAGCCCACCGAGTCTGTGCCGACCAGCGATCACCCCACAAACACACGAGCACCGTCCCACACACTGGGACAATTTACAATTTTTACCGAAGCCAATTAACCTACAAACATGTACGTCTTTGGAGTGTGGGAGGAGACCGGAGCACCCGGAGAAAACCCACGCAGGACACGGGGAGAACATACAAACTCTATACAGGCAGCACCCACGGTCGGGATCGAACCCGGGTCTCTGGCAGCAACTCTACCGCTGCGCCAATGTGCCGCCCCCTTATGCGCCTCACCAAGTTTCTTGTAAACGTTGTTATAGTACCTGAATCAACAATCGCCTCTGGCGGCTCGCTCCATATATCTCTCCCCACAACCGTAATTTTCCAGTACCTGCAAAACTCATATAATTCTGATCTGCATCCTCTCCTGTGCTTCTTATTATCTGGTGGCCAGAACATACTCTATCTGTGGACTACAAATGTTTGATGAAGTCCTCACATCACCTCATTGTATTCAATGTATCCATTGTATTCATTTCATTCCATCGAGATGGAGGTGTGGACTTGAAAACCGTGACCACCGTGTTCAAGAATTGCTTTTTCTCAGCACCAATCAAGCCCTTACACACCACACAATGGTGGCAGGGTGGCGCACGCCTTACAGCGCCAGAGACCCGGGTTAGATCCAGTCTACGGGTACTTGTCTGTACGAGTTTGTACATTCTCCCCGTGCACTGCGCGAGTTTTCTCCGAGATGTCCGGTTTCCACCCGCACTCCAAAGACGTACAGGTTTGTAGGTTAATTGGCTTTGGTAACATTGTGAATTGTCCCTAGTGTGTAGGATAGTGCTAGTGTACGGGGATCGCTGGTCTGCACGGACTCGGCGGGCCGAAGGGCCTGTTTCCACGCTGTATCTCTAAAGTCTAAAGACAATTAAACACTAGAAGCAGAAACTAAGGACTGGTTAATACACAGAAGGACACAAAATGCTGGAGTAACTCAGCGGGTCAGGCAGCATCTCTGGAGAACATGGTAGAGGTTTCAGGTCAAGACCCTTCTTCAGTCTCTCGACCCTCTCTTGACTCCGTCGACCACTGAATTCCTTTCACTGTCAGAATTCCTTTCACTCTCTCCTGTCTTTTTGGCTGCCATTCGTTCTGGAAGGCCGGAGTCGCCTTCCACTTCCCTCTGGAAGGCGACTCCGGATTGTCAAAGCTGCCACAGCCAGACATAAAAACAGTTTTTATCCACGAGTAGTTGCTCTACTCAACAGCCAAAAATCTGTAGCCTCCCTTCAATCTGGTATTTTGTTGGTTCGAATGCTTGATCAATGGTGTTTTATCATTAACGTTTTATTATTATTAGTGTTTAGTGTTTTCTGAGTCATTCGTAACTGTCACTGTATGTCATGTTGTTACTTGTGGGCGGAGCACCAAGGCAAATTCCTTGTATGTGAATACTTGGCCAATAAACGTACTTGCTTACTTGCGTCAATCCTTTAGATTTATGGGGTGACCGCTTTCTGGGATGTGTAAACTTAAATCTCTCAAAAGCACGATAGTAATGCCAAATGATACCCAAGTTCTGAAGTCTGTGTCTGGAGCTCAATGCTACTGCTCCAAGATGGACTTCCCACACGACACAGGGTAACATTCTACCCAATGACCTACTCTCCCAGGAGTGATTACTGGAAGAGGAAGTAAGATTCCGCTACTCCGCTTAATTAACTCTGAGCCGTTTAATTGAACTGATCACAGCGTTTACTTCTTTATTTATCTTGCCCTATTCAGTAAGTACCAAGCAGTATTTATTTCCCCTGCTCCATTGCATTCCTTTGCTCAAGTGTCAAGAGAGTGATGCGTGCCGAAAATGCAACAATGAAATGGTTGTATCGGAAGCAACTGCAGTTGCTGGTTTATAGCGAAGATAGACACGGAGCGCTGGATTAACACAGCGGGCCAGGCTGCATCTCTGGAGAAAAAGAATGGGTGACGTTTCGGGTCGGAACCCTTATTTAGACCCGGTTCTGACACGAAACATCACCCATCCTTTTCCTCCAGAGATGCTGCCTGACCCGCTGAGTTACTTCAGCTCTTAGTGTGTATCTTCACAATGAAGATCGTACTCGCGGCAGCAACACAGTAGCTGTCAACATGGTGCTCATAGATAACACAATAAATAAAAGACAGTTCAGTACATTTCAAAATGCAAACCAAAAGCCCGATCCCGAGTGCAATGAAGACAGTTCGTAATTCATTGTTGAGTTGGTGTTTGTAGTGTTGGGAAGAAGCTGCTCCAGAACCTGGTGGTCACGGTTTTCACACTCCTGTGCCTCCTTCCAGATCGCAGGAGTTAAGAGAGTGTGGCAAGGGTGGTGTGGGTCTCTGATGATGCTGGCTGCCTTTTTGAGGCAGCGACTCCTCTAGATCCTTTCATTGGTGGGGAGGTCAGTACCCATGATGGACCAGGCAGCGTCCATAATTATTTGTATTCTTCTAACAATTTGGGCATTCAAATTGCAGAAACCGTGCCATGATGCCGCCGGTCAATATGCTCTCTACCGTACTATTCACTGAATTTCCAACCATTCCACACTTTGGAAGATGCACTCCATCAAAACTACGCTCTAGGTGTCCACTACAGTTTAGGGGGTGGCACGGTGGTGCAGCTGTGGAGCTACTGCCTTACAGCGCCAGAGACCCGGGTTCAATCCTGACTCCGGGTGCTTGTCTGTCGGGAGTTTGTACATTCTCCCCGTGACCTGCGCGGGTTTTCTCCGGGATCTCCGGTTTCCTCCCACACTACAAAGACCGACGGGATTGTAGGTTAATTGGCTTGGCATAATTGTACATTGTCCCTAGTGTGTGTAGGATAGTGTAAGTGTGCGGGGATCGCTGGTTGGTGTGGACTCGGTGGGCCGAAGGGTTTGTTTTCGTGCTGTATCTCTAAACTGAACTAAATGTGTTGGCCGATTTATACCATATTGGTTTTAAAACACAAATGAAACATTATTTGTTGCTTTTTATTGACATATAACGACATACAAAATAACCACTTTTATGTTATACTTTCATAAGCCAAAGCTTCTCAAGCTGTCATTTTTATTTTGCCTTTCTGTACCAGAAATACATAACAATATGTAATGAAATAAATAAGCGAGCCATAGGTCTATTTTTGATTTGAGAGAAGAAAGATGCTGAAGTCATCACTCTTTCTGTGAAAATATTGCTTCAATATTCTGAAATTCCGTTAGGATCATGGAATAAGAGAGGTTAAATTGTAACATCCCATCTCACAGCTGAGAAAGCTGTGCAGCATACAACCCAACGGTATGAACATTGACTTCTCTAACCAAGTAACCCTTACTTTCCCTCTCTCTCCATCCCTCCCCCATCCTAGTTCTCTGACCAGTCTGACTGTCTTCCTAATTATATTTTATTTTTGTATGCTTCTTTGTCACCTTCTCCTGGCTAACAATGATCCATTCCACATTTTCCTTGAGCTTCATCCCCTTTGATTTCACACCTTACCCTACCATATCTCTGCATCTCCCTCTCCCCTGACTAAAGGATGTCGACCTGAAGCGTCACCCTTTCCTTCTATCCAAAGATGCTGCCAGTCTCGCTGAGTTACTCCAGATTTTGTGTCCTTCTGAAAGAAACAGCCGTGATTCTAGCTTTCAGTATGAGCACTGTGGATCTCGCATGTGGATGTACTTAATTTGGAAGCATAAATAAATCAAGCTGAAGATTTTTGCAAAATAAGAGAAATAATAGTGAGGTTTTTTTGCTAATGACTGAATTGTTCCCACACAATAGCATCATCTTATACTCAATGCAGGCTCCATCTTTAATGGTGCAAGGTCTTGCTCTTATTTGTACCTTGCATGGTTTAAAATGCCAAATATTCAAAATTAGTCTCCAGTCAATAGAGTCATAGAATGATATAGCGTGGAAACATGCCCTTCGACCCAACGTGCCCTCGCCGACCAACATGTATGTCCCAGCTACACGTCCCAGCTGCCTGCGTTTGGCCCATATCCCTCCAAACCTGTCCTATGATGAACCTGTCTAATTATCTCTGAAACATAATAGTCTCTGCCTCAACTACCTCCTCTGGTAGCTTGTACCATACGCCCACCACCCTTTGTGTGAAAAAGTTACCCCTCAGATTCATCTTAAATATTTCCCCCTTCACCCTAAACCTATGTCTTCTGGTTCTTGACACCCCTACTCTGAGCAGGAGACTCTGTGTTTACCCGATCTATTCATCTCATTATTTTATACACCCATATAAATTAAATATTGGAGAATACAAAGGATGTTGCTTACTCCCTATTAAAAGGCGAAATATTACAAAGTCCTTGCCTAACATGTTGTGGCTGTATTTTCTCAGAGCATTTTTAAATTAAATTTAAATAAACTATATAAAAGCATAAATTGCATTAAATATGAATTCATGTTTAGTTTAGTACAGAGATATAACCATATATAACCATATAACAATTACATCACGGAAACAGGCCCTCTCGGCCGTTCCAGTCCGTGCCGACCATTTGTTTTCCCCTAGTCCCATCTACCTGCACTCAGACCATACCCCTCCATTCCCTTCACGTCCATATACCTATCCACTTTACTCTTAAATGTTAAAATCGATCCTGCCTCCACCACCTCTGCTGGAAGCTCATTCCACACAGCCACCACCCAGATATAGCATGGAAACAGGCCCTTCGGCCCACCAAGTCCATGCCAACTATCAATCGCCCGTTCACACTAGTTTTATGTTATCCTACTTCAATTCCCTACACACTAGGGACAATTGAGCCTACAAACCTGCACGTCTTTGGAAAGTGGGAGAAAACCGAAGCATCCGGAGAAAACCCGCGTGGTGACAGTTCGCACCCAAAACTGGGTTTCTGATGCTCTGAGACAGCAGCTCTACCTCTGCGTGACTGTGCCACCTAAAATGTAATATAGATACACGATAAAGGAATAACATTTAGCGCAAGGTAAAGCCAGCATAGGTTGAAGATGTGCAGGAAGGAACCGCACATGCTGGTTTAAACTGAAAGACACAAAATGCTGGAGTAACTCAGTGGGACAGGCAGCATCTCTGGAGAGAAGGAATGGGTAACGTTTTCGGGTCGAGATCCTTCTTCAGACTGCAGATCGCAGTTGTTCAAGCATTTTCTCAAGGACAACTCCTGTGAGCCAAAATAATTGAAAAATTATGAATTAACAATCATGCAATTAAACAGTAGCCTTTGAACCTTTAAAGAATCAGATAGAATATTAAATCTAACTCACTGGGTACTTGAATGGCCAGGAATTACCTAATTCAATCAGCAATACCGTAACATAACAGGCTTTGACAGGCTCCTAATTAGCAAGCAATCTGCTATATTAAAAATCATAAATATTCTGGCACTAATATGCACATGACGAAATTAGAACGTATTATTGCCTACCTACAGTACATCATCCGTGTGTAGGGAGCATTGTCGAAGAATATTGGGCAATTCATTGCAAGCAAGGAATTTATCATTCTACAATCATCATCAAGTATTAATCAGTTGTTGACAAGTATTAAAACGGTGGTAACATTTATACAGATTCATTATCTCAGTGCCTATCAGAGAAGGAGTGGGAAAAGTATCTTTAAAGCCTTCAGAATTGGAAAATAAAAAATGTATTTGAATCTGTAGATCAAAGGCTGCTCTTTCTTTATTATAGTTCTACACTAGTTCTACTCTGATTGCACTATAACAAAGCCATAAAATGCAGGTGGGTTGATTGCAAGATGCAGAATGCACGCAGGCCCTTCGGCCCACCAGGTCCATGCCGACCATCGGTCACCCGTTCACACTAGTTCCATGTTATCCCACTTTTGCATCCACTCCCGACACATTAGGGGTGATTTACGGAGGCCAATTAACCTACAAACTTTGGAACGTGGGTGGAAACCGGAGCATCCGGTTCACACAAAGTGTGATGGGCATGTAGAACGAGCTGCCGGAGGGGGTACTATGGCAACGTTTAAGAAGCAATTGGACAGGTACATGGATAGGACAGGCTTAGAGGGATATGGGCCAAATGCAGGCACGTGAGTCAAGTGTAGATGGGACGTGTTGGTCGGTGTGGGCAAGTTGGGCTGAGCGTGGGCAAGTTTCCACTCGGTATCATTCTATGATCTATGATCCGGAGGAAGCTCATGCGGATAAATTGGCAGAACGTGCAAACTCCACACAGACAGCACCTGAGGTCAGGATAGAACCCTGGTGTCTGGTGCTCTGAGGCAGCAGCTCTACCCGCTGTGCCAATGTGCCAGTCCTAATCCTGTTTGTCATCTCCACATTAAGAACGATATAAGTGAGCTGAACTTGCTGCTATGTTTACAACTAATTGACCTTTTGAGAATAAAACATGGTGAACTGGCTTCTGAAACATAACAGTTCTGCATGACAACAGACCAGTTAATGTCATAAGGTAGACAAAAATGTTGGAGAAACTCAGCGGGTGAGGCAGCATCTATGGAGCGAAAGAAATAGGCAATGTTTCGGGTCGAGACCCTTCTTTAGACTCCTGAAGAAGGGTCTCGACCCGAAACTTCGCCTATTTCCTTCGCTCCATAGATGCTGCCTCACCCGTTGAGTTTCTCTCGCATTTTTGTCTACCTTCGATTTTCCAACATCTGCAGTTCCTTCTTAAACAGTCAATGTCATAATGTCATGGGTGTGACACAACCATCTCCACCCAAAACACAGCAAAATAAAACCCTTGCATAGAGCACAGTGCTGGAGTAACTCAGCAGGCCAGGCAGCATCTCTGGAGGTGGAGAGGTGATGCTCCGGGTCGAGACCCTGAACAAAAGTCTAATTCAGCTCCAAGCTGTCAAAGCCTTTGAATGCATAGAATATCCAAAATCATTAAAAAAAATTTTTTTTTTAAATCTGTGAAGCAATTAAAAAAAATTTAAAAACTGAATGGAAAAGAGAAACATCTTTATGTGATTTAAATGTTTAGGCTAGTTTTAATTAATTGATTAAAAAAAAAAGTTAATTAACCTGCACCCTTTTCTGAGTACACAAAAAGCTGGAGAAACTCAGCGGGTGCAGCAGCATCTAAGGAGCGAAGGAGATAGGCGACGTTTCGGGTCGAGACCCTTCTTCAGACTGGTCAGGGATCAGGGAAACGAGAGATATAGACGGTGATGTGGAGAGATAAGGAACAATGAGTGAAAGATATGCAAAAAAGTATCGGTGATAAAGGGAACAAGCCATTGTAAGCTGTTTGTGGTGTGAAAATGAGAAGCTGGTGCGACTGGGGTGGGGGAGGGAGGTAGAGATAGAGGGAATGTCAGGGCCCGAGGGCTGAGGGAGAGGTGGGAAGGGGAGGAGACAGCAAGGGTTAACAGAATTGAGAAAATTCAATATTCAAGCCCAAAGGATGCAGACTCCCCAAGCGGAATATGAGGTGCTGTTCCTCCAGCTTGCGGTGTTGCTCACTCTGGCCGTGGAGGAGGCCCAGGACCGAGAGGTCGGATGTGGAATGGGAGGGGGAGTTGAAGTGCTGAGCCACCGGGAGGTCGGGTTGGTTATTGCGGACCGAGCGGAGGTGTTCGGCGAAGCGATCGCCAAGCCTCCGCTTGGTCTCACCGATATAGATTATCTTTTCCTGAGTGTTGTCCAACCAAGTGCAAGATGAGTGGTGTCGGAAGGAACCACAGATGCTGCTTTATACCGAAGGTAGACACAAAATGCTGGAGTAACTCAGCGGGCCAGGTCAGCATCTCTGGAGAAAAGGAATAGGTGGCGTTTCGGGTCGAGACTCTTCTCCGGGATGAGTGTGCTGAGGAATAAATACAAGCTTGCACTCTGCTGCAGGACATCACGAGGAATCTGGATGCTGGAGCACAGTCAGAGAATTGAAGGCACACCTCAGCTAGCAGTATCAGGGTGACACAGTGGTGCAGCTGGTAGAGTTGCTGCCTCACAGCGTCGGAGACCCAGGTTCGATCCTGACCACGTGTGCTGTCTGTACGGAGTTTGCAAGCTCACCTAGTGACCGTGTGAGTCCCAAGATATCGGAGGGAGATGAGAGACTGCTTAGTGACTGCAACTGGGACCATCGAGTCTACTCCACCATTCAATCATGGCTGATCTACCTTTCCCCTCTCAACCCCATTCACCTGCCTTCATCCCTCAACGAAGATTATGGTGATTAGTGCAGGTGTCAGAGGTTATGAGGAGAAGGCAGGAGAATGGGGTTAGGAGGGAGAGATAGATCAGCCATGAATGAATGGTGGAGTAAACTTGATGGGCCGAATATCCTAATTCTGCTCCTATCACTTATGAACATAGGAATTTTTAACCCCTGACACCCGTAGTAATCAGTAAATCAATAACGACTACTATTCTAAGGGGTTCTCAACAATGCCCTTCCAGGCGCAACTTCTAAAGTAAAGTTGCATGGCAATTACATTATTTAGTGTGTGCGGGACACAGAAATATCAGTAGACGTACAAACACTGAGTACAAGGGATGTGTCCCGTCGAATTTGCCGAATGGGCTGAAGTGTCATATCACATTTCACTAAAATATGCCCGTTTTCAGTTGAGCGGCACTGAAAAAGACTATGCAGTGCAATTGAATTTCACAGCAAGTGTACTCTTACCATTGCTGTGGGTTTTTTAAATAACCAAGAGTTATACAAGAATGTGTAACTTATCTAATTATTTGCGTCTTTAGTTCCTCCTGGCAATAAGCACTATTACCTAGCGGGCAACGTATAAACAAAAGGGGGTTGTTACTAATTAATATTAGATGCAGGGACTATAACCATTGGACTTGCCTAGTCGTGCTTTCCACATCATTAGCTGGTTAATATGTTCTCTAAATGAGTATTAACTGCTCATGCCCAAAGGCCAACATTGCTGCATGCTTTCTGTCTCCAACATAGGTTGGTTTCAGGCCCTTTGCAAATTTAACTATGAAAAAAATAACTGGAACAATATGCAAAGTACCACATCCAGGGCACATTTGTGCAAATTAATTTAAAATTACTAATTTTGCTCTGGACTTTTCATTCGTATCCCTCACACGTTGGGCCACCCTGATCACTGCGTGGAGCGGCATGGTGGCGCAGCAGTTGAGTTGCTGCCTTACAGCGCCAGAGACCCGGGTTCGATCCTGACTACGGTCGCTGTCTGTACGTTCTCCCCGTGACCACATGGGTTTTCTCCGGGCGCTCCGGTTTCCTCCCACACTCCAAAGACGTGCAGGTTTGTAGGTTGATTTGGCTGTGGTAACAATTGTAAATTGTCCCTAATGGATAGGATATTTTTATTGTGTGCAGGGATCACTGGTCGGCGGGGACTCGGTGTGTTAATCCTGGCGAGATTGGAGAGACTAGGACTCTAAAATCGAGTAAAGGCTTCAGGTCTGCAAGGCCATTTGGTCAATTTGAAAGTGCTGTAGAACTGGGACAAGCTGCAGAGTGGTACCGGTTTGTCTAGAGCCCAGATCTGAGCTGCAGGAAGAGAATGGGAACATCTGCAGACCCTGGTAATTAGGTGCAAAATGCATAGAATGGATTGGATGACTGCAAACCAGACATACATATTGTAAATAATTGTAAATAACGTTGCAAAGCTTTATGTTACTGAATGTTGATTGGATGAAGTATTGAGCCTTGTCTGGTTTTCTTGCATATCAGGGTAAATGTTGCGAGGTTCGCTTCCTCCGAGAAACACTGTTTGAATACAATGTATTAGCCACTGTACTATTGGGTTAGGGAAATGTCTGTTATGTATGGGGTTAATCGATATCTGTACTTGGATTGTAAAGAGACCACCCCCATGTGGTTCGGCCCCGTGAGATCCAGGGACCTATAAAAGTCCGCTGCCACGAGTTCCTGCGACGATCTTCTGGGAGAGCGCTTGGGACTGCGTGACCTTCTGGAGTATCTCTGTTTGAGCGAGGCCTAGAGGGCTTGATCAGGCAGATACGAGGATCGAACCCGCGGTGGTTAGGTACAGAAGTTTGGAACTGTAATTGTGTTTTGTCAAAATAAAGATAAGTTGCGCAAGTGGGAGGAGGCTTAGAACAAGCAATTTACAGGTGGGTTGAACGGCCTGTTTCCGCACTGTAACTCTAGATTAAAACTAAACAAACTTGCTCAACGTTTATGCCGCTGAGCAGGCCAGAAGCACAATCCAAATTGTATTTCGTTATTCAAATTGACTTCACCTTACTTGGGAATTGATCCAAGTTTTGACGTGTTGGTCATTAATCTGCCCAGAGCGGATTACATTTTCCAAAAAACAAATTCTCCTGAAGTTACTGAAACCTTTGGACTCTTGTAAAGCCAAACCTTCCAGCTCTGCAAGTGGATAAGAAGCTTTCTTAACTAATTGGATATTTTGTTACTTCTAAAATGGACTGAAGCATTCAACCACTGAGCAATTCTTTTCAAAAATTGGCCAGCACCAGCTTGCTCGTTTTTTTTTTTGAAATGTGTTTTTAGTTTAAGATTAGTTTACTTTATTGTCACGTATACCGAGGTTCAGTGAAAAGCTTTTTGATGAGTGCTAACCAGTCAACCAAAGGACTTACATGATTACATCCATTGCCATCTACAATGCACCGATACAAGATAAAGGGAATAACATTTAGTGCAAGATAATGTCCAGTAAAATCCAATTAAAGATAGGATGAGGGTCTCCAATGATTGTAGCTCAGGGCTGCTATCTAGTTGGTGATAGGGTAGAAACATAGAAAATAGATGCAGGAATAGGACATTCGGCCCTTCGAGCCAGCACCGCCATTCAATATGATCATGGCTGATAATCCAGAATCTGCACCCTGTTCCTGCTTCTCCCCATATCCCTCGACTCTGTTAGCCCTAAGAGCTATATCTAACTCTCTCTTGAATACATCCAGTGAATAGCCCCCCACTGCCTTCTGTGGCAGAGAATTCCGCAGATTCACAACTCTCTAGGTGAAAAAGATTTTCCTCATCTCAGTCCTAAATGGCCTACCCCTTATTCATAAACTGTGACCCCTGGCTATGGACTCTCCCAACATGGGGAACATTTTTCCTGCATTTAGCCTGTCCAATCCCTTAAGAATGTTATATGTTTCTATAAGATCCCCACTCATCCTTCTAAATTCTAGTGAGTATAAGCCCAGTCGATCCATTCTTTTGGATGGAGGATTGAGTCCTTGAATCTGGAGGTATGCGTTTTCATACTTCTGTACCTCTTGCTTGATGCTGGTGTAGGGGGAATAGAGGGAGTGACCAGGTTGAGGCTGGCTCTTGCTTGATGCTGGTGGCCTTGCCAAGGCAGCATGAAGTGTCGTTGGAGTCAATGGAAGGGAGGTTGGATTGTGTGATGGTCTGGGCTGCATCCACAATTCTCTGTAATTTCTTGCAGTCTTTACAATAATACATAAGGAATTTTCCAATTAGGAAGAAATTACTCGAGTGAATTAAGAATGGTGCTTGTAGTTTTATAATAAGCAACCCAGACCATGTGATCTCATTTGCTTTTGAAACTTAAGACAATTATCTTTGTGGCCTAATTTTGAGCCAATTGATAGCTTTTCATGTGATTTCTTTTCACTTTTGAGGGATTGCTGAATAGCCACAAAAAGGCCTTGTTTTTTTTCTTTCTGATCTATTTAACTTTGTTACTAATTAAATAGCTTAATAACTTGAAGCCTTTGGCAAAATCTGTAGAATCAGTAGTGCAGACCAGATTTCACTTGTCATCTTTTTAAAAATGCTGTTCATCAAGACCTTGCAATCAAATGTATTCAGTCTGCCATTTTTTAAACTGACAGAAATCAGATAAACTTAGTTTAATAGTTACAGCCTATATTCAGAAGATAGACACAAAAAAGATGGAGTAAAGGGAGCTGTCCCACTGCGGCGACCTAATCTGCGAGTTTAGAAGAGTTTGCCCTCGACTCAAACTCGCAGCATGGTCGACACGTGGTCCTAGGCGGTCCTATGAGGTCACTGGAACTCTCCTTCATGCTCGAGGGACGTTCCCGCTTACTCGCGGCCTCAGTTTGGTCGAGGTTAAATTTTCAGCATGTTGAAGCATTTTCCGCAAGTAAAAATTGGTCGGCATGGTTCTTTTGAATTCGTAGTGCAGTGGAGTGGGGCCGCTAATTAGTTACAGGCAGTTGAGGGCAGCTGTAGGCAATCTCCATCGCTGACCGGTCATTTTAATTGGCTCATTGGAGTTTTACGGACCAAGGAAAACCGACCAGTAATTTAAATGCCAGCTAAACTTTATTATAAGTTGTCTGGCTTCTTAAAAGTGTCTCCACTCCATCTCTTCCCCTTCTCTCCCGCTCTCTCCCCCCTCCGCGCTCTCTAAAGGACTTACCGTACACTGTGGAGCCGTCTTAATTACCTTCCTGTTCATCGCGGGTGTGAATTTCAGACAACGCTCCTTGCTTTCCTTGGCCCACGTCTTTGCGATGTGTTTGTGCGTGTGTGCGTGTGCAGCCGGTCGATCCAGGCTCGCGGTTTCATCGCAGATGGTCGATCGAGCTCGAGGTTTTTCAGGCGAGTGCCCTCGAGCTAGAAGGTCGAAGACAGTCACGGAAAGGTAGCGTCAGTGGGACAGGCCCTTTAACTCAGCGGGTCAGGCAGCATCTCTGGAGAAAAGCAGTGGGTGAGGTTTCGTGTTGGGACCAAATGTCACCTATTCCTTTTCTCCAGAGATGCTGTCTGACCCGCAGAGTTACTCCAGCTTTTTGTGTTTATTTTGTGTCTATCATCTGCAGTATCTTCCTGCACATTCGGTCTATATGCAGGTGTGCTATGTTCTAAATGCAATGCTTGTTTAAATGCAAAGCCTTAAAATATTGGATCTTTGTAGCCAGGGCTAAAATTATCCAGGGCACACAAAAAGCTGGAGAAACTCAACGTGTGCAGCAGCATCTAAGGAGCGAAGGAGATAGGCAACATTTCGGGCTGAAACCTGATGGGAGGTGAAATTAGCCAGGACTAGGAAAGAGGGAAATTCAGTTTGATTCAGTTTGGAGATACAGCGTGGAAACAAGTCCTTTAGCCCACTGAGTCAACGGCAACCATCACGCATCACATGTTCACACTAGTTCTTATGCTATCCCACTTTTGCAACCACTCCCTACAGGATAGGGGGAATTATACAAAGGTCAATTAAGCTGCAAACCTGCAAATCTTTCGGATGTGGAACCAGAGGACTTAGGTTTAAGGTGAAGGGGAAAAGATTTAATAGGAAAATCTGAGGGACTGTTTTTTCACACAAAGGGTGGTGGGTGTATGGAACGAGCTGCCAGAGGAGGTAGTTGAGGCAGGGACTATCGTAACATTTAAGAAACAATTAGACAGGTACATGGATAGGACAGGTTTAGAGCGATATGGGGCAAAACGAGGGCATGCGGGACTAGCGTAGATGGGACATGTTGGTCAGTGTGGGCAAGTGGGGCTGAAGGGCCTGTTTCCACGCAGTATGACTCTATGATTCTACATGGGAGGAAACCCACATGATCACAGGGAGAACGTGCAAACTCCACACAGACAGCACCCAAGGTCAAGATCAAACTGGGTCTCTAGCCTGTGAGGCAGCAGCACTACCAGCTGCACCACTGTGCCACCCAATTATTTGGATTTTTTTGCACATTAAAGGCGGTAGTCTATTTGATATAATAGTGTGCAATCTAATAAATAATCTCCTTGGGGACTTTGGGAAAAATGACTAAATCTTTTCAAAAATATTCTTTGATTTTTTAAAAAATCCTGATTTGCATCTACAATTGAGACTTCCATTCTAGTGATCACTTTCAAAGTACTCATTTTTGGAAAGGTTTCACTAAGTTCTTTCAATTCATTGAACGTTCTTGTTTGGTTTGAAATTCAATGGTTCTTATCCTTCCCCACATTTGCTTTCCCATTACATATATAGAATGTAAAATTACATGAGTGCACTACTAGGAAATCAAGAGATCTTCAAACGGTCTGCCTGCAACATTACTTTATTAAAATTTAGAAACAAGGAACTGCAGATGCTGGTTTACATAAAAGTACACAAAGTTCTGGAGTAACTCAGCTGGTCATCTCAGGAGTGACTATTGGACACGCTCTAGGCATGCAATGTTTGAATAAATTATAAATTGCAAGGCAATGGAGGAACATTGTATGTTGGGTCATTTCAATAACTCTCGTGAGATAGAAGAAGATGAAGATTGCTAATGGATTATTCGCAGAGAATGCCTTTCATGACATCGAGTGATACAGGTGTGGAAACAGGCCTTTTGGCCCAACTTGCCCACACCAACCAGCATGTCCCATCTACACTAGTCCCACTTGACTGTCTTTGACCCATACCCTTCTAAACCTGTCCTCTCCATGCACCTGGCTAATTGCTTCTTCAACATTGCAATAGTCCTTGTCTCAACTACCTCCTCCAGCATCTCGTTTCATGCATCCACCACGCTCTGTGTGAAAAAGATAACCCTCAGATTTCTGTAGAATCTGTCCCCTTCACCTTAAACCTATGCCCTCTGGTTCTTGACACATTGTAAGGTCACATCGTGCTAAGGGTCAAGAATGTTTAATTAACATATGTACTGGTAACAGAACAATGACATTCTTACTTGCTGCTGCTTTATAAGCCCATTAATTCAATAACTCACAATGCAATAAATTAATAATCAGTAATGGACAGTAACCAGTTTATAATTATTCAAAACTGAAGTCCATAGTGCAACCTAAATGAAGTCCATGGTATATTTTAGTTGCAGAAATATTGTTGTGGTTAGTGTTATGAAGTGCTCAAAATCTTGATGGTTACTGGGAAGAAGCTGCTCTTGAACCTGGAGGTCACAGTTTTAGAGACTGCTTTATCTTTTTCCTGCTGGCAGTAGCAAGATGAGAGTGTGTCCAGGGTGTTGTGGTCTTTGATGGTGTTAGCCTTTATTTCTGGCAGTGCCTCCCGTCGCTCCCTACGGCAAGGTGGTGCAGTGGCAGAGTTGCTGCCTTCCAGCGCCAGGGACCCAGGTTCGATCCTGACTATGGGTGCTGTCTGTACGGAGTTTGTACGTTCTCCCCATGATCACGAGGATTTTCCCCCGGGTGCTCCGGTTTCCCAACCCGCTCCAAAAATGTACAGGTTTGTAGGCTAATGGGCTTCGGCAAAGATTGTAACTGGTCCCTGCTGTGTAGGATAGTGCTAGTGTACGGGGATCGCTGTGTACAAGGACTGTGCCAAAGGGCCTGTTTCCATGCTGTATCTCTAAAGTAAAGTTCCTGGGTGTTTAAAATGACATGATGGAATTGTGGACGCAGCCCAGACCATCACACAAGCCCCATCCTCCCTTCTATTGGCTCCATTTATACCTCACCCTGCCTCGGCAAGGCCAGCAGCGTTATCAAGGACGAGTCGCACCCTGGCCACTCCCTCTTCGCCCCTCTCCCATCAGGCAAAAGGTACAGAAGTGTGAAAACTTCTGGGACAGTGTCTACCCAGCTGTTATCAGGCAACTGCACCATCCTACCACAACCAGAGAGCACTGTTGGACTACTATCTACCTCAATGGCGACCCTTGGACTATCCTTGATCGGATTTCCTTGCGATAAACGTTATTCCCTTATCATGTACGTATCTTTACACTGCAGATGGCTCGATTGTAATCATGTATTGTCTTTCCGCTGACTGGATAGCAGGCAACAAAAGCTTGTCCCTGTACCTCGGCACACGTGAGAATAAACTGAACTGCAAACTGGAGATGGACAGATTGGATTATTGCTCGTCGAGGAGTATGCTTGGTTTTGAAAAGAGAAGCAACTGGGCCCGAGGAGAACAGACCCGTTTGCAGAATGTGACTTATATTTGTTGCCAAGAATTGGTTGTGTCAGAATAATTAAAGTGAAGTTCGAGTCTAATTGATTTGGCGCTTTCGGTGTGCAGTGACACAGTTTTCACGGCGCTTTAGAAGACTGTGCTATGATGGTTAGTTGTTCTCCGCTTTTATTGGTGTGTCAACAGTTGCTAAGGAACAGGCTGTCTGGTGGGACCGGGGAGCATTGCTGGGAGTAGTCAGGATTGATTAAGGCTGTGTATGTCAAGCGCAAATTGCTTGCACCAAATTTCTCCCATTTTGTTGAAAATTGTTTCAGATGGCTTGCTATTTAATATTAAGGCATAGCCTGAAACCAAGCCATCTTGCGGGTAAAAATAGGCCATCGAATATCTTTTTCAAAAGTTACCGCCCTCTATTGAGAGTAATATCATGTGTAATAACTCTTTGTAATTAAAATTATTATTTATTTTCCGATGGTAAGAGTTTAGGTCGACAATGAATTAGTGCACTTTGATTACAATGGTACCTTTATCATTTAAATGCACTGCATTAATCTTATAATTAGTCAGTAGTTTAATATTTATTTAATAATTTTGCTGAAATGCTATCTTGTCTTAATGACATCAGTTGTGTGTGTACTTACTTGCTTACTTACTTACTTACTGCCTATGATGCCTCTTGGCATGTAGGGCAGCAGCAAAGGTCCTCCACTCCTGTCTGTTCAGGGCCAGCTTCTGGACACTACCCCAGGTCAGGTCCATTGTTTTCATTTCCTCCTCTACAGTTCGACGCCAGGTAGTTTTGGGTCTCCCTCTTTTCCTTTTCCCTTCCGGTGTCCAGTGCAGGGCTATACTTGGGATGCTGTCAGGTTACATTCATCCTAGCATCTGTCGATAGCCCTGGATGTCCATCACGCCCAGTAGTGTTGATTCCTTCAGTTGCTGTTTCCGTAACATATTTGTTTTACGAGACAGGGTTGTTAGCCCCGTGCTCAACCTCCAACCTGGAGGACCAGTGAATCGCTCTTCGTCTCGCCTCTACCCTTCGACCTGTCCAGCATTGGGAGACCCTAACAGGAGATGAATCTCCCGCTGGCATAGCTCTAGGGGTCACTGAGACACACAACAAGGTAGCAATCCAATGGGGAGAGTTGTGTGTGTGCATCAGTCAAATTTCATTTTCAAATTTATCCACGTCTTGTTTTTAAAGTAAACACATTTAAATATTATATCTGCTTGTAGTTAATTGCCACATAGTGAAAATAATAAGGTCATAAGGAATAGTAGAATTAGGCCATTCAGCCCATCAAGTCTACACTCACCATTCGATCATGGCTGATCTATCTCTCCCTCCTAACCTCCTGCTGCCTCCCCATAACCCCTGAGACCTGTACTAATCAAGAATCTAACAAAGAATAATGTATTGCATATCGAATAATTCTAATGCAAACTTTCATATTCAAAGGAATTTTTGCCCCAAATTATTTGGTCGAAGGTTAAGTTGAAGTCACCACAAGAATGAAATGCACCAGCACTAAAGGGGTGGCACGGTGGCACAGGGGTAGAGCTACTGCCTTCCAGCGCCAGAGACCCGGGTTCGATCCTGAATCACAGGTGTTTACTTGTGCAGAGTATGTACGTTCTCCCCGTGACCTGTGTGGGTTTTCTCCGGGATCATCGGTTTCCTCCCACACTCCAAAGACGTACAGGTTTGTAGGTTAATTGGTTTAGGTAAAATTGTAAATTGTCCCGAGTGTGTGTAGGATAGTGTTAGTGTGCAGGGATCGCTGGGCGGTGCAGACCCAGTGGGCCGAAGGGCCTGTTTCCGTGCCGCATATCTAAACTAAACTAAACTAAATCACTAATCGTAATTGGAGTGCCCCAGTTTGCAGTATTTGGCTTTCTAGTCTGCATAAGTGTCTGACAAATCAAATCATGTTACAGAAGTTCAGCAAACAATTCATGTTGAAACATCTGTAATCACAAAATGCAAATGATGTCTATCAGAAGGTTATGCACATGACAGAGAATAATCGGCTGTTTGCAGTATTTTGAAAAATGTATTTTTACGAACTTTGCAATGTGAACCTGTCAACTGTGTTCAGCCGTGATTCAAAATGCTCATCACGCGAAAATGAAATGTTGCATTCTTGCACGACAGTATTAATTGACAAAGGATTTTGACAACATTGAGCCATTCAGCTGGTCTGGTGAAATACTCTTGAGTTCTTATTGAACAGTGAAGAAATGAAGGTCAGGCCTACTTGAATGAAACCGGAGACAATGCAAATACACAGGAGAATGCAAGCCATAATAAAGGTGTGACAGGAGATGATTAATTATATTTCAGTGTGAATATCAAGAGAATATGCACAGCGAAATAATCCTATAACCTGTCTTTTTGCAATAAACAAAAATACATCATGATCTAGATAGTCGTTAGTTATTGTCGCAGCGTGATTCAGCTCTACAATGGAAACACTACAATATGTTTTGAGACAAACATTTGAAAGGATTAATTCTTCATAATTTATTATATGCAGTATCATAATTTCATTTCTAAATGAAAAATAGCAGATAATTCTATTATACATGGATTAGCCCCCTGTGTTAGTGATTGCAGGTCAATGCTCTAAAGATTAATTAGGCTTTCCGATGGAACTCAGTTGCTTGTTATGAAGATGGCACAGTTCCACAGTTTCTCGTACATGTAAATTAAATTCTTTACTGGGTAATCCCAACACAGAATCTGCCTAGACTACCTCGATAAGAATTCTCCAGCAGGAGATACTGTAGATATAGCTGTCAATACAATATTACCAAGAGCAATTGCTATACTAATAAGCATAGATCTGTATCTTTGATCATGTGTGAGAAAGTACTGCAGATGCTGGTTTACACCGAAGATAGACGCAAAACGCTGGAGTAACTCAGCGGGACAGGCAGCATCTCTGGACAGGCTCGACCTGACCCGAAACATTGGAGAAAAGGAACAGCTGACGTTTCGATGCCAAGTGTTTTTTGAGTTGAGACTGGGAGATGGAAAATGATTTAGTAAACCAAAACCACAATGCTGCCAATACTGGAATTCTAAAATAACACACAAAATTAGGTAAATGTTCAACAGGTCGGGCAGCATCTGTGATGGAATCACAGGATTAGTGCTCTGGACACAAGGAACTGCAGGTGCTGGTTTACAAAAAAATAGACACAAAGTGCCGGAGTAACTCAGCAGGTCAGGCAGCATCTCCAGAAAACATAGAACATATGTGCAGCTGTAGGCCATTCGGCCCTTAGAGCCAGCAACACCATTCAATATTATCATGGATGATCATCCAAAATCAGTACCTCATTCCTGCTATTTCCCCATATCCCTAGATTCCGTTGGCCCTACGAGCTTTATCTAACTCTCGCTTGAAAACATCCAGTGAATTGGCCTCCACTGCCTTCTGTGGCAGGGAATTCCACAAATTCACAATTCTCTGGGTGAAAAAGGTTCCTAAATGGCCTACCTCTTATTCTTAAACTGTAACCCCTGGATCTGGACTCCCACAACATGGGGAACATTTTTCCTGCATCTAACCTGTCAAATCCCTTAAGAATTGTATGTATTTCTATAACATCCCCTCGCATCCTTCTAAATTCCAGTGATTATAAGTCCAGTCGATCCATTCTTTCATCATATGTCCATCCCGGGAATTAACCTGGTGAACCTTCGCTGCACTCCCTCAATAGCAAGAATATCCCTCCTCAAATTAGGAGGCCAAAAATGCAGACAATACTCCAGGTGTGGTCTCACCAGGGCCTCGTCCAATTGCAGTAGGACCTCCTTGCTCCTTTACCCAATCCTCTCGCTATAAAGGCCAACATGCCATTAGCTTTCTTCATTGCTTGCTGTGGCTGCTTGCTTATTTTCATAGACGTACAAACACACCTGGGTCTCATTGCACCTCCCCTTTTCCTAATCTGACACCATTCAGATAATAATCTGCCTACTTTTTCTTGCCACCAAAGTGGATAACCTCACATTTATCGACATAATACTGCATCTGCCATGCATCTGCCCACTCACCCAACCTATTTAAGTCACCCTGCAGCGTCAAAGCATCCTCCTCGCAACTCACACTGCCACCCAGCTTTGTGTCATCTGCAAACTTGTCACATTTAATTCCTTCATCTAAATTGTTAATGTATATTGTATATATATAGCACTGATATACACATATATATACACTGAGCCTTGTCGAACCCCTCTAGTCACTGCCTACCATTCTGAAAAGGACCCTTTAATTCCTATTCTTTGCTTCCTGTCTGCCAACCAGTTCTCTATCCATTTCAATACCCTACCCCCCAATACTATGAGCTCTAGTTTTGCACACTAATCTCTTGTGTGGGACCATGTCGAAGGCTTTTCGAAAGTCCAGATACACCACATCCACTGGCTCTCCCTTATCCATTCTACCTATTACATCCTCAAAAGTTCCTGAAGATTAGTCAAGCATGATTTCCCCTTCATAAATCCATGCTGACTTTAACCGATCCTGACACTGCCTTCCAAATGAGCAGCTATTACATCTTTAATAATTGTCTCAAGCATCTTCCCCACTACCGATGTAAGGGTAACTGGTCTATAATTCCCCATTTTCTCTTTCCCTTAAAAAGTGGGGTTACATTAGCTAACCTTCAGTCCCCAGAAACTGATCCAGAGTCGAGAGAACTTTGGAAAATGTTCACCAATGCATCCACGATTTCTAGGACCACCTCCTTGAGTACTCTGGGATGCAGACCATCAGGCCCTGGGGATTTATCTTCTTTCAATCCCAACAGTTTACCTAACACCATTTCCTGACTAATAGAAACATAGAAACATAGAAAATAGGTGCAGGAGTAGGCCATTCGGCCCTTCGAGCCTGCGCCGCCATTCAATATGATCATGGCTGATCATCCAACTCAGTATCCTGTACCTGCCTTCTCTCCACACCCCCTGATCCCTCTAGCCACAAGGGCCACATCTAACTCCCTCTTAAATATAGCCAATGAACTGGCCTCAACTACCTTCTGTGGCAGAGAATTCCAGAGATTCACCACTCTCTGTGTGAAAAATGTTTTTCTCAGCTCGGTCCTAAAAGACTTCCCCCTTATCCTTAGACTGTGACCCCTTGTTCTGGACTTTCCCAACATCGGGAACAATCTTCCTGCATCTAGCCTGTCCAACCCCTTAAGAATTTTGTAAGTTTCCTTAAGATCCCCCCTCAATCTTCTAAATTCTAGCGAGTACAAGCCGAGTCTATCCAGTCTTTCTTCATATGAAAGTCCTGACATCCCAGGAATCAGTCTGGTGAACCTTCTCTGTACTCCCTCTATGGCAAGAATGTCTTTCCTCAGATTAGGAGACCAAAACTGTATGCAATACTCCAGGTGTGATCTCACCAAGACCCTGTACAACTGCAGTAGAATCTCCCTGCTCCTATACTCAAATCCTTTTGCTTTGAAAGCTAACATACCATTCGCTTTCTTCACTGCCTGTTGCACCTGCATGCCTACTTTCAATGACTGGTGTACCATGACACCCAGGTCTCGTTGCATCTCCCCTTTTCCTAATTCGGCCACCATTCCGATAATAATCTACTTTCCTGTTTTTGCCACCAAAGTGGATAACCTCACATTTATCCACATTATACTGCATCTGCCATGCATTTGCCCACTCACCCAGCCTATCCAAGTCACCTTGCAGCCTCCTAGCATCCTCCTCACAGCTAACACTGCCCCCCAGCTTCGCTGGGGTCCCCGCATGAGCCTTGCGGTACCCCACTAGTCACTTGGAGATGTGGTGCTTGGTGAGTTAATTCCCTGCGTCCAAATCATAATAGACTCGGTTTTATACTCTCTGGAATTTAGGAGATTAAGAGGGGATCTTATAGAAACTTACAAAATTCTTAAGGGGTTGGACAGGCTAGATGCAGGAAGATTGTTCCCGATGTTGGGGAAGTCCAGGACAAGGGGTCACAGCTTAAGGATAAGGGGGCCGAGATGAGAAAGACTTTTTTCACACAGAGAGTGGTGAGTCTCTGGAACTCTCTGCCACAGAGGGTAGTTGAGGCCAGTTCATTGGCTATATTTAAGAGTGAGTTGGATGTGGCCCTTGTGGCATCAGGTAATACTGAGTTGGATGATCAGCCATGATCATGAACCGCCTATGCGCTTCCTTCTAAGTTATGTATGCTAATCTCTTATGTGGGACCTTGTCGAAAGCCTTCTGAAAGTCCAGATATAACACATCCACTGGTTCTCCCTTATCCACTCTACTTGTTACATCCTCGAAAAATTCTATAAGATTTCTCAAACATGATTTACCTTTTGTAAATCCATGTTGACTTTGTCCAATGATTTCACCACTTTCCAAATGTGCTGCTATCCCATCGTTAATAACTGACTCTAGCAGTTTCACCACTACCGATGTTAGACTAACTGGTCTGTAATTCCCCGTTTTCTCTCTCCCTCCATTTTTAAAAAGTGGGGTTACATTAGCTACCCTCCAATTCTCAGGAACTACTCCAGAATCTAAAGAGTTTTGAAAAATTATCACTAATGCATCCACTATTTCTGGAGCTACTTCCTTAAGTACTCTGGGATGCAGCCTATCTGGCCCTGGGGATTTATCGGCCTTTAATCCATTCAATTTACCTTACACCACTTCCTGGATTTCACTCAGTTCCTCCATCTCATTTGACCCCCAGTCCCCTGCTATTTCCGGCAGATTATTTATGTCTTCCTTAGTGAAGACAGAACCAAAGTAGTTATTCAATTGGTCTGCCATGTCCTTGTTCCCCACGATCAATTCACCTGTTTGAATGTGGATTAGTAAACATGGATAGACAACGTTGCGCGTCAGAGCCCTCTTCAGACCCTTTTCTGTCCTGTGCTTGCCCTCAAAATCCACTCCAACTATTTTCCTACCACTGAAGTCAGGCTCACCAGCCTGCAATTCCCTATCTTATCCTTGCTGCTCTTAAATAACAAGTGCAACATTAACCACCTTCCAGTCTTCTGGAACTCCACCTGTGATTCAAAGATCATCTGTAATCTAGTTTAGTTTAGTTTAGATTAGTTTTGACGTACAGCGAGGAAACAAGCCCTTTGGCCCACTGTGCCTGCAGCGACCAGCGATCCCCGCAAGATCTTACGCTATTCTGCACACGAGGGACAATTTACAATTTTACCAAGGCCAATTAACCTACAAACCTATACGTCTTTGGAATGTGGGAGGAAACCGGTCATCCCGGAGAAAACCCACGGGGAGAACATACAAACTGCGTACAGACAGCACCCGTAGTCAGGATCAAACCCGGGTCCCTGGTGCTGTAAGGCAGCAACTCTACCGCTGTGCCACAGTGCTGCCTAGCAATATTGGATGGACATTGTTGCTAATACTGTTGTAGTTATCCAGAAAATGGAAAACAAAAGCAGCGTGTCTGGAATAAGTAGCTCGTGGTTTCCCGAGACCACAATTGTTGAAATAAGTTGGCCTGAATCCAGCTTCTGTTACATTCAATTTTATTTGTCCTTGTCTTCGAATAGTTCAGCAAAATCACCGCTAACTTAAAGGATGTAGCTGTGCCTGGTGAGATCAGCAATTATTGTCCATTGTTAGTTGTCCTTAGGAGGTGACAGAGTCCCATTTAGAATTAAATTGCTTGCTCGGCCACCTCAGAGGGAGGTTATGAATCACGTCACTGGGAGATCATGAGTCAAATGTAGGTCAAAGCATTTAATGACACCAAGGTTCCCCGCATAAAAATGACATCCGACTTTTCGCAACAGGCTGGGAACTTCACATTTACCAAAAGCGAAGTTTTCTTGGATTTTATTTTTGATCCATCAATGGTGATAACATTTAAATTCTTGTTCTCAGGGTTCCATTCTTAAGGGCCTGTCCCACATTCCCGAGTTACTCACGAATTCTCCCGAGTTTTCCCCTTGATTCAAACTCGGAGAATTACGGTAATAGCCAGCCGTAGGTAGTCGGGGCTATTTTTTTTACTTGTGGACATTTTTCAACATTCTGAAAAAACGTCCCGAATTACCAGATGCCCCGAGTACGTATGGCTGGCATTACGAGCCGCTACGATATATCTACAGACTCCTACGGACTCGCTACGGACATTCTCCGAGTTTGAATCAAGGGGAAAACTTGGGAGAATTTGCGAGTAACTCGGGAAAATGGGACAGGGGCTTTAGGATTTTTATTCCCTGAATATAACTATTATAATATTGTGTCTGTACACATATGGTGGCACAGTGGCGCAGCGGTAGAGTTGCTGCCTTACTGCGCCAGAGACCCGGGTTCGATCCTGATTGTGGGTGCTGTCTCTATGGAGTTCGTACGTTCTTCCTTTATACGGTTTTCTCCGGGTTCTCTGGTTTCCTCCCTCATCCCAAAAACGTCCAGGTTTATAGGTCAATTGCCATCAGTAAGTTGTAAAAGTGTCTCTAGTGTATGTAGGTTATTGTACGGTCTCAGTGGGCCGAACAGCCTATTTCCGCATTGTATCTCTAAAGTCTATACTTCTCCGGGTGGTGCCGTTTCCTCCCACATTCCAAAGACGAGCTGGCTTGTAGGTTAATTGGCTTCTGTAAATTTATTGCCCTTAGTGTGAGGGATGCAAATCAGGACTAATGGGTGATTGTTGGTTGGTGTGGGCTCGATGGGCCGAAGGGCCTGTTTCCATGCTGTATCTCTGAACTAAACTGAATCTCGAATCATAGAATGGAGGGGGGGGGGGTTTTAATCAGCCATCAGCAGGTCACATTTTGCAATTTAATAAGAGAAACACTGGCCACGTTTACTCTCCTGCTTTGAGGAGGTTGCGGTCGATTCTGTTGTTGATCTGTTGGGGTTCTTGTGTTGAGATGGTAGAGGTAGGGAATTTCACCATGTTTTAAATCCAACAGCAATACAGGAACACAAAAAAAAATCTAAATATGGATGCTGATGGGAAACAAGGGGATTAGTTTTTCTCTGGCCAGTGGTTGCTTTCGATTTGAGAGATAAATGACCAAAATCTGGTCACTGAAATAGTTAGAGTCATAACAGCATAGAAACAGGCCCTTCTGCCCAAGGGCCAACCTTCTACGCTAGGCCCATATACCTGCATTTGCCCCTTATCCCTCTCAACCTTTTCTGTCCATGTTAGTGAAGTTTTGCAATCATCCTTGAGGATTGTTTTGAATTGGTTGGTCCAGATAGCTTCTGTTCAGGAGTCACTCGCTGGTTTTTGGTATTGGAGCCCGGTGATGAGATTGCCATTGAAATTTTAAGTGCTACCTTAATGATTTACCTTCATCTTATCATATCCCAAGAAATTATTGTGCAGTAGCCACCCATTGAAACCACCAAATCAATGCCTCACACAAACCCCCTCCCGCAGGTGTGAAGAAGGGTTCCTGAACCGAAACGTCACGCATCCTTTGCTTGGTACAAACCAGCATCTGCAGTTCTTTGCTTCTCCGTTTCCCCTCCAAAGGTACTAGATTTTGCCACCTCAGCAAATTTTTCTCTAGTCTCTAAAGTACTTGCTACCTTGCCCGTAAAACCTATGCTAATCGCTTCAACTATTCTATGTGGAGATTATTTCAATATCCTCACCAAGTTAAGTAATAAGAAAGGACCTTTGAGAAGGGGAAGATGAGTTTGTTGGTGATATCGCAACACAGATGATGGAAATGACACAGAATAATTGGTTACAAAGAGAGGCTGAGATGTTTAAGAAGGAACTGCAGATGCTGGAAAATCAAAGGTAGACAAAAATGCTGGAGAAACTCACCGGGTGAGGCAGCATCTAAGAAGGGTCTCGACCCGAAACGTCGCCTATTTCCTTTGCTCCATAGATGCTGCCTCGCCCGCTGAGTTTCTCCAGCATTTTTGTCTACCCGGTACATGAGATGGTTGTTGATCTTCATTTGAGGTCACTTGTATCCCACTGTTGTTGCTGCTGTGAATCTCTTCACCGTATTGGCAAGGGAACCTCAGAAGATAGGCAGCGAAAATGGATGCATGATATAAAAATGCTATAAAAAGCAAAAATCTGAAAGGCAAACTCCAACCTCCAATATGTAATGTGACAGCAAACCATTGATGTGCCCTTGTACGCCCTTCCCTCTTGCAAGGGACTTAAGAGGAATCAGGTATGATCTGACATTATTCCAATTATTGGTATTGTGCTCCAGGCACACGTCAGTCAAGTTGCAAAATATCAATGACTGTTCTCGGGATGTTAACGTTTCCCCCTCCTACTTGTCCATTATATTACGTGCAGAACATTTGCAATTAATTTTCAAATAAAAGAATCACCAGATTATTGTAAACTCAGTGGAACTTTCATTGGAATTTTGTTCTATCACTGAACGCCTTTAATCCTTGGCTACTGCGAAACCCAAATGCAAAGATTCGTAGAAATTGAGAGATTTTTGGCAGGGCAGACAGGAAAGATTTGGATTTACCAAATGACTTTGCTTTAATTCCTAAACTAGCTTCAGCAGTTTCTGAAGGGAAGAAACCAACTTGTTCACAGTCTTGCGTTCGGCAATTCAGGAAATGATGCTAAAACTCAAAGTGTTCAACAAAATCATAAGATCATTAGTGATAGGAGCAGAATTAGGCCATTCGGCCCAGCAAGTCTACTCCGCCATTCAATCATGGCTGATCTATCTCTCCCTCCTAACCCCATCCCCCTGCCTTCTCCCCACAACCCCTTAGACCCGTACACTCTGATACTCTGACAAATGTGTGGGATTATAAAACATAAAAATAAAAAAGAGATTTGTTACCAAATGCAGCCCAAAAAACATGAAGAATATCATGTGTGTATAATATATTTATAAAATATATATAATTATTGTATATACACACATATACATACACATGCATACACACACATATACTGTATATATATATATATACATAATATGTATAAAATATATGTACACAGTAGACAATAGGTGCAGGAGTAGGCCATTCGGTTCTTCGAGCCAGCACACACAAAGATATATCTATATATAAGGATAGATATAAGTGTGTGCATGTATATATATATATATATATAATATGTCTATATATATGTGTGTGTGTGTATATTTACCTGTATGTATGTATATATATACATACAGACACACAGACACACATACACACACACACATATATATAATGTATGTATATGCATACACACACATGTTTATATCTACCTTTATATATTTAAAAAAATATATATATATATCCTCCTTCAAAAGCTTAGAAATATAGCAGAGGGGATTAACTGATGCCCGAATTACATTGTAAAGTGAAACTATTCTATTGTAATTCATGTGGTAAGGGCATCTTTTGCTGCAGCAGCCCCATTACCTCTGGATCTAACATCACGCTGCCCTTTGGCAAAATCGTCCTAATGTATAGCATCGGTTTCCACATCTCGGCTGACAGCAACCAGTTCTATTTCATCATCATCGTTCCAGTCCCCAGAGCTGTCCCTAAATTGTCTGTCAGCTTGGTCAGTATCAGTTCTGGATGAGAAGAAATGTCTCCAATGATAGACAAGGAAGCCATCCCACAAACCTCATCCTTTAATCATTGACTTATCTGGCATCTATCTGGAACTGAACACAAAGCAATCACAACGTTGATGTTGTATTTGGCTTAGACATGTGCTATAAGCGACATATCCATGTCATTTCCACGACTCATCATTTTGGTCTCCATAACATCATCTAACTCTGCCCGTTCCTCAGTTCATCTTCCGCTGAATTCCTCAGCTGCACTTTTTTCACCATGAGTTGTGACTATCTCACTGTAGTTCCAGGGCAATGGCACAACTCGTGGAGTCCCTGCCTCACAGCTCCAGAGACCCAGGTTCAATCCTGAACTCAGGAGAGATATCTGTGGAGGATGGTGGGTGTATGGAATAAGCTGCCGGAGGAGGTAGTTGAGGCAGGGACTATTGCAATGTTTAATAAACATTTAGATATGTACATGGATTGGACATGTTTTGGAGGAATATTGGCCAAATGCAGGCAGGTGGGAGTAGTGTAGATGGGACATATTAGCCCTTTTGGGCAGTTTGGGCTGAAGGGCCTGTTTCCATGCTGTAAGACTCTGTGACTCGATCTCACCTAATATCAATAAATGTCAATCAGTGCCAAATTTAAATTGAATACGCTCACGTGAAGTGTCCTGGGCGATGCTTCATTTGTTGACCAAGCTGAGTAATTGAATGATTTAGTTTAGTTTAGTTTAGAGATATAGCACGGAAACAGGCCCTTCGGCCCACCGAGTCCTCACCGACCAGCGATCCCTGCACACAAATACTATCCTGCACACACTGGGGACAATTTACATTCACACCAAGCCAATTAACCTACAAATGTCTTTGGAGTGTGGGAGTAAACCGAAGACCTTGGAGAAAATACAGGCAGGTCACAGGGCGAAAGTACAAACTCCATATAGACTGCACCCGTAGTCAGGATTGAACCCAAGTCTCTGGCGCTGTCATGGGCCTGTCACACTTAGGTGATTTTTTTCGGCGACTGCCATAGTCGTAGCAGGTCGCCGAAAAACCGGTGACTGGACCCCCCCCCCCCCACGAAGATGTTTACGACAATGTCTATAACAACCAACCACCTACTCGACGTCAAGCTACGGCAAGCTACCAACAACCGGCGACCCATTAGGATGTCCACCTACGACCACACCTACGTCCACCCGCTACAAGCTACGACAAGGTATGACCCTGTCGGCGACAACTGAAGTCAATTTAAGACAATTCAGTCGCCTGTACCTGCCGCCGGCTGATGTAGGTAGTCGCCAATGGAATTCACCGACGTCAGCACAGGCGACAACCTACGCCATCCTGGCGACAACCTACGACTGCACCTACGTCAGGAGAAGTCAAGCTATGCTCATTGGCGTCAAGCCAACTGTCGCCGACTGCCGCCAAAAAGTTTAGAACATTTCAAAATCCAGTGGTGATTGCTCACGACCATACAGACAACTCCTGGGTGACCATGTGGCGGCAGCCTAGTCGCCTGTAGTCACCTAAAAAATTGCCTAAGTGGGACGGGCCCTCAAGGCAGCAACTCTACCGCTACACCACTGTGGTGCCCCAGCCGATTATGGGATTATGGGATTAGGAGTCAAACTGGCATCATGTAACTTGTCGGGTTCAGAAAGGAGTTGTGTTGGTGCACAACTATGCTACAGTGCACTAAATATATACATTGAAAGGATAGAAAGCAATTTTCCCAATGATGCAAACATTCAGTGCATTAAACAGTGTGGGTAGCACGTAAACAGATATTATTCGATTCCATGAATGGTCAATTCCATGGCAAATGAATTTCAATGCAGGCAAACGTATATTCAACCTGAAAGAATAGAATGAATTATTCCCGAAATGGTGGTAAGATTGAAGTTTAAAGAGACTTGGAGGCCGTCTACATAAATGGATCACTAACTTGTGGACAGGTATAATCAATAACAGTGATAGGGGAGCTAAATGTTACAGCCACAGACATATGCAACCCTAGACAGGCATTAAAGATAGACACAAAATACTGGAGGAACTCAGCAGGGCAAGCAGCATCTCTGGATAGGAATGGGTGACATTTCAAGTCGCGACCCTTCTTCAGACTCGAAACATCGCCCATTCCTTCTATCCGGAGATGCTGCCTGTCCCGCTGTGTTTCTCCAGCACGGGAAGATTGTTCCCGATGTTGGGGAAGTCCAGGACAAGGGGTCACAGCTTAAGGATAAGGGGGAAATCCTTTAAGACCGAGATGAGAAAGACTTTCTTCACACAGAGAGTGGTGAGTCTCTGGAACTCTCTGCCACAGAGGGTAGTTGAGGCCAGTTCATTGGCTATATTTAAGAGTGAGTTGGATGTGGCCCTTGTGGCTAAGGGGATCAGAGGGTATGGAGAGAAGGCAGGTACGGGATACTGAGTTGGATGATCAGCCATGATCATATTGAATGGCGGTGCAGGCTCGAAGGGCTGAATGGCCTACTCCTGCACCTAATTTCTATGTTTCTATGTTCCAATATCTGCAGTTCCTTCCTACACACTAGTCAGGCATTACCTCGATCAATTAAAGCCATTCTGGGTGTCACACCTTAGGAAGGATGTTTGGCTCGGAGTCTGAAGGGCGCATTTATAATGAGAGATTGTAGTGAGTAATGGACAGACAATGTGTCTGGTTGGGACTCTTCATAAGAAATGTCCCAACCTGAAACATCATCTGTCCATTTCCCTCCAAAGATGCTGCCTGACCCATTGAAGTTTGCTCAGGATTCCAGCATCTGCAGTCTCTTTTATCAACCATAATTGTATGTTGTCATTGGGAGTGTGATTTTTTTTAGATCTGATACCTTTCTGTGAGTGTTGTTGGCAGATGGGCTAAATTAGATGAGGTTCTGTTAAGAATCTTACAACACCTGTTATAGTACCTGTTTCGAAGTAGAAGGCACGATAATGTTGTTTCAATTTTCTTTTTGGCCGTATTCACCAACTTTTGCGTGGAAATCAAATAGACATTAATGTTATGCACATCACTGGTTCAGCAGCCCAGAATAGCAGGAAATCCAATTACCAGCCAGTTTCATTAGAATTTTCCAGAGTGGTTGATTCAAAACTCCTGAAATATGGCAACTGCAGTAAGTCATCATGGATTAGAATCTACACATAATTTCCCTTCAGCAGCCAACTCCATTGAACCTGAAACGAAAGGAACTGCAGATGCTGGCTTACAAAAAAAAAGACACAAGTTGCTGGAGCAATTCAATGGATCAGGCAGCATCTGTGGAGAACTTGAACAGGTGATGTTTTGGGTTGGGACCCTTCTTCTGACTGATTGTTTGTAGGTTAGTTACCTCATTCTTTGGTGTGCAGGAGGATGAGGGGTGATTTTATGGAGGTGTATAAGATCATGAGGGGATTAGGTAGAGTAAATGCACAGAATCCTTTCCCCAGAGTAGGGGAATCAGGAACCAAAGGACATATTTTTAAGGTGAGGGGGAGGGGGGAGGTTTGATAGGAACCTGAGGGGAAACTTTTTTTTCACAAAAGGTGGGAGGTGAATGGAAAGGGCTGCCAAGAAAGATAGTTGATGCAGGTACTATCACAATGTCTAAAAGACTTCAAGTCAAGTTCAAGTGAGTTTATTGTCCTGTGTCCCTGATAGGACAATGAAATCCTTGCTTTGCTTCAGCACACAGAACATAGTAGGCATTGACTACACAGCGCGTGGTGTTGTACATTTGCTCAGGTACATGGACAGGGTGGGTTCAGAAGGATATAGACCAAGCGCAGGCAGGTGGAAGTAATGAGGAAGGAGCACGTTGGCTGTTCTGGGCAAGTTGAGCTGAAGGCCTGTTTCCATGCTGTCTCACTATCTGTTACTCTGCAGTGATTTGATCACGTACCAGTTATTTATTTAAGTTACTGAAAAGATGCTAAAGTTCTGAAATAATATATAAGCAATTGAATTTAGTATCCACATCAGGAAATCAAGCCTTACCTTTCTCCCCGAGGCAGTATGGAAAAGCAGAACCTCACAACTTTCAGGTTTTCTACCTCAGTAGCCCTTTATAGCCCTCTCAGGCTAACATTTAATTTTTATTGAGGGACTTATCGTGGTTGCCCATCTGATTTTCTTACCTGTTCCCTCCATTCTCTCCTGGATGATTATGCTTCTGCTTCCTACACGAGTTCATATTAGAAAATGAAAAATAACACATCGGGAGCAGCTCACTGGCACAGTTGACAGCAGAGCAGCCTCACAATGCCAGAGACCCGGGCTCGATCCGCAGGTGCTGGCTGCGAGGAGGTGGCACGTTCTCCCTGTTTCCTCCCACATCACTAAAAACGGTACGGTGTGAAGATTCCCTGTAAATCGCCCCTGTCCTGTAGGGAGTGGATGGGAAAGTGAAATGACATCGAAACTAGTGTGAACGGGTGGTCAATGGTCGGGCTAAAGGACTGTGTAGGAAGGAACTGCTGATGCTGGTTTAAACCGAAGAGAGACTCAAAAAAGCTGGAGTAGCTCAGCTGGACAGGCAGCATCTCTGGAGAGAAGGAACGAGTTACGTTTCGGGTCAAGACCTTTCTTCAAAGGACTGTATTTTTCAATCAATCGATCAATTACTTAATTTCATATGAAAGGTAAAACAAAGATTTATATTAACTTTAGTTTTTTTTTTGAATGGGTCTTAACCCAAATTCCTTAATGAATATTTGAATCAAATATCTTTATTTCATTGATTTTCATTCTCCCGGTTTAGTGCATATGACAATCAAACACTCTTGACTCTAGACTCTCTTTAATGCTTCAAGGTTGTGTTTCTTTGTGAATATAATTATTTACTTTAATTATTATGGCACCTTCTTTGCTAGTACTTTATATGCCATATTTATTTTATTAATATGAAATATTTCTCAAGCTGGTTCTGCCTGAGGTAAAAAAAAACAAAGATTTACATTAGGCTGTTAACATTGGTTTGACTTTAGTTCTGCAGGTTTCTGGACCAGTCTGTGGATATGGAGAGTTCCACTGACATCAAGTGTAATTACAAGTGCCCTGTCATTGATTTTTAATGCTGAAAAATCTAAATGATTGATATAACATTAAAAATGTATTTCTATAAAGAAAGCTTAGCCAGCATCTTGCCTCCTGTGAGAATGAGTCGACATTACCTGTTTTCAGTAAGATCAACCTTTTCTTGTAAAGCTTTTTGTCAATCTCTGTGTCTCAATTACAATAAAAAAACATAGTGTAATACAAAAGGTTTGCATAAAAATAACTCAAGGCCTCTTGAAATAAAATAATACGAGGCAAGCAATCATAATATTTAGGTGCCTGTTGAATGGCAGACACAAATCCAGTCCTTTAGATTGTGGAACATTTACATTGAATGGAACTTTTATTTGTTGTGAATGTGCTTTTTAGTTTAGTGTAGCTTCGAGGTACGGTGCGGAAACAGGCCCTTCGGCCCACCAAGTCCGCACCGACCAGCGATCCCTGCACATCTACACTAGGTGACAATGTTCACATTTATACCAAGCTAATTAACCTAGAAACCTATACATCTTTGGGGTATGGGTGGAAACCGAAGCTGTATGGGAAAACACACGCAGGTCACGGGGAGAACTTACAAACTCCGTACAGACAGCGCCCGTAGCCAGGATCGAACGCGGGTCTCCTGCGCCACCAAGCTGCCCACATTATTTTCTTGAAGCAAAATACTTTCTTGGTGCCTCTAATACCTTCATGAAATTATGATTCTCAGTTCATTTTACCTCAAATATTAAGAAGAAGAAAGATACGTAAATGACATATTATGAACTGACTGTAATTGAAATATGGTAGCAACATAATTTTTTTTTAATTTAAATCTTTTTATTTGAATTTCACAGCAATTTGCATACATACAATGATAACAGACAGTAATAGTCAGGACATAATTGTGCAACAGTATGTAAGCGACCCTCAAAGCCCTTACCCTTACCCGCCCTCAATCCACCTGAATCAGGTCGGAACCAAACGGGGACAAACAACACTCACATACGTGCACATCCACACAAATACGATAAGATAAACAAGACAAAATGTACAAAAAAAAAAAAAGTGGGGGGTGGTGGGGGTTGAGGGGAGAGCAGCTGCAATAAGACAGAGCAGTGATAGAAGGCACTCAGCCCTCTTCCGAGTCCGGAAACAAGTTGAGAGAGTTAACAAGTTCCAGGAAAGGGTTCCATGTATCTAGGAATGTCTTGGTAGAGCCTTTGAGAGAAAACCTAAGTTTTTCAAGCTTTAAATTGTAGAGCACCTCCTTAATCCAGCGGGCGTGTGTCGGGGGACAGGAAAGCCTCCAGTTCAGCAAGATCAGTCTCCGGGCTAACAAGGTTGTAAAAGCCAGGACCCGCTTCAACGCAACAGAGAGGTTGGTGTTGGGAGGAGTACCAAAAATAGCTGACAGTGGGTTTGGAGGAATAGTCTGGCCATAGGCTCTGCTTATCACGTCGAAAGCACTCCTCCAAAAGGCTGCCAGCTTAGGGCAAGACCAAAACATATGGCTATGGTTGGCAGGGGATTGATTACATCTGTTGCAGGTGTCCTTGACAGCGGGGTATATTCTAGATAATCTTGCATTTGTGTAGTGGACTTTGTGAAGTACTTTGCATTGGATTAGGCCATGACGGGCACATCAGGAGGAAGAATGGATCAGATCCAAGGCAGAGTCCCATTGCTGATCTGTTAGTTTCATATTCAGCTCGCCCTCCCATGCAGCTTTTAATGAGGTATGAGGATTCAATATAACCAACCCTAACAAGTTATACAAACAAGAAAAGCATTTCTTCCGGTTGGGATCTAGAGCTAGGATAGAATTGGTCAGGGTTTCAGGGGGGGCGATTTGGAAAGTGAGGGAATGTCTTCTTCACAAAATCCCTAATCTGGAAAAAACAGAAAAGGTGGGAGTTTGGGAGGCTGTAGTTGGACGATAGCTCCGCAAACGATGAAAAAATGCCATCCTGTATAGGTTTTTGATACCAATTATACCATTACTATGCCAGGTTTTGAATGCGGTGTCTGTACTTGAAGGTTTAAAAATGTGATTTTTAAGCAGTGGGGTCAAGATGGAAGGGCCTTGTAAACCAAAGTTTTTCCTGAGTTGACTCCATATCTTGAGCGAGAGGGAAGCAATTGGGCCTGCACCCACAGATGTTGTAGAAATGTGGAGTTTGGAGCATAGAACAGACCGCAAGGGGAGACGTGAACTTGCCTTTTCCATGTGTACCCAGGTCGGTAGGTGGTCGCAATCATCATTCATCCAATACAGGATTTTTTGCAAGTTAGCTGCCCAATAGTATTGCCTAAAGTCAGGAAGTGCCAAACCGCCGTCACTCTTAGGAGACTGTAGTATCGTTTTTCGAATTCTAGCCGGTTTGCTACCCCATAAAAATTTAGATATTCTCCTTTCTAATTTATCAAAAAAAGATTTAGTGATAAGTATAGGGACGTGCTGGAAAAGATACAGGAATTTGGGTAGGACGACCATCTTGACCAGATTTATCCGGGCCGCGAGGGATAATGGTAAAACTGACCAGCGGTCAAAGTCTCTTTCAGCTTTCTCAACCAGAGGCAGGAAGTTTGTGCGGAACATATCAGATATAGGTGTTGTGATAAAAACGCCGAGGGAGCGAAACCCGTCCTCCGCCCATTTAAGCGAGGTTAAAGAGCGAGGGAGCTGCTTAGCCAATGAGTTAATCGGTAATAGCTCAGTTTTTGGCAGTTAAGTTTATAACCAGAGTACGCACCGAACCGTTCTGAAATATTCGTAATCACAGGGAGAGAGCTGACTGGATTCGAGATGTAGCAACATAATTTGAAGCTTTGGTTATTCAAAGTTCTTGTCGCCAGGTTTACTGACAGGCCTGTGCTGATAGGGCGGCACGGTGGCGCAGCTGCCTTCAGAGCCGGAGACCCGGGTTCGATCCTGACCACGGGCGCTGTCTGTACGGAGTTTGTAGGTTCTCCACATGACCGTGTGGGTTGTCTCTGAGAGCTTCGGTTTCCATAGAGTCTTCCGAAGAAGGATCCTGGCCGGAAAAGTCACTTCTCTATGTTCTCTAGAGTTGCTGCCTATCCCACAATATCCTATTGTGCATTTTTTAAAATAAATCAACATCTGCAGTTCCTTGTTTCTCCAAGTGTTGGTAGTTGCCTTGACATGTAACGTTAAACTGGATTCTCACTCAGGGCAATACATTAAAAGTCCTATTTTATTCGAAGGAAAACAAAGGACCCCTATTGCCCAGGCCCAATAGTATTTCCTCTACTAAACGATAATATATCTTTATTATCAATTCATTTTGCAATGGGAGAAATTGACATTTGCTTAGATAACAGATACTGCATTTCAATATGACCCGCGAAGCACTTAAGAACACTTCTGTGAAATCCGATACCATGCTAAGTGTAAGACGCGTGTGACTACTCTAGATTTTCATAACGCTGGATTTTCCCTGAAGACCATGTAGCAGGGATCCAGTCTCTGTCAGGTCATCATAACGCGAGGTCAATTTTCTCTTGATACCAGTAGTTAATGGGTCAGCATTTACATGAAGCCATAATGATATGGTGACGTGAAGCAGAGATATTTGCCTAGAAATCGGAGCACACACTCTTTTGGTGGAGTTTCTAAGTTCTGCTTATAGCAATAATTCCACTCCAGTTCACCTTAGTTTAATTTAGTTTTGTTAATTGATAGAGAATGCAAACTTGGCCGTCAGCCCACCAGTCCACACCAACCATGGATCCACCCATTCACACTAGTTCTGTGCTATCCCACTTTCTCATCCACTCGCTACACACAAGTTGCAATTTAGAGGGTGATGAATCTGTGGAATTCTTTGCCACAGAAGGCTGTGGAGGCCAAGTCAGTGGATATTTTTAAGGCAGAGACAGATGGATTCTTGATTAGTACGGGTGTCAGAGGTTACGGGGAGAAGGCAGGAGAATGGGGTTGGGAGGGAGCGATAGATCAGCCATGATTGAATGGCGGAGTAGACTTGATGGGCCGAATGGCCTAATTCTACTCCTATTCCTTATGACCTTATGACTAACCTACAAACCCTTGTGATGCGGGATGAAGTGGGAGGAAACCCACATGCTGTCATAGGGAGAATGTGCAAACTCCACACGCAGACAGCACCCGAGGTGAGGATCGAACCCGAGTCTCTGGTGCTGCGAGGCAGCAGCACTACCAGCTGCGGCACTGGGCCGACACTGCAAAATTGTGGGGGATGCATCGAAAGAAATGCAGTGCCAGATAAGAGATGAATTCATGACCTAATATGAAAGCCACTCAGTTAGTTTTGTTTAGTTTATTGTCACGTGTACAGAAGTCCAGTGGAAAGCTTTTTGTTGCATGCTATCCAGTCAGCAGAAAGACTACACATGATTACAATGGAGCCATCAAAGGGAATGATGTATCGTGCAAGATAAAGTCCGGTAAAGCCGACTAACGATAGTCCGAGGGAGTATCTCCAATGAAGTAGATGATAGGTCAGGACCGCTCGCTAGTTGTTGATAGGATGGTCCAGTTGCCTCATGACTGCTCCTGTTTGTAGTTCAATACAGAATTCACAGCTGCAATGACATTGGCCAGGATAGAGTGGATGTGGAGAGGATGTTTCCACTCGTGCGAGAGTCCAGGACCAGAGGCACATAGCCTCAGAATTAAAGGACGTTCCTTCAGGAAGGAGATGAGGAGGAATTTCTTTTGCCAGAGGGTGGTGAATCTGTGGAATTCATTGCCACAGAAGGCTGCGATGGCCAAGTCAATAGATATTTTTAAGGAAGTGATAGATAGATTAGACAATAGACAATAGACAATAGGTGCAGGAGTAGGCCATTCGGCCCTTCAAGCCAGCACCGCCATTCAATGTGATCATGGCAGATCATCCACAATTAGTATCCCGTTCCTGCCTTCTACCCATATCCCCTGACTAAGCTATCTTTAAGAGCCCTATCTAGCTCTCTCTTGAAAGCATCCAGAGAACCTGCCTCCACCGCCAGAGGCAGAGAATTCCACAGACTCACAACTATCTGTGTGAAAAAGTGTTTCCTCATCTCCGTTCTAAATGGCTTATCCCTTTTTCTTAAACTATGACCCCTGGTTCTGGACTCCCTCAACATCGGGAACATGTTTCCTGCCTCTAGTGTGTCCAAACCCTTAATAATCTTATATGTTTCAATAAGATCCTCTCTCATCCTTCTTAATTCCAGAGTATACAAACCCAGCCACTCAATTCTCTCAGCATATGACAGTCCCGCCATCCCTGGAATTAACCTCGTGAACCTACGCAGCACTCCCTCAATAGTAAGAATGTCCTACCTCAAATTTGGAGACCAAAACTGCACACCATACTCCAGGTGTGGTCTCACTAGGGCCCTGTACAACCGCAGAAAGACCTCTCTGCTCCTAAACTCAACTCCTCTTGTTATGAAGGCCGACATGCCATTCGCTTTCATCACTGCTTGATTAGTGTGGGTGTCAAGGGTTATGGGGAGAATGCAGGAGAATGGGGTTAAGAGGGACAGAGAGATCAGCCATGATTGAATGGCAGTGTGGACTTGACGGGCTGAATGGCCTAATTCTGCTCCTATCACTTATGAACTTGTGAACATCACCAAGCCGACAAGCGAAAGATGGGATGGAGCAGAGGGAACTTGCTGGTCACAGGCTGGACGCAGCTGTGGAATAAACTGCCTTGGACGTGAGGGGAAATCCATAGCAGGCGAAGCACAATGTTATCAAGTATATCTGAGGTCCCGCCCATGTATTGAACAGGTCCGATAGCCTCCAGTGCTGTAAGTGGCATTTTAAGCTACTACGAGCTGTGGGCTAATCAGGAAGCCAGCGATCACAGCAAGCAGCTCAGAATTGATTTTTGTTTTAAAGGCTGCAGCCGATGAAGGGAGCTTAGTTTAGTTTAGTTTAGATTAGAGATACAGGCCCTTCGGCCCACAGAGTCCACACCGACCAGCGATCCCCGCACATTTACACAAGCCGACACGCACTAAGGGACAATTTACGCTTACATAAAGTATACAAATCCCAGCCAATTCTCCTACAAACCTGCACGTCTGTGGAGTGTGGGAGGAAACTGAAGATCTCGGAGAAAACCCACGCAGGTCACGTGGAGAACGTACAAACTCCATCCAGACAAGCACCCGTAGTCGGGATCGGACCCAGGACTTCGGCGCAGCAAGCGCTGAAAGGCAGCAGCTACACCTCCACACCAGGGTGCCGGCCTCCATTGCAGGGAGCTGCAGTGGATAATCTAACCTAAGACTGGAGGTGCTGTGTGCAGGGCCTTGATGTCATAGTGCAGAAGCTTTGATTGCCGTCTCATTCCCAAACCTGACACAACGCACTGCTGGATTTTTTTTTGAGTTAACAGTGAATGCTAGAGTTATAGTCATAGAAGCATAGAAAATAAGTGCAGGAGGAGGCCATTTGGCCCTTCGAGCTTGCACCGCCAGTCAATATGATCATCCACAATCAGTAACCCGTGCCTGCCTTCTCCCCATATCCCTTGATTCCGCTAGCCTCTAGAGCTTTATCTAACTCTCTTTTAAATTCATCCAATGAATTTGCCTCTACTGCCTTCTGTGGCAGAGAATTCCACAAATTCACAACTCGGGGTGAAAAAGTATTTTCTCATCTCACTTTTAAATGGCATCCCCTTTATTCTTAGACTGGTTCTGGACTTCCCCAACATTGGGGACATTTTTCCTAAATCTAACTTGTCCAGTCCTTTTATAATTTTATACGTTTCTATAAGGTCCCCTCTCATCCTTCTAAACTCTAGTGAATACAAGCCCAGTCTTTCCAATCTTTCCTCATATGAGAATCCCGGGGATTTATCTTGTGAACCTACGCTGCACTGCCTCAATAGCAAGGATGTCCTTTCTCAAATTAGGAGACAAAAACTGCACCCACTACTCCAGATGTGTCCTCACCAGGGCACTGTACAACTGCAGAAAGACCTCTTTACTCCTATACTCAAATGCTCTTGTTATGAAGGCCAACATGCCATTAGCTTTCTTCACTGCCTGCTGTACCTGCATGTTTACTTTCAGTAGCTGGTGCACAAGGACACCCAGGTCTCGTTGCACTTCCCTTTTTCCTAATCTGACACCATTGAGATAATAATCTGCCTCCTTTTTCTTGCCGCCAAAGTGGATAACCTCACATTTATCTACATTATACTGCATCTGCCACGCATCTGCCCACTCACTCAACCTGTCCAATTCACTCCTAGCATCCTCTTCGCAGTTCACACTGCCACCCAGCTTTGTGTCATCTGCTAATTTGCTAGTGTTACTTTTAATTCCATTATCTAAATCATTAATATATATTGTAAATAGTTGCGGACACAGCACCGAGCCTTGTGGCACTCCACTCGCTACTGCCTGCCATTTTGACAGGGTCCTCTTTATTCCTCCTCTTTGTTTCCTGCCTGCCAACCAATTCTCTATCCATGTCAATACCCTACCCCCAATACCATGTGCTCTAATTTTGCGCATTAATCTCCTGTGGGACCTTATCAAAGTCCAGATACACTACATCCACTGGCTCTCCTTCATCCATTTTACTTGTCACAACCTCAAAAAATTCCAGAAGATTAGTCAAGCAGGATTTCCACTTCATAAATCCATGCCGACTCGGACCAATCCTTTTACTGCTAACCAATTGTGCCGTTGTTCATTCTTTAATAATTGACTCCAGCATCTTCTCCACCACAAATTTTCCCCATTTTCCCTCTCGCTCCTTTCTTGAAAAGTGGGATAACATTAGCTTCCCTCCCATCCACAGGAACTGATCCTGAATCTATAGAGCATTAGAAAATGATGACCAATGCATCCACAATTTCTAGAGCAACCTCCTTAAGTACCCTGGGATGCAGACCATCAGGCCCTGGGTATTTATCAACCTTCAGTCCCATCAGTCTATCCAATATTATTTCTTGCCTATTGCAAATTTCTTTCAGTTTCTATGTCTCCCTAGATCCTCTGTCCTCCAGTATGTCTGGGAGATTATTTGTGTCTTCTTTAGTGAAGACAGAACCAAAGTAACTGTTCAACTCTTCTGCCATTTCCTTGTTCTCCATAATAATTTCACCTGTTTCTGCCTTCATTAATAAAGACATTTGTCTTTACTAATCTTTTTCTCTTAACATACCTAAAGAAGCTTTTACTATCCGTCTTTATATTCTTGGCCAGCTTACCCTCGTACTTCATCTTTTCACCCCGTATTGACCTTTTTATTACCTTCTGTCGTCCTTTGAAATTTTCCCAATCCTCTGATTTCCTGCTACTCTTTGCTATATTATACACCTTTTCTTATTTTTATCCCATCCCTTAGTTTTATTCCATCCCTAACTACCCTTGTCAGCCACGGTTGTCTCTTACTCCCCTTAGAATCTTTCTTCCTCTTTGAATGAAATGATCTGGATGATGTAGCAATGTTACAAAATTTTGAGATTTAAAAAATCAAGTCTGCAATTTAACCCATCAGATAAAGCATAATGTTCAGTATTAAAAAGGTTATGGCCATTTTCATACTCGGAAATTAGCATCTTGTTCCCCATTGCCTTTCCAGTGACTTCAAAAGCTGTGATCTAGGACAGTCAAAAGCCCATAAATTTCTTTAAAATTAAGAGAATGACATTTTCAGTTATTATAGATTGAAGCATTCTGAAACAAATATGAAACAATCTTACTTGGATGACCTGAAATTAAAGCATATAATTAGTTAGTTACCTAATTGTAGCTAATTACAAACTTCAATTACTAGATCTAAACATCTATCCATTTCTTAAGAAAAGATAAACATTTTTAAATTGCCTAAGTGTCCAAATAACATTCACACAATAATTCACAATATAACATGATTTTTAAATCTCATTTTCATGAATTTATAGGCCAAATGGAAGGAATTTAGTGTGTAATTCCTCTAAATTAATGGCCATTTAAATCAACTTGCGAGTGGGTTTTAGTGGAATGCAGTGGATTGGAACGTTGCGGTTTGTGGTGAATTTAACCCACAGTCGGCAGGAAAAATGCTACTGGTTCGTATATATTTTTTGTCCCCATTTCGCAACATGAAAATTTGTTTAAATGCTTCCTACGAACCATGTTTTTTTGTTAAAATAAACTGTGTACTTTCTTTTCTCCCCTACGTAAAATCCTTCCCGTTGTCGGCGCTCACGGCTTTAGAAGATGATTTTTAAATTACTCTAGCTAATAAATGATCTAATGTAGTTTATAAATACCTTCATAAAACAAATGTCGAAGCGATTTCTCTTCAGCGATGAAATCCCCTGAGATGATTGATTTGCCCTGTCTGGAGAAAACGGCACTTTAAACCCGCCCCCTCTGAAAGGCACTAAAGTCGCGCACACGGGGAGTGGCAGAATTGCAGTGCCGCTCAAGGTAAGTATTGTAACATACCTAGATGATGTCCCAAAAATTCCTGTCATTGCTGTTCCACCATCATTCCTGCTAGGATCCTTTTCCAATCGACCTTGGCCAGCTCCTCTCTCACGCCTTCATAGTCCCTTTTGTTCAACTGCAACACTGACACTTCTGATTTATCCTTTACCCACTCAATTTGCAGATTAAAATATCATATTATGGTCACCACCTCCTGGTGGTTCATTTACCTTGAGTTCCCTTCTTAAATCTATTTCATTAGATAACACTAAATCCAGAATTGCCTTCTCTCTCGTAGGCTCCAGTGCCAGCTGCTCTAAGAATACATCTCGGAGGCACTCTAGAAATCCATTTCCTGGGGTCCAGAACCAACCTGATTTTCCCAGTCTACCTGCTTATTGAAATCTCCCTTAACCACAGAGGCATTACCTTTGTTACATGCCAATTTTAACTCCAGCTGCAACTTACACCCAATATCCAGGCTACTGTTTGGGGGCCTGTAGATAACTCCCATTTGCGTTTTCTTACCTTTACAATTCCTTAATTCTATCCACAGTGACTCTACATCGTCAGTCCCTTTGTCACCTCTCGCCAACAGAGTTACCCCACCTCCTCTGCCCACCTGCCTGTCCTTTCTATAGGACGTATAACCCTGAATATTCAGTTCCCAGTCCTGATCTTCCTCCAGCCATGTCTCTGTAATCCCCACAATGTCACATCTACTAATCTCTAACTAAGCCTCAAGCTCATCCACTTTACTTCTTATACTTCGCGCATTCATATATAATACTTCTTATCCATTTTTCACCTCATCTTTCACATCGATTCTTATTTCACTTGGCCATACGTGAGTTGTCTGTCCTGTTAATTCTGGTGTTTTTCTTAACTTTTCCTTTACTCTCTTTCCCTTTAACTCCCTCTTTGTATTTCCAATTTGTCTCCCCCCCCACCTCCCCACCCCTACTATTTAGTTTAAACCCACCCGTGTAGCAGTGGCAAACCTTCCTGCTGGTCCCCTGCCTGTTTAGGTGCAACCCGCGAATCTAATTTAGAATCTAAATCCCTGCCCCCTGCACCAGCTCCTCAGCCACACATTCAGATCCCCTATCTCCCTGTTCCTGCCCTCACCACCACAAGGAACTGGAAACAAACCACCCTGGATGTCCTGCTTTTCAGTCTTCTTCCAAGCTCTCTAAAGTCACGCTGCAGAGTCATACAGCATGGAAACAGGCCAAAGATAGACACAAAATACTGGAGTAACACAGCGGGTCAGGCAGCATCTCTAGAGACCCTCCTTCAGACTGAGAGACGGGGAGGAAGGAAACAGGAGATATAGACAGTGAGATAGAGAGATATAGAACAAATTAATTAAAGATATGCAAAAAAGTAATGATGATCACGGAAAGATGGAGCCCACAATGATCCATTGTTGGCTGTGGGCAAGGTAATTACGGGTTTTACAGACAATGAAAATCAACAGGACGACAGTGAAACTAGTACAATGACTAGGGTGGGGGAGGGATGGAGAGAAAGGGGATGCGAGGGAAACACGCTCTTCGGCCCAACTTGCCCGTGCCCCCTTCAACGCAACTTGCCCAACCCTTCCCCAGACTGAACGATAGAGGAGGGCGGAGGGGGAGAGGGGGGACTAGGGCGAGGAAAAGCCACTAGAAATCAGGGTCGGCAACAGGTGACCTCGGGAAGGGTGGAGTCTATAATGGGCCATTGTTGGCTGGGGCAGACGTGCTAATGAGAGGGACACAAGGATGCAAACATTGGAACTGGTAGGAAGACTAGGGTGGGGAAGAGGGAGGAGGGGAGGCGGGGAGGGAATGCAGGAGTTACTGGAAATTAGAGAAATCTAATTAGAGAAATCATCGTTCATGCTACTGGGGAAGGGTTCCAACCTGAAACGTTGCTGCCTGACCCGCTGAGTTACTCCAGCATTTTGTATCCATCTTTGAGACATGGAGCATGGAGGGTGGGGGCAGTGCCACCATCTAGAGCCATTCTTAGGATTTCCCTGGAAGGGACACAAATGAGACTTATTAATTTCAGTGCGACTGAAATGCAATTGTAATAAACCCCATACAGTTGCATATAATAATAATTTTGCCCGGGGAATATAGTGAACGGTTATACAGTATATGTGAACCTTCTAAAAGGGTAATTGTATCCAAGGATTGAATGGATTAATGGGTGTAGGAGGAGGTTTGAAATGTGAGAATGTTGTGGAATTCGCTGGCCATTGACAACAAATATTTGAAAATAATATTAATAGGTGCATTTTATTCTACAAGTCAAACACCGGGTGAATTTGTGGGATCAAAAGGACACAAAGTGCTGGAGTAACTCAGCGGATCAGGCAGCATCTCTGGTGAATATGGAAAGGTTATGTTTCAGGTTGAGACCCTTCTTCAGACTCTTCAGTCTCCGTAAATAATGGCCCAAGACCCATTGCAACATAATTATCAGACATTATTTAGCAATATGTCACATGCAATAATATTCAGGGAGCTGGTCAAAGATTTGCAATTTTCTAATATAGCAGTAAAGAGCAAAGGGATTTAGGAAAGAAAATCCAGAAATCCCACGCGATCACAGGTTGAACGTACAAGCTCCGTACTGACAGCGGCCGTCGACAGGATCGAACCACCTCTGGTAGCAATGTTACAACATTTTGAGATTTTTAAAATCAAGTCTGCAATTTATTCCATCAGATAAAGCATAAAATGAAGTTTAATTTGACACCTAATTCACTTTCATATCTACAGTATTAAAAAGGATATGGCCATTTTCATACTGAAATTTGCATCTTGTTCCCCATTGCCTTTCCATTGACTTAACTCAAAAGCTGTGATCGAGGACAGTCAAAAGCCCATAACTTTCTCAAAACCTAAGAGAACGCAATGAAATTTTCAGTTATTATAGATTGAAGCATTCTGAAACAAATATGAAACATATGGAGAGAAGGCAGGTACAGGATACTGAGTTGGATGATCATCCATGATCATATTGAATGGCGGTGCAGGCTCGAAGGGCTGAAGGCCTGCTCCTGCACCTAATTTCTATGTTTCTATGTTTCTACGTAATCTTACTTGGATGACCTGAAATTAAAGCATATAATTAGTTAGTTACCTAATTGTAGCTAATTACAAAATTCAATTACTAGATCTAAACATCTATCCATTTCTTAAGAAAGGATAAACATTTTTAAATTGCCTAAGTGTCCAAATAACATTCACACAATAATTCACAATATAACATGATTTTTAAATCTAATTTTCATGAATTTATAGGCCAAATGGAAGGAATTTAGTGTTTAATTCCAATAAATGAATGGCCATTTAAATCAACTTGCGAGTGGGTTTTAGTGGAACGAGGTAGATTGGAATGTTACGGTTTGCGGTGAATTTAACCCACGATCGGCAGGAAAAATACTGCCAGTTCGTATATATTTTTTGTCCCTTTTTCGCAACATGAAAATTTGATTAAAGGCATCCTAAGAATCACATTTTTATGTAAAAATAAACTGTGTACCTTCTTTTATCCCCTACGTAAAATCCATCCCGTTGTTGGCGCTTACGGTTTCGAAGATGATTTTTAAATTACTCTTCCTAATAAATGATCTAGCGTAGTTTAAAAATACCTTCATAAAACAAATGTCGGAGCGATTTCCCTTTAGCAATGAAATCCCCTGAGATGGATCGATTTGAACTGTCTGGAGAAAAACGGCATTTTAAACCCGCCCCCCTCTGAAAGGCGGGAAAGTCGCGCACACAGGGAGTGGCAGAACTACAGCGCCGCTCAAGGTAAGTTTTGTAACATACGTACCTCTGGCGCTGTAAGGCAGCAACTCTACCTCTGCACCACCGTGCCACCATGTGTAGGCCCGGAAAGTTTACATTCACACACACACACCCTCTTCCCCCACTCTCCATCACCTCTTCTCCTTGCGTGTATTAAGGGACTTGGGCGACCTAATCCGCGAGGTCTGGCGAGTTTGCCCTCGACTCATACTCGCAGCATGGACGACACAAGGTCCTGGGAGGTCTTCGTAACTCTCCTTCATGCTCGAGAGTGGTCTCCGCATACTCAGCTAGGTCGCGGCATTTTTTTCAATATGTTAAAAACTGCCCGCAAGTAAAAAGAGGTCGCCATGGAAAAAATCGATACTTTTTTTACTCGTAAGTTTAGTCGTAGTAGGTCGGCATGTTAGTCGAAGGTAATCGAGGGTAGTCAAAGGTAGTCGTAGATAGTCTTCGTCATAGTCGAAGGAGGTCTTCAACATGTCATTTTTTCGAACTCTTCTAAACTCGCCAATTACGTCGCCCAAGTGGGACAGCCCCTTTTCTCTTCACTAGTCTATTGAGGTTTCTCTGACACTCCACACACAGTCCTATTACTGCAATGTGTATAATTCAGGAACAATACTCCCCTGCAGTATATTGCTTTGTACAGTATGTATGTCTTTAATAGGCTGCAAGGATCGCACCTATTTGACTACATGCCAGGAAACGGATGAACTTGTAACACATCAATGTCCTGCTGAAATCACCAAATAATCAGTGTCACTGTGAAATAGCACAAGGAAACCAGATAATACTGTATTATGGAACATAACCAAGGGTTTGCTCGTTGGGCAAATTTTCAGCTACATATTTTTTGCAATATTGATCTTTTTACAAGTTCAGTTTAGTTTATTGTCACGTGTGAAAAGCTGAAAACTGTACAGTGAAAAGCTTTTGTTGCAAGCTAACCAGTTAGCAGAAAGACTGGTTACAAACGAGCCATCCACAGTGTACAGATACATGATAAAGGGAATAACGTGAATAACATTTAGTGCAAGATAATATTCAGTCAAGTCCGATCAAAGATAGTCCAAGGGTCTCCAATGGGGTAGATGGTAGCTCAGGACTGCTCTCTAGTTGGTGATAGGATGGTTCAGTTGCCTGACAACAGCTCGGATGAAACTGTCCCTGAATCTGGAGGTTGTGCATTTTCATACTTCTGTGCCTCGTGCTTGAAGGGAGAGTGGGAGAAGAGGGAGGGGCCGGGGTGCGACGTCCTTGATGATGCTTCTGGAGTTGCCGAAGCAGCGTGAGGTGTAAATGGAGTCAATGGGAGGTTGGTGTGTGTGATGGTCTGGGCTGCGTCCACAACTCTCTACTACTTCCTGCAGTCTTGGATGCAGCTTGGGTATGGATCGGAAGAGAATGCAGATGTTGGTTAAAACCTGGACTACTCCAGATTTTTGTGTCTAACTGTGGATGTTGGATCTTGAATGTGGGTACCAGGTTTCCCACTCTTTGACGCTGTGGGTAAAGATGCCTTCCTTATATTTATCATTGTGTTTCTCCAGGGTGAAGTTTAAATGTCACAATTGATGACTTGGTTGACTGCCTTTCCATTAAGTGTGACTCATGGGCCTGTTGTAGCCCCTGTGGTCATTGCTGTTTGGTTTGGGAAGGTGTTGCGTTGTCTGCCTGGTCGCACCGATTCTGACATCTATTATGCATTTGCGGCTTTCCTGAGAAACCGTAGCTTAATGCAGGTTGTCTCCAGCTGTTACCAGCATCAGTGCTCATTCAGCATTGGTTTGCAGATTCCACTTTGAGTTTGTTGTTTTTTGTTTTGGAGATACAGCGCGAAAACAGGCCTTTCAGCCCACCGAGTCCACACTGACCAGCGATCCCCGTTACAAATAGCACTACCCTACACACATTAGGGACAATTTTTATTTATACCAAGCTAATCAACCGACAAACCTGTACGTCTTTGGGGTGTGGAAGGAAAGCCGAGCACCGGGAGAAAGCCCACGCGGGTCACGCGGGAGAACGTACAGACAGCACCCGTAGTCGGGATCGAACTCAGGTCTCCGGCACTGGAAGGCAGCAACTCTACCGATGTGCCACCATGCAGTGGCAGTTGCTATCACGTCCCGAATTCCTCAGAACCTGCAGATTGTATCCTGAACCAACATTTCTCAACGGTAGACACAAAATGTTGGAGTAACTCAGCGGGTCAAGGGGCATCTCTGGAGAAAATCGAGACCCTTCGTCAGACTGGGTCAGGGAGGACCTTTCTCAAAGGTAGTTATGTGGGTTCTACCTTTCTATTCCCATCTTCTACTATCCCCGTCGCATCTCCAGTCTGTACTTCAAGAAGAGAGAAGGGTAATCCTGAATCACCTCTGAGCCAAGAAGCGGGCAAAGAATTCAGCGACAATGCCAATGCCAGCGCTTCAATTAAAATTTGTAATGAAGAATAGAGTTCCCTGATGTTACTCGTTAAAGAAGGTGATGTGGATTAAGTAGCCAGGTAGCCATACATACAGATCATACCAATTATTCAACCGCTGTAGGGGGTTATCATCAGTCAGATTGATTTCTGAATAGTGAGACAAGCAAGATTGATGTGAGATGAAGAAAGACAAGTGGTGCCAATTAGTCTGAAGACTGAGGGCAGTGTGAATAAATGAATAGCTTCCTCAGTATTAAATAGCAAATGAAGAAAGGTAACTAGTCATGAGTGATTTGGAGAAGGAACAAGTGAGAAAACAGGTGAGATAATTTAGTATAATAACATACCAAGCAAAATATTAATGTGCTAATGATTTTATGTTGCAGTGCCGGTGAAGTGTATCTGCATTTTCTAACCTATAACAAAGACCACTGCAGAATATACAGATTTGGTCAGAGCCACACAATCTACTTGTGTTGCTACTTTCAGGAAGCAATGGATGTGGATTCCAAGATCCCTCTGTACACCAATGCTGTTAAAGGTTCTGCCATTAACTGTACACTTAAACGTTGCCCATCCTTTTTCTCCAGAGATACTGCCTGACCCGTTGAGTTACTCCAGCACTTAGTGCCTATCTTTGGTATAAATCTGCATCGGCAGTTCTTTGTTTCTACACTTTCCCCTTACGTTGCACCTCACAATGTGCATCTCGGTACAGGACAGCACAGTAGAGCTGCTGCCTTACAGAGCCGGAGACCCTGGTTCGAACCAGACTACGGGTACTTTTCTGTGTGGAGTTTGTACCTTCTCCCCATGACCTGCGCGGGTTTTCTCCGAGATCTTTGGTTTCCTCCCACACTCCAAAGACGTACAAGTTTGTAATTTAAATGGCTTGATATAAAATGTAAAATTGTCCCTGATGTGTGTGTGCGCGTGTGGCAGTATTAATATGCGGGGATTGCTTATCAGTGCAGACCCAGTGGCTGTGGGGCCAGTTTCCGCGTTGTATTTCTACACTAAACTAAACTTGCCCGGATTAAACCCCATCTGCCATTTCTCTGCCTCTATCTGTTACGATCCACGTCCTGCTTTGAAATATGCATAGGCTCTCTGGGCCATGGGTTGGATGAGTGAAGTTGCAGAAACACTGCTTTCATGTTCAGTGAAAATCATCCATGTGTTCGAGATGATGGCCAGGAGCATCATCTCGAACACGATGCCCAGTTTTTGGAGGATTGTTCCAGTTTGGGCATAAACAGATTGATGAACCAATCCTCAAGTTCAATGTGATCCAAGTCCTTGCGAGGAAATCATCTGCAAGGGTTGCCTCAGTGGTGCTCATGAATGCTTGGGGCTTTGCTGAATAATACATGTTCAGTGGTTTCCATGGAATCTCTAGCTGTGGTTGTCTCAAACGAAAGCATGGACCAATCTATCAGCGCCTAGAAACCCAGTGAGTAGGAAAGAACTGCAGATGCTGGTTTAAATCGAAGATAGACGCAAAATGCTGGAGTAACTCAGCGGGTCAGGCAGCATCTCCGGAGAGAAGGAATGGGCGACGTTTCGGGTCGAGACCCTTCTTCAGAGTTTGGGACCTGGAGCATCATCCATTCCTTCTCTCCAGAGATGTTGCCTGTCTTCTTCAGACTCTGAACAAGGGTCCCCCATTCCTTCTCTCCAGAGGAAGCTGTCTGTCCCGCTGAGTGACTCCAACATGTTGTGTCTATCTTTGATAGAAGCCCAATGGTTCTTCTTTGGAAAAGCCTGTCCTGCCGAGCAATTTTCTCCAGAAAATTACGGTCTCATCACCATAAAAGATTTGCTGTGCCACATTACCATTTTCTTCAACTATAATTTCGCTGCTTACCATTCAGCAGCGTCGCCTTACCACATCCTTTCACGTTGTGAAAAACTGCACTGGTTCTAACCGGACGTTTAAAGGCAGATCATCTGACAGTGTGGCGACCTTGCCAAAAAAAAACCCAGTTGATCTTGTTGCTTTTCCAATGGGGTAATTTTCGCCCCTCCCGTCTCACCCCACCCCCTCACCCCAGCCAATGTTGTGTGAGAAATAACATGGACAATAAAACCTTGCTCATCATCAACAAGACCCCTGGACACACAGTTAATGTCAAGGAATGGCAGATAAAATCTACCCTATGTTTTTTGCCCCGTAACTTCATTATTGCAGCTCATGGTCCTCAATGCTATCGTTATTTTGAATGCTTCCTACCTGTGACAATGTAACGATACAATAGATATGATACGATACGATAGAACTTTATTCATCCCATGAGGAAAATTGACTTTGACAACAGTCATAAAACAAAAAATACATGAAACATGAAATTAAAGTGACGAATGGAAAGGATTGGGGATGTGCAAAGATTGGGGCGGGGAAGAGTGGGGGGGGGGGGGGGGGTGGGGGGGAATCGGTCCACCCCTTGGCAGAAGAGTTGTACAGTTTGATAGCCACAGGGAAGAAGGATCTCCTGTGGTGTTCTGTGCTGTATCTTGGTGGAATCAGTCTGGTGCTGAAGGGGCTCCTCAGGTTGACCAGTGTGTCATGCAGGGGGTGAGCTGCATTGTCCAGGATGCTCCCCAGTTTGAGCATCATCCTCCCCTCCAAGACCACCTCCCGTGGATCCAACTACGCACCAAGAGACATCCTTCCCCCTTGTGACCACTGAGAGACAACAACATCTTATTTTCATCTGTTCCGATTTAACTGGCACAATTAGTTCCGCATGTGGCATACATTGCATCTCTTGTTGTCTCCATTCCTTAGACAAGTTCCTTACCCGGTAGACCAGTAGTATGTGTAGAGAACTGTACAGACACAAGTCAGCTTTAATCATCAGTCATGGTGGTGCAGTACACTACGTTGTTAGTTCACCTCTACCATCGGTGTAACTACGTAATATGGGGAGTGAGTGTTAATATAAAGTGTACAGTAAGGTGGAGTTAGTGTTAGCACATTACACTGATTGGTTCACATGCAATAACCAATCTACAGTATGGTTTTGCAGGCGTCTAATGCAGTGCAGGGACTTGGTTTGTCCTCACATTCCGACTTGTGAACTGTCCGTGTTACGGAGAGGTCATAAGAGCGTAACCTTTCCATAATCTGCAGACTACCTGTGTATTAATTTCATCCAGCAGCAGTTGGTCCATAGCCTACGGTGTTTTGGTGTTGCAGGTGATGCTCATGGCACAGTGCAGGCTCAAGGGCCTGTCCCACAGGCGATTTTTTAAGCGACTTGCCGGTACCCGTCATTAGTCACAGCAGGTCGCCGAAAATTTTCAGCATGTTGAAAATCCAGCAGCGACCAGAAAAAGGTACGACTCTTTGGGCGACTACTCACGACCAAACAGGTGTCACCATGACCATACAGGCGACATGGCGTGAGTAGTCGCCCAAAGAGTCGTACCTTTCTCTGGTTGCCGCTGGATTTTCAACATGTTGAAAATTTTCCACGACCAGCTGCGACTAACGACGGGTGCCGGCAGTCGCCGAAAAAAATCCCGTGGGTGGGACAGGCCCTTTAGTGGTGCAGAGTGTAGACCAGTTGTCTCACATCATCAGAGGCCCATGTTCAATCCTGACCTTGAATGCTATGTGGAATTTACACATTCTCCCTGTGGCCTCATGAGTTTCCTCTGGAGGCTCCGGTTCCCCCTCACATCCCAGAAACATGCAGGTTTAGAGACATTAGACTTAACAGATACAGCGCGGACAGACCCGTCGGCCTGCCGAGTCCGCGCCGACCACGGATCACCGTGAGAATAATTGAGAAGAATTTGAGAACGTTAAATGGGAAGTGGCAGTGATGCAGTTGAACAAAGGGGACTATGAGGGCATGAGAGGGGAGCTGGCCAAAGTAGACTGGAAAGGGATCCTAGCAGGAATGACGGTGGAACAGCAATGGCAGGAATTTCTGGGCATAATCCGGAAGACGCAGGATCATTTCATTCCTAAAAGGAAGAAAGATTCTAAGCGGAGTAGGAGGCAACCGTGGCTGACAAGAGAAGTTAGGGAGAGAATAAAACTAAAAGAAAAGATGTATAACACAGCAAAGAGTAGCCGGAAGCCAGAGGATTGGGAAACTTTCATAGGACAACAAAACGGGCAATACGGGCTGAAAAGATGAAGTATGAGGGGAAGCTGGCCAGGAATATGAAGAAGGACAGTAAAAGCTTCTATAGATATGTTAAGGGAAAAAGAGTAGCAAAGTCAAATGTGGGTCCCTTGCAGGCAGACACGGGTGAAATAATTATGGGCAACAAGGAAATGGCAGAAGAATTGAACAGGTACTTCGGATCTGCCTTCACTAAGGAGGACACAAACAATCTCCCAGATGTACTGGAGGACAGAAGATCTAAGGGGGTGGAGGAACTGAAATAAATTTTCATTAGGCAAGAAATAGTGTTGGGTAGGCTAATGGGACTGAAGGATGATAAATCCCCTGGGCCTGATGGTCTGCATCCCAGGGTCCTCAGGGAGGTGGCTCTAGAAATAATGGACGCATTGGTGATCATTTTCCAATGTTCAATAGATTCAGGATCAGTTCCTGTGGATTGGAGGATAGCTAATGTTATCCCACTTTTCAAGAAAGGAGCGAGAGAGAAAACGGGGAATTACAGACCAGTTAGCCTGACTTCGGTGGTGGGAAAGATACTGGAGTCAATTATTAAAGAGGAAATAATGGAGCATTTGGATAGCAGTAAAAGGATGAGTCCAAGTCAACATGGATTTATGAAAGGGAAATCATGCTTGACTAATCTTCTGGAATTTTTTGAGGATATGACAAGTAAAATGGATGAAGGGGTGCCAGTGAATGTAGTGTATCTAGACTTTCAGAAAACCTTTGATAAGGTCCCGCGCGGGAGACTGGTGACTAAAATTACAGCACATGGTGTTGGGGGTAGGGTGTTGACATGGATAGAAAATTGGTTGGCAGACCGGAAGCAAAGAGTAGGAGTGAACGGGTCCTTTTCAGAATTACAGGCAGTGGCGAGTGGAGTGCCGCGAGGCTCGGTGTTGGGGTCGCAACTGTTTACCATATATATTAATGATTTGGAAGAGGGAATTAGGAGCAACACTAGCAAGCTTGCAGATGACACAAAGCTGGGTGGCAATGTGAACTGTGAAGAGGATGTTAGGAGGTTGCAGGGGGACCTGGACAGGTTGAGTGAGTGGGCAGATGCCTGGCAGATGCAATATAATATAGATACATTTGAGGTTATCCACTTTGGCGGCAAAAACAAGGGGGCAGATTATTATCTCAATGGGGTTAGGTTAGGTAAGGGGGAGGTGCAGCGAGACCTGGGTGTCCTTGTACACCAGTCACTGAAAGTTGGCGTGCAGGTACAGCAGGCAGTGAAGAAAGCTAATGGAATGTTGGCCTTCATAACAAGAGGATTTCACTATAGGAGTAAAGAGGTTCTTCTGCAGTTGTATAGGGCTCTGGTGAGACCACATCTGGAGTATTGTGTACAGTTTTGGTCTCCTAATTTGAGGAAGGACATCCTTGTGATTGAGGCAGTGCAGCGTAGGTTCACGAGATTGATCCCTGGGACGAAGGGACTGTCATATGAGGAAAGATTGAAAAGACTAGGGTTGTATTCACTGGATTCACTTAGAAGGATGAGGGGGATCTTATAGAAACATATACAATTATAAAAGGACTGGACAAGCTAGATGCAGGAAAAATGTTCCCAATGTTGGGTGAGTCCAGAACCAGGGGCCACAGTCTTATAATAAAGGGGAGGTCATTTAAGACTGAGGTGAGAAAAAACTTTTTTACCCAGAGAGTTGTGAATTTATAGAATTCCCTGCCTATGAGGGCAGTGGATGGATTTAAGAGAGTTGGATAGAGCTCTAGGGGATAGTGGAGTCAAGGGATATGGGGAGAAGGCAGGCACGGGTTATTGAAAGCGGATGATCAGCCATGATCGCAATCAATGGCGGGTGCTGGCTCGAAGGGCCGAATGGCCTCCTCCTGTACCTATTTTCTATCTTTCTATGTTTCTACCACATACGCTCGCACCATCCTAAACACACTAGGAACAATTTATAGATTTACCGAAGGCAATGAATCTACAAACCTTGCATGTCATTGGAGTAGGGGAGGGAACTGGAGCATCCGGAGAAAACTCACACGGTCACAGGGAGAATGTACAAACTCCGTACAGATAGCACCCTCTGTCAGGATTGAACTCGGGTCCCTGGGGCTGTAAAGCAGCAACTCTACCGCTGTGCCACTGCACTGTCCTTTGTAGGTTAAATGGCTCCTGTCAATTGCCCCTTGTGTGTAGGTGAGCGGTCAAATCAGGAAGGAATTGATGAAAGAAATGTAATGTTGAGGCTCAAGATGGCGCTTGTCAGGCCACATTTGGAGTACTGTGAATGGGTTAGGGCTCCATGTCTGAGGAAGAATATGCTGGCTCTGGAGAGGGTCCAGAAGAAGTTTACAAGAATGATTTCAGGAATGAGTAGGTCACATGATGAACGTTTGACAGCACAGGGCCTCTACTCGCTGGAGTTTAGAAGGTTGAGGGGGGCCGTGGATAGGGTGGATGTGGACAGGATGTTTCCACTGGTGGGAGAGTCTAGGCCCGGAGGTCGTAGCCTCAGAATTAAAGGGCACTCTTTTAGAAAAGACGTGAGGAGGAATTTCTTCAGTCAGAGGGTAGTTAATCTGTGGAACTCTTGGAGGGCTGTGGAGGCCAAGTCAGTGGCTATTTTTAAGGCAGAGATAGGCAAATCCTTGATTAGAACGGGTGTCAAGGGTTACAGGGAGGAGGCAGGAAAATGGGATTAGGAGGCAGAGATCAGCCATGATTGAATGGCGGAGTAGACTCGACGGGCTGAATGGTCTAATTGTACCCCTACAACGTGTGAACGTGAACGATATGGAGGGAATCAAGTTAGATTAAATTATTGTAGCATTAGTGTAAATGGGTGGTTAATGGTCCGCATGCACTTGGAAGACCAAAGGCTGTGTTTCCTTGCTGCATCTCTCGATGACTGATCATCATCATCACAGTTGAAAACACCAACGGGCACGGTGCCTTGCCATGCTGTGTACGACAGTGATCGCAACTTCTACTGAAGTGTGGATGGGCGTTGGCTCACTAGGAGCTCATCCGCCTGACGACTGACCTATATCTTAATTTTCAGCGAGAAATTCAAAGCCATGTTGGAAGCAAAGTGCAGTTAGCTAGGACATTTTTCCAGCAGTACGTACCACAATGTAACGCATTAGGTTAAATCAAGTGGTTCACATTACGGTTGAAATATCCGTGAAGGTGCCAAAGAAGGATTGGCTGCGTAACAACTGTATTTTAAAGAAACACTCGTGGGAAACGTATACTTCTCAATACATTAGCATATTCTCTGTTGTTTTTCCTCAGTTCAAGAATCATAGGAAAAGACTCACGGCACAGATTCAAGTATCCTGGCCGTTACCCTCTCCAATTATTGAGAAGACTGTGAACTGAGATTTTTTGTGGGGGAAGGGACTGCAGATGCGGTTTGAACCAAAGATAGACACAAAATGCTGCAGTAACTCAGCGGGACAGGCAGCATCTCTGGAGAGAAGGAATGGATGACGTTTCGGGTCGAGACTCTTCATCGGAACTGAGATTTGTTGGTCTGGTCCCCCTCATAAATTCCGGTCTCTAACCTTGGATTCTATCCCCAAATTGTGCAGAACTAAGTTGTCCATCTATAAATCATCTCAGTATTAGATTTGACCCCAAATTTAAGTAAAAGATAGACACAAAGTGCTGGAGTAACTCAGTATGTCATGCAGCATCCCTGGAGAACGCGGGTAGATTACTTTTCAGGGTCCCGACCCAAAACGCCACCGATTCCTAATCTTTTAGATAAGCTGTCTGACCCGCTGAGGCAGTTTGGTAATCGGTGGAGGATAACCCCAGCACTTTGTTAATCTGCGGAACTCATTGCCACGGAGGGCTTGTAAACTTGGACACCAATGTCTATCTTTGGTGTAACCCAGCATCTGTCACTGTATGTCATGCTCTCGCTTGCGAGCGGGGCATCAAGGCAAATTCCTTGTATGTGAATACTTGGCCAATAAACTTATTCATTTATTCATTCATTCATCTGCAGACCCTTCAAAATTACTGTCTTATTCCCGCTCTGTAGTTTTGTCAGAGTCCGTTCCTGTTTCAACTCATCTTCACTTGGAATCCTCTTGCGTAGCTCTGCTCGCTCCAATCTCCATATTCCAAACGCTCTGGCAAGGCTTCATGCAGCACGATGGCACAGCGGTAGAGTTGCTGCCTTACAGCACCGGGTTTGATCCCGACCTCGAGTGCTGTCTGTACGGAGTTTTACGCTCTCCCCGTGTCCATGTGGATTTTCTCTGAGATCTTCGATTTCCTCCCACACTCCAAAGACAAACAGGTTTGTAGGTAAATTGACTTGATATAAATGCAAATTGTCCCTAGTGTGTGTGTAGGATAGTGTTAAAATGTGCGGGGATCGCTGGTTGGCGCAGACTCGATGGGCTGAAGGGCCTGTTTCCGTACTGTATCTCTAAACTAAACTAAAAGTTGTGTTTCTTTCTCTCCGTCATCTTCAGGGATTCCAAAGCTCTGTTGTCCCTGATGTAATGACCTTACAGTCTCATTCACCCATCACTTCTGTACTTGTTGACTTACAATGGCTCACAGCTAAGTCTGGGTCTTAAAGAAACTACACTCATATTTTTGAATCCTTCCATTGCCTTTCCCCTTCCTAACTCTGCAGTCTCCTCCAGCCCTATAATGTCTTTGATGTAATAACATTGGTGTATCATATGAATAAGGGTCACGACTCCCCACCAGGTCCCTCCACAGATGCTGCCTGACCCGTTGAATTACACCACCACTTTGTGTTTACTCTTGACTTAGAAGTCCAAACTAAGTTGCAGCAGCAAGCTAACCTAATCCTAGCTCCTTAATTACTTCTAGGACCCACCCATATAATCATGCTGTTCAGTCTATTTTACCAATGGCCTGGCCACCAGCATAATCAAGGATGAGTCTCCCCCAGTCACTTCCCTCTTCTCCCCACTCCCATCAGGCAAGAGGTACAGAAGTGTGAAAACGCACACCTCCAGATTCAGGGACAGTTTCTTCCCAGCTGCTATCAGGCAAATTAACCATCCTATCACCAACTAGTCACTTTCAAGTCAAGTCACTTTTATTTATATAGCACATTTAAAAAAACAACTCTCGTTGGCGAAAGTGCTTTACATTGGTATAAGAATAGTATAACAAACAACAGTGGTTCATAGATTAAATACAAACATCACTACATACATATAGCCCTCGCTCAGAGGACGTCAAGAAAGGCTTGGGAGTAGAGATGAGTTTTTAGGCTCGACTTAAAGGAGTCGATGGAGGGGGCAGTTCTGATGGGAAGAGGGATGCTGTTCCACAGTCTAGGAGCTGCAACCGCAAAGGCGCGGTCGGTCACCCCAGAGCTTATGCCTAGATGTTCAGCAACCCCAAGTCGGCCGAACTAGAGACTGTTCCTGACCTATCAGCTACCTCATTAGAGACTTGGACTATCATTAATCGGACTTTACTGGACATTATCTTGCACTAAATGCTATTCCCTTTATCCTGTATCTGTACACTGTGGGCGGCTCGATTGTAATCATGTGTAGTCTTTCCGCTGACTAGATAGCACGCAACTAAAAAGCCTTTCACTGCACCTTGATACACATGACAATAAACTAAACTAAACTATGAGTCTGTCCTCGGATCGGAAGGAAGGACAGTGGGACGTGAATCAATTGTGATTAGCACCAGCTTGCTGGAGTGATGGTGGAGTCAAGCTTCACTCCAGCAGAATGAACAAATAATTTCCAAAGCAGGGAGGCATGAAATATGATGATGTCTTGCTGTCTGCTCTGTTTTGAAATGTACAGAATGTCTGAGCAGTTAAATCAAGTCCGGCGCGCTCTAGTAAGGGCAAGCATGCACGTTGCCTAATCTAATTTCTCAATATAATGCTTTCCTTGACTTTGGCAGCAGTAAGTGATCTGAGCTATCAGTCTCCCGTTCCCAAAGGTATTCATGACATTTTAGAGACTCACAAGTGTAAGACCACACTCAGGGTAATGCTCAGTAACGAGACGCTGACTCTCAGATGTTGGCAAACAAACGTTGATGGGTATTTTGACTGCCAGTGGAAGAAAGGACAAAACTCACCTCATTAAATACTCAGCAGGGACGCCATTTAATATGATTTTTATCATGGTGACCACTCAGCTGGTTTTCATTTCCCCAGAATAATCCTCCATTTGATATCACTTTGCCGGTTTGAACCACTGAAAGGCAATCTGTGCGACACAAGCTTGCTATTGAATTTTGAGCCTTGCTGCAGAAAGAGACACACATGCTCCGATGGGTGATATATATGAAATGCAATAATTTTTTTGCCTTGAGAACAAAATGCATTAGTACTGTGACAGCATGGCGTAAGTAACGAATTTAGGGTTATTACACCCAATGAAAAAAACTATTTATTAGCCCCATCCATCATGCACTAGTGGCTTGTCAGCTATGGTGCAATATTCAAGAGCGTCTTTATCTGTACAGAAGGACTTGTAAGCAGTGTCCAACAAAGTGATTCATTCTCACTTAAAGTTCATTGTGAGAAGTGAAGACTCTAAGTACACAAATTATTAAGAGAAAATAACTGGAAAATAATTTACTGTCTTGTTTTGTTTGCATTTTATCAAATTAGAGCTGTATTTGCTTTGTGGCATGATTTTGGTGGGGAAAGAAAGATGTCTTAATAATTTTTAAAATAAGCAATTTTAACCTCATCAGAAACCGGCTGAATTTAATGCGACGGGGGGGGGGTTCCTCCCTCTCTGATTTTGTTCTCCTTTGAAATCAGTGGACAATAATATTGAGCAAGATGTGAACATGACATTAGCCCCCAATCATATCTGGTGGATTTGGTTGCAATTCCACCCAAAATATCTGTGGAAAACTCAAGTGCATCTCAACACTGAAACAGACTGTCTGCCCTCGCTGCATCTCATAGTCATTGAGTCATACAGCACGGAAACAGGCTATTCGGCCTAACTTTCCCATGCCAACCAAGATGCCCCATCTACACTGGTCCCACCTACCTGCATTGATCCACATCCCCCTAACCTTAGTGTAGAAACAAAGAACTGCAGAAGATAAGACACAAAGTGCAGGAGTAACTCAGTGGGTCAGGCAGCATCTCTGGAGAAAAGGATGGGTGACGTTTTGGGTTGGGACGTCTGAAGTCTGAAGAAGCATCCCGACCCCAAACGTCACCCATCCTTTTTCTACAGAGATACCGCCTGAGCCGCTGAGTTACTCCAGCATTTTGTGCCTATCCCTCTAAATCTTTCTTATTCATCACCTCCAAAATGGAAGGATACATTTTGCTAAAATGTTTCTTTTCATTTTCAGACATTATTAAAGCGTTAACGCGGTATAAGGGGTTAAGGGGGAAATCTTTTAGGACCGAGATGAGAAAAACATTTTTCACACAGAGAGTGGTGAATCTCTGGAATTCTTTGCCACAGAAGGTAGTTGAGGCCAGTTCATTGGCTATATTTAAGAGGGAGTTAGATGTGGCCCTTGTGGCTAAAGGGATCAGGGAGTATGGAGAGAAGGCAGGTACAGGATACTGAGTTGGATGATCAGCCATGATCATATTGAATGGCGGTGCAGGCTCAAAGGGCTGATTGGCCTACTCCTGCACCTATTTTCTATGTTTCTATATATTCTTTAGTTGCATTGTTAGTTTAGAAAAGTGAATACTTTACTTAAGAAAATACTTGTACAGTGGCTTGCAAAAGTTTTCCTACCCCTTGAACTTTTCCACATTTTGTCACGTTACAACCACAAACGTAAATGTATTTTATTGGGATTTTATGTGATAGACCAACACAAAGTGGTGCATAATTGTGAAGTGGAAGGAAAATGATACATGGTTTTCAAATTTTTTTACAAATAAAAAACTGAAAAGTGTGGCGTGCAAAAGTATTCAGCCTACTTACTAATTAAGTATTCACTTAATTAGTAAATAGAGTCAACTTGTGTGTAATCTAATCTCAGTATAAATACAGCTGTTCTGTGAAGGCCTCAGAGCTTTGTTAGAGAACATTAGTGAACAAACAGCATCATGAAGCCCAAGGAACACACCAGACAGGTCAGGGATAAAGTTGTGGAGATGTTTAAAGCAGGGTTAGGTTATAAAAAAAATCCCAAGCTTTGAACATCGCCCATGGTAACTCTGGAGGAGCTGCAGAGATCCACAACTCAGGTGGGAGAATCTGTCCACAGGACAACTATTAGTCGTGCACACCACAAATCGGGCCTTTATGGAAGAGTGGCAAGAAGAAAGCCATTGTTGAAACAAAGCCATAAGAAGTCCCGTTTGCAGTTTGCCACAAGCCATGTGGGGGACACATCAAACATGTGGAGGAAGGTGCTCTGGTCTGATGAGACCAACATTTTTTGGCCCAAATGCAAAATGCTATGTGTGGCGGAAAACTAACACTGCACATCACCCTGAACACACCATCCCCACTGTGAAACATGGTGGTGGCAGCATCATGCTGTGGGGATGCTTTTCTTCAGCAGGGACAGGGAAGCTGGTCAGAGTTGATGGGAAGATGGATGGAGCCAAATACAGGGCAATCTTGGAAGAAAACCTGTTAGAGTTTGCAAAAGACTTGAGACTGGGGCGGAGGTTCACCTTCCAGCAGGACAACAACCCTAAACATACAGCCAGAGCGACAATGGAATGGTTTAGATCAATGCATATTCATGTGTTAGAATGGCCCAGTTAAAGTCCAGACCTAAATCCAATTGAGAATTTCTGGCAAGACTTGAAAATTGCTGTTCACAGACGCTTTCCATCCAATCTGACTGAGCTTGAGCTATTTTGCAAAGAAGAATGGGCACAAATTTCAGTCTCTAGATGTGCAAAGCTGGTAGAGACATACCCCAAAAGACTTGCAGCTGTAATTGCAGCGAAAGGTGGTTCTACAAAGTATTGACTCAGGGGGGCAGAATACTTTCGCATGCCACACTTTTCAGTTTTTTAGAAACATAGAAACATAGAAATTAGGTGCAGGAGTAGGCCATTCAGCCCTTCGAGCCTGCACCGCCATTCAATTTGATCATGGCTGATCATCCAACTCAGTATCCCGTACCTGCCTTCTCTCCATACCCTCTGATCCCCCCAGCCACAAGGGCCACATCCAACTCACTCTTAAATATAGCCAATGAACTGGCCTCAACTACCCTCTGTGGCAGAGAGTTCCAGAGACTCACCACTCTCTGTGTGAAAAAAAGTCTTTCTCATCTCGGTCTTAAAGGATTTCCCCCTTATCCTTAAGCTGTGACCCCTTGTCCTGGACTTCCCCAACATCGGGAACAATCTTCCTGCATCTAGCCTGTCCAACCCCTTAAGAATTTTGTAAGTTTCTATAAGATCCCCTCTCAATCTCCTAAATTCCAGAGAGTATAAACCGAGTCTATCCAGTCTTTCTTCATAAGACAGTCCTGACATCCCAGGAATCAGTCTGGTGAACCTTCTCTGCACTCCCTCTATGGCAATAATGTCCTTCCTCAGATTTGGAGACCAAAACTGTACGCAATACTCCAGGTGTGGTCTCACCAAGACCCTGTACAACTGAAGTAGAACCTCCCTGCTCCTGTACTCAAATCCTTTTGCTATGAAAGCTAACATTACCATTCGCTTTTTTCACTGCCTGCTGCACCTGCATGCCTACTTTCAATGACTGGTGTACCATGACACCCAGGTCTCGCTGCATCTCCCTTTTCCTAATCGGCCACCATTTAAATAATAGTCTGCTTTCCTGTTTTTGCCACCAAAGTGGATAACCTCACATTTATCCACATTATACTGCATCTGCCAAACATTTGCCCACTCACCCAGCCTATCCAAGTCACCTTGCAGTCTCCTAGCATCCTCCTCACAGCGAACACTGCCCCCAGCTTAGTGTCATCCGCAAACTTGGAGATATTGCCTTCAATTCCCTCATCCAGATCATTAATATATATTGTAAATAGCTGGGGTCCCAGCACTGAGCCCTGCGGTACCCACTAGTTACTGCCTGCCATTGTGAAAAGGACCCGTTTACTCCTACTCTTTGCTTCCTGTTTGCCAGCCAGTTCTCTATCCACATCAATACTGAACCCCTAATACCGTATGCTTTAAGTTTGTATACTAATCTCTTATGTGGGACCTTGTCGAAAGCCTTCTGGAAGTCCAGATATACCACATCCACTGGTTCTCCCTTATCCACGCTACTAGTTACATCCTCGAAAAATTCCACAAGATTCGTCAGACATGATTTACCTTTTGTAAATCCATGCTGACTTTGTCCAATGATTTCACCACTTTCCAATGTGCTGCTATCCATCTTTAATAACTGACTCTAGCAGTTTCCCCACTACCGATGTTAGACTAACTGGTCTGTAATTCCCCGTTTTCTCTCTCCCTCCCTTCTTAAAATGAGGGGTTACATTTGCTACCCGCCAATCCTCAGGAACTACTCCAGAATCTAAAGAGTTTTGAAAGATTATCACTAATGCATCCACTATTTCCTGAGCTACTTCCTTAAGTACTCTGGGATGCAGCCTATCTGGCCCTGGGGATTTATCGGCCTTTAATCTATTCAATTTACCCAACACCACTTCCCGACTGACCTGGATTTCACTCAATTCCTCCTTTGACCCACAGTCCCCTGCTATTTCAGGCAGATTATTTATGTCTTCCTTAGTGAAGACGGAACCAAAGTAGTTATTCAATTGGTCCGCCATATCCTTGTTCCCCATGATCAACTCACTGTTTCTGACTGCAAGGGACCTACATTTGTTTTAACTAACCTCTTTCTCTTCACATATCTATAAAAACTTTTGCAGTCAGTTTTTATGTTCCCTGCCAGTTTTCTTTCATAATCTATTTTTCCTTTCCTAATTAAGCCCTTTGTCCTCCTCTGCTGGTCTCTGAATTTCTCCCAGTCCTCTGGTATGCTGCTTTTTCTGGCTACTTTGTACGCATCATCCTTTGCTTTGATACTATCCCTGATTTCCCTTGTTATCCACGGATGCACTACCTTCCCCGATTTATTCTTTTGCCCAAACTATTCTTTTTTATTTGTAATAACATTTGGAAACCATGTATCATTTTCCTTCCACCTCACAATTATGCACTACTTTGTGTTGGTCTATCACATAAAATCCCAATAAAATACATTTACGATTGTGGTTGTAACGTGACAAAATGTGGAAAAGTTCAAGGGGTATGAAAACTTTTGCAAGCCACTGTATGTTTCAAGTAAATGATCCTTACATTCTTAATGTACTTGTCTGAATTAACAGGAGTACATGGTACACAACATATTACATTAAAGGGCCTGTCCCACTTTCACAAACTAATTCACAACCTTTTATTACTCGTGGACATTTATCATCATGCTAGAAAAAACGCCCCGACCTACTTGATGCCATGAGTACCTACGACCTACCTACGACCTCCTACAACCTACCTATGACCTCGAGACGACCATGCTGCGAGTATGTCAAGGGCAAACTCGGCAGAGGTCGTGAAAGTGGGATAGGCCCATTACTCCTCCCAAACAGTTTACTCTTTCCTATACATTCTGCACCAGTTAGCAAACGTGTTAATAAGCTGTGTGTTATCAAATCCTATCCCTTGTGCAGGGAAAAGATAACTTTTATAAAGCAGAAGCAGTTTAAGATTGGAAAAATATATCACATCTTTAGGAAAAGCATCACCTTTGACAATAATTGTTCAAAATCAATACTTTTATTTCGTATGATTTTTGCCACAGGGTGTGAAATTGAGATTCTTATTATTTAATAATGTATGCAAAAAATACAGCATTATTTTGTGTTTCCAAATAAGGATTAAATAGATGTTGGCTTCAGTTGACAGTAAAATATATCCTTGTTTGATATAAAGCAGGAGAAAAGATTTTAAAATGTTGTGTGTTATAATAATTGGTTGCTGTAATGAAACATACAATGGATGGGTATTGATTCCACAAACTAATCTTACCCATTTGTTCCTTGTAGTTAATATTATTGCAAGACGTTTAGTTTAAAAGGCAGTAAAGCTGCCTTCTTCTTCATTGGAACTGAAAGGGATACAATCCATGCCTGCTAATGTTTTTTTATTTCTTGTTGCATTTCTGGACCAGATTTAGAGCAATTATAGCACTGTTAACTGTAAATAATCTTAAAAAGCTACAAGATCCAGGCTTGTGCGAAAACTCTTTGCAGTCTCACCCCCACCAATGGTAAAATCGTCTGTGGAGTTCTCTGCCTCAGAGGGCGGTGGAGGCAGGTTCTCTGGATGCTTTCAAGAGAGCGCTAGATAGGGCTCTTAAAAATAGCAGAGTCAGGGGATATGGGGAGAAGGCAGGAACGGGGTACTGATTGATTGATCAGCCATGGCGGTGCTGACTCAAGGGCCAAATGGCCTACTCCTGCACCTATTGTCTATTGTCTATTATTTAATTGGACGTTGGACGTTCGGCTGGTGTTCTGGGTATATACTGTATAAATTTAAGACTGACACAAAGTGCTGGAGCAGCTCAACAGGTCAGGCGGCATCTCTGGAGGAAAAGGATGGGTGGCGCTTCAGCTCTGGACCATTCCTCGGACTTCAGACCCGAAACATCACCAATACTTTTCCTCCAGAGATGTTGCCTGACCCACTGAGTTCATAAGTTCCAGGAGCAGAATTGGGCCATTTGGCTCACCAAGTCTACTCTGCCATTCAATCGTGGTTGATCTATCTTTCCTTCTCAATCCCATTCTCCTGCCTTCCCCCCCATAACCAGTAGTAAGGTACTTCTTTAAATGCACATATCAGGTTTTGGTGAAATCATTGGAACAACTGCAATGTAAGCTACAAGCCCGCTCCTGAAAACCATCAGCATCTGCAAACTGGTCCAGGAAGTAACGTTCCTCCATTCTCCAAAAGGTCATTTGCACCTAGAAGGACACAAAGTGCTGGAGTAACTCAACATGTCAGGCAGCATCTCTGGAGAACATGGATAGGTGTGGCGTTTTTCACACAGAGAGTAGTGAATCTGTGGAATTCTCTGCCACAGAAGGTAGTTGAGGCCAGTTCATTGGCTATATTTAAGAGGGAGTTAGATGCGGCCCTTGTGGCTAAAGGGATCAGGGGGTATGGAGAGAAGGCAGGTACAGGATACTGAGTTGGATGATCAGCCATGATCATATTGAATGGCGGTGCAGGCTCGAAGGGCCGAATGGCTTACTCCTGCACCTATTTTCTATGTTTCTATTTTTCATGTCAGGACATTTCTTCAGACTGAGGAGATTTTGCAGTGGAGCCGTATAGAAAGAAGGAACACAAACCAGCATCTGCAGTTCCTTGTTTCTACAGTAATCTCCACCTCTTCAGCCAACTTTTGGGTTGCTTTTCCTCTTAAATGGCCAAACACGAAGATAAGTCATCGAGCTGTAGAGGCGTACAGCACAGAAACAGGCCCTTAGGCCCGTCTTGTCCATGCTAACCAAGTTGGCATATTGGACTGGATCCATTTTCCTGCATTTGACCTGTAGCTGCCTAGACCCTTCCTGTCTTAATATTTGTCGAAATGTCTTTTGGAAGTTGTAATTGTATCTTCTTTGTGCAGTGCGTTGCAAACACAGGCCAAAGTTGCCCCTAGGTCCCTCTTAAATATCTCCTCTCTCATGTTAAGCATATGCCCTCCAGTTTTAGAATCTTCTACCCTGGGAATAAGGCTGTGAGCATTCACCTTATCCATGCTAATCCTGACTACGGGTGCTGTCTGTACAGAGTTTGCACGCTCTCCCTGTGACTGCGTGGGGAGGATGCTCCGCTTTCCTCCCACCTTCCAAAAACACTCAGGTTTGTTGGTTAAAGAAGGAACTGCAGATGCTGGAGAATCGAGGGTTACACAAAAGGCTGGAGAAACTCAGCGGGTGCAGCAGCATCTAAGGAGCGAAGGAGATAGGCGATGTTTCGGGTCGAGACCCTTCTTCAGACTAATTGGCTTCTGAAAATGATCGCTAGTGTGCAGCAAAGCACTAGCAGACGGGTGATTGTTGGTTGGCAAAGGCTCGGTGGGCCGAAGGGCCTGTTTCAATGCTGTATCTCTAGTCTAAACTAAACCAAACATGAATAGGTGACGTTTCCCATCAGGACCCTCCTTCACACTCAAGCAAAAGGGCATCTGCTGTGATTAAATATTAACCTCAGCAGCATGTTTGAAATGACCAAAGAGGCAGGACATTCTTCATCTATCAAAAACCTTCGCATGCAATGTGCAGCCTGATTGTTTCCACGACATGCTTATTTGCCCATGCATTCATGCAAGTGTTAATTTATTACGCTGACCTGTCAAGGGAAGGTCCATTAACTGGAGCTCATTTAAAGCACAGATGGTTCAAAATAGCTTGATGTCTGCCTGCTGGCCAAAAATAAGTGACTCTGAAAATCCTTAGCCTTTTGGAAAATCGAAATGAAGGCAGGGAAGAATGAAAGACATGTTTATCACTTTGATAAACAGCTACTCAGTTTTGCTGCAGGTGACTCAATGTAATTCAGCAGAATAAGATACTGCTTAATAGGCATCTGTGTCAACAACCATCGTTTGCCTGTTCGACTGCCTGTGCGGGAGGAATTCCTCAGCTTGTACATTTACCCAACACGTCAACTGATTATTAACATCGAAGAACTTCTTGATTTGAATCTATCAAAGCACCTTCCTACGCTGCTTTTAAAAATTCTTCACTGGTGTAACAATGATAACAGCCTCCAGCCACGGCAGTAAATGCTCCATAAAACGTTATAATTTCTTCCCAAAAATCTAATCCAGTTCCGTCTAGAGTTACTGCGTGGAACCAGGCCCTTCGGTTTGTAACTATTATTACTACTATGCTCATTGTGGGGTGTTTAAATCAGAAGAATATCATAAAAGTGATATCATTTTGGTGCATAGATTGATAGATATTTGATTTATTAGTTATATTAGATATTTGATTTATTAGTGAAGTTGATTTGTCACTTGGCTTAATTCGTTTAGTTTAGAGATACAGAGCGGAAACAGACGAGTCTGTGTCGACCAGCGATCACCCCGTACACTAGCACTGTCCCACACACACACACACTAGGGACAATTTACAATTTTACCAAAGCCAATTAACCTACAAACCTGTACATCGTTGGAATGTGGGAGGAAACCGGAGATTCTGGAGAAAAAGCACGCGGTTACAAGGATAACGTACAAACTCCGTATAGACAGCACCCATAGTCAGGATCGACCCCGGGTCCCTGGTGCTATAAGGCAGCAACTCGACCACTGCGCCACCGTGTTGCCTGCACTGCCTCACTTAAGATGCAGATTTTAACCTTGAGGGCCTGAGCTATAGGCAAAGGTTGGATATGCTCGGACTTTATTAGTTGGAGTGCAGATGGCTAAGAGGTGATCTTATAGAGGTGTATAAAATCATGAGGTGAATAGATAGGGTAGATGCACAGAGTCTTTTACCCAGAGAAGGGGGAATCAAAACAGGAGGACATACAGTGTGCTGAAGGTGACAGGGAGAAGATCGAAGAAGCACCTGAGGGCCAACTTTTTCCACTCAGAGGGTGGTGAGACTAACGGATGAGCTGCCACAGGAGGTAGTTGAGGCAGGTGCTATAATTTCAAAGGGACTTGGACAGGTACATGGATAGGAATGTTTTAGAGGAGTGTGGGCCAAATGTGTGCAAATGGGACGAGCTTAGATGGGGCATCTTGGTCAGCATGGACAAGTTTGGCAGGAAGGGTCTATTTCGGTGCTGTGTAACTCTATTACTGTGGCGGCACAGTGGCGCAGTGGTAGAGCTGCTGCCTTACAACGCCAGAGACCCAGGTTCAATCCTGACTATGGGTGCTGTCTGTACGGAGTTTGCACGTTCTCCCCGTGACTTACGTAGGTTTTCCCCGGGAGCTCCGGTTTTCCTCCCACACTCCAAAGACATACAGGTTTGTAGGTTCATTGAACTGGTAAAATTACAACTTGTCCCTAGTGTGTGTAGGATAGTGTTAGTGTGGGGGGATCGCTGGTTGGCGCCGACTCGATGGGCCGAAGGGCCTGTTTCTGCATTGTTTCTCTAAACAAAACTAAACTAAAACCTATGACTCTGTTGAAATATGGCCACCTGCCCTAATATCTCTGTGGATTACTTTCTTTTTTGATAAAGCTCCCACAAAGACCCTTGGGATGTCTGCGTTTAAATGACAACGCACAAATGGAATCTGTTGTCGCAACCGCAAGTTCAGCTTTGGTTTTTATTTCAGAAAACAGTTATGAAAAATTCCACGACAAGCTTTACCGAAACCAATTAAAAGCTAGTATTACACAACTGGAATGGAGCAGTCACATGACTATTGATGGATTTCATGATAACATGATGGCAAAACTGCCTGTAAGGAGTTATGGCAGATACAGGACGACTTGCACACCGTGACAAGCCAAGTCAAGATGATTTACACACAAAATGCTGGAGTAACTCAGCGGGACAGGCAGCATCTCTGGAGAGAAGGAATGGGTGAGGTTTTGTGTTTAGACCCTTCTTACATAGATAAGGTACATAGATAAGAAAGTGTAAGATGTGAAAATAGGACAAAGGGAATAGAGGTCTAGGAAAATGTAGGATAGATGGTTGTTAGCTGGGATAAGTTAACAACAAAGCAAACAGATTAAATATAGTCGGAGATAGTAAGACTGGGAACTGGGAAGGGGGAGGGGTGGAGAGAGAACTGGGAAGGGGGAGGGATGGAGAGAGAATGAAAGCAAGGGTTACATGAATATAGAATAGGCAATGTTCATACCGCTGGGGTGTAAGCTGCCCAAGCGAAATATGAGATGCTGTTCCTCCAATTTGCATTGGGCTTCACTCTGACAATGGAGGAGGCCCAGGACAGAAAGGTTAGTGTGGGAATAGGAAGGAGAGTTAAAGTGTTTAGCAACTGGGAATTCAGGTAGGTTTAGGCGGACTGAGCGGAGGGTTTAAATGATGGATGGATCAGTAAGGTCATTGGAACAATGGCACAGATTTCTGCAGAGGAGAGAGCGGAAACAGACCAGGTACCAGTCTATAATTCTCCCTCGTACCAAGTCAGCAGATTACGAGCTGACAACCTAAAAGGGGACTCTGCTGCAGTTTCTGAGAACTTAATTGCAACTGGCAGATAATGCAGTGCCTTTTAAGGGCCTGTCCCACGTTTATCGGCAACTGCCGGTGTCAAAGTCCAGTGGCGACAAAAAAAGTTGCGCCACTTGAGGAACTTGAGGCAATATCACGCCGCGATTTTCGGTGACCTGATACGTCAGTCAATGATGCCGGCATTCCCTGAAAAAATCGTCAAGTAGGACAGGCCTTTTAGCGTGCCCACTAAGGAATTTTATTGCAGAATAAAAGGATGTACCTTTAGAATGATGATGAGGAGGAATTTCTTTAGCCTAAGGGTGGTGAATCTGTGGAATTCGCTGCCGCAGAAGACTGTGGAGGCCAAGTCAATGGATGTTTTAAAGGCGGAGATTGATAGATTCTTGATCAGTATGGGTGTCAGGGGTAGGAAAATACTGCAGATGCTGGTTTAAATTGAAGATAGACACAAAATGCTGGTGTAAATCAGCGGGACAGGCAGCATCTCTGGAGAGAAGGAATAGGTTTCCGGTTGAGACCCTACTTCAGGGTGTCAGGGGTTATGGGGAGAAGGCAAGAGAATGGGGTTGTGGAAGCCAAAGGTTTATGGATATTGATATATTCTTGATTATAAAGAGTGTCAAAGGTTACGGAGAGATGGCAGGAGAACAGGGTTGAGGAAAAAATAAATCAGCCTTGATTGCATGGCTGAGTAGACTCGGGCTGAATGGCTCCATTCTGCTCCTTTGCCTTAAGGTCTTATTATACTTAATGGTTCAATTTATTGCGACATGTACCAAAGAACAGTGAATTTCTTATTTTGCATACCGTTCGGTGACAATCCTACCATACAATGGGCACAGTCATACTAAGTATAAAGCTGTGAGATAGTAGACCACACTGGGTCGCCATATTTTAGGTGCCATCTTGTACCTCTCAAGTTTTTATAATGTTAGTCTTAACCCTTGTCCTTGGGTCATCCTGGCACGACAATATGTCTACGTCCTCCACCACTGCTCCATGGCCGCAGGCTAGATCCATCCGCTTGGAGCGGCGCCCGATCTAATGGAGCCCCAGGCTGCTGCAGGGCCTCCTGCGGCCCACTCTGCCGACTCGACCCACTCCAACGCCTCCTCGACAACAGCCCATGATCGTGCCGGCCTTCGCCTCCGACGGCCATCGCTCAGCCGACCCAGAATGCCCCTTGGGGCACGGGAGGTGAACTCCAGCCCGCTCACTCGCATTGATCTTTTCTTCCATCCACCACCATTGCTGCCTCAGTGAAAGACGCAGCAATCTAATGCAGCAACATGGCTTTCCACTTGTAGTCTGGCAACATCCATTCTGTAGCAGAGCGAAGAAAAAAAAACAGTTTTGATATGGTGCATTAACAAAAGATTTGACATTTTTAAACCTCAAGATAGTTAAACCACGTTTATTGGTATTTGCTTTAATAGACAATAGACAATAGACAATAGGTGCATGAGTAGGCCATTTGGCCCTTCGATCCAGCACTAATAAGTATTTTAAGTTACAACTATTTGATTCCTCTTTTCTACGATGTTGAATTATATGGCCAGATTTCAGCTAAGAAGAAATAACTAAGGATTAAGGTGAAGGCAAAAAGATGTAATATGAATCTGGGGGGTAGGGTGTATGGAACAAGCTGCCAGATGAGGTAGTTGAGGCAGGGATTATCCAAATGTTTAAGAAACAATTAAACAGATACATGGATGGAACAGGTTTAGAGGGATATAGGTCAAACGCAGGCAGGTAGGACTAGTGTAGCTGGAACATGTTGGTCGGTGTGGGCAAGTTGGGCCGAAGGGCCTGTTTCCACAGTGCAACACTCTATGACATTATGACATGAATTTTAACTTCACGTACACGGTGTAATCTAAAGATTCCAAGCCTTTTGAAAATCAACCAAACATTTCAAATTTAAATTTCTCAATACAGTAAATCAATACCATTCATGTTGTTTGATTCAAAATTGATTGTAAGGATCTTGGATCTAGGCCAGAGGTTTTCTAAATCTAGTGAAAGAAAGTGAGAGGAAATGTAAATGTGTTCATGCAACCACTGTCAAAGGTAAATATTGTCCCACAATTTTGATTGGTGTTTAAGGACAAAGGATCGTTTGCCAAAGAGGTCTACTACGAGGGAGAATGTTTCAGGGTTGCCTGGTGGCACAGCAGTAGAGTTGCTGCCTTACAGCGCCAGAGACCTGGGTTCGGTCCTGACTACAGGTGTTGTCTGTACGGAGTTTGTACGTTCTCCCTGTAACCGTGTGTGTTTTCTCCAGAATCTCCTGTTTCCTCCCACACTCCAAAGATGTACAGGTTTATAGGCTAATTGGCTTTGTATAATTGTAAATTGTCTCGAGTGAGCTGGGTAGTGTTAGAGTGCGGGGGTGATCGCTGGTAGGCGTGAACTCAGTGGGCCGAACGGGCCTGTTTCCGCGCTGTATCTCTGAACTAAACTCATAAGCCATCGGATACTTGGCAGATGGAAATCAACTTCAATAATAAATCAAATATCTAACTTTTGCACCAAAATGATAAGAACTTTTTTCCTTATGATTTAAATACTGCACACAGAGCATAGTAGTAATAGGGCTGATCGATGGTCGTCACGGACTCAGTGGATCAAAGGGCCTGTTTCCCTAAACTAATCTAGACACAAGTGCTGCATTACAGCACTTGCAGCGCCGGAGACCCGGGTTCAATCCCCACTACGGGTGCTGTCTGTCCGAAGTTTGTACGTTCTCCCCGTGACCTGCGCGGGTTTTCTCCGAGATCTTCAGTTTCCTCCCACACTCCAGACAGGTGCAGATTTGTAGGTTCATTGGCTTGGTATAAATGTAAAAATTGTCCCCAGCGTGTGTAGGATAGTGTTCATGCGCGGGGTCCGCTGGTCGGCGCGGACCTGGTGGGCCGAAGGGCCTGTTTCCACGCTGTATTTCCAAAACTGAAGCTGAAGCTGAAACTAAACTTTAGGCCGGAAAGGGAGATGGACAGGTGGCTGGTTGAGGTGGTGTGGACGAAAGCATTGATCGTCTAATCGGCAGACCAAGCGACCAACTCTGTCGATAGGTTGTACATTGAGCATTCTTTCATCCTGACGAACAGCACTGCACGCACTCCCACACACAAATACGCACCCCATTTGCTGTGTGGGCACAGTGACAACATGGCCTCAGAAATAATAAAAACACTTATCATGGCATGTACCAAGGGAAGGAAGAGAAGAGAAAAAGATAGCCCAATAGTTTGTTTTATCCTCTAGTAACAACATGAGTATAAAGAGTATATAAAGAGTAACATTTTAGGCCACCAGAACGATCCCTGCGCTGTCATTATTAATTTAAAAGAAATATTTCATAACAAATGACTGAAGATATTTTGTAATAAGGTGAACCCTAGTTTTTATTATATATTATGATCTCTAATACACAAAGTCGAACCACAGTGATTCAACTATTCCCAGGACTACTTAAAGTCTTATTTATCTCATATTGTAGAAGAAGCATACATGGTCCAAAATATCAGTTCTGAATACAGATTTCAATGAGAGGATAGTTCAACGTAGCTTCATCTCCTGCATCATGCTGTTATGGCCATGCATAATGGTTGATGAGGGCCAGTAAAGGGGAGGCACGGTGGCACAGCTGTAGAGTTGCTGCCTTGCAGCTCCAGAGACCTGGGTTCGATCCTGACTACGGGTGCTGTCTGTGTAGAGTTTGCACGTTCTCCCCGTGACCTGCGTGGGTGTTCTCTGAGATCTTCTGTTTTCCTGCCACACTTCCAAGTGTGCACGTTTGTTGGTTAATTGGCTTGGTGTTAGTAAAAATGTAAAAATATTGCCCCTTGTGTGTGTGTGTGTGTGTAGGGTGGTGTTAATGTTCAGGGATCGCAGGTCGGCGCGGACTCAGTGGGCCGAAGGGCCTGTTTCCGCTCTGTATCTCTGAACTAAACTAAACTAAACTAAACCACAGGGTGTGAAAATGCAATGTTGAGTGTTGGGGTAGTTCATATTATTATTGCCACTTGCGCAGAGATGCAGTGAAAAGCTTGTTCTGCAGGCTATCGGTCAATTCATGCAGTACATGATGCGTACAATACATCCTCTACTGTGTCACTATGCACAAAGTCGCCGTGTTTCAGCACCATTTTCCAACTTCCAAGTTTCTGAGAAATCCAGCCTTGGTCCAATTTCTTATTTTCTCAATGTACTAACTGGTGTCCTGGTGGCACAGTGGCGCAGTAGTATTGCTGCTGCTTTACAGCGCCAGAGACCCGGGCTCGATCCTGACTACGGGTGCTGCCTGTACGGAGTTTGACATTCTCCCTGTGTCCGCCTGGGTTTTCTCCGGGCGCTCCGGGTTCCTCCCACACTCCAAAGACGTAGTTAATCATAGTTTCTTAAAGGGAATAGTAGTTTCAGTTTCTTCCATCAAGGAAGGACACCAGAGACCTGTTGGCTGCAATTGCTGCATTATAGTGAAGTAATGGGGAGACACAGTGGTGCAGCGGTAGAGTTGCTGCCTTACAGCACCAGACACTCGGGTTCGATCCTGACTACGGGTGTTGTGTGTACGGAGTTTGTACGTTCTTCCCGTAACCGCGTGGGTTCTTACCGGAATCGCTGGTTTCCTCCCACACTCCTAAGGGTTTGCAGGTTAATTGGCGGTAGTAAAATTGTAAATTTGCAATTCTTTATCTTTCTTGGGCTCACACCTGTCTTTTCATCACTGGCCTTTGTCCAATAATCTGCTTATCAAAAAAAACACAACCTTGTTCACCTATTACCGGCCATACTCTTTCCTAGCACTCTTTTATAGCTTTCATTCCTGCCCTCCATCCCCCTCCCCCTCCCCTCCCCCTCCCCCCTCCCCCTCCCCCCCCCTCCCCCTCCCCCTCCCCCTCCCATCCACCCTCCAGCAATCTGTCTAAAGAAGGGTCACCCAAAGCATAATCTGTCCATGTTCTCCAGAGAGGCTGCCTGACCCACCGAGGTACTCCAATGTTTTGTGTTTGTCTTTGATGCAAACTAGCATCTGCAGTTCCTTTTTTTACAGTCTAGTTTAGTTTAGTTAGGTTTAGTTTACTTTACTTTAGTTAGTTTAATTTGGTGTATTTTAGTTTAGTGAGACAGCATGGGAACAGGCCCTTTAGCTCACACAGTCTACACCGACCATTCATCACCCATTCACACTATTTAAATGGTGTCCCACTTTCACATCACACTGGGGATAATTTTCAGAGTCTAATTAACCTACAAACCCACGCAACATTGGGGTGAGGAAGGAAACCCATGCAGTCACAGGGTGAATGTGCAAACTCTATACACACAACACTCAGGGTCAAAATCAAACCCCGATCGGCAGCAGCTCTACCATCTTTAGGATGTGGTTGGATTACACAGGAACAACGTGCAAACTCCTCACGTACAACAACCCAGGAGAGGTTTCAACTCGAGTTATCAGAGTGTTGCGGCTGCAACATTAATTAAGGGCGGGGGGGGAGGTGTAGTCCAGTTAATTTTTTTGTTAATCATAGTTTCTTAAAGGGAATAGTGGTTTCTTCCATCAATGAAGAACAACAGAGACCTGTTGCTTGCAATTGCTTCATTGTAATGAAGGAATGGGGCGGCAGGATGGCGCGGCAGTAGAGTTGCTGTCTTGAAGCGCCTCAGACCCGGGTTCGATCCTGACTACTCGTGCGGTCTGTACGGAGTTTGTACGTTCTTCCTGTGACCACGTGGGTTTTCTCCGGATTCCTCCCACACTCTAAAGATGCACAGATTTGTAGGTTAGTTGGCTTGGTATAATTGTAAATTGTCCTTAGTGTGTGTGGGATAGCATTAGTGAACCGCTGCCTCAAACGCAAGAAGAAGAAGGGAGCGGGGAGATTTTTAAGGCATAGATAGATTCTTGATTAGTACGGATGTCAGGGGTTGTGAGGAGAAGGCAGGAGAATGGCGTTAGGAGGGAGAGATAGATCAGCCATTATCAAGTAGCAGAGTAGACTTGGTGCAGAGCACAGTTCGATCAGCCGAGACGGTTGTTGGCTGCAACCTTCCCCCGCATCAACGAACTGTACACTACGAGGGCCAGGAAGCTAGCAGGTAAAATTATCTAAATAATGACCCCTCTCACCCTGACCACAAACTCTTTGAATCACTTCCCTCTGGAAGGCGACTCTGGACTGTCAAACCCACCACAGACAGACATAAAAACGGCTTTTTCCCCACAAGCTGTAGTTCTACTCAACACCCAAAAGTCTCTAGCCTTCTTTTGCTCTGGTATTTTATTTCATTATTCACATGTTTAAATTATAATTATAAGTTTTATTTTTACTTGGCTACTGTATGCCATGTTGTTACTTGCGAGCAAAGTACCAAGGCAAATTCCTTGTATGTATACATACTAGGCTAATAATATTTATTCAATTCAATTCAATTGGCCGAATGGTCTAATTTTGCTCCTATCACTTAGGAAAATGATCGCGGGTCGGCACGGACGGGCTGGGCCAAAGGGCCTGTTTTCATGCTATATCTCTAAACTAAACTCAACTGAATAAACCACTAGATCTTTGACTATTCACAGATTCAGGTAATGGTTCATGTGCAGGGAAGTGGTACTGAGGTGGGACCATGCGCTTATTGAATGGTAGCACAAGCAAGACGGGCTGAATGGCCTGTCTCTGCTGACTTGGGACCTTTAGCACACTTCATGTGTCTCGTGTAATCATGTGACTTTAGTTGCTTGAATTCCAAGCTCAGATTTCTGAGCAGCAGTTCTCGTATTGTTTAAATGCTCCTAAAGGTTTGAATGTAAATTTGATTAAGAATGAAATTGGAAGGTTATATATGTAAATATCAAGATAAAAGATCAAACATTGTGGGATATTGTGATTCTAATTATGTTGAAATAATCAAGGTTGTGGGATTTAAATGCTAATAAAGGAATGCCTTAGAACATATATTAATTATCATTCTGGAGTAGAGAAATATTTCATTGAATTAATTTTGTCATATGGATTTGTGTAAGGTGAGAGGGGCAAAGTTTAAAAGATGTGCGGGGAAAGTTTTTTATACAGAGTGGTGGTTGCCTGGAAAGTGCTGCCAGGGGCAGATATCAGGCAATTAAATTATTCTACCACAACAAGAGAGCAGTCCTGAACTACTATCTACCTCACTGGTGACAGATTATCTTTGATCTGATGTTGCTGGCTTTATCGTTATTCCCTTATCATGTATCTATCTGTACACTGTAAACGGCTCGATTGTAATCATGTATTTTCTTTCCGCTGACTGGTTAGCACGCAACAAAAACTTTTCACTGTACCTCGGTACACGTGACAATAAAGTAAACTGAAGGGGTGGGTGGTGGAGGCAGATACAATAGTGGCATTTAAGTGGCTTTTAGATAAACATAGATATGCAATGAATGGGGGGGATATGGATCATGTGCAGGCAGATTAGTTTAACTTGGCATCATGTTCAGAACGATGTTGTGGGTTGAAGGGCCTGATCCTCTGCGGAATTGATCCATATCCCACGACTATTAATTTCTCTTACGAGGCTGAATGAACTGAAAATGGTCGCTCAGAGCTTTTGTAAAGAACAGACTTGAAGGAAAAAAATCACAAAGTGGGTGAGTAACTCAGCGGGTCAGGCAGCATCCCTGGAGAACATGGATAGGTTGGGACACTTCTTCGGACTCCATCCATGTTCTTCAGAGATGCTACCTGATCCGCTGAATTATTCCAGCGCTTTGGATTATGCTCAAGATTCCAACATCTGCAGTTCCTTGTGTCCACCAGACTCGATGGACACACTGACCTTTACTCGTCAATCTTTGGATGCTGACTGTAATTATGTTTGAACTAGTTTAGTTTAGTTTAGGTTAGATATACAGCGCGCGGAAACAGGACCTTCGGCCCACCGAGTCCGCACCCAAACATTAACACAGCTAGGGACAATTTTAAACCAAGCCAATTTACTTACAAACCTGTACGTCTTTGGAGTGTGGGAGGAAACCAAAGACCCCGGAGAAAACCCACGCAGGTTGCGGGGTGAACGTACAAACTCCTTACAGACAAGTACCCGTAGCCTGGATCGAACCTGGGTCTCTGGCGATGTAAGGCACAAGTCTACCGCTGTATGCCACCATGCCGCCTTATATCATTATAATGATATAGATGTAAATGTAAGAATTTAAGCTATAACACTTTTAGATCATCTTTTCAGTGAATAACATTGATCCGTATTTGATTTGAAATCTACATTTTTTTTTTATTTGCTGCTTTACGCTTTTCCTCAGTAGAATTGATATTGAGCAACTGTAAGCTTATTTAAATCTTTGCTTTTGCCGGTTTTAAGCTTTTAAACCCTTCAAAATCCATAAGATTAGGTTGAATTATTGAAAATTGGAGATTGACGCTCCGGGAAATCATTTATCCAAATTGTCAATTTTCTCAACATTATTTTCCCAAATGAATGAAAATTGCCAAAACATAATATTCTTTGCTGCAATGGGAATGCACCAAAATCTAGAAATGAATGAATGAATGAATAAGTTTATTGGCCAAGTATATTCACATACAAGGAATTTGCCTTGGTGCTCCACACGCAAGTGACAACATGACATGCAGTGACAGTTAGAACATAAAACATGTGACAGTGACACATAAAACATTAGGAATGACACATCAAACAAGTGTCAAGTATTCTGTATTTTTCTACCAGCCTGAAAATATTTACAATGAATTGCACATAATCGGGACTAGATAATGTTTGGATGATTATTATGAACTTCTATCACTCTATTTCAGAATTGTTTCAATTCAAAGTGGAAACAGGCCCTTCGGCCTAACTTGCCCATGCCAACCATGCCCATGCCAAATGCCTCATTTATTCTAGGCTCACCTGGCTGAGTTTGGCCCCTATCCTTCTAAACCTGTCCTGGCCATGCACCTGCCCAAATGTCTTTTAATGATTAGACAAAAATGTGATAGACTGAGATATGTAATTTGTATACCAGTCACCACTGGTGTCGATTTGCTCATTAATGTTATATTATCCTGGTTTGAAACTGTTCAGTACTGCCTCTTGGAGCTACGGAAGACTACATACTAATCAGGAGTCTCTAAAAGGATACAGTGAGGAGAAAATAATCCCGATAGAAATATCCTGGCATATGGAATTTTGAAAACTCTTTAGTTTAGTTCAGTTTGGTTTAGTTTAGTTTGGAGTTACAGCGCGGAAACAGGCCGTTCGGCCCACCAAGTTCGCGACGACCAGTGATCCCCGCACACTAACACTATCCTACCCACATTAATTTACAATTATGCCAGGTCAATTAACCTACAAACCCGTACATCTTTGGATTGTGGGAGGAAACCAGGGATATCCGGAGAAAACCCACACAGGTCACGGGGAGAACAAACAAGCAAGTCTGAAGAAGGGACTCGACCCGAAACGTCGCCTATTCCTTCTCTCCATTGATGCTGCCTCATCTGCTGAGTTTTTCCAGCATTTTTGACTACCTTTGATTTTTCCAGCATCTGCAGATCTTTCTTAAACAACCCATAGTCAGGATCGAACCTGGGTCTCTGGAGTCGTAAGGCAGCAACTTTACTGCTGAACCTCAGTGCCGCCAACCTCCTCTTGGAGTGTAGGTGGTTGAAGCGTGATCCTATAGAGGTGTATAAAATCATGAGGGGAATAGACTGGATGAATGCAGAGTCCTTTACCCAGGGTTGGGGAATCAAGAACCAGATGGCACAGATTTAAGATGAGAAGGGAAATATTTAATAGGAACCTGAGGGGCAACTTTTTCCACACACTGGGGTCATGGGTATATGGCATGAGATGTCAGAGAAAGTAGTTGAGGCAGGTACCATAACAACAATTAAAAGATATTTGGACAGGTACATAGAGGGGAAAGGTTTAGAGCAGGGGTCGGCAATCTACGGACCACGGGCCGGATCCGGCCCATAACCCAAAATCATCCGGCACGCAGGCGTATCTTTTTTTCAATTCGTTTTTGCGACCTGGGAACTGTAGCCAGTCCCGTGGACACGAGCTGATCTGGGAACTGCAGCTCGTCCCGGGGCACGCAGGCAACCTGGGCGCTACAGCCAGTCCCAGGGCACGTCAGCTGATCTGGTAACTGCAGAAAACGAATTGAAAAACACGTGAAAACTATTGCGAAAAACAACACCAAGTGTCACACTATGGCGATAGATGTGGCCCGCCATCCGCTCACAGACGTGGGTCCTGGCCACTATGCAGAGCATGGTTGCCAACTCCTGGTTTAGAGGGATATGGGGGAAATATCTTGATTGGAACTGGTGTCAAGGGTTATGGAGAGAAGGCAGGAAAATGGGATTAGAAGGCAGAGATCAGCCACGATTGAATGGAGGAGTAGACTCGATGGGCCGAATGGCTTAATTCTACTTTTATAATTTATGAATGTGAAATGCAGCCAGGTGGGATCTGCGTAGATGGGGCATCTTGGACGGCATGCACAAGTTGGGCTGAATGGCCTGGTTCTGTGCTGTATGGCTCTCTCTGACAATTTGAAGGGATAGATGGTAAATGGGACCAACAGCTGCAGCAACTTGGTTGGCACGGACGAGTTGGGCCTATTCCCATGCTGCATAACTCTATGAGTCTATGACTATGACTCTGTGGTTCCAGTTGCCTTTTACTTCTTAATGGTTCGACATTGTGCTCTCGGCGATCTTGTAATTTGGATAACTTTGGTGAATGAAGAGGACTCTTGCATGTACACCAGGGATGTCTCATTCATTGCTGCAGTCATTTGACTTGAGATATGCTAATGGTTTGCAATGAGGTAGAATTTATTTCCCATTCATCCCATTAATGACTTTAAAACATTACATGTAAAATGTGAATTATTCCCAGATGGTCGTTGTCTAGACAATCGTGAAATGTACTTTCACACTGCTGGAGTTCCACATCTCTTGTGGGACGACTACTGACTAGAACTTGGCACTGTTGCTATGTTTTAAGCTGAATATTCTTCAGCTGATTCCATCTTGAAGCAGAAATGCTTTCTAAATGTTAATTTCCCCTCATTAATTAAACATCGCAGCTTTTATTTTGAGCTTTTTCTTAAAACCAAATCAAGATACATTTAGACAGTTTATCTGGGGAGTCACTTTGACTCGTTCTTCTGATGGTTTTATTCCACGTTCTTCAGTGAAGTTCTGTCCAAACGGAATCTCTGCTGTGCATTAGAGAATTTGTAGCTTTAGTTTAGAGAATACAGTGCGTTAACAGGTCCTTCGTCCCACCGAGTCCGCGCAGACCAGCGATCCCCGCACACTAGCGCTATCCTACACACTAGGGACAATTTACAATTTTACCAAGCCAATTAGCCTACAAATCTGTACATCTTTGGAGTGTGGGAGGAAATCGGTGCACCCAGAGAAAACCCAAGCATGTCAGGGGAGAATGTACAAACCCATGCAGACAGCACCCATTGGCAGGGTCAAACCCAGGTATCTGACGCTGTAAGGCAGCAACAACAGGAGTTTCGATTCATTGAGCACCTCCTCCATGCTTCTTTCTGTGCCCTTTACCCCAATACTTCAATTTTTGAGCTTGCGTTTGGTTATTTTGTGTGGTTTTTTTTTCAGAATAATGGGTAGGCCATTTAAGACTGAGATGAGGAAAAACGTTTCCACCCAGAGAGTTGTGAATCTGCGGAATTCTCTGCCACAGAAGGCAGTGGAGGTTTTCAGGAGAGAGTTAGAAATAGCTCTTAGTGCTAACGGAATCAAGTGATATAGGGAGAAAGCAGGAACGGGGTACTGATTTTAGATGATCAGCCATGTTCATATTGAATTTTTTCTATTGCGTATCACAAATTGTGGAGTACAGAGGCAAATACATGACTGATGGGTCTTTGTCCCAAACATTATGGAGGGCACTGTAGCTGCCAGAGGATATAGTTGAGGCTGGGAACAGCTAGACAGGTACATGGACAGAACAGGTTCGGAGGGATATGGACCAAATGCAGGCAGGTGAGACTCGTGTAGCTGGGGCATGTTGGCTGATGTGTGCAAGTTGGGCAGAAGGGCCTGTTTCGTTGCTGTGTCGTTCTATGAAACTGAATATTCCCACAGGGGCTCCACCCACTATCTCAACTAACATGTGGATTTTCCTCAGCTAATATATCACCCTATTCAAATAACCCTAGGGGCTTCAGTTGATCATTAGTCAACTAGTGTGTCTGAACGACGCCAGCGAAACCTTTATCCTCCAGAAGAGACATGGAATAATGAAAGTTCATGTGGTCCATCAGAGCCATCTTCCATTAGTCATAGAGTCATACAGCATAGAAACAGGCCCTTCGCCCCAACTTGCCCACACCGACCAACATGCCCCATCTATACCAGTCCCACCTGCCTGTGTTTGGCCCATATCATTCTAAACCTATCCTATCCATGTACCTGTCTAAATGTCCCTTAAACATCGCAACAGTCCCGTTTTTAATGCCTTTGGGATGGATGGAGCCGCATCTAAAATTCTCTTGGATGGATGGAGCATAGAAAATAGGTGCGCATCTAAAATTCTCTCATGCCAGCCTTCTCCCCATATCTTGGCCTAGAGTCTCTCTTAAACCCATACTGTAGCCTCCACTGTGGCAAACCAAACTCTCTGGATGACCTCAGTCTTAAATGGCCTCCCCTTTATTCTAAAACATAGAAAATAGGTGTCATAGAAAGGAGGAGGCCATTCGTAGCCCTTCGAGCCAGCACTCTGTAAAATATCTAAACAAACATTTATTGTGATCATGGCTGATCTTCCCCAATCAATAACCCGTGCCTGCCTTCTCCCCATAACCCTTGATTCCACTAGCCCCTAGAGCTCTATCTAACTCTCTCTTAAATCCATCCAGTGATTTGGCCTCCACTGCCTTCTGTGGTAGGGAATTCCACAAATTCACAACTCTCTGGGTGAAAACGTTTTTTCTCTCCTCAATGGCCTCCCCTTTATTCTAAGACTCTGGCCCCTGGTTCTGGACTCGCCCAACATTGGGAACATTTTTCCTGCATCCAGCTTGTCCAGTCCTTTTATAATTTTATATGTTTCTATAAGATTCCCCCTCATCCTAAATTCCAGTGAATACAAGCCTAGTCTTTTTAATCTTTCCTCATATGACAGTCCGGCCATCCCAGGGATCAATCTCGTGAACCTACGCTGCACTGCCAATCACAAGGATGTCCTTCCTCAAATTAGGGGACCAAAACTGTACACAATACTCCAGATGTGGTCTCACCAGAGCCCTATACAACTGCAGAAAAAACGCTCTACTCCAATACTGAAATCCTCTTGTTATGTCTTCTTAATAATCTTAATAATCTTCTAATTCATTTAGTTTATTGCTGTTATTAGTATATCTATATAATGACAAAAATACAAAGAAACCAAGAACACAGGAAAAATAATCAATTTGGTAATAGTGATAGTAAAAACATACAATTGATTTATTATTATTATTTATTACCATAATAAATATAATGTAATAAATATGATATGATATGGGGCTGCCCCAGTGGCACAGCAAGTAGCACTGCTGTCTCACAGTGCCAGAGACCCGGGATCAATCCTAACCTCAAGTGCTGTCTATGTGGAGTTTGCACGTTCTTTGGGTGCTCTGGTAGGGAGTTTGCACATTCTCCCTCCGACCACATGGGTTTCCTACTCAGGATGCTCTGTTTTCCTCCCATAGAGGACATAGGCGTAAGGTGAGAAGGGAAAGATTTAATAGGAACCTCATTCTCCCCATTACCCCTGACACGCGTACTAATCAAGAACCTGTCCACCTCCACCTTAAAAATATCCATTGACTTGACCGCCACAGCCGTCTGTGGCAATGAATTCCACAGATTCACCACCCGCTGATTAAAGAAATTCCTTGTCATCTCTTTTCTAAAGGTACGCCCTTTTATTCTGAGACTATGGCCTGTGGTCCTAGACTCTCTCACCAGTGGAAACATCCTCTCCACATTCATTCTATTGTTCACTCTATCCAGGCCTTCCACTCTTCGGTTGTACTGAGTATTTTTACTGAGTAATCACAGTGCTTTACTGTGGATAGTACCAAACGAAAGCCATGTTACCATGCAGGAAGGTTAGTAAATAGGCTGCTGACGTATTTGTTCTATTTCAGCAACCTTCCCTGTCAATTAGTAAATATGCCCCTTTCTCAGAACATAAGGATTCAGGTATTCAGTCCTCAATGAGTTAATGTAGGGGGGGCACGGTGGCACAGCGATAGAGTTGCTGCCTTACAGCGCCAGGGACCCAGGTTCGATCCTGTCTACGGGTGCTGTCTGTACGGAGTTTGTACGTTCCCCCCCCCCCCCACCCCCCGTGACCTGCAAGGGTTTTCTCAGGGATCTCCGGTTTCCTCCCACACTCCGAAAATGTACAGGTTTATAATTGGCTTTGATAACATTGTAAATTGTCCCTAGTGTGTGTAGGATAGCGTTAGTGTGTGGGGGTGTGTGTGTGTGGGGGGGGGGGGGGGGGGGGGGGGGGGGGGGAGGGGGGGGGGGGAGGGGGGGGGGGGGGGGGGGGGGTCGCTGGTCAGCGCGGACTCAGTCGGCCAAAGAACCTTTTTCCCTGCTGTATCTGGAAACTACACTAAAACTAAAGATGAAGCTAAGGCCATTCCTTACTCAGGATCCACTAAGACCATTCCTACAAATACTCAGGTCAATACAACTATTATACCATTCCACCACACACATTTTCCTGACCTTGATGTCCAGGTTGCCCAATGTTTTTCAACCTAATTCCTTGCAGCCCATGAACTAAATGTTTTTTTTATCATGACATTTCATCTGCTAAGAGGCCAAAATCAAAAAGTTAAAACAGCAATGGATCCATAATACCTACACTCTCCGTCGGCTCCGTGTCATCTTTGTCACTCTACACCTGTAATTTTGAAACGTCACTAAAATACGTCACGTCGGCGAGTTTTCCCCGATATTTACTCGCGACTGCGTGTCACCTCCTGTGATGACTTCATTCATTCACCACCAAATCACTCACACTTCTTTCCCTCCATTCCGCATCTCATTGCTGATTTTACAAACCTACTGACAGCTACCTGGTACCTGTCCTGTAATTCCCAATTCCTCCGTCTAACGCTCCCAGGATGAGGTGTTCCACAAAAGTCACAAAACATTGAAGATTACCCGCACACTGCCCTATTCCCCATATAATGTCCTTTTCACATATAGTCCTCCCTGTCACGTGGATTCTTCCGCAAAGACCGCTCCCCTAAAGCTACCTTCCCCGGGCACTTTCCCTTGCCGCAAGAAATGCAACACTTGTCCCTTCACTTTTCAATGGCGCAGATCATCTATCACAATGAAGTGAGTTATTTTGACAGCCAGAGTTTTTTCCGCTTAAGCAATAAAACTGCTACATGCTGCAGCCCTCGGGCCCTGCAGTCGCGCTTCTCATTTTCACACCACAAACAGCTTACAATGGCTTGTTCCCTTTATCACCGATAATAACTCATTGTTCCTTATCTTTCCACATCACGTCTATATCTCTCGTTTCCCTGATCCTGACCAGTCTGAAGAAGGGTCTCGACCCGAAACGTCGCCTATCTCCTTCGCTCCTTAATGCTGCTGCACCCGCTGAGTTTCTCCATACCCCCAACAGCATGTACAAAGTCATTATTAATCCTTAAACCTAATGGATTTATTGTGTTGGACTGTATGCATTGGGACAGTCATTCTTAACTAAGACTTTACCCTTCGCCACCTCACATGTGCCCCCCTTGGCTGTGTAGATGAAATAGTGCGTGTAGTTTAGTTTAGCGTACTGTAGTTTATTTTAGTTTAGTTTAGTTAGTTTGGTTTAGAGATACAGCGTAGAAACAGGCCCTTTGGCCCACCAAGTCCGTGCCGACCAACGATCCCCATACACTAGCACTATCCTACACGCCAGGGACAACTTACAAATTTTACCGAAGCCAATTAACCTACAAACCTGCACGTCTCTGGGAGTGTGAGAGGAAACCAGAGCACCCGGAGAAAACCCACGCAGGTCACGGGGAGAATCACCCGTAGCCAGTAGCCAGGATCGAACCCGGGTCTCTGGCGCGGTAAGGCAGTAACTCTACTGGTGCGCCACTGTGCCGTGTGGAGGAATAGTGACCTTGTGAGCTGGAGTAGTGAGTGGGCCTCAGGCAGTGGATCCTGAGACACATTTCCTAAACTCAGCCTCTCAAAGTCCTTTTCCAGTGGTTTGAGGTGTCAATGACTGGAGACATTATGAATCATTTGAAGTACATCAAAATATATTTTTTTAATATATAATTCACTTGAAAATACCTTTTCCTCATGTAATTTAATTAGAGGGAATAATATTATAAATATTAAAAAAGTGCCACTGCAGCAGCTTCTCCAAATGTAAACAGAGTAATTTCTCCCAAAAGCTGTGGGCAATGGAAGGTCATCGTCAATGCTTTTTCACGGGCACAAGAAGGTGCTGATGCACACAATTAGATAGAAGTATATAAAATGATGAAAGGCATAGATAGACCAGATAGTCAGAACCTTTTACCCAGGCTGGAAATGTCAAGTACTAGAGGGGAATAGCTGTAAGGTGAGAGGGACAAAGTTTAAAATAGATGTGCGGGACATGTTTTTTGCCCAGATTGGTGGATGCCTGGAACACGCTGCCAGGGGTGCTGGTGGGGGCTGATACGATAGTGGCGTCTAAGAGGCTTTTAGATAGGCGGCACATGGATATGTAGGGTGTAGGAAGGAACTGCAGATGCTGGTTTACACCAAAGATGCTGGAGTAGCTCAGCAGGACAGGCAGCATCTCTGGAGAGAAGGAATGGGTGACGTTTCGGGTCTGAAGAAGGGTCTCAACCCGAAACGCCACCCATTCCTTCTCTCCAGAGATGTTGCCTGTCCCGCTGAGTTACTCCAGCATTTTGTGTCTGTTTTTGGATATGCAGGGAATGGAGGGATTATGGATCAGGTGCAGGAGACTTAGTATCATGTTCGGCATAAACATTGTAGGCTGAGGGACCTATTCCTATGCTGTATGTTCTATGTTTAATTTAGACATGCAGCATGGAAACAGACCATCAATCACCCATTCACACTAGTTCTATGTTATCCCACTTTCACATCCAGTCCCTACTCACTCGGGGCAATTTAAAGAGGCCCAATTAACCTACAAACCTGCACGTCTTTGGGATGTGGGAGGAAACCGGAGCACCCGGAGGAAACCCACGCGGTCATGGGGAGAACGTGCAAACACCTCGCATCATATGTACTGTGATTAATAATTATATGTGTCACAGAGCTGGAAAAAACCCAATGCCGTTTATTTTTTTTTAAGATGCTGTAAAAGCACAGGGTGGTCATATACAAAATAACATTCATGAAATCAATCTCATTCATATCTAGTGTGGGAAGGAACTGCAGATGCTGGTTTAAACTGAAGATAGGCACAAAAAGCTGGAGTAGCTCAGCCGGTCAGGCAACATCACTGGAGAGATGGAATGGGTGACGTTTCGGGTTGAGACCTTCTTCAGACACTGGTCACCCCAGATTATTGCCAAGAGAATGATCAGTTCATGCCCTTGACCGTGACAATGTCAAAAATGCAATGGGGTGGAGGAGTGGTGTGGAGGTTGGCTAATTTTCTGAAGATAGAACCTTTACCCCAGTAATTTGAATTGAAGATGGATATTGGGAAAATGATTTTAAAGATGACGTGACTTCTAAAAAGGCAAGTGAGAATCATCATTGCTGTCACACCAGAAGGTGGGTGGGAAGGAGGAAGGAGGGGGAGGTTGGTCGCAGAGGTGCTAGTGTGTCTCATCTCCCAAACTCAGCCTCTGTTTATTCAACGGTTCTGCTGGAAAGGAAGATTGTAATGAGTGGGACTGGAGTACATAAATTTTAAAATTATTTATAGAATAAATTTATACTTTCAAATACTTTCTTATGAATTAGCTCCCAACAACAGTACCATAACTTTTGAATCTTGTTAAATGTGGTTAATAGCAACATGTTTTACAGAGAGTGGTACTGCCCAGTCACCCCAAATGTGTGTGGGTTTGGTGGTTAATTGACCCCTGTAAATCGCCCAGAGCATGTAGGGAGTGGGTGAAAAAGTGGGATAACTTAGAACGGATGGTCAATGGGCAGCTTGGACTTGGTGGGTTGATGTGCCTGTTGACACACTGTATCTTCTAAACTAATCATAGAACAGGCACTGACCTCCCCACTGCCAAAGGGATCCATAAGAGGCGCTGCCTCATAAATGCAATCAGCGTCATCAAACCACACCACCCTGGCCACGCTCTTATTTCACTCCTGCTATCGGGAAGAAGGTACAGGAGCTTGAAAACTCTAGGTTCAGGAATAGCTGTTCCCAACAGCCATCAAGCTCTTGAACACTACAAAACACTAACCTCAGCAATGGATTTCAGTCTGAACAAGGGTCTCGACCCGAAACGTCACCTATTCCTTTGCTCCATAGATGCTGCCTCACCCGCTGAGTTTCTCCAGCAATTTTGTCTAGTAACAATGGACTGTCTCTGGTTGCTTTTACGCTAGGATTGGGGTTATTAATGTCTTGAATTTTTTCTTAAAGGGTCTGCCCCAATTACGAGGTTTTTTTCGGCGACTGTCGGCACCCGTCATAGTCGCAGCAGGTCACTGAAAATTTTCAACATGTTGAAAATTCAGCAGTGACCAGAAAAAGGTACAACTCTTCGGGCGACTACTCATGACCAAACAGGCGTCACCCCGCGACATGTCGACATGTGACGCCTGTATGGTTGTGAGTAGTGGCGCATAGAGTCGTACCTTTTTCTGGTCGCCGCTGGATTTTCAACAGGTTGAACATTTTCGGCCACCTGCTGCGACTATGACGGGTGCCGGCAAGTCGCCGAAAAAATCACGTAAATGGGACAGGCCCTTTATTATATCTTATCTACGTGTATTATGTTTAAAACCTGTTTAGCTGCTACAGGTTAGAATTTCATTATGGCATTTTTGCTACCTATGACAATTCAACACTCTTGATTCTTGACCTGAGCCTCATCATTGTTGGCGTTGGGCTTTACTAGGACAGTACTCAAATTACTAGAAAAGACACAAAGTGCTGGAGTAACTCAAAGGAACAGGCAGCATCCCTGGAGGACATGGATAGGTGATGTTTCGGCTCGGGACCCTTCTTCACACTGATTGTAGGGGGAGGAAAGAAAGCTGGAAGAGAGGAGGGGCAGGACAAAGCACAGCAAATAATAGGTGGAACTGGGTCAAGGGGGTCTCTGCTGGGCAGATGGTTGGATAAAGACCAGGGATGAGCAGGCGGAAGGTGGGAGACAAAAGGTTTGAAGAGTTGCGAATTGTGAAGCTAGAGGAAGGAATGCAGCTGGAAGGGGAGAAATATGTGAGAGTCCAGCTGAGGCACAGGGGAGAGAGGGGTTGGGGGAAGGGGGGGGGGAGAGAAAGAAACGAGGGTGGTGGAAGAAGGGGGAGGGGAGGGGGTTTGGAGTTACCTAAAATTGGAGTATTCAGCATTCATAGTGCTGGGTTGTCAGCTACCCAAGCGGAATATGTTCCTCCAGTTTGCATGTGCCCTCACCCTGGCAATGGAGGAGGCCGAGGACAGAAAGGTCAACGTGGGAATGGGAAGAGGAGTTAAAATGGTTAGCAATCGGTTACAGTGGCAGTGAGTGAATCTGAAAGAGATATCGTAAAACATGAAAGGATTAGATAGGGTGTTTCAGTTTTGTTTAACTTGCATTAGGTCACCCGTACACTAGTTCCATCCCACACGCACAAGAGACAATTTTCAGATGCCAATTAACCTACAAACCTGCACGTCTTTGGAATGCAGGAAGAAACCGGAGCATCAGGAGAAAACGCACACAGGTGACAGGGAGAACTTACAAACTCCGTAAAGACAGCACCCGCAGTCAGGATCGAACCTGGGTCCCTGTCGCTGTAATGCAGCAACTCTACCTCTGCCCCACCGTGCCTCCCCAGATGTAGTGAGACAATTCCTCGGGTAAAGAACCAGGAGATACTGAATGCCGTGATAGGCGAAAAGTAACATGTAATCAAATTATTTTACGCATTGAATAGTTGGAATTTGCAAGACATCGCCAGAAGGAGTTGTGGATGCAGATTCAATCTGAAGTTCAAAACAGAACAGAATAAGCGCCTGAGACAAGTGTGGCCTCAGAGAGAGGGCATAGATTAACTGTATAGCTCTTACATAGAGTCAGCTATTTACCCTTGGGGTAAATTCTATGTTACTTGTAGATACAGCGTGGAATAAGACCCTTTGCACCAGCGATCACCCCGTACACTAGCACCATCCTGCACACTAGGGACAATTTACAATTTTTACCGAAGCCAATTAACCAACAAACCTGTACATCTTTGGAGTGTGGGAGGAGACCAGGTCACCCGTGGAAAACCCACGCAGGTCACAGGGAGAACGAACAAACTCCATGCAGACAGCACCCATAGTCAGGATCAAACCCGGGTCTCTGGCGCTGTAAGGCAGCAACTCTCCCGCTGCGCCACCGTGCCGCCCTAAACCATGTTGGATATGTTGTATATTCAGAAACGTTTGTGAAATTATTAATAATAATGTGAAGGGGATGTAAAAACAATATGCTCCAATCGTACTCATGTATGCTATAATTATTTTTTGAAATGTATCTAATTTGCATTTCTTAGTGTCAAAACAGCTTTATGCTCTGAAAATCATTTCCTTCCAACGCTAGCTGAAGTGTGGATGGCAAGACTGGAACTAAAACAAATGTCACATTCAAGAAAATTTGGATAAACTTTTAGAAACAATTTACTGCATTCTGGAATGAGATTTTGCAGATCGGTTTGTTCTGCTGTGCCCCAAGTTTTGAATGTAATGACAGGTCCATAAATCACAGGAGTGACAGGATCGTTAGCAGTTCCATATGGCAACAGTGAGATTAATTGTTGTTTATGACACCAATTCAGTGAATTCATGACCTGAAATTCATTTCAATGGAGAAGCTCAAAGTTGGATTTTTTTTTTTGACTAAAGGCTTGACTTGGGCGGCACGGTGGCGCAGCGGTAGAGTTGCTGCCTCATAGCGCCAGAGACAAGGGTTCGATCCTGACTACAGGTGCTGTCTGAATGGAGTTTGTACGTTCTCCCTGTGACCAGATTTTCTCCGGCTGCTTCGGTTTCATCCCACACTCCAAAGATGTACAGGTTGGCAGGTTAATTGGCTTCTGTAAAATTGTAAATGGTCCCCGAGGTGTAGGATAGTACTATTGAATTGATTGAATTGAATTGAATACTCTATTGTCACAGGTGACAAGACGCAGTGACATTTGTTGCTTGCTTACCCAAGGTATGCAAATAGTTGCCATGTAAAGGGCGCTGAGAAGGTTACGAAGTATCCATGCTGGGTGTTCCTTTGTTCTCCCCCCCCCCCACCCCCCATCTCCTCACGGCGGTTCCCCCTCGCTCCAGGTCCTCAATTGTTCTTCTCCCCTCAGGCCGACCCCCACCCAGAGTCCCCTTTGTCCTTTCCCCCGCCCCTCACGGCGGTCCCCCCACGCGCGACCTCCAGCTCCGTTCAACGCATACCAGTGTACGGGGTTGCCGTTGGTCGGCGCGGACTTGGTGGGCCGAAGGGCCTGTTTCCGCGCTGTATCTCTAAAGTCGAAAGGCTGAGCAAATCAAATCAGGCAGATGTTTCTGCGGGCACACAGCTGGTCTCTCACTGCATGCCGGCACTTAACCTTCATTTCCAGTCCCTGTTGTCAAACCAGAAGTGATGCAACCAGTCAATATGCTCTCTATTGTACACCTGTAGAAGTTCAAGAGAATACCGAATCTCCTTAATCTCCTAAAGTCATAAGTGATTGGAGCAGAATTAGGCCATTCGGCCCATCGTCTACTCCGCCATTCAATCATGGCTGATCTATCTCTCCTTCCATTCTCCTGCCTTCTCCCCACAATCTCTGATACCCGTACTAATGAGGAATCTATGTATCTCTGCCTTAAATATATTCACTGACTTGGCCTCCACAGCCTTCTGTGGCAAAGAATTCCACAGATTCACCACCCTCCGACTAAAGAAAATTCCCCTTATCTCCTTCCTAAAAAAACGTCCTTTAATTCTGAGGGGATGTCCTCTAGTCCGAGACTCGCCCACTAGTGGAAACATCCTCTCCACATCCATCTAAGGAGGTAGAGGGTAAAGCAGGATGATGAAGGAACAGGTGCAGCGTAGAAGCTGCTTGAATCAGTGACTTTACTCTCCTCACAAAAGAAAATCAACCACCGTCATCATCACTGAGCGACCTATTCCCAGAGTGTGGTCCCCACGCCTTCCCCACCTCAAACTGGCCCACGTCTCATGTTTAACTTCCTGGAACATCCCGGAAGGCCATGTTGAATTTCCCCTGTGCACTCTCACCCACTGTTATAGCTTAAAGGGCCTGTCCAACTTGCCGATTGTTTCGGCGTTGATTGACGGATCAGGATCGGCGAAAGATTTTGAACATTTCAAAATCCAGTGGCGACAATAAAAATGTTGCGACATTTGAGGAAACACCGCGCGTCAATGCGTCATCACGCCGCATCACGCCGCGACTTTATCGGTGACCAAGTGATGCCGGCAGTCGCCAAAAAAATTGCCAAGTGGGACAGGCCCTAAACTGCCTTAGTAGCAACCTTGGAAACCAATCGAACCAATTCAATTTAAACCGACACATTAAAGTGTTTCTAGAATCTTACTGACACTGTAAAGCTGTTTTGACACTAAGAAATGCAAATTAGATACATTTCAAAAAATAATTATGTGATACATGAGTAAACTTGGTGTTTTTTTTTACATCTTCTTAACATTATTATACAGTGCAGCAGTAGATTTTGTTCTTGTTTTAGTTTTTGTTTCTAGATGGAGCGTAGAAACGTTCATCGACCCACCGAGTCCAGGCCGAGTTCAATCTTATCCCACTTTCACATCCACTTCCGACACATTAGGGGCAATTTCACAGCGGGCCGACTAACCTCCAAGCCCCGCATGACTATGCGATATGGGCGGGAAACTCGGGAACCCAGAGGCAGTCACAGTGAGGACATGCGAACTCCAAACAGACAGCACTCCGAGGTCAGGTCTCCAGCACTGTGAGGCAGCATCTCTACCAGCTGCACCACTGTGCCTCCCTAACTGATTAATTTATGGCAGCCACATATTTGTGTGGTGAATATAACGTACACAACCTTGTATTTTTTAAAAGGAAACACTCCCAAAGAGTATCAAGAAAAGTAATCTACAGACTCCAACCAAGATTGTGTGTGATCATGAGTCAAATAGGTTGGGGATAAAAGCATAATGTCTCTTGCTCCAAGTAGGGGGATTAAGAACCAGAGGACATAGCTTTAAGGGTAGGGGAGAAAGATTTAATAGGAACCTGAGGGGTAACTTTTTTACACAAAGGGCGGTTGGTATATGGAACGAGCTGCCGGAGGAGGTAGTTGACGCAGGTACTATCGCAACGTGTAAGAAACATTTAGACAGATACATGGATAGAACAGGTTCAGAGGGATTTAGGCCAAATGCAGGCAGGTGGGACTTGTGTAGATGGGACATGTTGGTCAGCATGGGCAAGTTGGGCTGAAGTGCCTGTTTCCACACAGTATGACTGACTATCATTTAAGGATTGATATTTATAATGCGAAAAGGAGACTGAAACCCAAACAATTGCATAATCTGAGCAAAATGCTTTTAAAATATAAAATGCTGTCTTATCTAACTAGTTTAAAGTCTCGCTTGCAGAATTGCAATATGTTCAGACGTTTCCCACTCACATGGTAATCTTTGCTGCTTTTGACAAAGCCTCCATCTGCTGAACTGGAATGGCTCTAAAGGGGATGTACAATGCTTCAGAAATGTGGAGATTTTTGTGCTCCCACATAAAGATCGATTTACCTTCAATTGTCTTAATTTAGCAGGCATTCGGTTGTAAGCACGATTTAATTTCTCGTTGGAGCTTTGATTATCCAATTGCCATTACCGTTCAATTCTCCCACCAACCTCATCCCAAGCATAAAAAGGAAGACACAAAATGCTGGAGTAACTCAGCGGGTCTGGCGGCATCCCTGGAGGACTTGGATAGGTGACGTTTCGGGTCGGGACCCATCCTCAGACTGATCGCAGGGATGGGGAGAAAGATATCTAGAAGAATGGATGGGGCAGGACAAAACATTGGCAGGTCAGGATGCTATCTGACCCGCTGAGTTCCTCCAGTATTTTTGTCTTTTCTCGGCAAATTAGCATCTGTTGTTCCTTCTCTCTTCATTCCAACCATGCTCTCCTGAAAACATTGATTCATCACTGGAGTTTGATTCTAGGTATCCATTCTATGTAGTTACTATTTTTCCGTGGGATTATATGGATGTAATGTCATAGTCATAGAGCGTGCAAACGACCTGCCCAACTTGCCCACACCGACCAACGTCCCATCTGCACTTATCCCACCTGCCTGCAATTGGCGAAAATCCTTCTAAAACTCTCCTGTCCATGTACCTGTCTAATTGTTTCTTAAAAGTTGCAATTAGTCCCTGCCTCAACTATCTCCTCTGGCAGCTTGTTTCATACACCCACTACCCTTTGTGTGAAAAAGTTACCCCTCTGATTCCTATACAATCTTTCCCCCTTCACCTTAACACAAATTTTCAAATTCCAAAATGCCTTCATTCCGAAAACATATTTCAGGATTTCAAAACACATTAAACTAAAAATAAAACCTTTATTTTCAAACAATTAGGTGGAGACTGCTTTGAAATCTCTTTACTAATCTGCTTCCCACAGATGCATTTTGTTGTATTCATCTCTATTGAATGTTGAGTTCATTATTACCTGTTCCCTCAGGGAATTCTATCTTTCAAAATTATACAAAAAACATTGTAAATCAAACAGCTGATATTAAAATCAAAAAGCAACATAATAGACCATGAAGCAGAATAAAATAACATATTAACTCTTTATTGTTGCTGTCACAATTTAAAATTACAATTTTCATCTGGACAATAAGATGCATAGCTCTATGAATGGAAATCTTTGTGATATCTGTTCAGCAAAATGTTGTTAAAGCTCTTTGTTGTATATTTAGCAGAGTAACTTGAGTGAAATTAGCTGAACCTCTCGGTCTGTCAAGCAGACACATGGATTTTTATTATAGAAATCACTATTAATATTCCTCAAAACATAAACTAATTAACTCCCTTCTAACATTGCAGCTACAAATTCATCAACTTGCTCTCAAATCCACACTTTCCTTCTCAGTGGTAACTTCACTGACTCCCACGGGTATCTTAACTGCTGGTTGCAATGGTTATCTCTATATTTAATTTGTCATTGAATCCCACCCTGATCTCTCTCTTTTTGACTCTGTGCACCATTCCACACCTTCGCTCAGTCCGCCTAGGCCTTTGCGATCTCCCGGTCACCAAACACTTTAACTCCCCCTTCCACCCACACTGATCTTTACTCCATAGATGCTGCTGCACCCGCTGAGTTTCTCCAGCATTTTGTGTACCCTCGACTTTCCAGCATCTGCAGTTCCTTCTTTAACACCCACACTGACCTTTCTGTCCTGGGCCTCCTCCACTGTCAGAGTGAGGCCCAGTGCAAACTGGAGGAACAGCGCCTCATATTTCGCTTGGGCAGCTTACACCCCAGCGGCATGAATATCGATTTCTCTCACTTCAAGCAACCCTTGCATTCCGTCTTTCTCCATCCCTCTGCCACCCTAGTTCTCCGACTAGTTTCACTGTCCTCCTGATTAACGTGACTGATATCTGACTGATTGTGTGCCTTGATGTCACCTTCCTGTCAGCTAACAATGAACCATTCTACATTTCCTTGATCATCGTCTGCCTCGATCAGTCGTTTTCACACCTTACCCTACCATATCTCTACTCTCCCCCTCCCCTGACACTTAGTCTGAAGAAGGGTCTCAACCTGAAATGTCACCCATTGCTGCTCTCCAGAGATGCTGCCTGTCCCACTGAGTTACCCCAGCATTTTGTGTCTACCGGACAGTGACAAATAATACCCATGCACTCTTGTAAACTCTTTTGAGCTGTTTGTATTATTAAAACTCGTCACCCTTGTCGCTCTGTTCCTTTTCCCTCCTTGGTATCCTCGCCTCTCATCTCAGAGTCCCCCATTTCTCTTTTATACACCCTCCCACCCCCCCAACACCCCCCCCCCCCCCCCCCCGGTCTCCTTCCATCCATAACTCAGTCTGGCTTTGTATGTAATGTCCTCTTCTTCCCTTATTTGACACCTGCCTCCTTTTCACCTCTTGCCTTTGTCTCTCTTCCAATCACCCCCCCCCCCCCCACCGCACCTTTGCCTGTATCCACCTATCACTTGCCAGACTTTGCACTGTCTCCCACTCTCCTATCCAGCTATCTCTCTTTCCCCTCTCCCCCCCCCCCCCGCCATTCCAAGAAAGGTCCCGACCCTGTCCATTGCCTCTACAGATGCTGCCTGACCTGCTGAGTTTCTCCAGCAGTTTATTCTTTGTCCAAGATCCCAGCATCTGTAGTTTCTTGTGTCTCCATCAAACCGTTGAGTCTTGCATTATTTCTTTTTGTCCATTAAAGCATTACAGCTCAAATGAAAGGTAATTAACCAGAACTGTTAACTCTGTTCTTCTCTGTCTGTCTCTCTCTCTGTTTCTCTCTTAAGTTAACTGTTAACTCGGTTCATCTCATCCCATTGGGATGGTGACTGGCCTGTTGAGTATATCCAGCAGTCTGTTTTCATTCCTTCTTACGTTAACGTACTAATTATGGCATCAAGTTAAGACTTCTGTTTAGAAATCAATGGCTTTCAAACTTTCCCATGCTCCATGGTCATTCATTCTGCACCGGCAAGGAAAATCTAATTGACTTGTTGTACTTACCTGGCTTAAACCGCCAAAGAAGTTTCAATTGATAATCAGTGCGTTAAACAGGTCATGTACATCACATTAAGGTGTTGGTTGCATCATATTAAGGTATATGATGACAATAACAAAACCATTCATTTAGTTAATTAGCGATGTTTCAGGTCAGTCTGAAGAAGGGTCTCGACCCGAAACGTCGCCTAGTCCTTCTCTCCATAGATGCTGCCTCACACTTCGAGTTTCTCCAGCACCTTTTGTCTACCTTCGATTGTTCCAGCAGTTCTTTCTTAAACATTTAGTCAATAAAGTCAGTTGTGACGGTGTTTGCTGCCATTGTGCATTTATGTGGAAGATTCTCCTGAGGTTCCAATGAAGTCAGTCTAAGCAGACAGCACGACCACGTATTGACTTATTGGCTGAACAAAACCAAAGTCTTTTCCTACGGTGCTTGAATTTAGCTGTAATGAAGTGCTGCAAGAAGACCAGTAATTTCAAAATTATATCTCTGTTAATTCAAATCCTTGGAGATTAGTGTCACATACAGTCTCCCTGGAACTGTTAGAGTTGTTTATAATGAGAAAGAACATAGAACACAAGGAGCGTCAGAATTAGTGCAATATTTAAATGAGGCATAATAATGTTCGCGTATAATTGCACACTGTCAGTAATCTCCAGATCTCCAGCAGTGATTGGCATCAAATTATTAATTTTCTATTGAGCATAGAAATTATTGTTTGCAATATTAGCATAAGAAAGATTAACGTCTTGATGTGACTACCGTGGTAGCAAGGTGTTAACTCAGTAATTGGCAAACAGTGGATACATGGCCATCCGAAGGGGGCGGTGCGTTGGGTGCGACCGCACCCCCCTTTTTATCCAGAAAAAAAAAATTCTGAGGTTTTTTTTAAAATATTTGCGAACATCCGCGCCTGCGCAGCGGGGGGAAGCTGGTGACCAAAGACGCAGAAGCGACGCAAAATGGTGCCGTCTCTCCGCGCGTGCGCAGCAGGTGGGATCAGATCACCGCCATTTTCAATGCTTGCCTCGATGTTCCGGGCCTAGTTTGTGTGAGTGGGACCGACCGTGAAATATTGCGTTGCGTTGCGGGGGGAATCTGTTTATTTTATATCGGGAGTATTAAAAAACGCGATGGATTGGAAAATAAATGAGTTCCCGTATCTCGGGCGGCGGTGCGGTGTGTGCCCGCCCGGTCCATCGGCTCCATCAGCGGCTGTCGGTACGGGGAGACCGTTGTCCCGTTGCCGGGCGGGAAGCGGGTAGGACTGAATCTGAACCCAGTCCTGGCAGCGGCCACGACCCGACACCAGGCGCTGCTCAGGCCGGGTCCACACCAACCTCCCCCCATCCCCGCCCCCCCCCAGCGGACCCTCGCACCCCCCGCCGGGCCCTCGTCCCCCACCCTCGCCTTTCCCACCTCCCCTCCGGCCGGAGTGAGTGACGGGCCCCGCACAGCAGCAGCAGTGGCGACGGCGGCTCCACCTCCTCGTGCACCCCGCCAGCCCTCACAGCGGCCGCAGAGTGCCTCTCCGCCAACGACGATAACCGCTTTCAAAACAAACCCTCGCGCACGCCGAGGCTTGGAGGGAGGGAGGGAGGGAGCGAGGAAAGAAGGGGGTCTGCACCCCCTTTGGCGGTGGAAGGGACAGGGACGGGGACGGCCAAGTATGAGGGGCGATGTTGTCCGAGGAGCGCTGACCTTCCTTCCTCACCACCTCCTCTGCCCCTTCCCTCCCCTCTCTCTCTCTCTTGCACGCCACCCTCCACCCCCCCACCCCCCTTATCTTGGGACCTCCTCCTCTCCACCCCACACTGATCCACATTCCCCCCTTTATTCAATCCTCACTGACATCCCCTGTGCTTCCCTCCCCCTCTACCACCCCCCATCTATTCATCCTTCACTGATCTCCCTATCCACCTCGCATTGATTCTCCTGCCACCTCCACATCCATCCTACACTCGTCCCCCAATTCATCCTGTACTGACCCCCTTCCCATTCATGCTGCACTGCATCCCCCATTCGTCCTGTACTGAACCACCCATTCATCCTGCACAGACCCCCGATCCACACTGTACTGACCCACCCACATTCATCCTGCACTGACCCCCCCATTCATCCTTTACCCCCCCATTCATCCTGTACTGATTCCCCCCCCCCCCTTCCATCCTGGACTGACTCCCCCCATCCATCCCGTATTCCCCCACTGACATCTCCTGCGCTCTTCCCTCACAAGTTTACCTACTCCAACCAACACACACTAATTCCCCTGCCTCAATCCATCCATTCTGCACCGATTGCCTTCTCAGCATATGTCAGCGTATGACAGGGCACACGACATGATGAGACACCCAGATGTCGCCCCTGGATTTTGAACATTCCAAAATCCAGAGGTGACAGGGAGTCACCACGCGTCACTACATGCGTCACCACGCATCAGGCCGCGTCACGACTTGACAACCTTTTTTCAGGCTGTCGCCAAAAATGGCACCCAAGTGGGACAGGCCATTCACGCTGTGAAACTTGAGGGCAAGGCTTTCGAAGGCGGCATTGGTGGCAAACCTCTCCCTGGCCAGGTTGTCGATCACCTCAGGCTCGAGTTCGCAGTGTTCATCCTGGGGCACTGCTGGAGTGGTTACTTGAGCACCCTTGTGTGCTGCTGGTGTAGTTACTTGTGCACCCTGGGGTGTTGCTGGCGAGGCTGCTGTTTCTCCCTGGAGTGCTGCTCGTGTAGTTACTTGTGAACCCTGGAGTGCTGCTGGTGTGTTTACTTGTGCACCCTTGGGTGCTGCAGCCTCTGTACCCTCTGCTAATTCTCCCCCTCCTGATGTTGCTGCTCCCGTTGCCAGCCCCTGCTGCTTGTCTCCCCAGCCGGACAGCAGCCAACGGACCAGGCTGCCAGTGCTCTTGAAACTGCGGGCGCTGCTGGTGGCCGCCACTCCTCGAACTCGCACTTCTGCCGGTACATGACCAGCGAGTCGGGCCTGAGCTGGTCATGTACCGGCTCTGCCTCCTGGAGCTGGAGCGACCCACAATGTCAGGCGGGAGCCCCAGCTTCCCGCTCTGCTGGGGTTGCCGGAGGCCAGGTAAGTCTTCATGCTGCTGCTGGCCCCACTGCCGCTGCCTTCCTCGGAGGCAGAGCTGCCCAAACCATTGGGCTCCACTTTGCACCCCCTCGCCATCTGGCTCTTCAGGTACTTGGCCTTGTCGGCAGCCACTCTCTCCAAGGCGCTCTGCCGACCCCGCCTGTCCCCCTCCATTTGACTGCGGAGGTAGCCGGGGCCCTTGGACATGAGCCTGAACGGCAGAGAGATGCTCAGGCGCATGCTGCTGGCATCTCGCTCTTACTTTGATTCAGCCAACGAGGACAAACACGTTTTCACATCCTCAAAGAAGGAAAGACCAGGATTTCCATGAGCAATGTCAGGCTGTCTGCAATTGCCTTAATCCATATTCACTATGATTTTGCCCATAACTTGGACAAAGCCCTGACTAGGTTTGCGCAGTTACATTCTTGGAAAATGGAACTGGAAAACATGATTTATGGCTAAATGACAATATATGCAGTGTACATGAGTGTCCGTCGCCTGCATCACTATGCCAGGACTTCCACGAGCAATGACAGGCGTCTGCACTCACCTTAATGCACATTCACTATGACTTTGCCCATGACTTGGACAAAGTGGTGAGTAGGTTTGTAGTTACATTCTCGGAAAACGGAACTATTTCATGTTGAGGTTGATGTGATGTGAAGTTGTTAAGTAAGGAGGACCATTAAAGCCGCACTGCACACACTGACACAGTCTAACAGTAACAGGCAATCAAATCAACACACAAAACATTTAAAAAAAAGGTTTTCTTTACTGCAAAAACTTACAGTATTTTTTTTGCAGTTTTTGCATGCTCCTTTATAACATTTTACATAACATTTTACAACAGTACAACTTCCTTATTAAAATAAGGACAACAGTTCTTAATTTAAAAAAAATGTATACAACAATGACTCCAATCATCCCATTCCACCCACTCGTTACTCGTGACTCAACCCAAATTATTTCTGAAATATTGGTCATACATTTTGTGCGAAAAGCTCAAAAATAAGGTCCAAAATGCACCAGAGAGCTGCCCAAACCATTGGGCTCCACTTTGCACCCCCTCGCCGTCTGGCTCTTCAAGTACTTGGCCTTGTCGGCAGCCACTCTCTCCAATGCCCACTTATGCGGGCCCTGGAACCCGGACATGAGGGGCTTCCCGCTTGTGATGTGCGCTGTGTGGACTATATTTCACATAACATTTTTGGAATCCTGTCATGCCACCCCCCCTTTTTGAATAGTACGGGTGTGGGATACATAGTTTAACTAGTTTAATCTGGCATCCTGTTAGGCGTGGACATTATGGGCCGAAGGGCCTGTTCCTGCCCTGTACTCTTTTATGTTCTAATGGAACAAGCTGCCGGAGAAGGTAGTTGAGGCAGGTGCTACTACACGTTTAAGAAACATTTGGACAGGTATATGGATAGGATAGGTTTAGAAGCACTTGGACCAAACGCAAGCAGGTGGGAGCAGTGTAGATGGGGCATGTTGGTCGGCCGAAGTATATTCATGTATTGAAGTATGTATTCCATCATGTATTGTCTTTCCGCTGACTGGTTAGCACGCAACAAAAAGCTTTTTCACTGTACCTTGGCGCATGTGACAATAAACTAAACTAGACCAGAAGGTCCTGTTTCCATGCTGCATAGCTCCACGAGTTATAACCCTGTCTCACGGTGAGAGTTGACCCACGAGTGACCCCGAGTTTTCACTCGCAGTAATCACGTACAATCAACGTAGCTGGAACGTCGGAACTCTTGCGAGCAACTTAGCGACTCGTGGCGCTAACGGCAGCTACTCGGGAAACTTGTTAACTCGTGAAAAAAATCAAACATGTTTGATTTTTTCCACGAGTCAAATTTACTGTTCAAGTTAAAAATGGTTAGTGACTCGTGAGTCTACCCTGGGAACTCTTTAACTCAGGCGGGCAGGCAGCATCTCTGTGGAGAAGGAATGGGTGACAGGATGACATTTTCCAAATTTCTCCAGCCCCATGTGTTCACGTTTTGTCAACCAGCATCTGCCCTTTCTGGTGTAAGTCATTATTTGTGTCCGTGGGTAGTTGATTGTCGCTCCCTTCAGTTTCCCAGGGGGTCCTGGGGGTATTCACTAACTGACAACAACATGGTGGTATTGATATAATTTGGTTTATTGTTTCACGTGCAACGATGTAAAATGAAAACTTTGCCTGCGTGCTATCCATTCAAATCATACCGTATGCGAGTACAATCAAGTTGTATCAAGTCATACCAACGGCCGCACGGTTCAAGGGGAAATTCAAGTTCTTTTCAAGGGGAAGGCTTGTTCTTTTTTACGCATGATTCAAAATAAGAGGCCAATCGTCCATCAAGTCTGAGGATCACGATTCCAAGCGTGAAATATCCAACAGATGCTGCCTGAGAACCTGTGCCGCCACTCACGCACTGTATTCCCATCTGCCCCACTGCCTGCACTCATTTATCGCGCTCGTACCATCACTCCTTCACCGTATTCCCCCTTCCCTCCACCCACTAACCTACACTGGGGTCACATCAAGCAGCCAATACAACGAGAGCCCCTCGCACTAAAGCACGTGGGGATGGGTTGAATAAGTCCACACAGGCAGAACCCACGTCGTTGGATCTCGCTGGCGGCTGCTGTAAACACTGGAACACTCCGCCAGCCACAGCAGCGTTTGTGATGGGACGTGCAGTGAATTTATCACGAAATAAGATGCATGCCACCCAGATAAATTGTCATCGATTTATATTCCAGATATGTTCACAGAATTTCCAAAAGTCTCTGCGCTGAGGCTACTTCGGATCACGGACAACTCGGGGTACGTACGCCCTCACCTCCGGCACTCACCCTCATCACCCACCCCCACCTGCAGCAGTGTCTCCAGTCCCAAACGGTTTAGTTCTAGTTTTATTATCTTCACATATATAAAGGTTTTGTTTTGCATTCTTTCAAGTCAAAGTAATAATAACAAAGATAACTAAAATCAAGCTGAAAAGGGACCGATATAATGTGCAGCATATAGTTCTCAGCATTGCATAGCCACAACACGGCATCTCTTTTCGGAGACCACAGTTCTTTACCTGCGTAAATCACATTGAATGCAGCCAGTAATGGCAACGGGAATCCAGAACCTCGTTAATCAAGGTCCAGAGTACAACATATAGTCACAAAAAGCTTGAGTTCAGCATCTCTGGAGAGAAGGAATGTCTGAAGTAGGGTCTAGACCCGAACCGTCACCCATTCCTCCTGATACAGCCTGTCCCGCTGAGTTACTCCAGCATTTTGTGCCTATGGAAAGGGAATAAGGCTTTTCAATTTAGTTTATTGTCACGTGTATCGAGGACCATTCGGTCAGCTGAAAGACAATACATTATTACAATCGAGCACATTACAGGTGTTTGTATAAAAATTGTCCCTATTGTATATTGGTCGCTGGTCGGTGCGGACTCAGTGGCCCTGAAGGGCCTGTTTTCGCGAAGTGAACCTTTGCATACTGAAAAAATATTAAAGGGTAATATCCTTTAAATAATAAGACTGCTGCATGAGAGACCCTGGAGGGAGGTCTCCGTCCTGACCCCGGGCTGTGATCGGTGGGTTCCACTGCCCAACAGGTGCAGCAGGTGCAACGCCTCGTCAGGTTACACCTGAGGCTTTTCCCAAACCCTTTTCTCAGCTTTCGTCTATATTCAGGTCAGTTTAATGTCCAAATAGAACATGTCCAAATAGAAACACTGTGTCACTTTTCAGGAGACGTTGTCAGCTCAAGAGTAAACGGGAGACGAACTTGGTTAACTCAGGAGATGAACTTGGAACATCGCAGTGAACGGCAAAATACCATACTCGTGGGAACTCGGTTCAAACACTTGAACATCAACTTGGGATCTCGTGCACAACCACGAGTCTGTCACTCGGGGTCACTCGTGGGTCAACTCGCACCGTGAGACAGGGCCATTAAACATTTGCAGATTAATATTACCAGTATCCAAGTGTCAATTGTCTTCCGAAAACAGACAATTCATGTTGAGTTTTTTTTTAATTGGATATGAATCTCAGCGTGAAAAGAATAACTTAGAAATAACTTTTTCTCAATGCAACCAGATATTTCATTCAACATCAGAAATGCAAAAAGTGCAGATTATGGAAATCTGAAATAACACAGGAAATTTTGGAAATACTCAGCAGGTCAGGAAGCACTTAATCTGATGGGTCTCCAATCCAATACATTAATTCTGTTGCTCTTGACATTTAGTGTAGAAAATATCAATTAAAATATACTTTGATGTACCTTAGTCTCAAATCAAAGGCTGTTGGCAATATACATAGTTTTAACACGCTGTGCATTCATACCATTTTAATGGGTTTAAAAAAAACATTTTTCAATTTAACCTATTTCCTTGTTGCATCTTCCATTTTCCCTTTGTTATATTGGGTTAAGCGCCAAATCATTTCCTGGATTGAATTATGGAAGCCAAAATGCTTTTTTTCACTGATGTTAAAGTTACAGTTGTATAAAAACATTGGAGAGGCCAACAACAGCGTATTGTGTGCAGTTTTGGAAACCTGCTATAGGGAGGCGCCATTAACCTGGAATAGGCGTGCAGAGAGGATGTACAAGGATGTTGCCAGGAATCGAGGTCCTGAGGTGAAAGAATGGGTCGACTGGGCTTGTATTCACTGGAATTTAGAAGGATGAGAGGAGATCTTATAGAAACATATACAATTCTTAAAGGATTGGACAGGCTAGATGCAGGAAAAATGTTCCTGATGCTGGGGGAGTCCAGAACCAAGGGTTACAATGTAAGAATAAGGGGTAGGCCATTTATGACTGAGATGATGAAAAACATTTTCACCCAGAGTCTGTGGAATTCTCCGCCACAGAAGGCCGTGGAGGCCAATTCACTGGATGTTTTCAAGAGGGATTTAGATTTAGCTCTTAGGGCTAAAGGAATCAAGGGATATGGTGAAAAAGTAAGAAAGGGGCACTGATTTGAGATGATCAGCCATGATCATATTGAATGGCGGTGCTGGCTCGAAGGGCCGAATGGCCTACTCCTGCACCTATTTTTCTATGTTTCTATGAGTTATAGGGGGAGATAGTCATACAGTGATCGAGTAACTCAGCGGGTTAGGCAGCATACCACGAGAAAGTGTAGGAAGGAACAGCAGATGCTGATTTGCACCAAAGATCGACACAAAATGTTGGAGTAACTGAGCGGGACAGGCAGCATCTCTAGAGAAAATGAATAGGTGACATTTCAGGTCGTGAACCCTTCTTCAGCCTGAGCAGTCTGAAGATGGGTCTGGACCCAAAACGCCATCTATTCCTTTTCTCCAGAGATGCTGCCTGACCCGCTGAGATACTCCAGCATTTTGTGTCTATTTTCAACATCCATTGAGAACCTGGGTAGGCGACGCTTCAGGCTGGAACCCTTCTTCACACAATTAGCGCAGGCTGGGTATTTACTCCTTGCAACACACAAGACCGATGTGCATAAATACATGAGGAGAATAGATAGGATGAATGCAGAGGGTCTTTTCCCCAGGGTAGGGGAATCAAGGAACAAGAGGACATTGGTTTACGGTGAGAGGCCAAGATTTAATAGGAAACACAGGGTAACATTTTCACTCAGAGGGTTGTGGGGGTATGGAACAAGCATATCAAAGGAGGTAGTTGAGGCAGGTACTATAACAGCATGTTAAAGGCACGGACAGGTGCATATCTATCTCATTGGTGACCATCGGACTATTTTTGATCGGACGTTACTGACTTTACCTTGCACTAAAGGTTATTCCCTTATCGTGTATCTATACACTGTATGTGGCTCGATTGTAATCATAGATTGTCTTTCCGCTGACTGGATAGCACGCAACAAAAGCTTTTCACTGCCCCTCGTTACACTGAACTACTGAACTGCACTGAGGCAGGAAAAGATATTTAGAAGGATATGGGCCAATGGGCAGGCACGTGGGACTTGCTTAGATGGGAGCATCATGGTCGGCATGGACGAGTCGGGCTGAAGGGCCTGTTTCCGTGCTGTATGCCTCTAGAGGGGTCTACGATGGAGAATGTAATCCCTATTTCTTCCCTTTCAGACGGGGGGACGTGTGAAGTGATAGCCGCACACAGATGCTGCAACAAGAATCGAATCGAAGAGCGATCACAGACTGTGAAGTGTTCCTGTCTGCCGGGGAAAGTGGCTGGTACCACAAGAGCCAGACCTTCTTGTGTTGATGGCAAGTAAATTAGATCAATAATAATTCAATTCAAAATCACAGACGGAGAGATGTATTAAATGGAATGCGAGTTAGATCTCAGGCAACATGATCTCTGTCTCGGCCTTTATCATTAAATTGGAAGCTTAGATTTAAATGAATCAGCAGCAAAAATGAGTCTTCAGTCTTTGTAATTAATCAGATAAATACTGACCTCTGAAGGAGCTAATGACAAAATCTAATCAAAATGCTCATTTATGTTTTATTTGTATTAGGGCTAAAGCACAGTTTGGCTCAAACTGTCTGCTATTGTGTCTCCTCATGAAATTAAAGTCACTTTGAATCATGCTACAGCAACTGTGCCCACTGTTTATGGGATGGTTTAGTTAACACTAATAACTAAACGCTCATAGAATATTTATTATGGTGATGGAAAAATGGTGCGCCAATTATCTGCACACTTAATAACACCTAGAGCATGGAATGGACTAGCAATTATTTCAAGAGGGCTCGAATACAAAAACAGGGATGTAATGCTGAGGCTCTGCAAGGCGCAGGTCAGGCCGCATTTGGAGCAATTTTGGGCACCATATTTGAGGAGGGATGTGCTGGCCCTGGAGAGGGTCCAGAGGAGGTTTACAAGAATGATCCCAGGAATGAGTGGGTTAACATATAATGAGCGTTTGACGGCATTGGGCCTGTACTCGCTGGAGTTTAGAAGAATGAAGGGGGGGGGGGGGGGAGGGAACCTCATTGAAATGTACCGAATAGTGAAAGGCTTGGATAGAGTGGATGTGGAGAAGATGTTTCCACTAGTTTCCACTAGGATCCCTCTAATCCTAAATCCTAGTTGGAGAATTTAGGATTAGAGGTCATAGCCTCGAATTAAAGGACGTTCCTTTTGGAAGGAGATGAGGAGGGACTTCTTTAGTCAAAGGTTGGTGAGTCTTTGGAATTCTTTGCCACAGAAGGCTGTGGAGGCCAAGTCAGTGGCCTATTAAAATATATTTTTAAGGCAGAGATAGATAGATCTTGATTAGTGTGCGTGTCAGGGGTTATGGGGAGAAGGCAGGAGAATGGGGTTAGGAGGGAGCGATAGATCAGCCATGATTGAATGGCGGAGTAGACTTGATGGGCCAAATGACCTAATTCTGCTCCTATCGCTTGTGATCTTATGACCTTATGACTGTGAAAATGGCACCAAAACATGACGCCTCTTGCATGCAGGATCAGTGGACTATTCCTGCACAATCTACTAATCGAGGACGTGCTTAGGTATGACAGTATCCAAGTCAAGAGTTATTTATTGTCATACGTCCCAGATAGAACAATGAGATTCTTACTTGCAGCAGCACCACAGAATACGTAAACATAGTACTCTTTAAAGAATATAATAAACGAGAAAAAAAACTGTTTGTAAAATAACTGGACTGTTTAATATCATGAATATAATGTCACTATGCATTTACACTTTGCAGATGTGTCACGAAAAGTACCATTGAGTCATTGAGGTTTAAAGTTAAGGTTAATAAAATGGAGATGCTGTCTGCGCACAAGGCGGCTGCGATGGCGGCTGCGATGGCGGCTGCGATGGCGGCTGCGATGGCGGCTGCGATGGCGGCTGCGATGGCGCTGCGGTAGAGTTGCAGCCTTACAGAGCTTGCGGTGCCAGAAACCCGGGTTCGATCCCGTCTATGGGTGCTGTCTGGTTGTTTGACACGCCAGAGGCAGGAAACATGTTCCCGATGTTGGGGGAGTCCAGAACCAGGGGCTACAGTTTAAGAATAAGGGGTAAGCCACTTAGAACGGAGATGAGGAAAATCCTTTTCACACAGAGGGTTGTGAATCTGTGGAATTCTCTGCCTCAGAAGGCAGTGGAGGTCAATTCTCTGGATGCTTTCAAGAGATAATTAGATCGGGCTCTTAAAGGTAGCAGAGTCAGGGGATATGACGAGAAGGCAGGAATGAGGTACTGATTGTGGATGATCATATTGAATGGCGGTGCTGGCTCGAAGGGCTGAATGGCCTACTCCTGCAGCTATTGTCTATTGTCTATTCTCCCCGTAACCACGTGGGTTTCTCGGAGATCTTGGGTTTCCTCCCTCACTGCAAAGACGTACAGATATGTAGGTTAATTTGCTTGGTGCATGTGTAAGTTGTCCCTAGTAGTAGGATAGTATTAATGTGCGGGGATCGCTGGTTGGTGCAGACTTGGTGGGCGGAAGGGCCTGATTCCGCGCTAAATCTCATAACGTTAACTAAACGTTAACGTTATCTTTCTAGAGTAAGACATCAAGTACTGTCGGAACTTTGCCGGAACTCTTTTTTTATACAATTTGTTACTTCACGTTGGATGGAACAGCGAGTGCAAAGGTGTAAGAGCATCAGGAATGTTTAAAGTTAGCGAGAACAAGTGGGTATCTCCATGGTCAATCTCTTTAAGGATTGAAAATGACACTGAAATGATGGAGAAGAAGTGTGAATTGGAGTGAAATCAGATGCAAAAGAAAAAAAATCACTTGAAGGAAAGAAATGTTGGATTAAGAGACAGAAGGACAGAAATGTGAGGATAAACTTGCAGAACAAATTACTCTAAAATTAATTTACTCATTTTCAGGAATGTAACTTGATGGTGTTAATAGTTTCCTTTAAAAGTAGTTTAGACTGAGGCCTAAATCTCTTTTGGGAATTTAATTGGCAACTTATAATGCAAATCTAGCAAGTTCTTAAAAATAAAAAGACGTACAGGTTTGTGGGTTAATTGGCTTCTGTAAATTGCCCTTGACGTGTAGGATAGAACTAGTGTATGGGTATGGTTGCCAACTTTCTCACTCCCAAATAAGGGACAAAAGATCAAAATACGGGACAAATTCCTGACGGCAATTCGTTGACTGTACCGGCCGTGGCTGGGTGAATGAAGAGTTGGCCCGGGTGCTGGACTGCACACAAAACCCAGCCGGCGGGCCAGCTGAGGAGTTTTGGCCCGCGTCATGCGACATCGCGCGCAAAGTCCGGCACCCCATCCAACTCATGAACCGATGATCGGCCATGAGAAGGAGGGATGGTGGTGTCGGCGGTAAGCGAAGGTCCGAAGGTCGGACAGCTGGCTGGGCTGCCGACTGACGGGGCCACGGGCGAGGCGCTGCTGCTGCACTCCGTGGGCTGCACTACATCGGGACGGGTGAGGCGGGGCTGGATGCGGCACTCCGGCCCGACAGTGCCCTCGACCCGAGTAGTGACAGTCAAATATGGGACAAGGCCGGTCCCGTACGGGACAAACCAATTCAGCCCAATATACGGAATGTCCCGACTAATACAGGACAGTTGGCAACCCTATGTATGGGCGACCATTGGTCGGCACAGTCTTGGTGGGCTGAAGGGCCTGTTTCCATGCTGTATCTCTAAACTGAAAGAGGATGTTGGTAGCGCAGTTCTTTTCAGACAAGGCAAATGGCAGATTGCCAGAAGCTGACCAGCAAATCATGGCGGATCAGCTTGTGCCTATCATGTCTTTCCACAAACTTGCGGGATGACTTCCACATTAATAATATTTTGTGTCAGGAGCTCGCTGCTATATTTCCAGGAAGATTTAGACCATTGAACTTAAAGCAAGAGAGATAAACATCACTATGACATATCTATACTTCAATTCAGACCATCGCCCAGATTTACGGCACACTAATTGTAGCTTTCCTTTTTCAAACTGCAGTAATATTTCATTGTCTCCATCCAGGTTCCACTTACTTTACTGACACATACACCGGGGTGCACTGAAATCCATTGTTCACATAAATCTCGCAGAGTAAACAGTGAACATAAACTACAGAAGTTTCGCAAATGCCAACCAGGCGTGATCTATAATTTATTAAAAATAATCGCAAACAATAAGCTTTCCATATCATTTTGGCAAACTAGTCTTTTATTATCATAGACTAGTATATAAAGTGCAAAGTAATCGCTGGCTGTTTTGGTGAATTTGACTTTATGTTTTAATTTACCCGTCAACTCAGAATGCGACAGAAAGCAGTTTCCTTCCAGCCTTTCACTGGCAGAAGCAGCCGCAAATGCAAGCAGATAGATTGTTTGCATGTTACAGCCCTGAAAGGTCAACCAGGAGGTCCAGCAGAAAATAACTAATAAGAAGCTATTCATTTAATACCGATAGCAACCCTTAAGGGGTTGTCCCACTTAGGCGATTTTTTAGGCAACTACAGGCGACTAGGCTGTCGCCACATGGTCACCGGGGTGTTGCCTGTATGGTCATGAGCAGTCTCCTCAGTCGCCCAAAGAGTCGTAGCATTTTTCTGGTAACCGCTGGATTTTCAACATGTTTAAAATTTTTCGGGGACAGTTGGCGACAGTGGGTTTGACGCCAATGAACGTAGCTTGACTGCTCCTGACTTAGATGCTGTCATAGTTGTTGCCGGTGTGACGTAGGTTGTCGCCAGGTGTCGTAGGTTGTCACCGGTGGTGACCGGTTTTGTTTTTGTTGTTAAAGTAATGATTCTATTTAAAATTTTATGTCGAAGGGGGGGGGGTCCAGTCGTCAGATTTTCGGCGACTTGCTACGACTATGACAGTCGCCAGCAGTCGCTTAAAAATAGCCAAAGTGGGACAGGCCCTTAAATCTTTCACTTTAGTTCAGTTTAGTTTAGTTTAGAGATACAGCACGGATTTCTGGCTCTTCGGCCCCGAGTCTGCACCGACCAGCGATCCCTGCACATTAACACTTCCCTACACACACGAGGAACAGTTAACCAAGCCAATTAACCTTCAAACCTGTTGGTCTTTGGAGTGTGGGAGGAAACCAAAGATCTCAGAGAAAACTCACGCTGGTCAAAGGGAGAATATACAAACTCCGTGCAGACAGCAAAAGTACAGATTGAACCTGGGCCTCTGGCCTGTAAGGCCACCGTGTCGCCCTAGTGAAGTACTTAGTGATGTACTTGCAAATTCCTGTGTAAACACGCTATGGACAAATCTACCATCTTAATGGTGGATTTGCTCCATGGTAAGAATAGTATCCCTGATAATATGAACTGGATAATCATTTAATTTTTATGCAAACTCCTCTGTGTCTATGAAGGTAGAATGAGAAAAAACAATTATTGAGATATAGCAAGATAAAATAATTAATTTGTTTTAATTCATGGTGGGTGAAAATACAGAGAAACAGTTCTGATGACATTTGTTTCAATGAAGCAGTATGTCTTGTCTTTGCACAAAGTAGATTAGTAAACATGTGGTAGTATTTAGCGTCAATGAATTTATTACATAACTGTACAGAAATTATTCCTAAGTTATAGGAGGAGAACTAGCCCATTTGGCCCATCAAGTCTATTCCACCATTCAATCATGGCTGATCAATCTCTCCCTCCTAACCCCACTCTCCTGCCTTCTTCCCATAACCTCTGTACAAATCAAGAATATCTATCTCTGTCTTAAAATCCTCCATTAACTTGGCCTCCACAGCTTTCTGTGGAAAGAATCCCACAGATTCACCACCCTCTGACAAAAAAAAATCCTCCTCATCTCATCCCCTCATCCCCTCATCTCCTTCCTAAAGAAATTCCTCCTCATCTCCTTCCTTAATTCTGAGGCTATTGCTTGTAGTCCCAGACTCTTCCACTACTATCCGCATCCACTCCATCCAAGCCTTTGGGTGCAATAGGATATGAATCTGCTAGTGTTATACGCTGTTTAAATAGACAATAGACAATAGGTGCAGGAGAAGGCCATTCAATGTGATTGTGGCTGATCATCCACAATCTGTACCCCGTTCCTGCCTTCTCCCCATATCCCCTGACTCCGCGATCTTTAAGAGCCCTATCTAGCTCTCTGTTGAAAGTAGAACCGGCCTCCACCGCCCTCTGAGGCAGAGAATTCCTGAAGGAATGTCCTTTAATTCTGAGTCCTAGACTCTCCAACCAGTGGAAACATCCTCTCCACATCCACTCTATCCAAGCCTTTCACTATTCGGTACTTTTCAATGATATCCCCCCTCATTCTTCTAAACTCCAGCGTGTTTAGGCCCAGTGCTGTCAAACGTTCATCATATAAGATTTCATATCAATCTTGTAGTTTTCCATTTTAATATCTAATCTGACTCTGTGCCTTTTACTAGACGTGACCATTTGTGTCTCGATTCTTCTTTCTTGACATTCTTGATTCAACATCATCATGTGATGTGTTTATTGATCGCCAGAATAAGCTAATAAATTGCTTATTGATTACGTCTGTGGAGAAGGCACAGAATACAATTTGCATGGGCATGTTAACCATCTTTTCTCCAGGTTATTCAAAAAAAAAGTTTAATAGATATTTATTATTTGAGAATCCAATTTTTGAATTATTTTTCAAAATTCTTTCGGGCAAAAGAAATAAAACAAAAGATGAATACAATTATCATCCAGGGGCTATTTCTGCCAGATATATTAAATGTGTACCTGCACTAACTACATTAACCATGGATGGTGGTGATATTGGGTTCATAACCTACCACAAGTTCAACACGTTGATCTGTGGTATTTTAATGAAGCCATTTGTTTTAAAAGTACTGGTTTGTCATTTAAAGGGCCTTTCCCCCTTGGGCGTCATCTGCGCGTAATTTACGCGACATCATTTACGCGTCACGACGCAGGACACATTACGCGCGCATGGTGCGTGGTGACGTCGGCAGTGACAAGCAGTTGCGAGCGGCGCCCCAGGATTTTGGGAAGTACAAAATCTTCGCTCGCCATCTGCGTGATGCGCAAATGACGCCCAAGTGGGACAGGCCCTTGATGCATATCAGCAGATATTGTGCATACCTGCTTTCCAATTCTCTGGAACGCCAGTGGTTGAGAAGAGACCTGATGGAGGCATCTAACATTATGAAAGGCATAGATAGAATGGGGTGACGGGATAGCTCAGTAGTAGAATTGCTGGTTTATAGCGCGAGAGACCAGGGTTCGATCCTGACTATGGGTGCTGTCTGTACAGAGTTTTTACATTCTCCCAATAACCATGTGGGTTTACTCTGGGTGCTCCGGTTTCCTTAAACACTCCAAAGACGTACAGGTTTGTTGCATGATTGGCTTTGGTAAAATTGTAAATTGTCCCTGGTATGTATGTTAATGCTAGTGTAGGGGATGTCGGTGCAGACTCAGTGGGCCCGAAGATGCTGTTTCAATGCTGTACCTAAATCTACATCCAAATAGGAGAACGGACACACTGGACCATGTAACGTTGGAGAAGGGATGATGACCATGTGGATGAGCTCAAGGACAAGCAGCATCTGAAGAAGTGGCTCTAAAGGGAGCACCATCAAGCTGGTGCTTGCAAAGTTCAGAGGAGAGATGTCATTTAATGGCTGGCCACATCTACTGTGCCATCCACCCTACCACTTTCTTAAAGTGTTGGATCTGGGTCTCAAGACAAGTGTCAGAAGCCATCGGCAGCATTTTGGAACAAGAGAACCCACCAAATGGATCTTTGAAAACAGATCTTTGTAAACAGGCTCGCTGTCACAGGCCTTCTCAATATTTTGCCTCCAGATCCTTCGTGGTTTCTGACAAGAGTCAGAGACAGGAGTCAGAGTTTAGAAATACGTTGCGGAAACAGGGCCTTCAGCCCACCGAGTCCGCTCTGACTAGCAATTCACTCGCACCGGCACTATCCTACACACAAGGGACAATTTACATTTTTTGCTAAAGCCAATTAATTGACAAATCTGTATGTCGTTAGAGTGTGGGTGGAAACCGGAGCACCCAGAGAAAACCCACGGCGAGAACGTACAAACTCTGTACAGACTGCACCCGTAGTCAGGATCGAACCCGGGTCTCTGGCGCTGTTAGGCAGCAACTCTACCGCTGCGCCATCCAAGAGCATTTGTAGGATTTTGCAGTTGGCATCACGGAAATGTATTGCGTACAAGCCAGGGCTGATGGCTTGCTTGTCTTGGCATGCAATAACATCAAACAACTGCAGCCATGATTCCAGATGGAATGAGCAAGTGCATGGGTTTGTGTTCCAGCTGCCTTGTGATAGTGGCACAGTATTATCAAATGCAGGCAAGTGGCAATTCAAACATCCCAAATATCACACCCGTGCAATTGGACAAGTGAGGAAAATGGTGGAAAATAATAACATTTCGAGCTCAAAAATAAAATAGGAACAATCGAACAGCGTATAGCACTAGCAGATTCATATCCTATTGTACCCAAAGGCTTGGATGGAGTGGATGCGGGTAGTAGTGGAAGAGTCTGGGACTACAGGCCATAGCCGCAGAATTAAAAGACGTTCCTTTAGGAAGGAGATGAGGAGGAATTTCTTTAGTCAGAGGGTGGAATCTGTGGAATTCTTTGCCACAAAATCTGTGGAATTATTTGCCACAAAAACCTGTGGAGGCCAAGTCAGTGGATATTTTTAAGGCAGAGATAGATTCTTGATTAGTACGGTGACAGGGGTTATTTGGAGAAGGCAGGAGAATGGGGTTAGGAGGGAGAGATAGATAAGCCATGATTAAATGGCGGAGTAGACGTGATGGGCCAAATGGCATAATTCTGCTCCTTTCACTGATGACCTTGTGTCCTCATGAACATCACTTTCTCCTTCTCACTCCTCAGCATTTTCTAAGTAGCACCTCAGCCTACTTAATTTGTAAGAAGCAACTGCAGATGTTGGTTTACACCAGAGATAGATTCAAAATGCTGGAGTAACTCAGCGGGTCAGGCAGCATCTCTGGAGAAAAGGAACAGGTGACGTTTCGAGTCGAGACCCTTCATCAGACAGGGAGGGGGATGCTGGAGGTTTGGGAAGGTACAGAACAAACCAGAGCCTGCATCGATGACTCAGGAAAAGTGAAGCCCACAATGGTCCATTGTTTGGCCAAGGACGACATGATAACTCTAGTCCTCTTGCTAACTTCAGTTTGTAGTCCTTTGTTACGAATGAAGGAATGAATTGTACTTTATTATCACATGTCACATGTCACAGTGAGATTCTTGGTTTTGTGTACAAAGTTTGCAAAGTGTCGCCACATATCGGGTGGCGACAACGTTTCAAAGTATTCCATCGTCCCCCTTTCATCCCGGTGACCCCCACCCACGCTGGGCCCCCCTTTGTTCTCACCTCGTCCCCAGCCAACAATGGACCATTGTGGGCTCTACCTTTCCCGAGTCATCGATGCCGGCTCTGCTTCCTTCTGTGCCTTCCCATACTTTTAGTGCTGCCCTCCCTAACTCTCAGTCTGAAGAAGGGTCTCGACTCAAAGCGTCACCCATTCCTTCTCTCCAGAGATGCTGCTTGGCCCGTTGAGTTACTCCAGTGTTTTGTCTCTATCTACAGCCTACTTTATTGCCAGGTTGTGGATGATCTGATTGACTGCGATGAATATGTAGATTTGCTCTGTAATGGGGTGTGAAATTTCTCCAGTCTCGGCAGTGGAAACAGAGCCTAAAGGCACAGATTGTCTGCTCGCTCAGCTTGCTAATGCAAGCTTCATGCTTATTATTGGAATACTTTTCTATTAAGCACAGACTTCGGAATTATTTCTGGAGCAATTTGCATAAGGGATAGCTTTTTGTCCCGAAACAACCACCCTTCATCTGACTCTAAAACAGAGGGCATTGAGTCATCGAGTCATTCAGCTTAGAAGCAGGCCCTTTGGCCCGTCTTGTCCATTCCAACCAAGCTGTCCCATCTAAATGGGTCCCAATTTGCCTGCATTTGGTCCCTATCGCTGTAAATCCCTCTAAACCCTTCTTATCCATCTACCTGTCCAAGTGTCTTTTCAAAGTGTTTAAGAAGGAACTGCAGATGCTGGAAAATCGAAGGTACACAAAAATGCTGGAGAAACTCAGCGGGTGCAGCAGCATCTATGGAGCGAAGGAAATAGGCAACGTTTCGGCCCGAAACCTTCTTCAGACTGACTTCACCCCCTATCAGTCTGAAGAAGGATTTCGGCCCGAAACGTTGCCTATTTTCTTTGCTCCATAGATGCTGCTGCACTCGCTGAGTTACTCCAGCATTTTTGTGTACCTTCTTTTCAATGCAGTTATAGTATCTAATCTGCCTTAACTGTCTCCTCATGACACCTTGTTCCACATACCTACCACCTTCTGCGTGAAAAAGTTGCCTCTCAGGTTCATATTAAATCATGTCCCGCTCACCTTAAACTTATTCCCTCTTGTTTTTTTATTCCATGCTCTAGGTAAAAGACTCTGTGCATTAACCCAATCTATTCCCCTCATGATTTTCTACACTTCTATATGATCACCCCTTAGGCTTTTGCACTCCAAGGTCCACCAAGTCCATGCCAACATGCGATCCCCGCACACTAGCACTATTTACATTCATACCAAGCCAATTAACCTACAAACCTGCACATCTTTGGAGTGCGGGAGGGAACTGGAGATCCCGGAGAAAGCCCATGCAGGTCACGGAGAGAATGTACAAACATAGTCAGGATCAAACCCGGGTCTCTGGCGCTGTAAGGCAATAACTCTATCGTTGCGCCACTATGCTATCTAGTCCTGGAAACATCCTTGCAAATATTCCTTGTACTTTACTCTTCTTAAGCACATGGTAAACTAGCCAAGGTACATAAAGCATAGCTGCATTCATAACTGCACGCTGGGATTCTAGCATCATGTTCTTCTGCAAGAGTTTGCAAACTAGCTCGAGATGTCCGGAGTTTAATTCCAAACTTCTTGGAATTATTAAGTGTGCGATGCGGTCCATCCGATGGGCTCCCTGAACTATCGTGAAGATTCAGATTGAGGTTTATTATTGTCACGTGCACCAAGGTACAGAGCTACAGTGAACAGCATTTTTTTTGCATTTGTTAGTTTAGTTTAGTTTAGAAATATAGTGTGGAAACGAGCCTTCAGCCCACCGAGTCTGCTCTGACCAGCGATCCCCGCACATTAACGGGATACTACACACACTAATGACAATTTACAATTTTACCAAAGCCAATTAGCCTATAAACCTGTACGTCTTTGGAGTGTGGGAGGAAACCGGAGCACCCTGGAGAAAACCCACGCAGGTCACGGGGAGAACGTACAAACTCCGTACAGACAGCGCCCATAGTCAGGATCAAACCCAGGTCTCTGGCGCTGTAAGGCGGCAACTCTACCGCTGCGCCACTGTGCTGCCCCAATCCAATTCTATTGGCTAGACGGGCAGCATCTCTGGAGTGATGAAATAGGTGATGTTTCGGGTCGAGATCCTTCTTCAGACTCAAAGCCAATGGGTCAGATCAAAGCTAACGGGTCCTGTCGAAGATAGGCATGTAGCGGCCAGACAGAGTTTTTGTATCTGGTCTGAACTTCGAGCGGCGCTGCCCAAGCCTGCCACCCACTTTTTCCCACTCAGCCACCCTGGTGAAGCGGTACGGTTGTAGGGGGCTCTGCGGGTCACCTAAGAGTTAGTGCGGGTTTGGCCCACTGTGAGCAAGCCCATTGTTTAGCTGCCAATTGTAAAACAGCAGCTGGCACCAGGCTGGCTCAGTGGTAATTGAATGCCAACAATCACATAAAAAATCTGCACACCATTGCATTACAGAATATAACGTCGGATAAAATGCAATCGTTTGTATGCAGCCATCTAAATTTCCCCAATGGAGAATTGGTGATTTGCAATCTCTCAATACAATGAATGTTTTGACCATTAGTGTCTATCCCCAGTTAGTTAATTGGAACATTAAGCCAGTGAAATATTCCCCTACCTAATGGATAAAACACAATTAATACCTTCTGTTATATTATGGAAAAAGATCTAACTGTCAAGACTTATACAGATCCACAGGGGGGATTATAATATTGAAGAGCAGAAGGCAGATGAAAGGCTATATTGGGGAGTGCCAATGTCAGTGTTTTTGTGACGGTATGTGTGTATGGAATTCCTGTGAAACACATCATCATGGATGAAGTTTAAAAAAAATCTGTTTTTTCATTAAAATGTCAGAATGCAACATAAATACCTTCTCTTCCTCATCTCCCTAAACAGCAACACCTAATCACACTCACACAAGGCAATCTTGCAAAAACCCACCATCCTCAGTGAAACATCAGCCATCTTCTACCCTCCATGTTATAGGAATCCTGTGTTTCAAATTTTCCCGCTACTTCATAACTAATCGATGTGGAAAACAATTACTATCCAGCAATTAACTGTTACAACACAGGATCGTGGTGAACAGCAGAGTTGCTGCCTTACAGCGCCAGTGACCCAGGGTCAATCCTGACTAAGGGTGCTATTTGTATGGAGTTTGTACGTTCTCCTCATGACTTGCGTGGGTTTTCTCCATGGTTTCCGATTTCTTCCCACACTCCAAAGACGCACAGGTTTGCAGGTTAATTGGCTCGGTATAATTGTTGATTATGTGTAGTATAGTGATAGTGTGCGGGGATTGCTGGTGGATGTGAACTCGGATGGCAGAAGGGCCTGTTTCCACGCTGTATCTCTAAACTGAACTAAACTAGACTAGTACATTTTATGTATTGTGATATGCAATAGAAACCTAATATCTAATCAAAGTTTCAATAGGAACTGCAGATGCTGGAATCGTGTGTAAAACACAAAGTGTTGAAGTAACAGCATATCAGAAGAGACGGCATGTTGATCGAGCATCTTGGTCAGTATCGACAAATTGGGCCAAAGGGCCTGTTTCTGTGCTGTATGACTCTATGACTTCATGTTCTGCTTCCAACAATTTCGTTTAGATTCATTTAGAGATGCAATGTGGAAACAGGCACAGAGTCTGCACCAACCAGCGATCCCTGTACACTAGCACTATCCTACACACTAGGGACAATCTACAGTCTTTCACCAAAGCCAATTAACCTACAACCCTGCACATCTTTGGAGGGTGTGAGCGAACCGGAGCAGCTGGGGAAAACCCACACGGTCACGGGGAGAAGGTACAAACTCCGTATAGACAGCACTCAAAGCCAGGCTTGAACCCGAGTCTCCAGCGCTGTAAGGCAGCAACTCTACCGCTGGGCCATCTACTGATATTGGAGTTGTCTGTGCATTCAGTACATATGAATAAGTTGACAGTGCAAGTGATGTGACCATACTGATGTGATGAGCAGTCCAGGTTAATTTTTCACCTCTCTACAGCTTCCTCGATCTCACTGCCAAGGATACCCACAGATTTACATTTAAATTGGGAAACTCATGAAAGATTGTTTGTACCTAGTCCCAAACACTTAGGTTAAATACAGACACTTGTGCGTTATCGACTCAATGGATCAACATTTTTGGAGCATGCTGTGCTTCATACAAAGACTAAGGTCCTAACCCAGAACTAACCCAGTGTACAATTTATATGCCACACCAAACTCCCAAAACATCCTTCCCGCACATTAAAAATAATATTAACTTTCGGTACAGTGGCGTAGCGGTAGAGTTGCTGCCTTACAGCGCCAGAGACCCGGGTTCGATCCTGACTATGGGTGCTGTCTGTACAGAGGTTATACGATCTCTCTGTCAACTGCGTGGGTTTTCTCCAGAATCTCCCGTTTCCTCCCACACTTCAAAGACGTATCGGTTTGCAGGTTTAATTGGCTGGGTTTAATTGTAAATTGTCCCAAGTGTGTGTAGGATAAGGTTTGTGGGGGATCGCTGGTCAGCGCAGACCTAGTGGGCCGAAGGGCCTGTTTCCGCGTTCTCTCTCCAAACTAAACTGAACTAAACCAAACTGCAATTTGTGGATGTAATAATGAGGTTTACATTGATTAAAGCACAGGAGAGTTGAAACATGCAAAAGTACAGCTCTGAAAGATATTTAATATTTTAGGAGGTTTTTAATTGCAATGCATGAGAATTCTAGAAGATACAAACTTTGTAGAAAACTTTATTACTGGTGTTTGAGTTCAGGGAATAGAGAACAACCAGAGTTCTGAATTATTGGAGTGCAGGGATGTGCAGCAGGAAATATCATACAATTAGGCAGGACTGAAGGCACATTTGGAAATTTGAGATAAAAGCTACAGCAGGGTCGGTTGAGCAACAGAGGTACAAGTTAGTGAACATTTCTTAAAAGTTGAAGCAAAAAGGCTGCTTCAAAAATTAATCTTTGAAGTGAAGGAGGCACCATTACTGGGAGGCGCAGACTTGTTATCACCTTGAATGCTGGGGTCAAGGAAAGAGCGTTCACGTCGCGGCCCTTTCTTTCGCACCAAACTTTCCACCACCACGCACAAGAAGCAGAAGACAGACACCATTGTACGCAGACGCCGAGAAGCTCTGGCTGAACAACCTCTAATCTTGTGTGTAGACTCGATAAGAAGAAGACTTTGAATGCTGAAGATGACAGCCTGCGCTCCCAAAGGTGTATAAAACAAAGTCGCAGTATCTAGGTTGAACATCACCGGTATGTTCGTATACACACGCACTGCACTTTTTTTCCCCCTCTTGTTTATTACATTATTTTACAGCGTACTATGCTTACTTATTCTGTAAGTAAGAATGTCATTGTTCTATCTGGGACGTATGACAATAAAACACTCTTGACTCTTGCTTATTGAGCCTCAATGAGCAGCAAAGGAAATCAGTCTGTTGGTGTCAGGCGCACGTCAGTGCACCACCGGGAAATTACCTCCTGATCATTTATGCACAAATATTGAACAGTTTGTGTTATTCTGAGCCACCAGCTATCAGCCCTTCAATGTTCACCAGCTCCATCTCTCCACTTTAACTCAGGTTGTAGATGTGTTGGATTTCACACGCCAGTGCATCTAACTTCCTATTGACAATAGACAATAGGTGCAGGTGTAGGCCATTTGGCCCTTCGAGCCAGCACAGCCATTCAATGTGATCATGGCTGATCATCCCCAATCAGTACCCCGTTCCTGCCTTCTCCCCATATCCAATGACTACGCTATTTTTAAGAGCCCTATCTAGCTCTCTCTTGAAAGCATCCAGAGAACCTGCCTCCACCGCCCTCTGAGGCAGCGGATTCCATAGACTCACCACTCTCTGTGAGAAAATGTGTTTCCTCGTCTCCGTTCTAAATGGCTTACTCCTTATTCTTAAACTGTGGCCCCTGGTTCTGGACTCCCCCAACATCGGGAACATGTTTCCTGCCTATAGTGTGTCCAAGCCCTTAACAATCTTATATGTTTCAATGAGATATCCTCTCATCCTTCTAAACTCCAGAGTGTACAAGCCCAGCTGCTCCATTCTCTCAGCATATGACAGTCCAGCCATCCCAGGAATTAACCTTGTAAACCTACGCTGCACTCCCTCAATAGTAAGAATGTCCTTCCTCAAATGAGGGGACCAAAACTGCACACAATACTCCAGGTGTGGTCTCACTAGGGCTCTGTACAATTGCAGAAGGACCTCTTTGTTCCTATATTAGATTCCTCTTGTTATAAAGGCATCTTTATTCATCCATTGCATCTTGGTCGGTATTGACGAGTTGGGCCAAATAACCCGTTTGACTGTGTGACTCTGTGCTGGTGTCCTAAGCTTTACCAAGCGTTCACACCTTCCTTAATTTCATATCGCTCGCTGTCCCTCATCATATTTTATTTATTTATTTATTTGTTTGTTTGTTTTATTTTATTTTTGTTAGAAGCAATTGCACAAATATAGCGGTTATACAATTTTCGTACAGCTTCAATTTTAACATTTTATAAAGTAATAACTAGATAGGGGAGAAAAAAAAAGGGAAAAAAGGAAAGAAAGAAGCAAAGGGAAAAAAAAGTAAGGGAAAAAACGGTGTAAAAGAAGCGGAGATATATCCAACTACCCTTCCTTACGCCCGCTCACCCGACCCTACCATCGGTTTTGAGTTTGTGTTCAACCATTATGTTGTTGAAGAAAGTCAATAAAAGGAGACCATATTTTTGAAAATTGATCTGGTTTGTCAGTCAACCTTATTTTTTCTAGATGTAGTGTCTCAGTCAGAAGTGTCTTTTTCCAGAATTTAAGTATAAGTTTTTTCGCAGTTATTGAACCGTAGTCAAGGAAGCGTCTCTGAAATATCGTTAAATTAGGGTAGCCCTCTGACATTCCTAACATTATTAGTTTTGCATCTGGCTCCAATGGAGTTTTACCTTCATCATATTTAGATGGCATTCCAAAGGTAGACGTGTTCCAACTTCTTTGCATTGTGTGAAGAATGAGCGTTTAATTAGGTCACAGCACCATATCTCACTGCAGCACAAATTGAGGATTTTACACATCAACGTACACTGGCACGATCCTACACCCACGAGGGACAATTTACAATGATACCAAGCCAATAAACCTACAAACCTGTACATCTTCGGAGTGTGGGAGGAAACTGGAGATCCCAGAGAAAACCCAAGCAGCTCACGGGGAGAACGTACAAACTCCATACACACTGCACCCGTAGTCAGGATCGAACCGGGTCTCTGGCGCTGTAAGGCAGCAGCTCTCCTGCTGCGCCACCATGTAGTCATATAACAGTGGGATGTTACATATATGTCTGTAAGTCAGTTATGTTGGACACCTTACATCTGTCTCTCTGCTTCTCCTTTAAAAAGGCACCGTAACTGATTACTTAAGTTTTGTCAAGAGCAAAGGCATGTAATAGATAACAAGGTAAGACTCAATCATCTCTGTCCAGATCTGGACTTGATATTTCCATTCCTTTGTTGATTTGCAGGACTAAAGGTGCTGCCCCTCCTAATAAAACGGTTCATACAAGTGTGGGCAAGTTGGGCCGAAGGGCCTGTTCCCACACTGTATCACTCTATGACTATGGCTAAGTCAATGCCACGTCCTTGCCTTTTGATGGAGGCCCTGCATGATGTACAGTGGCATTCTTGCTATAGAAAATGGGGAAACTAACGAGTGCTTAACAGAGCAAACAGTATGTTGGAAAGCAAAGGGGTCAACTAAAAGTTGGACTTTACTGGCCTTACCTTGCACTAAACATTATTCCCTTATCATGCATCTATGCACCACAAATTGTAATCATGTATCGTCTTTCTGCTGACTGGTTAGCATGCAATAAAAGCTTTTCTCTGTACCTCAGTAGGTGACAATAAACTAAACTACTCTGGAAAATGTATTGAGCAGCAATTTGTAAGCAGAATTATGTAGAAAGGAACTAGTTGCTGGTATATACCAAAGATAGATACAAAGTGCTAGAATAACACAGCGGGTCAGGCAGCTTCTTTGGAGAATAAGGATGGGGTGACATTTCAGGTAGGGACCCTTCTTCAGACTGAAAGTGGTGGGGAGGGAACTGGAGGTAGGAAAGGGCCAGAAACAGATGACTAAGGGAGGGTGGAGCCCACAATGGTCCATTGTTGGCTGCGGAAGAGGTGATAACGAAGGGATACAAGGGTGGAGGAGGGGTTGAGGGAGGAAATGCAAGGGTTACTTGAAATTAGAGAAATTAATATTCATACCATTGGGTTGTAAGCTGCCCAAGTGAAATATGAGGAGCTGTTCCTCCAATTTGCATGTGGCCTCCCTCTGACAATGGAGGAGGCCCAGGACAGAAAGGTCAGTGTGGGAATGAGAAGGGGAATTAAAATATTTGCCAACTGGGAGATCGTGTAGGCCTGACAGTCCTTTCAGGTGAAGCAGGGGTTCACGAATCTCCTCCAACCTCATATAATGTATCCATTGTTCTTGGTGTTGGATTGCTTGATGGAAAACTGGCTAACAGAGGACTGGCTAACAGAGTCAAGGGATATGGGGAGAAAGCAGGAACGGGGTACTGATTTCGGATGATCGGCCATGATCATATTGAATGGCGGTGGTGGCTCAAAGGACCGAATGGCCTACTCGTGCGCCTATTTTTTATGTTTCTATGCCTGGACCACAAGTCCCAGCATATTACACCAAGCATGTTTCATGTGTAAAAAGTGGATTGGTGCATTTAACCGCCGGGATTTATGTATGACATGAGGAACAGATTTCTTTAGCAGCTACAGCACATTGCCCTCCAGCAAAAAGGATATATAGGTGTCATTCAGCTGGAAGCTGGTCCAAATACTCTCCATCCTGCCGCACTCAAGCAACACCAAGGTTAGAGTGAACTCTCACTGCCATTCATCACAATGCCATTCACTGAAGGTTACCAAGAACATTCCTTGCCTATGTCCTGTAAACCTTTGCATCGGCTTACTAAAGGGCTTGTCCCGCTTGGCGATTTTTGCAGTGACTGCCGGCAGCATTGGCAGACGTATCAGGTCACCGAAAAATACGTGGCATGATGACGTATGACGCGCGGTGTTTTTTCAAGTGTCGCAACATTTTTTTTTGTCGCGGCTGGATTTTGAAATGTTCAAAATCTTTTGGCGACAGTGAGATGTCGGCAAGTGGGACAGGCCCTTAAGCATCTTCCGGCAGTGTTTTCTCTCAGGCTGCCGTCTAGGGAGCACTCTTTTGAGTCAACTCCTGGATAGGCCTGGGTGGAGTGGATGTGGAGAGGATGTTTCCACTGGTGGGAGAGTCTATTACCAGAGGCCACAGCCTCAGAATTAAAGGACGTTCCTTTAGAACAGAGATGAGGAGGAATATTTTGTCAGAGGGTGGTGAATCTGTTGAATTCATTGCCACAGAAGGCTGTGGAGGCCAAGTCATATTTTTAAGGCAGAGGTAGATAGATTCTTGATTAGTATGGGTGTCAGGGGTTATGGGGAGAAGGCAAGAGAATGTGGTTGAGAAGGAAAGATAGATCAGTCATGATTGAGTGACGGAGTGGACCTGATGGGCCGAATGGCCGAATTCTGCTCCTATCACTTAGGAATTTTTTCTGTAAAGTTATGAATCAGGTAGAACAATAATATCCTTAAAGCCTTGTCCCACTGTACGAGTTCATTCAAAGAGTTCTCCTGAGTTTGCCCTGATTGGAACTCGGAGATTTACGGTAATGGCCGCTCGTCGGTACGCGGGGCTCACGTGGACATTTTTCAACATGTTGAAAAATCTTCACGAGTCTTCCCGAGCTTACCACGTTTCCCGAGTACCTGCCATTAGCGTTACAAGCTGCTAAGAGACGTCCCCGAGCTCTGACCTGCCCGCTACGTTAATTCTCCGTACTTACCGCGAGTTAGATTTTTTTTTAAACTCGGGAGAGCTCTTGAATGAACTCGTACAGTGGGACAGGGCCATTAATTGCTGCAGCACAACAGAACAGGTAAATATAGTACACTGTAAACAATATAATAAGCGATCAATGTGCTATATACTTAATATACACACACATACATTCACACACACACATTTTTATGTGTATTTATGTGTGTGTGTGTGTGTGTGTATATATACTAGACCAAGTGCAGATACAGCACAGAAACAGGCCCTTCGGCCCACTGAGTCCGTGCTGTCTGTACGGAGTTTGTACTTTCTCCCCGTGACCTACATGGGTTTTCTCCGGTATCTCCGGATTCCTCCCACAATCCAAAGACGTACAGATTTGCAGGCAAATTGGCTTGGTATAATTGTAAATTGTCCCTAGTGTGTGTGTGATGGTGTTTGTGTGCGGGGATCGCTGGTCGGCACGGACTCAGTGGGCCGAAGGGCCTGTTTCCACGCTGTCTCTCTGAACTAAAATCCGACGGTAACCTGATCTGGAAACAAAAACTAGATAGTGGAAAATAACAATGAAAGTATGTTCACGAGGAAGTACGTTATTGAACCATCCCTGCAAAGAAGTAGAAAACACAAGAATCAAAGAATTGTTGTAGCTTCAGTCTTTGCAAAAGAATGAACGCATGTTAAAAACAGAGCAATAACGTTAATGAGATCACATCAATTAAACTGTTTGTTATTTGAAGATGATAGATGATAAATCACAAAGGCAGATTATTAACAAATAAAATTAGAAAAATGCTGAAAATATTCTGTGGCAAATATTGGACGGTGGCACAGCGGTAGAGAGTAGCTGCCTTACAGCACCAGAGACCCAGGTTCAATCCTGATTATGGGTGTTGTCTGTGCAGAGTTTGTACGTTTTCACTGTGACTGCTCTCTGGGGATGCTCCGGTTTCCTCCCTCACTACTTTGATTAATTGGCTTTGGTAAAATTGTACATTGTGCCTAGAATGTAGGTTAGTGCTTGTGTACAGGGATCGCTGGTCGGCGCAGGTTCAGTGGGCCGAACGGCCTGTTTCAGTTCTGTATCTCTAAACTAAACTAAATTAAACAAGAACAGGTTCTTTTGTGCCACAATGTCTGTGCCATACATGATGCCAAGTTAAATTAATCTCCTCTGTCTGCACGCGATCCATATCTCGGCATTCCCTGCGTATTCATGTGCCTATTTGATAAGCCTCTTAAACGCCACTATCGTTAGACAAGACAGTACCAACCATGGTTCAAGAAAATCATGAAAATCAAGAGTACTTTGAATGGCTGTCAATAACTTTAATTGCCATTGCCAAGGAGTATCATCAATTGTCTGATTAGCTACTGGCAATGGGCAGCATGAATTGTAAAAATATGAGGACAATCAAAACAGTTATTGTTTTGATTCAAAGACAATATTTCTGCTATAGTATGCTAACCTGTCACAGGACAGTATCTATTTTGGTCTGCTCCATGGAGTTATGCATCTATAAATCTTTGAAGAAATAGGACATGTTGGCGTACCCATAGAATGCAGATGAGGAGGGCTTTCTTTAGCCAGAGGGTGGTGAATCTGCAGAATTCATGGCCACAGACGGCTGTAGAGGTCAAGTCATTGGGTAATTTTAAAATGGAGATTTATAGGTTCTTGATTAATAAGGGTATCAAAGGTTACTGGGAGAAGGTAAGGAGAATGGGGTTAGGAGGGGGAAATAGATCAGCCATGATCGAATGGTGGTGCAGACGCGATGGGCCGAATGGCCTAATTCTGCTCCTATATCTCATGCTCATGAACAATGTGAGTAGCCTCATATACCTGGGTTTGTTTGTAGATAGAGGCATAAAAGATAAGAGGTCATGTTAGAACACACATTTACCCACTCGTTCAACTTATTTAAACCGCAATGGAGCCTCTTTGCTTCCTTCACATAGACCATCTGCCTCATCCAAATCACAATACCTAGAAACCTGCAGGTTTTACATTTATCAGAAGCCTTCTGTGGAATTCTCTGCCTCAGAGGGCAGTGGAGGCAGGTTCTCTGGATGCTTTCAAAAGAGAGCTAGATAGGGCTCTTAAAAATAGCGGAGTCAGGGGATATGGGGACAAGGCAGGAATGGGGTACTGATTGGGGATGATCAGCCATGATCACATTGAATGGCGGTGCTGGCTCGAAGGGCCGAATGGCCTACTCCTGCACCTATTGTCTATTGTCTATCGTTTGCAAGTCCAGAGTACACCATGTACGCCCATTCTCCCTTATCTATTCTATTAATTACATTCTCAAAACAAACTTCCGTGAAAAGTTGTTAAGAACGGTTCCCTGTCATAAAACCGCAGAGACTTCGTCCTGAGGGCACGTAAACATGCGAAATAGCCAATCCACTAAAGAAATAGTCTTGCGGTATCACGGTTTAATTAAACATTTGGCAAAATCAGTTCAAATTTTAAAAAAAAGGAAAATAGCAGTAATTTCTGACAGGTTATCAATTAATAAAATTAATAAAATCACTGTTAACTGTCAAAGGTAAGAAGTAGCAAACTTACACAAATTATCAGAATAAAATCCAGCAGCTATTTCCTTCTCAAAAAATACCCAAATCATTTATCATATTTCTTTCTCAAGGCTTTCTTAGCTTTTTCTGTAGATTTATAACTTTTACATTTCTCTTTGTCCTTTTATTTACATCTCAAGTGCCCGATCAAGGATTGTTTTCAACAATTTTTTTACAATGTTTATGTGCTGCTAACTACCTTAGTCCCGATGTTATTTCTGCATTCCATCGCGTGGTCTTATTTTTTTAATTCTTGAAAGAGCATCAGTTATTAACTTTGACTGACCTGTAGAACCAAAGAGGCTTTTGATACCGCACCTGAGCAACATCATAGGTGTAGGAGTAGGCCATTCGGCCCTTTGAGCCAGCACCGCTTTCAATATGATTGTGGCTGATCATCTAAAAATCAGTACCCCGTTCCGGCTTTTTCCCCATATCCCTTTATTCCTTTAGCCCGAAGAGCTAAATCTAACTCTCTTTTAAAACATCCAGTGAATTGGCCTCCATTGCATTCTGTGGCAGAGAATTCCACAGATTCACAACTCTCTGGGTGAAAACGTTTTTCCTCATCTCCTAAATAAACCCCTTATTCTTAAACTGTGACCCCTGGTTCTGTATTCCCCCAGTATCAGAAACATTTTTCCTGCATCTAGCCTGTCCAATCCTTTAAGAATTTTATATGTTTCTGTAAGATCCCGCTTCATCCTTCTAAATTCCAGTGAATACATGCCGTCGACCCATTCTAATCCCGGGAATTAACCTGGTGAACCTACGCTGCACTCCCTCAATTCCAATAATGCCCTTCCTCAAATTAGGAGACCAAAGTTGCACACAATACTCCAGGTGCAGTCTCACCCAGGGCCCGGTACAACTGCTGTATAGACCTCCTTGCCCCTATACCAAAATCTTCTCACAATGAAGGGGAATAAGCCATTCAAGAGAGAGTTAGATTTAGCTCTTAGGGCTAAGGGAATCAAGGTATACGGGGAAAAAGCTGGAATGGGGTACCGATTTTGGATGATCAGCCATGATCACATTGAATGGCGGTGCTAGCTCGAAGGGCCGAATGACACCTATTTTCTATGTTTCTATGTAATATGCCATTAGGCTTTCTTCATTGCCTGCTGTACCTGCATGCTTACTTTAAGTTCGAAGAGTTTAAGTTTAACTTCTGATGAAGGGTCTCGACCCAAAATGTCACCCATTCCACACCCGCTGAGTTACTCCAACATTTTGTGTCTATCTTCGAACTTAAAGTAAGCATGCAGGTACAGCAGGCAGTGAAGAAAGCCAGAGGCCAAAGGTTAATTTGGGCCTAAGGGCCTGTTCCCACTCAGTATGACGATGGAAATCGAGCTTGGCATCAAACATCATGGACAACAGTGTGAGAGTCTCGGACTAGAGGTCATAGCCTCAGAATTAAAGAACGTTCCTTCAGGAAGGAGATGAGGAGGAATTTCTTTAGTCAGAGGGTGGTGAATCTGTGGAATGCATTGCCACCGAAGGCTGTGAAGGCCAAGTTATTGGATATTTTTAAGGCAGAGACAGATAGATTCAAGTCAAGTCAAGTCAAGTCAAGAGAGTTTATTGTCATGTGTCCCAGATAGGACAATGACATTCTTGCATTGCTGCAGCACAACAGAATATTGTAGTCATAAATACAGATCACATCAGTGTGTCCATATACCATAGAATATATATATATATATATACACACACATCAATACACAGATAAAATGCAATAGGTTGTTACAGTTCAGAGTTTGTTTGAAGTTGAAGTTTAAACAGACTGTTTAATAGTCTGATGGCTGTGGGGAAGTACCTGTTCCTGAACCTGGATGTTGCAGATTTCAGGCTCCTGTGCCTTCTACCTGATGGCAGCAGAGAGATGAGTGTGTGGCCAGGATGGCGTGGGTCCTTGATGATGCTGGCAGCCTTTTCGAGGCAGCGACTGCAATAGATCCCCTCAATGTCAGTGCCGATGATGGACTGGGCAATTGTTACAACTTTTTGCAGCCTTTTATGCTCCTGGATGCTCAGGTTGTCGAACCAAGCCACGATGCAACCAGTCAGCAAGCTCTCTACTGTGCATCTGTCGAAGTTTAAGAGAGTCCTCCTTGACATACCGACTCTCCATAATCTTCTCAGGAAGTAGAGGCGTTGATGTGCTTTCTTTATAATTGCATCAGTGTGCTGGGACCAGGAGAGATCTTCAGAAATATGCACGCCCAGGAATTTGAAGTTCTTGACCCTTTCCACCATCGTCCCGTTGATATAAACGGGACTGTGGGTCCCCATCCTACCCCTTCCGAAATCCACAATCATTTCCTTGGTTTTGCTGGTGTTGCAAGCCAGGTTATTGTGCTGGCACCATTTGGTCAATCGGTTGATCTCACTTCTATACTCTGAGTAAAGTAAAGTAAAAAGCAGGGATTTTCTAAAGATTTCTTTGAACCACCCCTATTTTATAACTCAAAATCCATGAGTATTTGTGTTAATTGCTGCCTATCAAGCGTATCCGTATCGAAAACGTAATCTGTATCCCCGTGTGAGGTGGTGTGAAAGGGAAGTGGTCACTCTGACTCACGGTGTTAAATCATTGAAGCTAAATCCCATCTTCTCAGCTGTGACTTTTTCCTTTTGCTGCAATTTACTTCATAGCTTTGTCACCGTGGTAGTTGTTAGAAGGGTTACTTTAGCATTTGAAGGAGCCACAAAAAAAGGAGAAGACTTCAGAGAGTTGTACATGCTTAACCCCCCTTGGAACTTTGCTATTCCTGAAGGAAATGAAAGACAAAAGTTCCTTTGTTCCTGACTCAGCATAGTTCCAAAGTGTGCGTATTTTCTTGTCATCTTCAGTCGAAGCTCCCTGGTGTTATGATGAATCAATATTTTGGTAGGCAGTCTTTGTATCCCCATGCCAATACATATCAAGTGCCCCTTTAAACTTTGTGTAATACTGAGTTTATTTATTGTCACTGCCGCATATTATCTCATATGTCCAAATTTGGGAGCAGCAATTGCACGTTATTTCTATAAAATAAACACAGCTTTCTTAGGTTTGCATATATTGCACCTGATCCAAGAAGGGAGCAAGACTGGAAGCCAAAATGTCATAAAAAGGAACTTTGGATGCTGGTTTATACCGAGGATCGACAGAAAATGCTGAAGAACTGAGCGGGTCAGGCAGCACCCCTGGAGAAAATGGATAGGTGACGTGTCTATCGACTGTCGATCACCAAAATCACGCAAGGTCGATGTTATCTCACTTTTGCACCCGCTCCCTACACACAAGAGGCAATTTACAGAAGCCAATTAACCAGTAAACCTGCACATCTTTGGATAGACACAAAATGTTGGAGTAACTCAGCGAGACAGGCAGCATCTCTGGAAAGGGTGACGTTTCGGGTCGACACCCTTCTTCAGATTTGGGATGTGTGAGGAAACCAGAACAACCGGTGGAAACCCACGCGGTCGCAAGGAGAACGTACAAACTCCACACAGACAGCTCCCGAGGTGCGGACTGAACCCTGGTCTCTGGTGCAGTGAGGCAGCAGCTCTACCATCTGCGCCACTGTGCCGCCCTATATTAAAAACATAAAGCGCTTCCTGGACATATCAGGAGCATAATCGATCCAATAACGATATTTACTTTAAAAACCTGGTTCACGCTTACCAGACAACTTAAACTGAATAAACGACAAAAAGTTTTAAGATGGATAGCTTTGGATAATGAATTTAATCCAGGGATGTATGACTCAACATTTAAAGAGTGGATGAAGAAAGGAATGACTGCATTTTGTACTGTTATTGAAAATGGAGACCTAAGAAGCTTTCAAGATTTGGAGGATAGATTTGCACTTAGGAACCAAGACTTGTTTAGATACCTCCAACTGAGAGATTATTACAATAAAAAGGTAAAAACGGAGGCATTAGAAGAAAAGAATCCAGTGATAGAAGTGATAGTTAGTGCGTATCATCAAAAAACATTAAGGATTATTTCTAAACTTTATCATAGTTTAATGGAATGTCAAGCTAAAACTACATTTTATGTAAAATGTAAGTGGGAAAAAGAAATTGAACATTACAATCTCAGAAGAAGAACGGCATCATATGTGTGTAACACTACAGACATCCACCAATTCACAAAATTGGAGAGAATTTAATTGGAAAAATTTGATTTGTTTCTTTATTACGCCTAACATAAAAAGCAAGCAAATTCTAAGGCAGCAAACATGCTGGAGGCAATGTGGCCAAACAGACGCAAACCATGCACATATCTTCTGGAGTTACCCAAAAATAGAACCATTTTGGGACAGAGTGAATTCAGAATTAACGGAGGTATCAGGATATATAGTCTGCAAGAAGTGTTCCATTTTATACCTGGGTAATATAACTACAGTGGTGCTGAAGGAAGACCATTACTTGGTTAAAATCCTATTCACAGCTGGCAGAAAGGCCATTACAAGAAACTGGCTCGCAGCGGACACACCCAGACTTAGACAATGGTTAGACATAGTACAGGAAATATTGGTCATGGAGAAAATGACATATTCTCTAAGAGTGAAAGAAGACGAATTTAAAAGAAAATGGGAAAAATGGATTAGGTATAGAAATGAAGACATCAACACTGTATAATTTTATAGACAATAATGTAAGTTATTGGAAAATGTTTTAATATGAAAATAGTTCTGTATACTGCATCATTAATTGTAAACTGAACCCCCCCCCCCCCCCGCTACACTGTTGTATGTTTCATTGTAATGTTGTATGTTTCGTTGTTATATTTGTGTTTTATTCGTGTATACATAAAAGCAATAAAAACTAAAGTAAAAAAAAAAACAAATTGCAAATATAGAGGCACCTCATGTTTTAGATGGAGGTTACGTGCTTGTAACTCAATTTAAACATACCCGACTACGGTGTTAGCAGTAAATTTGAGCGCATTATCGGAAAATCTGCGCTTGGCCTTGCCAATATATATAAGTGATCACATATTAAATCTGGTTATCAGGGAAAGTTGTATTTTCTCTTTATTATCATTATTACATACAAATGTTGCTCTACAATTTTCTTTTTCATTTTATTCTCTGGTTTCTTGCGCTGTGATGTAGTAGCTTCCTTTGGTTTCTTCAGTCTTGTTCTTTTAGTCAATAACTTGCACTCTGAAGGCTTTCCCTCAATCTTCCTCTATCAGTCAATAATATCCTCTTTGATTTCCTTTCCTTCGTCCTCCAGCCTCAGTCAATAATAGATGTCCTAGGTTTCCCCCCCCCCCCTATTGTTCTTAACAACCAGTGACACAAATTGTAGATTCATTCCATAGTTGAAAATAACCTCTCAGAATCTCATCCTAGAAGCTGATCTTCACAGGCAAGTCTGTTAGAATGAAAAGTCTGTTAGAATGGAAACTATCATCCAAGTTTAGTTCATCTACACATGTCCAACTTTACACTGGGTCATTAACCAGTAACTGGGATTTATCTCATTTGTTCCCCAGAAGAGATAATTATCAAAATTACTGTTAGCAAAGTATTGACTTCAGAGTACAGTGCACATTTGGTGCAACGTAGGCACAAAGTGCTGGAGTAACTCGACGGGTCAGGCAGCATCCTGGGAGAAGAGAGAGTGGCCGGGGTGAGACTCGTCCTTGTTGAGGCAGCGTGAGGTGTAGATGGAGTCAATGGAAGTGTGGTTGGTTTGTGCGATGGTATGAAAAGAAGGAAAAGATCAGCCTATTTTCATCTGCCCAGATTTCTTTCTGGATTGCCAGCATGAATATTATCCATTCCCGATTATCACAAAGAATGACCCTATCTGAGATCATAGAGTCATAGAGTGATACAGTGTGGAAACAGTTCCTTCGGCCCAACTTGCCCACATGTCCGAGCTACACTTGTCCCACCTGCCTGCGTTTGGTCCCTATCCCTCCAAACCTGTCCTATCCATGTACCTGTCTAACTGTTTCTTAAATGTTGGAATAGTCCTAGCCCCAACTACCTCCTCTGTTCCATACATCCACCACCCGTTGGGTGAAAACGTTACCCCTCAGATTCCTAATAAATCTTTTCCCCTTCACCTTAAACATATATTCGCCTATCGTGGGCGAGAGCCTCTGTGCATCTACCCAATCTGATCTATTTCTGTCAAGATAGGTCTTTATTCTTTGGAGCGCAGAAGGTTAAGGGGGGGACTTGATTGAGGTCTTTAAAATGATGAAAGGGATAGACAGAGTTGACGTGGATAAGCTTTTCCCATTGAGGGTAGGGAAGATTCAAACAAGAGGGCATGACATGCGAATTGAGGGACGGAAGTTTCGGGGTAACGTGAGGGGGAACTTCTTTACTCAGAGGGTGGTGGCTGTGTGGAATGAGCTTCCAGCAGAAGTGGTGGAGGCAGGATCGATTTTAACATTTAAAAGTAAAGTGGATAGGTATATGGACAGGAAGGGAATGGAGGGGTATGGTCTGAGTGCAGGTAGATGGGACTAGGGGAAAACAAATGATCGGCACGGACTGGAAGGGCCGAGAGGGCCTGTTTCCGTGCTGTTATTGTTATATGGTTATATGGTTATATGATCTTATATACCTCTGTACGATCACCCCTCATCTTCCTGCACTCCGAGGAGTAAAGTACCTACCTACTAAACCTCTGCCTATAGCTCAGACCCTCTGGTCCTGGAAACATCCTCGTAAATCTTGTCTGTACCCTTTCCAGATTGACAACATCTTTTGTATAACACGACGCCCAGAACTGAACCCAATACTCTAAATGTGGCTGCACCAACGTCTTATACAACTGCAACATGACCTCGTAACTTCTATACTGAATACTCTGGCTGATGAAGGCCAATGTGTCAAAGGCCTTTTTGACCACCTGATCTACCTACGACTCCACCTTCAGGGAACTATGCGCCTGCACTCCTAGATCCCTCTGCTCCACAACACTGTATTGTCTCCACCATTCACTGTGAAGGTCCTGCTGTGTAGTTACGTCAGAACTCTGGTGCTTTATGGGACATGGATCTGTCTCCGAGCCCCCCCCCCCCCCCCATCCATGCTATTCATTCTGCCATTTACGCTGAAGATCTATAGATTTTTGAAGGTGGTAAATCATATTTTAAATTACAACGATGTGACCTCATAACATCTCATTGTCCTGACATTTACTGCTACACTGATGTACGCTGTCTTAAACCAGTAGCATTCTGATCATTTTGGACAAGCATCGAAACAAAGATGAAACCTTTAAATTAAGCTCTTTGTATTCTATTCACCGAGTGCTAAAAATGGATGAAGATAAGAAATATGTATCTGTGCCAGTGAACTCTTATTTGATATTCTCTTTCTTTTATTCTTGTTGACACTATGGTGATGTCTTTTAAGTCCCAATTTCTAACTCCCCCTTTACACTGTTAGTTAAAACGGATATATTTTGGAAATAAAATGTTATTGTATGATAAAAGATACAGAGTAAATGTTCCTCAGAAAAATCAAATCAATTCTCTACAGACCAACTTTCTTCGGATCCTGACCTGATACTATCCACGCTAAGTTACTCCGGCACTTTGTCTATTTTTTTATGTGCAAAATCAGCATCTGCAGTTCCTTGTTTATACAAATTTGCTGCGGTTTGATCCTGTTGTTGGTTTGAGTTTGAGTTTGGTTTACTGTCACGTGTACCAAGGTACAGTGAAAAGCTTTTGTTGCATTTAATAAGAACCTGAGGAATAACTAGTTCACACAATGGGTGGTGGATGCGTGGAATGAACTGCCGGAGGAGGTCGTTGAGGCAGGGACTATCGCAACGTTTAAGAAACATGTGGACAGGTACATGGATAGGACAGGGTTGGAGGGTTATGGGCCAAACACAGGCAGGTGGGACTAGTGTAACGGGGACATGTTGGACAGTGTGGGCAAGTTGGGCCGAAGGGCCTGTTTCCACCCCTATGATTCAATGAATCTCTATGGCTCTATGACACTAAATGTGGTTGCTGCTATTGTTGGAAATTTAGCGCAGGTCAAGTAAATTTGGAACCTCATAATGGGCACGAAAAATATGGCTGTAACACAAAGATTTGTGGAGATTTTAATTAACCATTTATATATGATCATTAAAAGTTGAGGCACAAAAGCACAATGTAATGCTTCAAGAGATTGTCATAATTAAATAAATGCAGACCCAGATATTTTAACAGATGATTTTAATGAGGACAGGCACAGAAGATTTTTTTTAAATTGAGCGATTGCACATAGCTTTCAATGGGAATCAAAGGAAGATATAAATAATTTTATATCATTAAATAATATATCATTCTTTGGTGGTGTCCCCTGGGCATTTATCGTATTTGAATTGTAATAGAATTTTCAAAACCATTTTCGAACTTTGGCAGCAATTTTATACCTTTATACATAATTTAACCAGACCCAGTGTGCAGGGTTGCTGAGGATAGTGTTAGACATGTTCTGTTGTTGTGGCAAGTGTCTGACTTTTAGCTCTATTTTCCTCTGCAGTTGTTCGTAAAGAGAAATGCATGTGTGAGCCAGCCGTCATTCCAGTCCGCCAAAATAAACAAAACAGGGATAATATATTTCAGTGCTTTATAGGAGGTTTATTTTGGAAGTTGAGCGGGGATCTTATACAGGCTTACAAAATTCTTAAGGGGTTGGACAGGCTAGATGCAGGAAGGGGTCACAGTTTAAGGATAAGGGGGAAGTCTTTTAGGACCGAGATGAGAAGATCTTTATTTACACAGAGAGTGGTGAGTCTGTGGAATTCTCTGCCACAGAAGGTAGTTGAGGCCAGTTCATTGGCTATATTTAAGAGGGAGCTAGATGTGGCCCTTGTGGCTAAAGGGATCAGGGGGTATGGAGAGAAGGCAGGTATAGGATACAGAGATGGATGATCAGCCATGATCATATTGAATGGCGGTGCAGGCTCGAAGGACCGAATGGCCTACTCCTGCACCTATTTTCTATGATTCTATGATAACTATACATTTCAAAAATGAAAATGTATATTACCCTGTGACGTTTGGCTCATGGAATTGGAAACGATATCTTTAAAAAATTGTGATTTCCAGTCTGCATCTTCAGTTTGAAGTAGCATCTTATTGTTCTGAGCCTGTTTGATTCAATTTTGCGTAATTCAGACTTCAAGAGGTACAGAAATAGTGAAAGGCCTGGATAGAGTGGATGTGGAGAGGATGTTTCCACCAGTGGGAGAGTCTAGGACCAGGGGCCAAGGCCTCAGAATTTAAAGGATGCACCTTTAGAAAGAAGATGAGAAGCATTCTTTAATCAGAGGGTGGTGAATCTGCAGAATTCATTGCCACAGATGGCTGTGGGAGCCAAGTCAATGGATATTTTTAAGGCAGAGATTGACATTATTGACTAGTACGGGTGTCAGGGGTTATGGGGAGAAGGGAGAAGGAGAATGGGAAAAAATAGATCAGCCTCGATTGAATGGTACAGTAGGCTTGTTGGGCTAAATGGCCTAATTCTGTTCATAGAACCTATGAACATAAAAATCATATCCCTCTATGATAATTTTTTGGTCTACTAATAGCATCTACTAAAATTAATCTTCTACGATTTACTTTGTGATCTTATTCTTATTAATACCATATCAGTTTCCTTAGGTAGATAATTGTAATTTGCAATAAATTACAATATTAACCTAGCCCAATTTAAGGGTTACTTGAGATGTAGACAGTGGAAGATCGCTAGTCCATGTAGGCATTGTCTGTATATCCACAACTACAATGCTCCTGTTTTCAGGATCCCCCTCAGTTTAGTTTAGTATAGTTTAGAGATACAGCGTGTAAACAGCCTTTTAGGCCCACCGGGTCCACACCGACCAGTGATCTCCGCACATTAACACTATCTTACGCCTACTAGGGACAATTTTTACATTCATCAAGCCGATTAACCTACACACCTGTACGTCTTTGGAATGCGGGAGGAAACCGAAGATCTCGGAGAAAACCCACGCAGGGCAGGGGAAGAAAGTCCAAACTCCGTACACACAGCACCCGTAGTCAGGATCGAATCTGGGTTTCCAGCGCTACATTCGCTCTAAGACAGAAACTCTACCGCTGCACCACCATATTGCATCAGATGTACAAAAGCATGAATGTTATGGATTGACCAAAATAGTTATCCATCTTCTGAATATATCTGTGCTTCAGATAGTGCTTCAGATAGTGCTGTCTTCAGACAGCAGACACTACAGTCCCCAGGAATTTGGACTAGAGATCATGCACTCTATTATTTCTACACACTCTTAATCTTGAAAGTTGAAAATAGCAGCTCATTTAGTATAAAATAAAAGGCCGAAGTGCTGGAAATACTGTGTAAGAAATAACTGCAGATGCTGGTTTAAATCGAAGGTTGCTGGAATCAGCAGTGAGGCAGTGGAGAGAAGGAATGGGTGGGACGGGGTCACAGCTTAAGGATAAGGGGAAAATCCTTTAAGACCGAGATGAGAAAGACTTTTTTCACACAGAGAGTGGTGAGTCTGGAACTCTCTGCCACAGAGGGTAGTTGAGGCCAGTTCATTGGCATATTTAAGAGTGAGTTGGATGTGGCCCTTGTGGCTAGGGGGATCAGAGGGTATGGAGAGAAGGCAGGTACGGGATACTGAGTTGGATGCTCAGCCATGATCATATTTGGCGTGCAGGCTCGAAGGGCTGAATGGCCAACTCCTGCACCTAATTTCTATGTTTCTATGTGACGTTTCAGGTCTCGACCTTCAAGGATCTCGACCCAAAACGTCGCCCATTCCTTCTCTCCAGAGATGCTGCCTCACCCGCTGAGTTACTCCAGCATTTTGTGTTTACCGCTGGAAATACTTAGCGGGTCAGATCACATCGGTGGGAAGAGCAACTGATCTGGGGGTCTGAAACATTACCTCTCTTTCACTTCCCACCTAAATACAGCCTGAACCTGCTGAGTGTTTCAGCAATTTGTTTTCATTCTAGATTTCCAATGTGTGTTTTGTTTTATTTTTCAGTTGAATTCATTAAGTTTTCTTTTTCCACTTATTTTTTTACTAGTTTGATAAGTGGGACACGCGCACATTTCAGTTCACGTATTGGCAAGATCAAACACAGACTGGGCGATCGTTTCACTTTACACCTACGCTCAGTCTGCCTTGGCCGACACAATCTCCCACTTGCCAAACATTTTAACTCCCCTTCCCATTCCCATACTGACCTTTCTGTCTTGAACCTTCTCCACTGTCAGAGTGAGGCCACACACAAATTGAAGGAACAGCACCTCATATTTTGCTTGGGCAGCTTACAACCCAGCGGGTATGAACATTGATTTTTCAAACTTAAAATAACTCTTGAATCCCTTCTCTCTCCGTCCCTCCCACATCCTGGTCACCTTGTTAGTTTCACTGTTCGTATCCCTTCTTATTACCTCTTCCAAAGCCAACAATGGACCATTGTGGGCTCCACCCTTCCTGGGTCATCGGTGTGGCTTTGATTTGTTCTGCACCTTTTCATATATATAGTTTCCCTCTCCCCTGACTCTCAGTCTGAAGAAGGGTCTCGACCCGAAATGTCACCCATTCCTTTTCTTCAGAGATGCTGCCCTGTTGAGTTACTCCAAACATTTTGAGTCTATCACTCTTGCACATTTAAGATTATTTATGTACTTATTAATTTTAAATTAAACACGTACGCAGAGCCAAGCAGATTCCAGATTATCTGTTGCACAGTGTAAAAGTCTTTAGTTTAGTTTAGTTTAATTTATAGATGCAGCATGAAAACAGGCCCTTAGGCCCATCCAGTCTGCTCCGACCAGCGATCCCCGCACACTAATGCTATCCTACACAATTTACACGTATACCAAGCCAATTACCCTACAAACTTGTACGCCTTTGGAGTGTGGGAGGAAACCGGAGATCTCAGAGAAAAGCCACGCAGGTCATAGGGAGAACGTACAAACTCCATACAGACAGCACCCGTAGTCGGGATCGAACCCGGGTCTCTGGCGCTGTAAGGCAGCACCTATACTGGTGCGCCACCGTGCCGCCCTAAGCTTCTTCTTCCAAGATTAATCTTCAAATGTCCTCTGATCAATTTATTTATTCCTTAGGAGCAAAAGAATGTGAATTTAAATCCAGTGAATCAGTCCCCCTCATCCCTCCCGTGCTCTCTTGGCCTACATAAGCAGAGATCTCTGCCTGATATTATTAATGTGCTGTCTGTATGAGTAACGAGCTTGCTTTGCGAATTGCTTTACACTCCTGGGAATATCTATGGGCTTTCTCTGACTGGGGCACCACTGGAAACAGTGAAAAGATTCACAATTTTCAAACTTTGTTAACCGGGAGAACTCTATTAAAAAAAAAGGGCAGATCGCTTCTACGTGTTTAGAGATACAGCGCGGAAACAGGCCCTTTGGCCCACCAGGTCCACACCGCCCAGCGATCCCCGCATACTAACACTATCTCACACACACACTAGGGACAACTTTACATTTATACCAAGCCAATTAACCTACAATACTGTACGTCTTTGGAGGGTGGGAAGAAACCGAAGATCTCGGAGAAAACCTCACCAAGTTTTTCTTTTGGCAAAGAAAATGACCCCCAAAGTACAAAGCTCAACAATGCATGTTCCTATTTATCACAGTCCTTCAGTCGCACTTTATTCATGGCTACAACGGATCTGCAATTCCATGACAATAGATTCCATTCATAAATATCACCTACAATTAATGATCAACCATTGTATTATCGGCAAAATTGATTATAAACTGTGATACCAATGGCACCACAGAACGCCACAGGAGATCCTTTTTACCTGTGGCTATCAAACCATACATCTCCTCCCCCTTCTGTCGTGGGGTAGACTAAGACTGACTCCCCCTCCCCTCCCCCCCCCCAATCTTTGCGCATCCCCAATCCTGGACTTTCCACTCGTCACTTTAATTTCACGTTTCATGTATGTTGTTGTGTTTTATGATTGTTGGCAAACCACTTTCCCTCCTGGGATAAATAAAGTACTATCATATTGTATCGTTATGTCATAAAATTAACAGTAGTCTGAGATATTATAGTATGGTGAGGCAGGGTGCCACATGTAGAGCTGGCATATGCCCACAATATACTTATTTCCACACCTCACCCCCCCCCCCCCCCCCCCCCCCCCCCGCAGTCCTGCCAATTTTCTCCCCCTGGCCTTACAAATCTGCAACTCTTCAAAAACCTGTCTCACACACCTTCCTTCTTATCTCTGGTCTTTGTTCCAACTATCTGCCTATCACCTCCCCTCCCCCCACGTCGACCTATTACCTGCCCCGTCTTGTCCTGCCTCTCCCCATTTTCCAGCCTTCGTCTCCCCCTCTGCAATCAGTCTGAAGAAGCATCCCGACCCAAAACGTCACCTACCCATGTTCCCCCAGGGATGCTGCCTGACCCCCTGCCTAACTCCAGCAGAAACAAAGAAACGCGGACGCTGGTTCATACCAAAGACGCACATCAAAGTGCTGGAGTAACTCAGTGCCTCAGGTAGCACCTCTGGAGAGAAAGGATGGGTGACCTCTCGGGTCGGGAATCTGAAGAAGGGACTTGACCCAAAACGTCACCCATACTTTTTCTGCAGAGATGCTGCCTGAGCCGCTGAGTTACTCCAGCACTTTGTGTCTCTCGTTGAGTTACTCCAGCACTTTGTTAAAGAAGGAACTGCGGATGCTGGAGAATCGAGGGTACACAAAAGGCTGGAGAAACTCAGCGGGTGCAGCAGCATCTAAGGAGCGAAGGAGATAGGCGACGTTTCGGGTCGAGACCCTTCAGAAGGGTCTCGACCTGAAACGTCGCCTATCTCCTTCGCTCCTTAGATGCTGCTGAACCCGCTGAGTTTCTCCAGCCTTTTGTGTACTCCAGCATTTTGTTGTCTTACTATGATCAGACCACTGGTTTGTTGGAACGGTGGGACGGATTTTCTGAGGACCACAATGTGCAACGACGGGGCAATTCCTGTACCCAGGCGCCCTGCTCAGCATCCGGCTAGCCATATAACTTCAGCACTGCCCGATTAAACACATTATGGAGCCTGATGCGGATGCATAAGCCACTACAGATCACAGGCTCACAGGCTGGGGAAATCTGCATGCGGAACGTGTGTAAGATCAGAAGTACGGTTAAGCCCCAGGAAATCAATGGAGAAATTATCTGCCGCGGGAAACCTCTGTAGATGTCTTTATTTGACATCATTAAATCAGTTTATGTTTTAATTGATTTCGAAATAATTGTAATAAGGTGAGAGGGAAAAGATGTGATAGGAACCCAGTGTAGGGGGCTCACGAACCAGAGGGCATAGGTTTATAAGATTTAATAGGTACTTGAGGGATACATTTATCACACAGCGGGTGGTGGGAATATGGCACAGGAAGGAACTACAGATCTGGTTTACAGCGAAGATAGACACAGGTGCTGGAGTAGTTCAGCAGGTCTGGCCGCATCTCTGGTGAAAAGGAGTAGGTGACGTTTCGGGTCCGAAATGTCACCTATTCCTTTTCACCAGAGATGCTGCCTGACCCGCTGAGTCACCCCAGCATTTTGTGTCAAACTATGGTAGGTATATATAAAACAGGCTGCCAAAGAAGGTATGTTTAAGAAAGAACTGCAGAAGCTGGAACTATCGAAGGTAGACAAAAAAATGCTGGAGAAACTCAGCGGGTGAGGCAGCTTCTGTGGAGAGAAGGAAATAGGCAACGTTTTGGGTCGAGCCCCTTCTTATGCTGCCTCAGCCGCTGAGTTTCTCCAGCATTTTTTGTCTACCTGCCAAAGAAGGTAATTGAGGCTGGTACTATCACAGCATTTAAAAGACTCTTGGACAGTTACATGGATACAAATGGTTTAGATGGAATACGAGCCAAACCGATGCAGGTGGGACTCACTTAAATGGGGATCTTGGTCAGCCTGGATGAGTTGGGCCGAAGGGCCTGTTCCTGCGCTGTATGATTTTATAACTATGATTCTGTGTGTGTGTGTGTGATTGTTACTCTTTTAACTTTATTTTAATTTGTTACCGCTGTCTTTAACTTCTGACAGACCAATTTAACCATCAAATTTAACCATCAAATTACACCGCTATTGAGCTGGGAGAGGGTCAGGTCTTTAGACTTTAGAGAAACAGCGCGGAAACCGGGCCCTTCGGCCCATTGAACCCATGCTGACCAGCGATGCAGAGAACATCCACTGCAGACTGACTGACTGACTGAGATACACCCATTCACCTGCCTGTGCTTCCTGGAACGAAAACCTATGTGTTAGAGTGTTTCAAGAAAAAAATAGCAAAGAAACAATTGATCCAAAGCATAACAGAGTGAAAAAAAATCAAGAACAATAGCGGAGGAATTTCTTGATGGTTTCGACAGTCTTCTCAATGCATTATTTGATTTACGCCTACGCATAGTGCAATACCTAAGACAATTTTTAGTTTAGTTTAGTTTAGGTACACTGCACAGAAACAGGCCTTTCGGCCCACCGAGTCCGCAACGACCAGCGATCCCTGCACATTAATGCTATCCTACATACATTAGGGACAATTTTTACACATACCAAACCAATTAACCTACAAACCTGTACGTCTTTGCAGTGTGGGAGGAAACTGAAGATCTCAGAGAAAACCCACGCAGGTCACGGGAAGATTGTACGAACTCCGTACAGACAGCACCCGTAGTCGGGATCGAACCCGGGTCTCTGGCGATGCAAGCGCTGTAAGGCAGAAACTCTACCGCTGCGCCACCGTGCCACCCGGTGCACCAAGGAAAATCGCTACCCAACTGAGTGAAGAGTGACTTGATTTTCACTTATACTTTGCCAGTAGCACCCGATGCAGGTTTTGATGTCTGTAATTAATGTACCAAAGAATATCACTGCCTATTTGAGTGAAGATTGACGAGAGACACAAAAAGCTGGAGTAACTCAGCAGGTCAGACAGCATCTCTGGAGAAAATGAATAGGTGACATTCGGGTCGAGACCCTTCTTCAGATGATTGACTTGACTTTCATATCATTTACCAGCCACACCCAGCGCGGGCTGGCAAAGTTGCATTGCCTTAGTGTTAGTTACTCCAGTACTTTGCATCCTTTTTAGTTATTATTCACTATTGTGAGCAGTATATTATGAATTCACTGTGGTTTAAATTCTACATTTGCGCACCAAGTGTAGAAGGTGTACAAAATCATGAGAGGATAGGCCGATATTATCGCAATGTTTAAGAAACATTTAGACAAGAATATCAATAGGATAGTTTTAGAGGGATATGGGCCAAACCCAGGCAGGTGGGACTAGTGCAGGTAGGGCATGTTGGCCGGTGTGGGCAAGTTAGGCCAAAGGGCCTGTTTCCACGCTGTCCGATTCTGTGACTCTATGACCAAAATGATGAAACATGGGGGGGAAGTTTAAGCACCCTTTAACAGATATGTTAGTGGCACTGTTGCAGTAGTTGACCAAAGAGAGGGAGCACGTGCAATAAGCATTATAGACAGAGAGATGCATTACTGATAGTATTCATTCATTTTCAGCATCTGCCCAAAACTAATTTTATACATTGTGTTTTGCTGCAGAATCATTCTGGAAGAAATTATGGGAGTAAACAATAGAAAGGCAATCTGCTTCTTCAGGCTAAACCAAGGAATATTGGGCAAATGCTTTCGTTCTGACCCAAGTTTTTTTCTAATCCTTTTATTTGAATTTTGATGATTGATTTTCCTTTTTGTTGTTTTATTTTCCATTGTGGGAGCACCATCACCAAGGGTTGTTCAGCCCTTTCACGTTCAGGTGGCTATGACCTACATATCGGGAAATAAGGCAACCCAACTTTGCCAGTCCGCGCTGGGTGCCACCTGTAAAAGTAAACATCAAGTCATTCTTCACTCAGTTGGGTAGTGATTTTCCTTGGTACATTCATTACAGGAATCAAAAGATTGGATTGAGGTATTGCTCTATGTGTGGAAGTAACATCAAATAATCCATTGAGAAGACTGTCCAAATCATCAAGCAATTCCTCAGCTATTCTTCTCAATTGCTTTGCTTTACAGCAGTTTTCACCCTGCCATTATTTTTTGCACAACTCTAGGTTTCTTTCCAGGAAGCAGTGGTAGGACGAATGAACGGTGAATGGATTCTATTTTCTGAAGTGTAAACTTTATTTTTTTAAATATATGTGCAAGTCAAAAGCTCACCCAGACTATTCTGACTACCGTGGTAATTCAAATTACCTAATGCAAAGTCTTGATAATAGGCATGTCCAAGTTGATTCCATTCTTTAGTTTAGTTTAGTGACACAGTACAGAAACAGGCCCTTCGGCCCACTGAGACCACACCGACTGGCGATCCCTGCACATTAACGCTATCCTACACACACTAGGGAAAATTTACATTTATACCGAGCCAATTAACCTACAAACATGTACATCTTTGGAGTGTGGGAGGAAACCGAAGATCTCGGAGCAAACCAATGCGGTCACGGGGAGAACGTCCAAACTCCGTACAGACAGCACCCGTCATCAGGATCGAACCCGGGTCTCCGGCGCTGCAAGTGCTGTAAGGCAACAACTCAACTGCTGCGCCACCGTGCCACCCTCATTCTTAACAGATGTAACCCTCCTCCAGCATCTGTTCCTTCTATCCCGTATAAGCCATGCTTGACAGGCAACGGGCACCCACAAAATATATTCATCGAATGATAACAGCCTGGTTAAAGACAAATGTTTAAAGGCCAGATCCACAAAGCCATTGGGATAATTTTTCCAATTTAAAAACCAATTGTTAAAAACAGCCCTGAACTCATTTGATTTGTATTAATATACATTAGTTAGACAGATGTAAGGATTTGCATCCTAAATAATTGGGAAATAACTAGTCTGAAGGCAAAGTGGAGAATCAGAAGGAAATAACCAGCTTGGGGGCATCACAATGATTTTAACTGAGTCCACAGTACCATTGAAAATAACATTTACATCTTTCCATGAAATAGCACTCCTTTTCATTTTTACATTCTTTTGACATTTGAGACAATCTCTAAACTCCAGAGTGAGAAGTACTAAGGAAGGTGCCATCTTCATAAAGGTGCTGTCACATTTTATCAATGGAATGCAGCATCAACCCCCTATTTTGAACAGCAAAGGCAGAGGTTCACCTGCACCTCCTCCAACCTCATCTACTGTATCCGCTGTTCCAGGTGTCAACTTCTCTACATCGGCGAGTCCAAGGGCAGGTTCGACGATCATTTCGCTGAACACCTCCGCTCAGTCCGTCTTAACCTACCTGATCAGCACTTCAACTCCCCATCCCATTCTCAATCTGTTCTTTCTGTCCTGGGCCTCCTCCATTGTCAGAGTGAGGCCCAGCGCAAAATTGAGGAACAGCACCTCATATTTCGCTTGGGTAGTTTACATCCCAGCGGTATGAACATTGACATCTCTAACTTCAGATAGCCCTTGCTTTCTCTCTCCATCCCCTTCTCCTTCCCAATTCTCCCAATAGTCTTACTGTCTCCGCAAACATTCTTTCTTTGTCCCACCCCCTCCCCTGACATCAGTCTGAAGAAGGGTCTCGACCCGAAACGTCACCCACCTTCTCTCTAGAGTTGAGTTACTCCAGCATTTTGTGTCTACCTTCGATTTAAACCTGAGTTGAGTTGAGTTTAGTTTAGTTTAGGGATAAAATATGGGAATGGTAAAAAGTTATGAAGCAATTGTTTATTTTGAATGAGATGTTTAGTTAGCATGGAGCGTATGGCTATGTGTTTCAATCTTGTCATTTAACAGCATGCATAGATTTCTCAATTTCAATTCGACCTGTCAGGCCTGACAAGGAATCTCAGAGCTTTCTAGACACTCAACTTGCACTCAGCATGATTTTAATGTCAAGTGTCGCTGTTTATTGGAATTTCAACTCAAGCCTGTTAAAAGACACCTTGACAGGTGCAGGGATGGGAAAGGTGGAGGGAGATAGACACAAAGTGCTAGCTTAATTCAGCGGGTCAGCCAGCAGGTCTGGAGGAAAAGAATAGGTGACGTTCCGGGTCAGGTTCCTTCTTCAGACTGAAAGTAGGGGGTGTGGGGGCAGTGAAGAGCTGGAAGCAAGGAAAGATCAGGACCAATCTGGGCTGGCAACAAATGACCTTAGGCAGGGCGGTGCCCTGATGGGCCCATTGGTGGCTAGGGAAGGTGTGATCTCAAGAGGGATACAATGTGGTGAACTGGTTAAATGATATGGTTAAATGATAACCAGTTAGTTCCACACTTCACCACATTGTCACCTATGCTTTTCCTCCAGAGATGCTGCCTGACCCGCTGAGCTCCACTTGCACTTTGCGTCTATCTTTGGTATAAACCAGCATCTGTAGTTCTTTGTTTCTACATTAAGGTTTGGAGGGATATGGTCCAGATGTGGGTAAATAGTACTAGCTTCTTGGTCGGCATGGATGAGATGGACCGAAGGGCCTCTTTCCGTGAAATGTTATTCTGTTTGGGTTCCTTGTATGTGTACATACTTGGACAATAAACTTATTCATTCAAAATGAAATCTGACGGATTTTAATCAAAATTATATGTTTACGATGCTAAATAATCAGTCTGAGGAAGGTTTACGGCCTGAAATATTGTCTATCCATATTAGAAACATAGTAACCTAGAAACATAGCAAATATCTGCAGGAGTAGGCCATTCATCCCTTCAGGCCAGCACCGCCATTCAATATGATCATGGCTGATCATGCAAAATCAGTACCCCGTTCCTGCTTTCTCCCCATATCCCTTTATCCCCTTAGCAATAAGAGCTATATCTTAATCTCTCTTGAAATCATCCAGTGAATTGGCCTCCACTGCCCTCTGTGGCAGAAAAATCCACAGATTCACAACTCTCTTGGTGAAAAAGCTTTTCCTCATCTCAGTCCTAAATGGCCTACCCCTTATTCTTAAACCGTGACCCCCTGGTTCTGGACTCCCCCCAACATCGGGACCATTTGTCCTGCACATCCTCCTGAGATGCTGCCTGACCCATTGAGTTACACCAGCACTTTGTGCCTGTTTTTGCGGACCAGCATCTGTAATTCCTTGTGTCTGCAAAAAGCTATTCCTCTTTCAATCGTTATCCTTTTGAAGGGCTCTGAAATATCTAATTTGGTCGTCTTGCTCAAGCAGCTTGCTGAATTCATGCATCCTCCCCCACATGCATATAGGCCTCAACTCCATCGATTAATATTGTTGAATTATTAAACTTACACAACCCAGATCATCTATTTGTGTTCCTTCCTCATCTGTGGCCCCACAGGCTGAATAATGAGGCGTTTTAGAATGACTCCCATGTCCATTGATCCAACATTGATTAAGATATATCGCAAAACATCATTATTCATTATTGAATAAATTGCTTAATCTACAAGAGAGATTGTTACAAATTAACATAACCTGCCGTAAAAAGAAGGCTTTTGAAAATTAACTTTGATGCGAGCATTATTTCCAGAGTAACTTTATGAAGCCATTGCGTTGCCAAAAGTGGCAAGGAACTGCAGATGCTGGAGATGTGCGTAGAGCACAAAGTGCTGGAGTAACTCAACGGGTCAGGCAGCATCACTGGAGGACATGGATGGTCAGAAGGGATAGGCGTAGAAGTAGGCAATTCGGCCCATCAAGTCTACTCCGCCATTCAATCGTGACTGATCTGTCTCTCCCACCTAACCCCATTCTCCTGCCTTCTCCCCATAACCCCCGACACCTGTACTAATCAAGAGTCTATCCATCCCTGCCTTCAAAATATCCACTGACTTGGATGGGTGATGTTTTGGGTCGGGAACCTTCCCAAGAGTGTTCCCATGAGTGTCTCCAACCTATATTAAGGATATTTCTTACCAGTGTATCAAATTTACCTATTGGAACCCGTTATTTCCAGATCTTTGCTAAATTCATGGAAAGGAGCATTTCAACTTATTTGACCTCTGGATTAGTGTACATTATAATACGTATAGAAAATAGTGTTTATTTCTCAATAAATAACACCATGTCTTGTCAACCACAAGAAACATTGATGTCTCTATCTACACACAAACAAAAGTACTGGAGGGGGGGGGGGGGGTGGGGGGAATAGAAGCCAGAGTAGACTACATGGCCCAACAACAAGGATGCAGTGGCAGAGCTGCTGCCTTACAGCACCAGAGACCCTGGTTCGATCATGTACGCAGTTTGTACGTTCTCCCTGTAACCGCGTGGGGTTTCTCCAGCTGTTCTGCTGCCTTGCTACGCTCCAAAGACATGCAGGTTTGTAGTTTAATTGACTTTGGTAAAATAGTAAATTGTCCCTTGTGTGTGTGGGTTAATGTTAGTGTACGGAGTGATCGCTGGTCGACATGGACTCGGTCGACCGAAGGGCCTGTTTCCACGCTCTATCTCCAACTAAACTCTTAAAGATAGCGGCGTCAAGGCATATGGGGAGAAGGCAGGAACGGGGTACTGATTGTGGATGATCAGCCATGATCACAGTGAATGGCGGTGCTGGCTCGAAGGGCCGACTGGCCTACTCCTGCACCTGTTGTCGATTGTCTAAACTCTGCCCTGTGACCGTGGCTAATCTGCCCCAGGAATCAGCTCCTCTTCTCTGTCCTCAACCCCCTGATCTTTCAAAATTGTCCCCCTCTTTCCGTGTTAAATGGCTCAGATGATTTAGCCGAGGCAACCCTCTGGGCTCGAGAATTCCAGAGTTTTGCCATCTTCTGTGAGAAGAAAATCCCAACCATCTCATTTTAAATGATTCCCCCCCTTCACTCGCAGCAAGGTTCCCTCGATAGAGACTCCATCACTAATGGACACCTCTTACCATCTATTCCATCGTGTCCCCTCAGGATCTTATATGTTTCATTTCATGCTTCAATAAGAGGATTATTATTACTGGTGCAGCCTCTTTAGCCATTTATCACAGAGGAACCTTCTCATCATAGCTGGTAACCTGGTGATTTTCATCAGGTCTGCCTCAAATGCTAGTATCTTCTTTCATAAAGTGACCTAAACTGTACACAGTATTCTGGTTGCAGCCTCACTGACATCCTGTACAATCATAATGAATGCTAAATAAGATTTCTAGCTTGGGGGTAATTGGTAAGAATGTATTTTTCAAAAGAATTAGATGAATCCATCTGCAAAAGCTCTAATGTTACACATTAACAAATATTAGAGAAAATTCTATTTTATACTTCCATAATAAAGTAAATGGCATCATTTTATCATTCTGATTTCTTACAATTTCAGAAAAGTCATTGTGCTGGCATATCTGATGGAATTCACTAGACCTTTTCACATTAAATCTTGAGAACAGTACTTCTCATATCGTAGTATGTGCCCATTAATATCTACATAATGGGAAATATGTCAGAGTAAAGTATCCGGGATGTCTTTTTTCAATTTTTACTTAAAGAATAGGCACATTGAACACTGAGGCTTTTGCCAGCATGCAATGCATATTCACAAAGATACTGCCTGTCGTGGAGAAACACATTGGGGAGGCACGGTGGCGCAGCGGTAGAGCTACTGCCTTACAGCGTCAGAGACCCGGGTTCGATCCTGACGATGGGTGCTTGTCTGTTGGGAGTTTGTATGTTCTCCCCGTGACCTGCGAGATCTTTGTTTTCCTCCTACACTCCAAAGACGTACAGGTTTGTAGGTTAATTGGCTTGGTGTAAATGTAAAATTGTCCCTGGTGTGTGAAGGGGAGTGTTAATGTGCGGAAATCGCTGGTCAGTGGGGACTCGGTGGGCCGAATGGCCTGTTTCCGCGCTGTATCTCTAAACCTAACTAAAACTAAGAGGGTACAAGCAGATTCACTAGGAGTCTGAAGAAGGGTCCCGACCCAAAACTTTGTCAGTCCATGTTCTCCAGAGGCGCTGCCTGACCCACTGAGATACTCCGGCACTTTGTGTCTTATTTTGTAAAGCAGCATCTGCATTTCCTTGTGTCTTCCTTTTCACCAGGACATTGAGTGGATGGTACTTTATGTTTCAGTTATGAGGAGAGACTAGACAGGCTAGCTTCGTTTTCTATCCAGAAGAGTAGATCAGGGGTAGATGGAGGGAAGGCTGGGAGAGGGATACAAAATTATGAAAGTCATACAGTAGATAGGGTAGATAATCAGAAATTTTTCCCCATAGCAAAGATGTTTATAAATCGAGATAACATAGGTTTAGGTAGAAACCTAAACCTGCCTCTAACCTGCCCCGGCAAGAGCATCAAGGACCAATCTCACACCCCAGTCACTCCCTCTTCTCCCCACTCCCATTGGGCAAGAGGTGCAGAAATGTGAAAACGCACACCTCCAGATTCAGGGACAGTTTCTAATCAGCTGTTAGCAGGCAACTGAACCATCCTATCACCAACTGGACTGTGGTCCTGAGCTCCCATTTACCCCATTACTCTCTTAGACCTAGTTCCCACACTGTTGAGTGAATTGGGCAGCAAGATTTTGCCATTCTGTTTGGTCATGTGCGACGTCTTCCACCCTCGATAGGCTTGCGTACATGGCTTCCAAATCCTTCTGGAATGTTCACCTCCATGTGAGTTTTGATCGGCATCTTTTCCTTCTTCCGTCAGCTTGCCATGTCATTACTATCTTAGGCGCACGTTCTGGTGACATTCTTAGTACATGTCCTGCAAATTTCATCCTGCGTCCCTCTGTGTCCTGGCTGAGAGGCTTTGTTGCAGTTTACCGGTAGATCTCCTCATTTGTGATGTGGTCTCTGTAGCTAGTCTTCACGATCTTACCCCATTGGAGACCTTCAAACTATCTTTAATCAGACTTGCCTGGATTTTCTCTTGCACTAAACATTATAACCTTTTATCATTTATCTTAACACTGTGGATGGTTTGATTGTAAACGTGTATAGTCTTTTTTGCTGACTGGATTCTTAGGCCCCCTTTGGTCATGGCTGACCATAGGTGTCTCCTGGGTGCTATTCCCTATATGGAGACTGGTGCACAGACAGCCACCCCACGGTCCTTGACAGATCTGGGTCGGAACCCAGTGGCACGGAGTCCAAGACGACCGGAGACCTTTTTCTGCTGCAGCCTTCATCCGCCTTCCCAGCCATTGTGACGCTCAGCCATCGTCCTCCGCCTGTTCCACCGTTGAAGTCTTGGTTGGATTGCTCTTTCTCAGAGGCCTCCCCCTTGACCTTACCACCATGGGTGGCCCTACCAGGAGCACAGCTCCAGACGGCATCGCTCTCAGGATCTCAGGTCCACACAAGCTTCTCCACCACGACAAGGTGACAATCCACGGAGAAGCACTGGATAGCATGCAATAAAATGCTCTCACTGCACCGAGGTACATGTGACAATAAGAAACGAAACTAAACTAAACAACGAACTGTAGTGGCTGTTCAATACACAAAAGGATACAAAGTGCTGGAGTAACTCAGCGGGTCAGGCAGCATCTCTGGAGAACATGGATAGATGATGTTTTGGGTTGAGACCCGTCTTCAGCAGGGTAATGCATAGGTTCAGGGTGAGTGGAAACAGGTTTAGAGGGAATCTATGTACTGTAGGTTTTTTTGTTCCAGAGGGTAGTTAGCACTTGGTATGGAGGGGGCTGATGGGTGTGTTGGACCAGGTTGGCAAAGGGGAGGGTGGAGGTAGAGCCAGAGACTGGAAGGAACTAAATGGAGACAACAACTGGTGGCTGGTTCCAGAAACTGATCAGAACAAGTAGGTTTAGTTTAGTTTAGTTTAGTTTAGAGATACAGCATGGAAACAAGCCCTTCGACCCACCGAGCCCACGCCGACCAGTGATCCCCCACTGTACACCAGCACCATCCTACACACATGGGACAATTTACAATTTTTACCAAAGCAAATTAACCTACAAACCTACACATTTTTGGAGTGTGGGAGGAAACCAGAGCAATGCCTAAGAATTTGTTAATGACGTTCGAACCATTCGAACCATAAAAGTTACACAAGAGGAGGTTGTTTGCGATCCCGTTATCCTCAATGCACCAAGTCATTGTTCTCCTCGATTCTCTACAATGTGTGCCCAGCACTGCAGAACAAGGACAAATATCCAGGCACTGGAGTCTGCTCAGGTCTCCCTCCAGTGGAAGCTAATAATTGAGTGTGGAGAGAGCCCATTCTGTGACAAATAGCACAGCCACAACAGACTTGTAACCAAAGATCCTTGCTATAGGATCTTTGCTCGTTACCCTGCCACCCGCACAAAATATAGGTCTTTTTAATTTTTAAATAGAACAACTGGCGGATAGTTTTTCCACCTTTGGCAAACATTTGCACATTACTACCTGCCATGCTGTGGTAAAATAGAGGATATAGCTTTGCGGACTGGGCGTTCGTTTCGGGGAACACCTTCGCTCAGTCCACCTGAACCTACCTGATCTCCCAGTTGCTAAATACTTTAATTCTCCTTCCCATTCCCACACAGACCTTTCTGTCCTCGGTCACCTCCATTGTCAGAGTGAGATCAAACACAAATTGGAGAAACAGCATCTAATATTTCGCTTGGGCAGTGGTTGAATATTGATTTCTCTAACTTCAAGGAACTCCGGCATTCCCTCTCTCTCTCTATCCCTCTTCCACCCAAGTCACATCAGCTTCTCGTTTTCACCTAACAATGGCCTGTATCCTTTATCATCGTTACTTTAATTGCATATTTTCATTCATTGTTCTTTATCTCCCTACATCATTGTCTATATCGTTTCCTTTATCCCTAACTAGACAGAGTCCCAACCCAATACATCACCCATTCCTCTCCAGAGATGCTGCCTGTCCCACTGAGTTCATCCAGCTTTTTGTGTCTATCCTAAGTTTTTGTATGAGTTCAGAGGAACATATTGGTCACAGAGGAGGCAATCTAACCAGGTACATCTGACGGAAATACTGTGAGATGTTGGAGACTGTTTGGGTTTGTAGAGATTGTGGTGTAATTCTAGCTACTAACCTTAATGTGTGTCTACACCCAGCAATTGTTAAAGAGCAAGTAATCGCTGAAACTGTTTCGTATCCAAGGCAAATTGGATCCAAGATTGTGTATAAAATCATGAGAGGAATAGATCGGGTAGACATACAGCGACTCTTGCTCAGAGTAGGGGAATCGAGATCCAGAGGGAATAAATTTAAAGTGAAGGGGAAAACATTTTATACAAATCTGAGGGGTAACTTTTTCACACAATGGGTGATGGGTGTATGGAAGTTGAGACAGGGACTTGCAAGATTTAAGAATCATTTGGACTGGTACATGGATAGGATAGGTTTAGAGAGAAATAAGCCAAAAGCAAGGCAAGTAGGACTGGTGTAGATGGGGAATGTTGGCCGGTACGGGAAAGTTGGGGTGAAGGGTCTGTTTCCACACTGTACAGCTCTACGATTGGATCCATGATGGCACCCAAGCCATTTGTATGCTGATCGCAGAAGTGGATCTGCAATCACGCTTAACTCAGATAAACTTAGAATCAGGTCAATATAATTGGATGTCTGAAGAAGATGTCCCAACCCAAAACGCCAGAAGGATGAGAGGGGATCTTATTGAAGCATATACAATTATTAAGGGATTGGACACGCTAGAGGCAGGAAACATGTTCCCGATGTTGGGGTAGTCCAGAACCAGGGGCCACAGTTGAAGAATAAGGGTTAGGCCATTTAGAACGGAGATGAGGAAAACCCTTTTCACCCAGAAAGTTGTGAATCTGTGGAATTCTCTGCCTCAGAAGGCAGTGGCCAATTCTCTGGATGCTTTCAAGAGAGTATGGATAGGGTTCTTAAAGATAGCGGAGTCAGGGATATGGGGAGACGGCAGGAACGGGGTACTGATTGTGGATAATCAGCCATGATCACATTGGCTCGAAGGGCCGAATGGCCTACTCTTGCATCTATTGTCTATCGTCTATTGCCACCTATCCTTTTTCTCCAGAGTTGCTGCCTGACCCGCTGAGCCACTCCAGACACTATCGTATCTACCTTTGGTACAAAGCAGCATCCACAGTTCCTTGTTTAAGAAGGAACTGCAGATGTTGGAAAACCGAAGGTAGACAAAAATGCTGGAGAAACTCAGCGGGTGAGGCAGCATCTATGGAGCGAAGGAAATAGACAACGTTTTGGGTCGAGAAGAAGGGTTTCGGCCCGAAAAACGTTGCCTATTTCCTTCGCTCCACAGATGCTGCCTCACCCGCTGAGTTTCTCCAGCATTTTTGTCTATCCACAGTTTCTTTGTATTGCAATATAATTATCCAACTTGGCCAAATTGAAACTTGAGCCCCAGCACTATCTCCTGCCCAAAGAACCTTCTTTATTGATGCAGAGACATAATAGCTGTGTGCGCACCTTAGTGAAAATAAATGAAAATGCTGAGTGTATTTTAAATAGTAAGAGATTGAAAAATGTTGATGTTTAAAACGATCAATGTATTCTTGTGCTCAGGTTATGATAAATTAAAATGCAGAAACAGCAGGCAATTGAGATGGGAAATGGTATCCTGCGTTCTATGTTCTACGTTCTATATTTTGAGCTTTATTGAAGGAGTTGTTATATAATGGTGTACAAAATCATGGGAGGAAGAGATCGGGTAAACGCTCAGAGTCTCTTCCCCAGAGTAGGGGAATCGAGAACAAGAGGACATAGGTTTAAGGTGAGAGGGGAAAGATTTAATAGGAACCTGAGGGATAGCTATTCACACAAAGGGTGGTGGGTGTATGGAACAAGCTGCCAGAGGAGGTAGTTAAGGCAGAGACTATGGCAATGTTTAAGAAACATTTAGATAGGTACACGGATAGGACAGGTTTGGAGTGATATGAGTCAAATGGGAGCAAGCGGGAATAGAGATGGAGCCTGTTGGTTGGCATGGGCAAGTTGGGCTGAAGGGCCTGTTTCCACACTGCATGTCGACATGGCTCTATGACTATGTATTAGAATAGGGATATCTTACTACTGATTGATTAGTAGGACTGGATGTTACAATGCTTAAGGTTTTTCACTACAATTGACATTTGGTATTCTTGGGGATGACCACTAGGTGATTTTGCGACCAATCAGTCACATCTTCAGTTGTGTACCTCAACGTCACTGGGTGTTTCGGCCTTTTATCACAAGACACCCTCAGTCGAGGAGGCCCACCGCAGGGTGATCAGACCTGGGTGTGTTTCTTATTGCCAGCCTCTAGATGGTCACGTGGCAGCCCAGACAGTACATTTTCTCTTCAGCCACAGCCAGTGACGGCTCCATTCGGCTCCTTCCATCTTCCTCTCTACCGCTGACTGTGGCTGGTTGGGCTCTGGACTCGTGTCCGTTGGTGGGACAGTACTTGGTTGAGCTTCGCCTGGGGTGCTGATACCCTGTGGACTGTGGTTGTTAACCTGCCATGGGCTTCACTCGACTGATTTGGCCTACCTCTTAGAAAGTAATGGTCAATGCGAGGCCCCACACCAAGCTCTCCCAGGCACTTTTTCCTGCCCTGGTGGATCTTGAGACCCTTCTCTGGTGTTATCTTTTCCCAGCCACAGATGCAGCTTCGTAGCTTATGTCCTGCCGGTGCTGCTGCTCTGTCAATTGCTGTGCTAGTTGTCTTATTCATAGTCGATTCCTTCCGTAGCAATATAAGGGTGGATCTAAAACACTGATTAGCGATGGATCCTGCTGGCATGAGGAGCTAGCCCATGCCCATGCCAGCCCCGGTGGGGTTTATTCCCTCCGGTCAGCAGTCTTTCCAGGCCGTCACAATTTTACAAGACCTCAGTGAGTTCACACATGGAGTATGGTGTATAGGTTTGAAAGCATACACTAGCTTTACAGCGAACGCCCTCAAAATTACTCGGATGATGTCTGGGTTGATGTGTTTCATTACAAGAGATTGCGTAGGCTAGGCCTCATTTCTCTACAGTTTAGAAGAATATATGGTGACATTGAAATGGTAAAAAAATATCTTCAAAGGCTTAACAGAATGAATGCAACGAGAATATTTCTGCAGGTGGAAGAATCTAGATTCAAGGATCACAAATCTCAAAGAAAGCGTGAGGCCATTTAGAACAGAGATGAGGAATATTGGCTTCACTTACTTGGCAGCAAACCTTCTATCTTTGGCCGCTGCAGCATGAAAAACAGTGACAATAATAAACTGAACTTGATTAATAAGGGTTTAAAGTTTTCGGTTTTTTTTTTAGAGAAACAGCGCAGAAACAGGCACTTTGGCCCACCGAGTCCAGGCCAATCGGCGATCCCCGTACACTAACACTATCCTACACACGAGGAACAATTTACAATTTAGCCAAGCCAATTAACCTACAAACCTGCACGTCTTTGGAGTGTGGGAGGAATCCGGAGCTCCTGGGCAAAACCCACACAGGTCACGGGGAGGACGTACAAACTCCGTGCAGACAGCACCCGTAGTCAGGATCGAACCCGAGTCTCTGGTGCTGTGAGATAGCCACTCTACCGCTGCGCCGCCGTGCCACCCAAAGGGTGTCAGGGATTATGGAGAGAAGACAGGAGAATGGGGCTGGGTGGGAAAGATATATCAGCCATGATCGAATGGCTGAGTAGACTTGATGGGCCGAATGGCCCAATTCTGATCCAAGAACTTATGAACTAAACTAAACTAAACCTGCAACATTAGCAGCCTTTTCTTCCCAGCCTTTCCTGCTGCGTATTTCCGAGATTTTTTGTTTGTATTTCCAACACAGTATTTTGTCTTTCTATTCATCGTCATATCGAAATGTTGAAATGCATCGCTCATCACAAAGGAAGAAAAGTGGTTCTGAAAATGATACCTGGTGTTGCATTAGTTGCATTAAGTGAGAGATTTGTCAAAATACAATGTGATGGAGAGAGCCTTTATTGGCAGCTTGCTGTGAAAAATATTTCATGTTTTAGCAAGAAGTACATTAGCGTGTCAGCCTTGCGCTGGGACATAAAGCATCGTGAACCGCGGTGATCTACGAATTACTCCTAACAGTAAATTAGCTGTAGTGAAATAACATTATGTTTTAAACATAATTACTTTAACTTGTTAATTTGTATTATAATTAATCAATAGAACACAATGGAATGTTAAAGTCATTACCTGGCTTTTTAAAAATTATACCATACTGGGAAATAATTTATTTATGTTGTTAATGCAATCAAGCTGTTATTACTGGATTCTTGAAAGGAATTTTTTTCTGACAAGTATACATCATTCACTGCTCGCTAAACTTTTCATGACTTTCGAGAGCCATTTACAGTGCCCATTCTAAAATGCAGTTTCAGTTTAAAGATCCAGCTTGGAAGGCGGCCCTTCAGCCCACCGTATCCATGCCGACCATCGATCACCCGTACATTAGTTCTATGTTGTGACAGTTTCGCATCCTACACACTAGGGTCAATTTACAGAAGCCAATTTGTCGACGAACCCGCACCCCTTTGGAATGTGGGAGGAAACCGGAACACCCGGAGAAAACCCACGCAGTCACAGGGTGAACGTACAAACTCCGGGCAAACAGCACCCGTAGTCTGGGTTGATCCCAGGACTCTGGCGGTGTAAGGTACCAGCTGTAAGGTTACCCGTTTCCCCAGCTACCCTGGTTTCTTCCCACATTCCACAGACGTGTGGATTTGTCGCTGAATTGGCCTCTGTAAGTTGTCCCTAGAGCGTAGAGTGCGTACGATAGAACTAGTGTACAGGTGATCATTGGTCGGAGTGGACTCGGTGGGCCTGTTTCCACGCTGTATCTCTAAACTAAAATAAACTAATTTCTACATTTAATGCTTGCAGTGTAGCATTTGTCCAAGCCAGTAATAATCGATCACACATGTTGCATTAACTTGGGAAACCGACATTTTTTTTAGCATCAATCATATTTACAGAATGTTGCAAAGTATTGTGCAATTTTGGTATTTTTTTAATGCGCTAGCAACATTCAGGAAAATTAAACAGGTCACAGGGAGAAAGTATAAACTCCGTACAGACAGCACCTGTAGTCAGGATTGAACCCGGGTCTCTGGCGTTGTAAGGCACCAGCTGTAAGGTGAGGCACACCAAAATCTCACACCTGCGTAAGGACACAAAACTGACCAGGGGTGTGTCTGTAGGGGTTTGATCATGACTACGGGTGCAGTCTGCACGGAGTTTGCACGTTCTCCCTGTGCCTGCATGGGTTTTTTCCGGTTTCTCCTACGTTCCAAAGACGTGCATGTTTATAGGTTAAGTGGCTTAAATTGTCCCTAGTGTGTAGAACTAGTGTGCGGGTGATCGCAGGTCAGCACCGACTCGGTGCTTCTTAGGGGCTGTTTCCACACTGTATCTCTAAAAATCAAAATAAAACAAAACACTGCATTTACACCGTTTTCTATTCCTTGTTTTTGCAGTCTGTGAAAGGAAAAGATAATACAGGGTACAAAAAGAACCTTCTAGACAACCCCAAATATTCAGCAAACCCAAGATGAAAATTAACCCATCTCCCCATCTTCCTCTTGGTAAAGCATCACAGGAAAGAGAAGAGCATACACATACTTCATATCTTTATTGGGAAATACATTATTTTCTGATGCAAAATGTCTGCCACACTTTTTCTCCAGAGATTCCTATTAAATCTATCCCCCCCCCCCCACCCCCTCACCTTAAACCTATGTGCTCTGGTTCTCGATTGCCCGACTCTGGGCAAGAGACTCTGTGTATCTACCTGATCTATTCCTCTCATGAATTTATACGATTATCCCTCATCCTCCTGAGCTCCATGGAATAGTGTCCTAGCCTGCTCAACCTGTGCCTGTAGCTCAGGTCCTCGAGTCCTGGCAAAGTCCTCGAGAATCTTCTCTGCGCCCTTTCCAGCTTGACAACATCTTTCCTGTAACATGATGTCCAGAACTGAACACAGTACACTAAATGGGGGCTCACCAACGTCTTATACAACTGTAAAATGACCTCCCGACTTCTATACTGTATACTCTGACTGATGAAGGCCATCAGTCGCTGCAGCCACTGTACGCTCTCCAAACTGCAACGTTGGAATGGTGCCATGGGAGCATATATGCAAGGAAGGCCCTAAAACATAGCATCCTCTGCCCATTTTGTGCTTCAGTGGAGCGAGGAGCTTTTTACAAATGTAATCAATACTCTGCAGGATGGATTGTGTTTCCTGGCAATAGTTTGGAGCCTCATTTCCCTCAGCAGGGCTTGTAGGCAAGCTCAGCTGATGTGCCGCATAATGCTCTTATCATTTAGTTTAGTTTAGTTTAGAGATACAGAGCGGAAACAAGCCCTTCAGCCCACTGGGTCCGCATCGACCAGCGATCAACGCACATTAACACTATCCTACACACACTGGGGACATTTTTTACACACACCAACCCAATGTACCTACATACCTGTATGTCTTTGGAGTGGGGGAGGACACCGAAGATCTCGGAGAAAACCCACGTGCAAACTCCGCACAGACAGCACCCGTAGCCGGGATCGAACCTGGGTCTTCGGCGCTGCAAGCGCTGTAAGGCAGCAACTCTAGCGCTGCGCCACCGTGCCGCATGTTTATATTTCATCCCTGAAGCTGTTTAACATTTTAACACTTTAACATTGCAGTTCAGTTTAGTTTATTGTCACGTGTACCGAGGTACAGTGAAAAGCTTTTGTTGCGTGCAAACCAGTCAGCAGAAAGACAATACATGATTACAATCGATTCCATTTACCGCGTATAAATACATAAAAAGGGAATAATGTTTAGTGCAAGGTAAAGCCAGCAAAGTCCGATCAAGGATAGTCCGAGGGTCACCAAAGAGGTAGGTAGTAGTTCAGCGCTGCTCTTTGGTTGTGGTAGGATGATTCAGTTGCCAAATAACAGTTACTATGTTTACATATTCTGTTGTGCAGCTACAAATAAGAATTTCATTGTTCTGTCTGGGACGTATGACAAAACAGCACTCTTGGCAAGATATTTAAAATGTTAAGTTTTGTGTAAAAGATACAAGGCTGAAATACCTCCGTCCAATGCTTTATACGGAGCACAGTTACGATTTGAAGGCGTGCATTCCGCAGGAGTAAAGGTAATGATGAGAATTGATAGAAAGCTGTCTGGTTTATGGCAACTACACTCGAAAACCAAAACCTCCTGAATCTCAGGAAAGGAGCAATGTTATACCAGCTATCAGTGACGCATATGAGAACATGAGCCTTAAACTCAACACTTGAAACTTACAGAATAGTGAAAGGCTTGGATAGAATGGATGTGGAGAGGATGTTTCCACTAGTGGGAGAGTCTAGGGCTAGAGGCCATAGGCTCAGAATTAAAGGAAGTTCTTTTTGAAAAGAGATGGGGAGAAATGTCTTTAGTCAGAGGGCGGTGAATCTGTGGAATTCTTTGCCTCAGAAGGCTGTGGAGACCAAGTCAGTGGATATTTATCAGACAGAAATAGATAGATTCTTGATTAGTACAAAGGTTATGGGGAGAAGGCAGGAGAATGGAGTAAGGAGGGAGAGATAGATCAGCCATGATTGAATGGCGGAGAGGACTTGATGGGCCGAATGGCCTAATTCTGCTCCTATCACTTATGGGTTATGGCCTTATGATCCACAACAACAAGGGTTTCCACCAACCTGCTCCCACTTCACTCCACTGTCCCCCAGCAGAAAGGTTCATCACAACAGTGGGGCCTGCTCTCCAATATATTTCTTATACTTAGGGTATCTACAGCAGGCTTTTTAAAGTACTGAAACTTTTTAAAACACCATCAATGATGTCTCTGCAAGTTTACTCGAAGGATGAAGAATGCCAGTGGCCTCTCCCAGGCCAACATCCTCAGCAATCAGAGACATGAAGTGCTGGAGTAACTCAGCGGGTCAGGCAGCATCTCTGGAGAACATGGATAGGCGACGTATCGTGGTCAGGACACTTATAAGTTCATAGGTTCTAGGAGCAGAATTTAGGGCCTGTCCCACTTTCACGACCTAATTCACGACCTCTGCCGAGTTTGCCCTTGACTCATACTCGCAGCATGGTCGTCACGAGGTCGTAGGAGGTCATTGGTAGGTCGTAGGTAGGTCGTGATGCTAGTCGTAGGTACCCGTGGCATCAAGTAGGTCGGGGCGTTTTTTCAACATGATGAAAAATGCCCACGAGTAAAAAAGGTCGTGAATTAGGCCATGAAAGTGGAAGTGAAAGATTCAAGTCTACCCTACCATTCAATCATGGCTGATTTACCTTTCCCCCTCATTGGGTAGATGACGTTTCAGGTTGGGATTCTTCTTCAGTCTTCGGGGAGGGAGAAAGAGGAGATGGACTGAACCTGGTATCTGAAGAACGGTCTCAGCCCAAAACGTCACCTATCCATGTTCTCCAGAGAGGCTGTCTGATCTGCTGAGTTCCTCAAGCACCTTTAATGCTTGGTGGGTCATGTGAATCTTCTCATTGCTAGAAATCATGATCTATAAAATGCGTGATTCAAACAGAAATCAATGTACAACAGTTGTATAACCAAACTTTTCATTTCTCAGAGCCATTAACCTGAATTTACAGGAGCAGGGATCCTTTGAAAATAAAATGATCAATACTGTATTTAAATTCATAGTGCAAAGGAATAACGTGTCATCTTTCCAAAGAATTTCAAATTGATTTTTTTTTGCTAAACCTTTTGATATATGATATATTTTGTGGCAAAAGAAACCAAACAAGCATTAAGATGAGGATATTAATCACTAGATTTATTTGTCTGTCAAATTTTCCATTTATAGCTTCAGTTTTATAGGGCTAGGCAGCTTGACTACGAATCTTAACATAAAGGAACAGGGTAAATAACTGTGCAGTTACTGTCTGTTTGTAGTTTCCCTGCTCTTCCTTGGACGGTGCCGGTTTTCTCTGGGGTCTTCGGTTTCCTCCTGCATCACGCAAGATGTGCAGGGTTGTCGGTTAATTGGCCTCTGTTAAAAAAAAAATTGCCGTCAGTGTGAAGGGAAGTGGATGTGAAGGTGGGATATTGTAGAACTGGTGTGAATGGGGGGCATGGACTTGTTGGGCTGAAGAGCCAGTTTCCTTGTGTGCCTCAGTGATCTGAATACCATACTGAAAGGCGGAATCTGGACTGGTGAAATTACGCATCCTCATGCAGACCCAAAATTACAGCCATCTGAATCTGCAAGGCCTATAACTATTCTTTCATACCAGAAATCATCAGGTTCAAGAATAGCTTAACATTTATTAAAATCTTGAATACTACACGTGCAGTGTAGCATGGTGGCGCAGTGGTAGGAGTTGCTGCCTTACAGTGCCAGAGACTTCGATCCTGACTATGGCCTCTCGCTGTCTGTACGGTGTTTGTACATTCTCCCCGTGACCTGCGTGGGTTTCCTCCGGGTGCTCCGGTTTCCTCCCACATTCCAAAGACACACAGGTTTGTAGGTTATTTGACTTGGTAAAATTGTAAATTGTCCCTAGTGGGTGTAGGATAGTGTTAGTGTGCGGGGATCGCTTGTCGGCGCGGATCCGGTGGGCCGGTGCGCCTGTTTCTGAGCTGCATCTCTAAACTAAACTCTAAACTAAACTAAACTGCACAATACTAACCTCAACTATGAACTATGAGTTGTCTTTGGTCGCACTAAGGACTTTGGGCTTGTTTGCACTAGTATTATTCACATTGGGGTATTATTCACATTAATATTGATTTTTTTTTGTTTTATATAGATTATCTAGGTGTATTGTGCTGTTATGCTGCTGCAGATCAGAATGTCATTGTTCCACTAACTCTTGAAAATGAACTTAGTTTGGGTAGCTCAATTAGTTTAGTTTAGTTAAGAGATACAGCATGGAAATAGGCCCTTCGGCCCGCTCAATCTGTGCCGATCAATGATCCCCGCACACTAATGCTATCCTACACACACTTACAGTTACACCAAGCCAATTAACCTACAAACCGGAGATCCCGGAAAAAAACCCATGCAGATCTCGAGGAGAGCGTACAGCGGATCTCTGGTGCCGTAAGGCAGGAAGCCCTACCGCTGCGTCGCCGTGCCGCGCGTATACGGCAGGTTGAACTATAACACCGCGGGCCAGGCAACATATTAAAGTTAGGTAAAAGATAGTTTGGAAAGTTGGCTGACATCCTACGTGCACATGCCAAATTGGTGTTAGAGTTCTCCGTGTTCTTTGACAATGGAGTCAATCTCTCTGGCAGCTTACTAATGAATCAGGCATCTGTCTGTGGGACCATTTGCATTCACTGACTTATCCCCCATACATACCACCTCTGTGCTATCTTCCCTGGAAGATGCTGCATTACAATTGTCAGTCAGGGTAACCACGAAGCAGCCAGAATACTCGTAAAAACCTATCTGCTTCACTAATATACTTCAGGGAATGAAATCTGCCATCTTTATTCAGAACTGCCTGTTTGTGATTCCAGACTACCGATGTACTTGACACTTTATTCCTCTCTCAGACAGCCCAGTAACCATTCAATTCAGCAGATATTTGGTGAGTGGGGATAAATATTTGCTTTCCCACCTGCATCAATGTCCTAAAAACTACATAAATAAAATAAATCTGTGAGTTAGTGGCTGCATATGCTTGGCTGTGTATGATCAACAATCCTCATCACCGTTCACATTTCATCTTTCATCGTTCTATTAATTTTGCAACCGTGGAGTGATATGGCGCGGAATCAGGCCCAACTTGCCCACGCCGGCCAACACATCCCATCTACACTAGTCCCACCTGCCCGTGTTTGGTCCATATCCGTCCAAACCTGTCCTATCCATGTACCTGTCTTAATTGTTTCTTAAACATTGACCCTGCCTCAACTAACTCCTCTGGCAGCTTGTTCCATACACCCACCACCCTTTGCGTGAAAAAGCTACCCCTCAGGTTCTTATTAAATCTTTCCCCTCTCCATGGGGTGAACAGAAGCAGACTCCATACGCGGCCTAACCAAGGTCATATAAAGCTGCCTCATGAATTCTCTGCATTCTTTGCGATTTAATGACATTCTCTGCACTCTCTCCAGTTTAATGACACAAGATGCAGTTTGGCTTTCAGCAGAACTATTGGCTTCAACTGGAGAGAGCTACTCACAACACTGGCCCTCTGCTGATGCAATCAGTCGACCCACAGACTGATTAATACTGGCTGCAGACTGGCATCATTAAAAATAGCAGGTGTGCCGCCTGCATTGCGATAAACAGACACAATTGTTTTAATTAATCAAAATTGAATTGTTAACTTTATCATCACATGTGACGTCACAGTGAAACTGTCCATATCTCTATATTAGAGATATAGACAGTGATATAAAGAGATATAGAACAAATGAATGAAAAATATGCAAAAAAGTAACGACGATAAAGGAGATGGGCCATTGTAATCAAAATCGTTGATTCTGAGCGCTCTGCCTCTGCTCGATCAGGAGCGGCTGTTATATCGAGAACGTGTTGCTTTTGTGTTCTGAGCCGCTAGCTGCACACTACTCTGGGGATTGTCGCCAACTAATCTTACAGGCGATGACCTCCGAATCCCCATGTTCAAAATCCCATTGGCCAGCAGCCAATGTCAGCCTAATGAAAGGTGGAAGTGAGATGGCACAGTCTATTCAGCGTGATTGGGCTTTAAACCAGTGGCTAATCTAAGGGTCATCTACGCCGTACAGCGTGCACATACTCATTTATTTTCTCTTGAAAGTCAAGTCACTTAGTTCTGACTGCAGCTCCTTCTCAAATCCCCCAGCTTAAAATAAATGATTATGTGAGAACTTTTGTCCTCTTAATTTGGAATATTATGAATTTAATTACATCTTTATAGAAGAAAGGCTGATAAGAATATCTTGTCTGATATCTTTAAGTAGCACATATTCAGCTATCTCGCTGACGCTGCCTGCAATGTCAGTTCTTTAGTTTAGCTTAGTTTAGTTCAGTTTAGTTTAGTATATTAGTGTCAAGTGAACCAAGGTACAGTAAAAAGCTTTCGTTGCGTGCTATCCAGTCAGCAGAAAGACAATACATAGTTACAATCGAGCCATTTAAAGTTTGTAGATACATTTGCGGAATTCCCTGCCAATTTGTGGAATTCCCTGCCGCAGAGGGCAGTGGAGGCCAAATCACTGGATGGATTTAAGAGAGAGTTAGATAGAGCTCTAGGTGCTAGTGGAATCAAGGGATATGGAAGAAGGCAGGCACGGGTTATTGATTGGGGACGATCAGCCATGAGCGTAATGAATGGCGGTGCTGGCTCGAAGTGCCGAATGGCCTCCTCCTGCACCTATTTTCTATGTTTCTATGGTAAATGGAATAACGTTTAGTGTAAGGTAAAGCCAGCAAAGTCCGGTCAAGGATAGTCCAAAGGTAACCAAAGAGGTACAGTAGATAGTAGTTCAGCACTGCTCTCTGGTTGTGCTAGGATAATTCAGTTGCCTGATAACAGCTGGGAAGAAACTGTCCCTGAATCTGGAGGTGTGCGTTTTCACACTGCTGTGCCTTTTGCCTGATGGGAGAGGGGAGAAGAGGGAGTGGCCAGGATGCGGCTCATCCTTGATTATGCTTCTGGCCTTGCCGAGGCAGCGTGAGGTATAAATGGAGTCATTAGAAAGGAGGATGGTTTGTGCGATGGTCTGGTCCACAGTTTGCTGCAATTTCTTGCGGTCTTGGATGGAGCTGTTCCCAAACCAAACTGTTTATTTATTCCTGTGTTTCAGCCGAGCAATTTGTTGTCATGGGAAGTGGAGCAAGACAAGGAAAAGAACTATTACAAAATTGCAATCGTTGAGCCTGAGGAACTACTGTTATAGAACAAATCAAAAATAAATTACAATTCCTCGATTCCAATGACTTAAACACACAACATAGGACAGATGCCAAAATCAATGTTTGAATACTTTGAGAACGGACATTAACACTGGATATTAATTGGAGTGGCAAAACTCATCAAATCGTTATAAATGATATCACATGTACACATTACATGCGCTTATTTGATTAGACATTTTAAAAATTATCTACAGGATATCAAAGTTAAGTAAAATGTATTTGCATTAGGACTTTGCTTTGGGATGTCATTTTGTTTGCATCTCTCTCTCTGTTATGATGAAAAATAGCTGATCCCAACCCTCATGATGGATTTAAAAAACTTATTGTTGATGTGTTTTGTTTTCTCTTATTATCATTTGCCATGCTGGGTTAAACACTCAGATAGAATTAATATCAGAATAGATCTCAGCTGTGATAATATTTAAACAACCATTTGAATGTTGTCCTATTTAATTCTTCAGTATTAATAGGATGGACCTGCTGCACGGAGATGTGGTTCATTGTATGTCTCATAAGAGCATAAGACTTTGGAGCAGAATTAGACCATTCAGCCTATCGAGTCTATTCCACCATTCAATCATCAATTTTCCCTCTTAACCCCATTCACCTGCCTTCTCTTAATTAGTACGGGTGTCAGGGGTTATGGGGAGAAGGCAGGAGAATGGGGTTAAGCGAGATCAGACATGATTGAATGGCAGAGTAGACTTGATGGGCCGAATGGCCTAAATCTGTTCCTACATCTTCTGATCATTATCTTATGTTCTCTAGATTGCCTCCAAGATGGCGCCCAACACAGGCGACCATTTGCGTGCTGGTCACAGAAGCAGACCTACAAAATCATATTACAGTCGCTCCACACTATTAAATCTCTATTCCTATTCCATTATCATGTATCTGTCTATACACTGTAAATGGATCGATTGTGATCATGTATTGTCTTCCCGCTGACTGGTTAGCACGCAACAAAAGCTTTGCACTGTTCAATAAATGACAATAAATTAAACTGAACAGAACCTTTGACACCCTTACTAATCAATAAAATATCAATCTCCACTTTAAAAATGCTCAGTGTCTTGACCTCCACAGACGTCTGTGGTGATGAATTCCACAGATTCACCACCCTCTGGCTGAAGAAATTTCTCCTCATCTCCATTCTAAAGGTATATCCTTTTATTCTGAGGCTGTGCCCTCTGGTCCTACACTCTCCCATCACTCGAGACAGTCTTTCCACGTCCACTCAGTCTGGGCCTTTCATTATCTGATAGGTTTTCAGATTATCTATCAGAGGGTTTTAATGAGATCCCGTCCTTATATGTAACGGCCAGGACAAATGTACCCTCAGCATTGTGGCAGTCCCACAGAGTACTGCCTCTACACCTCAATTTTGCTGGAGTCCATGTCCTAAAGACATGTGTTGAAAGAAGGCAAATGTGATTTTAATGCAGGTGCAGCTGGATTAAAAAAAAAACACATTTCCCCTTTCAAGTTCATCTCTTTCATGTGCACACACAGAGTCTTAAAAGACATTATTTTCTAGTCGCATTGTCATTTGGAAATGGCTGGTGGCACAGAGACATCCTTTAGCTCTGCACCATCCTTCACAAAATCTTGCTGATTCGAACAGAACAGATATGTTTCTATTTCCCACAGGAAATCACAAATGGGAACAAATGAAAGACAAATGCATAATGGTTCCAGGTATTCTGTTATTAAGGGGATGGTGGAGAGAATATATTTTATGTCTGAGCTGCACTTTAGTCAAATGGGGTATATTCGGTTGAGAATTGTAATGCCAAATGATAGATTATGTGTCCCCTACAATTATTTATTCAACAGTGAGAGTACTAATTGATAACTGTGTTGGGTTTTGCTGCTAGATAAAAACAAAATGCTGGAGTAACTCAGCGGGTCAAGCAGTATCTCTGGAGAAATAGAATAGAAGAAGAGAACTTCTTCAAAGTAGGCATAGCTTGAGGAGATTTTGCAGTTTGCAGACAAAATGTGTAGGGAGGAATTGCAGATCTTTTAGTTCAGAGACACAGTGCAGAAACAGGCCCTTCGGCCCACCGAGTCTGCACCAACCAGCGATCACCCCGTACACTAAGCACTATCCTTCACACTAGGGACAATTTACAATTCTTTACCGAAGCCAATTAACCCACAAACCTGTACGTGTTTGGAGTGTGGGGGGAAACCGGAGCACCCGGGGAAAACCCACGCGGTCACAGTGAGAACATACAAACTACAAACATACAGCAACAGTAGGTGACTTCTCCAACTTCAAGTAACCTTTGCTTTCCCTCTCCCTCCATCCCACCCCCCCTTCGCAGTTCTCCGACAAGTCTGACTGTCCTTGTTTACATTTCATCCCAGTTTGCTTTTTTTGTTACCTTCTCCGAGCTAACAATGATCCATTCGACATGTTCCTTGACCTCCATCCCCTTTGTCTCATTTTCACGCCGTGAATTTCCTTATCTCTGTATCTCCCTCTCCCCTGATTCAGTCTTAAGACCGAAATGTCATCCTCTCCTTCGATCCAGAGATGATGCCTGTCTCGCTGAGTTACTCCAGCATTTTGTGTCTAGCAACCGTAGTAGCATGACCAAGGACCCACACCACCTTGGCAACACTCTCATTTCATTGCTGCTGTCAGGAAGGGAAGATACAGGAATCTGAAAACCATCATCTCCAGGTTCAGGAACAGCTTCTTCCCAGCAACCATCAGGCTCTTAAACACACAAAAAAATTAATTAATCTAAGAACAATGAACTTTCTTGGTTGCACTAGGGACATCAGGCTTTTGTTTTGTCTTGCACTAATACTGTTTTTAAAAAATGTATTAAACTGTTTTTGTATATTATGTTATCTATGAGTACTGTGTCTACAGACCTGTGAAGCTGCTGCAAATAAGATTTTTATTGTTCCTTTTTTGATACGTATGACAATTAACCAATCTTGATTCTTGACTCCTGCAGTGATGTTGTGCAGTCTAATGTCTCCCCATAGCCTAATATGTGCACCAGAACTCTCTTGTCTGGTTGAGCCTGGATTATGGCCTTGGCCTCCAGCATTTTCTAAAATAGGATTTTAACTAAAAATAATTTTGCATTTGAGATGCTGACGTAGAAATTTACAGATGATTTTTGTTTTGGAGTCTTAAGAAGATTCGGGACCTGAAATGTCTTCAGTCCATTCCCTTCCACAGATGCTGCCTGACCCACTGAGTTCCTCCAGCACTTTGTGTTTTGCTCAGGAATGCTTTGTTTAAATCCAAATATTTATATGATCTCATTGCCTTTGAAATCGGAACAAATTTACCCCAGTGTGTAAAATGGGATTAAAATAATATATTCACATTAATATGCTGTCATGAGAGTTACAGTTTTATTGAAAGATGAGGGTGGTACGATGGCGCAGCGGTAGTGTTACAGTGCCAGGGACCCAGGTTCGATCCTGACTATGGGTGCTGTCTGTACTGATTTTGTATGTTCTCCCCGTGACCGTGTGGGTTTTCTCCGGGTGCTCCAGCTTTCTCCCACACTCCGAAGACATACAGGTTTGTAGGTTAATTGGCTTCAGTAAAAATTGTAAAGGATGATCGCTGGTCGGCGCGGACCCGGTGGGCCAAAGGGCCTGTTTCCGTGCTGTATTGCTAAAGTCTAAAGTCTAAATTGATGAACAAGTGCTGATACTTACTGAGGAGATAGTAGAGATACAGGTGCCTCTGGAATGCCAATGTTGGTCAATGTCCTGCACTAGTTGACCATTCGGAGGTAAATAATTGGAGTCTCGGGATACTGATTTGATGTGATCATATGAATGGCGGTGCAGGCTCGAAGGGCTGAATGGCCTACTCCTTAATATGGAACTGTTAATAGTTTATGATGTAAATATAGGTATAAGAGGAGTGACAATTAACATGAGAGTAAATATATTTTTAAATATTTCTCGTCTTTTTGATCAATTCAGTTTAGATAACATTCAAGTCAATGATGGGGAATATGTAATTTGATATCCTCACCATGGACTGTCTACTTTACTTTAAAGCAGTGGCTATGGTGAAGTGCCCTATATATTTTTTTCATGTCCCCGGGGAGTAAGACATGACACACATTATATGCAAAACCCCCTTTCACTAGTCTATTGTTTAGCATGGATTTGACGCACTATATTAAGGTGGCTCACTAAGAAACAATATCTTAAGTACATATTCTACCTAATGCCGAATAAGCTTCAGGTAAGTATACACTGTTGACACAAGAGTAGAGAAAATGAGCTTGGCTAACTTTAACTCTGTGGTTTAAAGAGTGCAAATGACCCTGTCTGATGGAATTGTTTGGTAGATGCTTAAGAACCCGTATACTCACATTTGATAAGATGATGGAAGCACTTAGAAATTAGATAGATGCTTTGGTTTAGTTTAGTTCAGAGATACAGCTCGAAAACAGGCCCTTTGGCCCACCGAGTCCGCGACGACCAGTGATCCCTGCACACTAACACTACCCTACACACACTTAGGACAATTTACAATTTTCAGAAGCCAATTAACTTACAAACCTGTATGAGTTGGAGTATGGGAGGTAACCGGAGCACCCGGAGAAAACCCACGCAGGTCACGGGGAGAACGTACAAAATCCGTACAAACAGCGACCGTTGCCAGGATTGAACCCGCATCTCTGCCACTGTAAGGCGACGCCACTGTGCCACACAGATGCATTAAATGTTAAACATTGATGTCTGAAGAAGGGTCTCGACCCGAAACAACTCCTATTCATTTTCTCCAATCTAACCTGCTGTGTTACTCTGGCTTTTTGTGTCTATCTTTGCATTAAATGTTTCTCTTTTTTTGCAGCATTAGAGAGACAGAACTGTGCAAAACTGGGAACACTAATTACATTCACTATTGTTTTTTTTAAATGTAAATGCTTTTCTGGCCTCTTCTTCTTCTTCTTGCTTTTGCGGCAGCAGAATTCAGCTGCAGCAGGGCGATGCCATCGGGTTCGACATCCGTAGATGCCCGCCCTAAAAGGGCGCATGCTTCGGGTTGGCGCCAAACCGCGGCGACTGAGCTGCCGTCTCTGTTTGTTGTCGTTCGCCTGACCGAGATCAGTTGACAGGGCTCACTACGGGGAGGTCGACAACATGAGCCTATGTAACCATTAGATTAATTTTTTGTGGCTTCTCAAAAAATGATATGAAGATGACTGCTTAAAACGAGAGTGTAGCTTATTGCAGAGAGTAAAATTCTTCCTTGTAAAATGATTCCGTCACTCACTTTTCACACCGCTCTGTATTTTCCAAAGCTTCCATTGTTATTGGGAAATGGTGGTGCGAGATGGAACCTTGTGTAGAAGGAGAGGAATGCAAAACGTTACCGGATAATTCAGGATGGATGTGCGCTTCTGGCAACAGAGTCAAAACCACAAAGGTAAGAATCCCCGGCTCTTCATTTAGATCACGTAGAAACCTGCAGGCACTTAACGTCAGAAAGTGCAAATCTTAATTAATTTCAATAAAAATTGGAATAATGCCATTGTTGGCACAACTATATAATTTCTCCTTTCAAGCTTTTCAGGTATGATCATTTGCTTACTAACATTAAATGAGTGCAAGTGTTTTGTCCGAGATTATTTTCAGTTTCGGAGAAACCTAATGTGTGGATGAATGTGTACAGTGGATAATGTTCAACTGATTGTTTGTCACTGGTGACTTCTTATTCTTTTAGTTTAGTTTAGTTTATTGTCACGTGTGCCGAGGTGCAGTGAAAAGCTTTTAGTTGCGTGCAAACCAGTTGCGTCCACAGTCTACAGATTCGTGGTAAAAGGAATAAAGTTCAGTGCACAATAAAGTCCAGTAAAGTCCGATTAAAGATAGTCCGAGGGTCTTGAATGTGGTAGATTGTCACGTGTACTGAGGTACTGAAAAGCTTCTGTTGCATGCTATCCAGTCAGCGGAATAACAATACATGATTACAATCTAGCCATTTACAGTGCATAGATACATGATGAGGGAATAACGTTTAGTGCAAGGTAAAGTCAGCATTGTCCGATCAAGGATTGTCTGAAGGTTATCAAAGAGGTAGACAGTAGTTTAGCACTGCTCTCTGGTTGCGGTAGGATGGTTCAGTTGCCTGATAACAGCCGGGATGAAACTGTCCCTGAATCTGGAGGTGTGCGTTTTCATACTTCTGCATCTCTTGCGTGATGGGAGAGGGGAGAAGAGGGAGTGACTGGGGTGTGACTGGTCCTTGATAATGCTGGACCTTGATTAGACTTCTTCCCGTGCCATCCCTTGTAAGAATGCCATTCACTTTCTCCATTTCAGCTACATCTGCTGTCAGGTTGAGGTCTTCCACTCCAGGACGTCTGAAAAGTCCTCCTCTTTCAGGAAACATGGCTGTCCTTCTGCTGTGGATACTGGAGCCCTTACCCGCGTTTTCTCCCTTTCCTGGACTTCTGCTCTCGCCTTCCCCTCTCAAAAAGAACGAGAATTGAGTTCCATGGAGACGCAAGGAGGTGCAGAGTCGCTGGAAACTTGAGCAAATCAGAAAGTTGTGGAGAAACACGGCGGGTCAAGCAGCATCTGTGGGGAGAATGGACAGATGATGTATTGGTTTGGGTTCCCTCGTCCTCAGCTTTTACACTTCCAGCATCTGCCTTCAGCTCATCATCCTTCTTATTTTCCACCAGCTACAATACGAAACCACCACTGACAAACTCTATCCCGCCCCACACCTCGCTATTTGGTTTAGTTTAGTTTAGAGATACAGCGCGGAAACTTGCCCTTCGGCCAATCGGGTCCGTGCCGACCAGTGATCCCCGCTCATTAACACTATACTACACCCACCAGGGATAATTTTTACATTTACCAAGCCAATTAACCTACAAACCTGTACGTCTTTGGAGTTTTGGAGGAAACTGAAGATCTCGGAGAAAACCCACGCAGGTCACGGGGAGAACGTACACACTCCTTACAGACAGCGCCCGTAGTCGGGATCGAACCGGGGTCTTGGTTCTTGGTTCTTAGTGCAAGGTAAAGTCAGCAAGCGCTGTCAGGCAGCAACTCTATCGCTGAGCCACCGTGCCGACCTGTCCTCCACAAGGACCCCTCTCTCGTTGACTCTGTGGTCTACTCACCCCTTCCCAACCCTCTTTGACTCCTAGCACTGAATCCGTCTGAAGAAGGGTTCTGACCCGAAACGCCATCTATTCTTTTTCTCCAGAAATGTTGCCTAACCCACAGAGTTACTCCAGCATTTTGTGTCTATCGCACACACTTGGGGGCAATTTTACTTTCCTTGTTTCGTTCATTGGTGTTTCTGTGAGTTGTAGGATACTCCACTCACAGAAAACTGACAGAAAATCTGGTTGGATGTGGTTTGGAAACTTGGAAACATAAAAAATAGGTGCAGGAGTAGGCCATTCGGCCCTTTGAGCTAGCACCACCATTCAATATGATCATGGCTAGTCATCCTAAATCAGTACCCCGTTCCTGCTTTGTCCCCATATCCCTTGATTCCATATATTTTATCCTGCTTGTGAATAAAAAGCCCATAAACATATTCCACAGAGGGGAATTCCATATCTTCTAGCATTAAAAAGGCATTTTAGTTAATATTCCCTTCTGTTTGCATCACAGCCATACATACCTTATGAGGATGCATATGTTATATGGAATTCCTCCTCTTAATTAAGTAGTGGATTGATATCTGCAGCCATTTCAGATTTAAAGCATCGCGACTTTCTAATATAGGTGTGATCAGAAAATTTATTCATAGAAAAAATAGATTTTCAATATACTTGATTTATTTTCAGCATTTTGGTGTTAATCCAAAGATTAATAATATACATTGTGGTAACCAGTTATTATAGAAAACTACAGTTTCCTGATAGGAGTTTCAAGTTATTAATCTGCCTGAATTTTGTCTCCAACAATTTTTTCATCATTTATTTTATTTCCAATTAAATATAGTAATTTTGGCCAGCTTCTGATCCGCTTCCTTTCTTCTTTACTCTAACCATTCCTGTTCCTTTTTTGATAACGATGTATAATTATTTGTTGTACAGCCTTTCTTTGTGCATTTCCTTCAGGACGCACGTTTGTCTAAAGTTCAAGTCTACCGTTACCTGGTTACGTCCAATCATTCCTCTTCCATTGGCATCAGTATTGGTGTGTAGGAAGGAACTGCAGATGCTGGTTTAAACCGAATCTGGTCTGAAGAAGGGTCTCGACCTGAAACGTCACCCATTCCTACTCCCTCCAGAGATGCTGCCTGTCTCGCTGAGTTACTCCAGCATTTTGTGTCTATCTTCGGTACCAGTATTGGTATTGGCATTGGTTTATCATTGCCATGTGTACCGAGATACAGTGTATGATAAGGGAATAACGTTCAGTGCAAGCAATCCGCCTCACAGTGCGGTTACGATTTTTTTTGCCGCGCTGGCAGTTTACAGAAATGAATTGACGCAGCAGATCAGATGATTTGAGCAGAAGGCCACTTGTCTATTTTCTCTCCACATTTTTTTCACTGCTCTGTTTTGCGTCTGTTCAAAATTTTCACCCGCGTGTCTGTACAACACATCTTCAATACAGCCTGCAATATTTATGGTGCAACAAAGTGTGACACATTATTGTGAAAGGAGTAGAGTTCCAAATGCTGCATTTGTCCAAAACAAAGACCAGGGGCATTCCTTATCTGTTGCATTTCTAACCGAAAAAAACCCATACTGATCCTCTTGCGTGTATTGTTTTTAATAGTCCACAATACCAGGACATTTCCTGAAAGGAAGATAAGTCCATGCAAACTATTACACTAAGTCTATACAGTAAACCCTCGTTTTCATGGACCTCTTGATGTTGAAATTTGGTTATAGCGAACAGACCTTCCCATCCCGGCTCTCGCCAGCCAGCTCCCCGGCTACATCCAGGCTGGACTACCGATGACAGCCCACAACGCCACCCTCCTGGCCACTTCCACCACCTGCCACCATCACCAACGGCCAACGCAGCCTCATCGGCCACTTCCAAGACGCTGCCACCATCGCCGACCCTCACCTGCACTCGGCCACCTGCAGGCCCTGACCACTGCCACCGCCAATGCTCACCTCTCCCGTCAGCTCACCTTGATTCCTGGCCCAGTTCCGGACCGAGAGTCTGAAGAAGGGTCTCGACCGTAATCCTCACCTATCCACGTTCTCCAGGGATGCTGCCTGACCTGCTGAGTTACACCAGCACTTTGTAAGCAGCATCAGCAGTTCTTTGTTTTTACTACTTATACAATGATACTCTGTATTCCCTTACTCAGTTACAGTGGGCAAGAATGTACCCCCGCCACTTACAGTCCATTAAGAACGGTCTCAACCCAAAACGTCACCCATTCCTTCTCTCCAAAGATGCTGCCTGTCCCGCTGAGTTACTCCAGCTTTTTGTGCCTTTCTTTGGTTTAAACTAGCATCTGCAGTTCCTTCCTACACATAATGAAGATTTATTGTGTACTCAATAGTTTTGAATACTTAGTGAATGCAACGATACATCAGAATTCATGTCTCCGTATTTTAAATATTAATGTAAACCCGTCCTGATCTGTGATTTCTCTCTCAGAGAATTTGTCATTGAAACTGAATTTTGCTACACCCAGCGCTAGAATATCAGGATAATCATCTCATTTAGATTCAGATTTGGTTTAAGATTAGTTTATTATCATGCACACCAGAATATAATGACATTTCTTGTTCACATGAAGCTCACAGAGTCAAAAGTATATACACCATAAGACCATTACACACGAAGCAGAATTAGGCCATTCGGCCCATCGAGTCTACTCTGCCATTCAATCATGGCCTGATTTATCTCTCCCTCCTAACCCCATTCTCCTGCCTGCAAACCCGCAACCTTTGATTCCGTTCCTAATCAAGAATCTCTGCTTCAAAAACACCCAATATCTTGGCCTTCACGGCCATCTGTAGCAATGAATTCCACAGATCCACTACTCTATAGCTAATTAAATTCCTCCTTATGTCCATTCTAGACGCTGTGATCTCTGGTTCTAGACTATCACATTACTGGAAAGCTGTTGCCTTACAGCGGTAGCGACCCATTTTTGATCTTGACTACGGCTGCTGTCTGTATGGAGTTTGGACGTTCTCCCTGTGACCACGTTGGTCTTCTCCGGGTGCACCGGTTTCCTCTCGCAGGTTGTGCAGGTTTGTAGGTTAATTGGCTTGCGTGTAGGAGAGAACTTGTGTTAGGGTGATCGCAGGTCGGTGCCGAAGTGCCTGTTTCCTTGCTGTATCTCCACAAACAAAAACCTAAAAACCAAGAATAAAAACTAGTGAGATTTGGTCATTAGTTGATTAAAAAAACATAACTCAAGCATGGGAATTATTACATAGAAGTTTATTTTTTGTAGTATTTGTATTTTAGTGAAGATGCTTTTATTTAATTTTATTAAGTATGGCCTGGTTTGGTAACAGCTCCATCCAAGACCGCAAGAAATTGCAGTAAATTGTGGACGCAGCCCAGACCATCACACAAACCTTCTCCCTTCTATTGACTCCATTTATACCTCATGTTGCCTCGGCAAGGCCAACAGCATAATCAAGGACAAGTCGCACCCTGGCCACTCCCTCTTCTCCCCTCTCCCATTGGGCAAAAGGTGCAGACCTATGAAAACGCGCACCTCCAGATTCAGGGACAGTTTCTTCCCAGCTGTTATCAGGCAACTGAATCATCCTACCACAACCAGAGAGCTGAAGTGCTATCTACCTCTTTGGTGACTCTCGGGCTATACTTGATCGGACTTTGCTGGCTTTGCCTTGCACTAAACGTTATTCCCTTATCATGTATCTATACACTGTAAATGGCTTGTTTGTAATCATGTATTGTCTTTCTGCTGACTGGATAGTATGCAACAACAAAAGCTTTTCACTGTACCTCGGTATGCGTGACAATAAACTAAACTGAAACTACAATGTTGTATATGTCCAAGATTTGCAAAAGTAAAAATCCATAAGATGGCCTTTACATGATAGAGATTCTGGATAAAGATGCTGGAAAATGGCAAAATCAGGGCAATTTCTCACACAAAATCCACAAAACTAGTCAGAAATGGAAGAACTCAGTTTACAAATCACTTGTTTAATCACTTTACAAGCACTGCACTAAAATAATACATGAAGTATTGGAAAATCATAGACGGTGTAGAGAAGTTGCAGAAGAGGTTTACCAGAAGGATGGATGAGAGATACTAACTACGAAAAGAGGGTGGACAAACGGATTGTGTACTCTAGAAAGCCAGAGGTTGAGGGGAGACCTGATAGAGATACAGTGCATTCAGAAAGTATTCAGATCCCATCACTTTTTCCCCATTTTGTTATGTTACAGCCTTATTTTTAAATTGATTAAATTATTTTTTTTTAATCATCAATCTACAATCAATAGCCCAGAATGAAGAAACGAAAACAGGTGTTTCGAAATGTTTGCAAACTAATTAAAAGTAAATAACTGAAATATCACATTTACATAAGTATTCAGACCCTTTGCTATGACACTCAAAATTGAGCTCAGGTTCATCCTGTTTCCATTGATCATCATTGAGATGTTTCTACAACTTAATTGGAGTCCACCAGTGGTAAATTAAATTGATTGTACATGATTTGGAAAGGCACACACCTGTCTATGTTGACAGTGCATGTCAGAGCAAAAAGCTAGCCATGAAGATGAAGTAATTGTTTGTAGACCTCCGAGACAGGATTGTGTTGTGACACAGATCTGCGGAAGGGTATAGAACAATTTCCGCAGCATTTTAGGTCCTAAAGAGCGCAGTGGCCTCCGTCCTTCTTAAATGGAAGAAATTTGGAACCATGAGGACTCTTCATAGAGCTGGCCGCCCGACCAAACTGAGCAATCGGGGGAGAAGGGCCTTGGTCAGGGAGGTGACCAAGAACCCGATGGCCACTCTGACCGAGCTCCAGAGTTCCTCTGTGGAGATGGGAGAACCTTCCAGAAGGACAACTATATCTGCAGCACTCCACCAATCAGGCCTTTGTGGTAGAGTGGCCAGACGGAAGCCACTCCTCCAGTAAAAGGCACATGACAGCCCGCTTGGAGTTTGCCAAAAGGCACGAGAAACAAGATTCTCTGGTCTGATGAAACCAAGATTGAACTCTTTTGCCTGATTGCCAAGTGTCATGTCTGGAGGAAAGCAGCCACCGCTCATCACCTGGCCAATACCATACCTACGGTGAAGCATGGTGGTGGCAAGCATGATGTTTTTTCAGCGGCAGGAACTGGGGGATTAGTTAGGATTGAGGAAAAGATGAATGGAGCAAAGTACAGAGAGATCCTTCATGAAAACCTGATCCAGAGCGTTCTGGACCTCAGACTGGGGTGGAGGTTCACCTTCCAACAGGACTCCGTCCCTAAGTACACAGCCAAGACAATGCAGGAGTGGCTTTGTGACAAGTCTGTGAATGTCCTTGAGTGGCCCATCCAGAGCCCAGACTTGAACCCGATCGAACATCTCAGGAGGGACCTGAAAATAGCTGTGCATCGATGCTCCCCATCCAACCTGACAGAGCTTGAGAGGATCTGCAGAGAAGAATGGGAGAAATTACCCAAATACAGGTGTGCCAAGCTTGTAGCGTCATAACCAAGAAGACGTGAGGCTGTAATCGCTGCCAAAGGTGCCTCAACAAAGTACTGAGTAAAGGGTCTGAATACTTATGTAAATGTGATATTACTTTCTAATATTAAAATTTCTAAACACCTGTTTTCACTTTTTTATTATGTGGTTTTGTGTGTAGACTGATGATAAAAAAAATAATTTAATCCATTTTAGTATAAGGCTGTAACGTAACAAAATGTGGAAAAAGTGAAGGAGGGGTCTGAATACTTTCTGAATGCACTGTGTATAAAATTACGAGAGGCATAGATAAGGTAGACAGTCGCAACCTTTTCCCCAGGGTGGAAATCAAACACTAAAGGCTATAGCAAAGTGCCTGGGATGTGCTACTAGAAGGATTGTGGTGGAGGCAGTCAGGGTAGCAACATTTAAGAGGCTTTCAGATCGACGCTTGGACATGCTGGGAATGGAGGGGTGTTGGATCATGTGCAGGCAGATGAGATTAGTTTAACTTGACATTATGTTCGGCCCAGGCATTGTGGGCAGAAGGGCCTGTTCCTTTAGTTTTGTTTAGAGATACAGCGTGGAATCAGGCCCTTTGTCCCACCGAGGCCGACCAGCCATCCCCGTACACTAGCACTATCCTACACACTCTAGGGACAATTTACATTGGCTAATTACCAACGCCAATTAGCCTGCAAACCTGTATGTTCTTGGAGCATGGGAGGAAACCAGCACTCCTGGAGAAAACTCACGCAGGTCACTGGGAGAACGTACAAACTCCGTACGGACAGCACCCGTTGTCAGGATGTCTCTACTGCTGTAAGGCAGCAACTCTACCGCTGCGCCACTGTGCCACCTCCTGCCAATACTTTTCTATGTCCAACGTTGACACCAAGTCCACTTGAATTGAGAACAGCATAATTGAAGATTTTGGGGATTTCTTTTTATCTCCACACGAACGATAATCTCTTCACAGTTACTAGCAGGCCTCAGTTCCACTGCAAGCAGACCCTGTGTTTTTCAATCGCTATCAGCATTTGCTTTTCTCTTTTTACTATGTTATCCATGTAAGATGTGACTAGTGTTTGATAGAAGGTCATAGATTCCCATCCATGTGTCTTTTGATTCCTTTTCACTGAAACAACTTGTAAGTGAATGTATGAATGCGCTGCAGGAATGAAATAAACAGAATCTGCTCATAGTTGAGAATCTTCAAACATCGCACATAATTATACAATAAATGATTCAAGATGTATGAAGGTAGATAAGTCTCCAAGGCACTATCAGATATATCCAAGGGTATGTGAGAAGCTGATGAAGAAATTGAAGGAGTCCTGGCTGAGATGAATCAATCATAGTTAGAACCTGTCGAGATACCGGAAGATTGGATAAGTTTTAGTTTAGTTTCGATTTTAGTTTAGAGATACAGCGCAGAAACAGGCCCTTCGGCCCACCGAGGCTGTGCAGACCAGCGATCCCCGTACACCAGCAATATCCAACACACTAGAGGCAATTTACAATCTTTACTGAAGCCAATTAGCCAACAAACCTGCATGTCTTTGGAGTGTGGGAGGAAACCGGAGCACCTGGAGAAAACCCACGCAGACAGGGGGAGAACGTACAAACTCTAGAGAGACAGCAGGATAGAACTTGGTCAGGATAGAACTTGTCTCACGGACGCTATAAAGCAGCAACTCTACCGCCACGCCACTGTTAGTGTACAGAGAGATCGCTTGGTGGGCTGAAGAGTCTGTTTCCACACTGTATCTCTAAAGTCTAAAGTAATTCTGTGGTATGAATGTTATTGGAGTGCATTCTGAGGGGTAGGTATACATGCAGTTGGATAGACAGGGATAGTCAGCATGGTTTTGAACATGGGAGATGATGACTCATGACTGAGTTTTTTGAAGAGGTTTAGTGAGGGCAGGGCCATACATGTCGTCTGTATGGAATTCAACAAGGACAAGAGATGTTATACTTAGTTTTAGTTAGTTTAGAGATACACTGCAGAAAGAGGCCCCTTGGCCCTACCAAGTCCTTGCCGACCAACGATCAACGGTTCTATCCTACACACTAGGGACAATGTGTAGAAGCCTATTAACCTACAAGTCCACCTGTATGTCTTCGGAATGTGGGAGGAAACCGAAGCAGCCGGAGAAATCCCATGCAGTCATAGGGAGAACGTGCAAACTCCGCACAGACAGCACCCGTAGCCTTGATCGTACGTGTGTCTCTGGTGGTGTAAGGCAGCAACTCTACCACTGCGCCACCGTGCCACCCTACGAATTTCAAATAATTAAAATAATTCCAAGTATATGTGTTTTTTTTATTCAGAAATAAAATACATTAAATTAATATAAACTTTTCCAAATTTATTACTGAGGATGTAATATCTATTTTATAAGTATTTACATTTGTACTTAAGCCATTGATGGAAAATTCTTACTTTTCAAATATCCTGTATTTACACCACACTTTTCAGCGATTTGTGGACCGAGTATAGCTGAGATGTTTTATAATCTGGCATCTAACATTTAAAATGGAAGCACAACCAAGAGAAACAGTGTCTGGACCATGTTGTAGGCGATTGGAATGCATTATGTACTGTGCATTACTTATGGGTGCTGCATTTAATTATTCAACGCCAGATGCCAAAAATGCTCTGCAGAATATTTTCTTTGTGAACCACTGCTAGTTATCAGGTGTCTGTTATCGGCCGTCTGTTATATTAGAAACACAAATTACTAATGAGAGATTGAAGAATTAGCACCAACAAGAAGCAGTGCAGAAACATTAATAAGGAACATTGCAGCCTTTGATGCAATGTTGGTGGTTTTTTTCCAGCTTTTTTTAAAGTACTGCACTATCTTGGATGTCAAGCAATTTTCCCGAGCTTCAATGACAGCTTGTGGCAACGCTACACATTGAAAAAGACAGTTAAGGGCCTGTCCCACTTAGGCGATTTTTTAGGCGACTAGGCTGTCTCCACATGGTCACCGGGGTGTTGCCTGTATGGTCGTGAGTAGTCGCCCAAAGAGTCATGGCGTCTTTCTGGTCGCCGCTGGATTTTCAACATGTTAAAATCGCCAGGTTAACGTGAGGTTTTTTTTCACTCACACTAGCTTTTCCAATGCACTTTTTATGCCATAAGCTAAGCAAATTAAACAATTGTAGGGGAAAGAATATTTATTTTAAGGTTCGGTTAATGCAATTTTAACATTCGTACATATAACATATTACAATCAATATTCTAACATTTTCAAGTATTAACACATGCATTATATTTTCAATATAAACCTCAATGGAGCTCTAATGCTATGTTAACCTGATATAAGTAGCAGTATTCAAGAAGTGGATCACAAAGCGAATAAAATATGTAACATCAATCGGTTTGGTCGGTTGAAAATGCAACTAATAGAGGACACTAAATTAGACTCACTATCTGAAATCACACTGCAAATTGGCTAGCATAACCAAAATTAAGCTATTAATTAAGATAGAATATTGCACTTGCTGCAAAAATTGACTTTAATAATTGCATCTGCAGCATTGTGCTAAGAGAATACAATTTGATATTTTTAAATTGCTTCTCAGCCCTTTCATATAACCTCGTGCCACTTGACTCTTCCAAGTAGTCTCCTTGTGTCCGTGGATTTCCTTTGTGCTAATACAGGCAGAAGCAAATGGTCGGAGATGGTGCAGAAGTAGGGCATTCTTTGTTGAAGGCTAAATTAAGTTTGCAGGTATGACAATGTACCAAGAGTCATATCACATGAAATAAACTAGTTCCAAGAATGTATCATGCAGCTATTTAGGTAAAAACGAAGTGTATATATAACACCTTAGTTTTGAGACACAGCGTGCAAACAGGCCCTTCGGCCCACCGAGTCCGCACCGACCAACAATCTACCCGTACACCAGCACTACCCTACATACTAGGGAATAATTTACAGAAGCCAATTAACCTACAAAACTTTGGAATGTGGGTGGAAACCGGAGCACCCAGGGAAAGCCCATGCGGTCACAGGAAGAACGTGCAAACTCCGAAAAGACAGCGTCCGTGGTTAGAATCGATTACGGCGCTGTGAGGCAACTACTTTACCACTGTGCCACTGTGCCGCCCTACCAGGGAAGGGAATTTAAAATTCACTGCATGGAGTGAATGTGGAGATGTTGTTGCAATTAAAATATTACACCTGAGCGGTTTAGTATTTACATTACTCCAAGGTTATAACTTAAACCAAATGATAATTTCCTTGATCTCTTCTTGTTCTCATTTAGTGAACTTATCATTGCAAGCTGCACTTGACACCACCCCAACCACAGGTTATTACAGTAGGTTAGTTCCCTGGTTGGCCTCATTCACATCTGCTCAGACATCCTGTACTGCAATTGTTTCTGAATATAATTATACATTATGTACTCTGGATCACCATCTTCTTAACGTCACCTGCAGGCACCAACCCATCCACCGCGATGCCATTAATAATTAACTACAGTTGAGACAATTATAAAAAAAATGGCTTTGGTACATTTCTGGATGCCATGAATCAAATTGCAATCATTTTCCTCTCTTCACGTTCTCTATCTTTGCATTTGTTTTCACACCACCTTGAACACCCCCCCCCCCCCCCCCCCCCACTCTCACAACGGGCACTAAACATTTCCTTTACCCTGATGCAGAGTTTTGACACAAATCCCACTCCAACCAACAGTCACCCATACGATAGTTCTATCCTACACACCAGAGACAATTTTACAGAAGCCAATTAACCCACAAACCTGCACGCCTTTGGGATGTGGGAGGAAACCAGGGCATCCGGAGAAAATCCATGCGGTCACAGGGAGAACATGCAAACTCCATGACAGTGGTCAGGATCGAACCCGGGTCTCTGACGCTGTAAGGCAGCGTCTCTATTGTGCCAAACTGTGCAGTGTGGCCTCTTGTGTCGCCCTCCATGACCTTTAAACTCAAGTGGTGAAAGTACACTCACTGCGTATGTCTGTGCATTCCCTGAGAGAGGCCATTTTAGCTATATTTGGAGTAGGCAAGTTTTGAAAAAGGTGGAGGAAGGAATTGCAGATGCTGGCTCGCACCAAAGAAAGACACAAAAATGCTGGAGTAACTCAGTGGGTCAGGCAGCATCTCTGGAGAAAAGGAATAGGTGATGTTTCGGGTCATATATTGGTGCTTGTGAATCATTCAATAATTGCTCTGTATCTACGAAATGACATCTGCCCTTCAAGAAGCAACAAGCCTTATAATCTGTCTTTTACCCAGGTGGATAATTGAGAATGGAGGGTTTACAAAGGGATTATGCAACATATTTGCTGGAATGGAACGGGGCCATTTGACAGTCTGGATGTGTTTGAAGCTAAACCAATCTATTATTTAAATACTTGTGTATTAACTCAATACTTTGTGGTGGAAAGAATAGAAAGTATTGTTTCACTGAAGCATCGAAGTTCTATCCTGCATCTAAATTTGTGCCATTTCCTCTTTGTGAAAATTATAAATTGGAATTCGCCCTCCTAAAATCTTTCTCTCGATATGAATGAAAACATATTTCTCTGCAATAATAATTCTAGAAGAAAAGGATAAATTCTTCATCTTATGAGGACAGTGATTTGGGCTTTCTCAGTGTTTGAATTACTATTAGTGCTCTTAATGAGCTGACAGTATCAAAGATGCATCTGTGCCTGTCTCTGTTAATAGTTAGTTATTATCCCTAAATATTTCTTACTGTTAAAACACAAAGTATAAGATACAAGATATGCAAGATATTTTAAGTTCAAACGAGATTGCTTTTCTGCAGTCATACAAACGAGAAAAAAACCCCCAAGACACAATTAACACAGTTTACATAAACATCCATCACAGTGAATCTCCAAACACCTCCTCACTGTGATGGAAGGCAAAGTCTTGTCTCTCCCTTGTTCCTTATTCTTCTCCCGATGTTGGAGCCCCCAGCGGGCAACAGCAAGTCCCGCGACCGTTTAAGCCTGCGCCGGCCGATGTAAGGCCCCGCTCCGGGTCGCCCTCAGCCCCACAACACGGGCGGGAGAAGTTACCGTTGCAGGAGCTCCGAAAAGCGGTCTCCCACCAGGGACCCGCGTGCTCCCGATGTCCCGTCCACCGGGCCTGCGGCTGGAGCCTCCGAGCTCCGGGGCCGGGTCGCAGTCGCGCCTCACCACAGCTCTCCACGCTCCGAAGCCGGCCAGCTCATGTGCTATAACACCAGGATAAGTGCTCAACCAAGAAAAGCAAGCCCAATGACAAAGTTGTATCTAAACTGCTTATGCTCACCTATGCTACAGGACAATAACTAACTTCATATTCAGTATTAAGCTATCTACACGATCCAACCTACAAGACCTCAGCGCCGGACCAGGCGGATGAAGTTATCTTGAACTCAACGGCTGTGAAGGTTGATGAAGGCTCCAATCAGCCTATCAGAAGATCTATCAGCTCCAATCGTCTTGGTTCCCTTGCCATTGGAATGAGTTGATGGATTTGTGAAGGACCGTGAGCTTCTTGGAGTGCAACATCAAGTACACGTTAAACAAACACACGCACAGGCATCTTCGCTCTGTGAGCTGCAAAGCCAGGATTGGACTCAGAAGCCACCTGAGAGTCCATAAAAACCAACAGAACGCAGACTATCATCCTCGACCTCGAGGGATCGCCACCACCACGACAATCTACTTGTTAACAAACACATGAGCCAAATGTTTAACCAATTTACAGAAGCCAATTATCAACCCACGCGGTCACAGGGAGAACGTGCAAACTCCGTTCAGACAGCACCAGTAGCCAGGATCGAACCCGGGTCTCTGGCGCTGTGAGGCAGCAACTCTACCGCTGTGCCACTGTGCAACCATGCGATTTTAGCACAAGAGGGAAGGGAAGGTGCAAATTGATCTGGAATAGAGAGTTGAGCTTACCACGGCCAAAATGATGTAATGATTTGTTCCCAGTTTGTCCAGCCAGATTGGAGCCTCTTGTATCCTCACACCCATCTTCTTGGTGCTTGGAACGCAGCGGTATGAATATTGATTTCTCTCACTTTAAGTAACCCTTGCCTTCCCACTCTCTCCAACCCTCCCCCACCTTTGTTCTCTGGCCAGTTTCACTGTCCTCCTTATTAATGTTATTGATTGTATGGCTCCTTGTCACCTTGCCCTCACCGAACAATGGTCCATTCTACATTTTCTTGATCATTGGCTGCTTTGATCAGTCATTTTCACATCTCACCCTTCCAAATATCTCTAGTCTCCCTCTCCCCTGACACTCAGTTTGAAGAAGGGTCTCGGCCCGAAACGCTACCCATTCCTTCTCTCCAAGAGATGCTGCCTGTCCCGCTGAGTTACTCCAGCTTTTTGTGTCCAGCTTTGGTGTAAACCAGCATCTGCAGTTCCTTCCTACACCCTTCTTCTTCCTGCTGCAAAAACTAGTGAGCACAATCGATGTAACTCGACAAAGATCGACAAAGTATCGTGCAGAGTTACAGATTGCAGGTTTCCTCCTGAGTTGTGCGGGCATCTGTTCCTCCGATCTTTGAGACCGCGGTCAGCAGTGGAGCTTCCACCACTCACTCATTATTGTTCTGTCCATGGCTTGTACCAGTTAGCCTTATCCCTCAGAAGCCAGTCTTTGGTTTGGCAAGCTGCCCCTCATCTAAATACCCATCCCCTCTCTCTCACTCTCTCTCTCTGCTTAATCCATATAGTGGTCATTGCCTCTTTGAGGTCTAGTTATGCAGAGCATTGTGCACTGATTGACTTTACAACCTGTCTATTTGGCATTCTGCTGGCTTATGAAAACAGTGGGCAAGCCAACACAACTCCCTGTACGGGGACCTGAACAACTCGCATTACAATTGTGAACATGCATATCATTTTCTATATTCATAGCAACCCTGTATCCATAGCAACCTAACGGCAGGCATTACACAAGTGGATTTGGAGGCCTTATGATTAAACGTGCAGTGCTGGTGTCAGGCCAGCACGGTGGTGCAGCGGTAGAGTTGCTGCCTTACAGCACCAGAGACCCGGGTTCGATCCTGACTACCGCTGCTGTCTGAACGGAGTTTGTACGTTCTCCCCGTGACCTGTGTGTGTTTTCTCCAGGATCTTCGGTTTCCTCCAAGGACGTACAGGTTTGTAGATTAATTGGTTTGGTATAAATGTAAATTGACCCAAGTGAGTGTAGGATAGTGCTAGTATATGGGGATCGCTGGTCGGCACGGACTTGGTGGGCCGAAGGGCCTGTTTCCACGCTGTTTCTCGAAACTAAACTAAATTAAACTAAACTAAGTTATACCATGATGTGGTTACTTTTCATACACATGCCAATGCAGATCGGGTACCAGGTACTTGATTCATTTACTAGGTTCACCATGACTTTCATGTGTCAAAATGTTGATGCCTCTCTCAAAGAAGCAATATGCCAAACATTACTGTAAAACCTGACGCCAAGTGCTGAAGTATCAGGGGGTCAGTCAGCGTCTCTGGTCTCGACCCAAGACGTCACCCATCCATATCCTCCAGAGATGCTACCTAACCCGTTGGGTTACTCCGACACTTTGTGTCCTTCAGTGATAAATAGATACAGCTGAGTTGGATATTCTCTTCAATTACCCCTTACTGATTTGAGATTGACTTCACTACTCTGAGAGAGAGAGGGAGGGAGTAAGGGAGAGGGAGGGAGGGAGAGGGAGGGAGAGGGAGGGAGGGAGGAAGGGAGGGGGAAGGTGGGAGGGAGAGGGTGGGAGGGAGAGAGTTAGGGAGAGGGTTGTGACCATGAGGCAACCGGTCAAACAGAAGCGTTGTCACTGAAGAACGTGTCAAAGTGTCCCATGAAAACCAGGAGGGCATATATCTGTCCTTTGCATTTCTGAACCAGTGTGTGAACTGGCATGGTGGCACAGTGGCGCAGCAGTAGAGTTGCTGCCTCACAGCGCCAGAGACCCGGGTTTGATCCTGACCACGGGTGCTGTCTGTACGGAGTTTGTACGGTCTCCGCATGATCGCGTGGGTTTTCTCCGGGTGCTCCAGTTTCCTCCCGCACTCTGAAGATGTGCAGGTTTGTAGGCTAATTGGCTTGATAAAATTGTTAATCGTCCCTAATGTGTTTCGGTCGGTGTTAGTGTGCGGGCATCGCTGGTCGGCACGGACTTGGTGGGCCGAAATGCCTGTTTCTGCGCTGTACCTCTAAAAGGGTAAAGCAGTCTGACGAAGGGTCTCAACACAAAATGTCACTTACCTATGTCCTCCAGAGATGCTGCCTGACCCGCTGAGTTACTCCAGCACTTTGTCGGGTTTTTTTAAACCAGCATCTGCAGTTCCTTGTGTCTACCCTGTCTTCACTGTTTTATCATTAATGTTTTATTATTATTATTAATGTTTAGTGTTTTCTGTGTCATTCGTAACTGTCACTGTATGTCATGTGTTACTTGTGGTCGGAGCACCAAGGCAAATTCCTTGTATGTGAATACTTGGCCAATAAACTTACTTACTTACTATGCAGATAAAATAGATGAGAGCTGGAAATTGTACTCTAATTGTCAGTTGTGTAACGGTTCAGCTGCCCCCTCTCTTGCTACCTGCTGTGTTTCCCTGTTGATTGCTAAGTTTGGACCGTTGCTATAATAAACTAATTTCTCCGAGCTGTGAAGTGACGTGGTCAACGTTGACCTATCTGTATAACTACATTCTCTCTAGTGCAGTCCCCTTAAGGGCTTTTCTCAGTCATCAAACAAAGATCTCTTGACCAGAACTAATTCTGATGAGACGTTTTCCCAGTTTTCAAGACTTTGATTGACAATTTGTGAGAGCTGATTACTGCTAAAACCTCATTAATATACAAATCAGAGTCATTGCTGACAAGATTTGTCACTTCCATGCTGTTTCTGCTTGAAACTAAAAAGAAGTACTCTAATCAGAGATTCACAGCCACATTCCTATCATAAACCCATGGGTTCCACACTAATGAATGTACCTGCATCTGTGTTCCATATTACTGTGTGTCTTATGATCCTGGGCTTTGGAAAAGGAAGGGACAAATATCCATCTATGAGAATTATGGGCCGCACAGTGGTAGAGTTGCAATCTCACACGCCAGAGACCCATGTTCGATCCTGATTATGGGTGCTGTTGGTATGTGGTTTGTACGTCATCCCTGTGACTGTGTGGGTTTTCTCTGGGTGCTCCAGTTTCCTCCCACATTCCAAAGATGTGCATGTTTGTAGGTTATTTGGCTTCTGTAAATTGTCCCTGGTGTGTGGGATAGAACTAGTGTACGGGCGATCGCTGGTCGACGCGGGCTTGGTGTGCCGAAGGGCCTGTTTCCACACTGAATCCTCAAAACTAAACTAAGCCAAACTTGTAATGCAGCATCTTTAGAGTCAGTAAGATATATGTGAACATTCTTCATTAGAAAATTACGATTTTTCATTCTATTCATTGTAACATTTTAATTATTTATTTTGTTTTTTTCAAGCAGAATTGTTATTAATGTTCAGATAAAAATTCATGATGAAGAAAAATGCTGCGTACATTTTAATGTAAAGTATAATCAAACGACCATACAGTGTTACTTTCCGTGTGTAGAAAAAGCTCCAGCAAATTCCATCATGCAGTCTTTTGCTGCAGGCACTAAATAGCCTTTCTTCCACCCCTTCTTAGATCACTACACTTGGGGGATCGGATTTGTAAAGCCTCAGGTACTCTGTCAATGTTTTAGAATATTGCGTCATTTTGCCCATATGGTTTCCCTGGCACCTCATCTCTGTCAGCTCCAAGCCACTGCTTCATTTATCCATTCCTGGCATAGCCCTCACCATAAATACTATACTGGTTGCTCTTTGTCCCAAAATCATGCAGATAAATGCGATCCCTTTATATCTTCACACAACCGAAGTACTGTATTGTTGTATTGTTAAAATGTCAGGCTTCACAAGCTTTTGGGTTGCACAAAACTGAATCGGGAACAATTAGTTTTGTCTTTCTTAGCTTCGTTTGGTTTAGAGGTAGAAACATAGAAAATAGATGCAGGAGGAGGCCATTCGGCCCTTCGAGCCAGCACCGTTAATCTGATCATTCACAATCAATAACCCGTGCCTGCCTTCTCCCCATACCCGTTAATTCCGCTAACCCCTAGAGCTCTCTCTAACTGTCTTTTAAATTCATCCAGCAAATTGGCCTCCACTGCCCTCTGTGGCAGAGAATTCCACAAATTCACAACTCTCTGGGTGAAAAAGTTTTTTCTCATCTCAGTTTCAAATGGCCTCCCCTTTATTCTTAGACTGTGGCCCCTGGATTTGGACTCCCGCAACTTTGGGAACATTTTTCCTGCTTCTAGCTTGTCCAGTCCTTTTATAATTGTATATGTTTCTATAAGATATCCTCTCATCCTTCTAAATTCCTGTGAATACAAGCCCAGACTTTCCAATCTTTCCTCATATGACAGTCTCGCAATCCTGGGGATTAACTTGGTGAACATACGCTGCAGAGGATGTTCTTCCTCAAATTAGGAGACCAAAACTGCACACACTACTCCAGATGTGGTCTCACCAGGGCCTTGTACAACTGCAGAAGGACCGCTTTACTCATATACTCAAATCCTCTCATTATGAAGGCCAACATGCCATTAGCTTTCTTCACTGCCTGCTGTACCTGCACGTTTACTTTCAGTGACTGGTGTACAAGGACACCCAGGTCTCGTTGCACTTCCCTTTTTCCTAATCTGACACAATTGAGATAATAATCTGCCTCCTTGTTCTTGCCACCAAAGTGGATAACCTCACATTTATCGACCTTATGCTGCATCTGCCATGCATCTGCCCACTCACCCAACCTGCCCAAGTCACTCTGCAACCTCCTAGCATCCTCTTTGCAATTCACACTGCCACCCAGCTTTGTGTCATCTGCAAATTTTCTAGTATTAGTTATAATTCCATTATCTAAATCATTAATATATATTGTAAATAGTTGCGACCCAGCACCGAGCCTTGCGGCACTCCACTCGCCACTGCCTGCCATTCTGACAGGGACCCCTTTATTCCGACTCTTTGCTTCCTGACTGCCAACCTGATCTCCCAGTTGCCAAACACTTTAACTTACCTGCTCATTCTCACATTGACCTTTCTGTCCTGGACCTCCTCCATTGTCAGAGTGAGGCCAAACACAAATTGGAGAAACAGCACCTCATATTTTGCTTAGGCAGCTTACAACCCAACAGCATGAATATTGATTTCTCTCATTTTAAGTAAACCCCTGCATCCCCTTTCTCTCCACCGCTCCCCCACTCTAGTGGTCCTGCCAGTCCGCTGTTCACATTTGTATATCCCTTCGCTATCACCTCTTCCACAGCTAACAATGGACCATTGTGGGCTCCACCTTTCCTTGGTCATTGGTGCCGGCTCTGATTTCTTCTACACCTTTTAATACCTCTAGTTTCCTCTAGTTCCCCTCTCTCCTGACTCTCAACCTGAAGAAGGGTTTCGACCCGAAAATTTATCTATTCCTTTTCTCTAGAGATGCTGCCTGACCCGCTGAGTTACTCCAGCATTTTGTGTCTATCTTCAGTGTAAACCAGCATCTGCAACGTCTTCCTACACATTACAGATTACAAAATCCTGTACCTTCATCCTGATGGCAGGAGTGAAATGGGAACGTGGCCAGGTTGGAGTGGGTCTCTGAGGATGCTGGCTGCCTTTTTGAGGCAGCGCCTCCTGTAGATCCCTTCGGTAGCGGGGAGATCAGTTCCTGTGATGAACTGGACAGTGACAATAATAAACGCTGATTTACAAAAAAGGACACAAAGTGCTGGAGTAACTCAGTGGGTCAGGCAGCTTCTCTGTGGAATTATTTATATGTGTTATTATTTGTTTCAAGTGCTTAGTTACCCTTGCTCAATAACATTGAGTAGGCTGGTAAATTGCAAACTCTAGACTTTAGACTTTAGAGATACAGCGTGGAAACAGGCCCATCGGTCCACGCCAACCTTATACATAAGGGCATAAGCGATAGGAGTAGATTTAGGCCATTTGGCTCAAGTATACTCCGCCATTCAATCATGGCTGATCTATCTCTCCCTCCTAACCCCATTCTCCTGCATTCTCACCATAACCCCTGACACCCGTACTAATCAAGAATCTATCTACCTCTGCTTAAAAATATCCATTGACTTGGCCTCCACAGCCTTCTGTGGCAAAAAAATCCACAGATTTAACACCCTCTGACAAAAGAAATTCCTTCTCATCTCTTTCCTAAAGGAACGTCCTTTAATTCTGAGACTATGACACCTAGTCCTAGACTTTCCCACTAATGGAATCATCCTCTCCATATCCACTCTATCCGAGCTTTTCATTACTCACTAGCACCAGCACTAACTAGCACTATCCTACAAAAACATCCGTACACTAGCGCTATCCTGCACACTAGGGACAATTTACAATTTACAAAGCCAATGAACTGACAAACCTGCACTTCTTTGGAATGTGGGAGGAAACCGGAACACCCAGAGAAAACCCACGCAGTCACAGGGAGAAAGTACAAACTCCGTACTGAAAGAACCCGTGGTCAGGATCGAACTTGGGACTTTGGCCCCGTAAGGCAGCAACTCCACCGTACCGCCCTCTATTATTGCACTGCACGGTAATATCAACATTCGGCCAACTATAGGTTGTCGCCACTACCAGCTTTATTAAAAAAGAGATGCCAGATATGTTTCTGGAGAGATGGAATGGGTGACGTTTCGAGTCAAGACCCTTCTTCAGATAGACACAAAATACTGCATCTGAAGAAGGGCCTCGACCCGAAACGTCACGCATTCCTTCTCTCCAGAGATGCTGCCTGTCCCACTGAGTTGCTCCAGCTTTTTGTGTCTATCTTTGGTTTAAACCAGCATCTGCAGTTCCCTCCTATACTAACAGATGTGGTTTGCAAGGAACAAAGACCGCGTGCTACTCTGTTGCTGGTTTCAGCATTGCTGCATTTACATTATGGGATCGCCCATTGAAGTGAAGCTTCCAGCGGATGCAGCCGTATATAATGCAAGTGCGGCAGTCAGACATCACTTGTCTCATTACTGACACTCTCAATTTCGGATCACTTGTTTAAAATATACTCATACCCATTAATCAAGCCCGGGGCGCAAGGAGAGGACCTCATCAATAAATAAACTCAAGTTATAGAAAGAACAAATAGCAAGGAATACAAGTGTCTGAATGTCACTGGGAAGCGAAGTGTTATCCAAAGAAATAATGACGGTGACTTCTGTGGTTCCGTTGTAACCGCAGTCTGCAGCAATACATCTGTGAAACATTGATCTGTGTCTGCCTGCAGAATTTTTAGTGTAATTCATATGATTGTTATCCTATTCAGCACTAAGAGAAAAGAAACAGGAGCAGCAACAAACAATGATAGCACCCAAATGTGTTTCAGACAATTGCGACGGTCTCATATTTAAAGAATAAATGTCATTAGATCTTTAGGCATTGACTATTATCTTACTACCTTTCCTGAGTTTAGTTTTCATTTAGTTTAGTTTAGAGATACAGCCGCGGCCTACCGAGTCCGTGCCCACCAGCAATCCCAGTACACTAGCACTATCCTACACACACTCCGGACAATTTACAATTTTACCAAAGCCAATTAACCTACAAAAACCTGTACGTCTTTAGAGTGTGGGAGGAAACCCGGAGATCCCGGGGAAAACCCACATGGATACATGGAGAACGTACAGACAAGAACCCGTTGTCAGGATCGAACCCGGGTGGCTGGCGCTGTAAGGCAGCAACTCTATCGCTGCGCACCGTGCCACCCAGAAATATGACAGCCTTTCAGAAAAATAAAATATGATCAAATGTCTGATTATATGAACAGTGTAAATGTCTAGACATCTGCAAGCCCATTGTTTTCAATAAATGGAACAGTCCATAATTACTAAACAACCATATTTAATACATCACCGGGTTTTGATTTATAGTATTTGTGCACTTATCAATAGGAAAATATCTGTAAACCTAATTGTTCAGATGCAGGTGAGGGTAGTAATTCTGTTGAGTTGGTACCATTAGATACAGAAACGGTGAATAGAAGAATTAATCTTTACACCTCACAAGGTCATATGATATTCATTGAAACATCCATGCAGAACAACCTTATGGTTCCCGCGCCGCTGTATCTGTTTCTTTAACCTTAACAGAATAATTTTATACAATACTATACAATACAATACAATACCGTTTATTGTCATTTGAACCTCATTGAGGTTCAAACGAAATTTGGTTTATATTGAAGATAGACACAGGAGAAGGAAAGAAAATGGGATTAGGAGGCAGAGATCAGCCATGATTGAATAGTGGAGTGGACCCGATGGGGCGAATGGCCTAATTCTACTCCTATAACTTGTGAACTTGTGAAAATGCTGGAGTAACTCAGCAGGACAGACAGCATCTCTGGATAGCGGGAATAGGTGACGTTTCAGGTCGAGACCCTTCCCGAAACGTCACCCATTCCTTCTATCCAGAAATGCTGCCCGTCCCATTGAGTTACTCCTCCATTTGGTGTCTGTCTTCGGTATAAACTGGCACCTGCAGTTCCTTCCTACGCATTTTATATTGACCTTCATTATTCCGAATTTTCAAATATTTCAATCATTTTTGCTTTTATTTTCACCCTTGCCAATGAGGTGCTGTGAATGTGATCTATTATGTTCAGCATTTATGATAGCATTTTCATAATTACTAATCAAATGGAAGTTTTAATTGTTACCAGAGATTAGATGTCCTTGATTGCACATTATTGTCCCCGTCATGGTTACATAAAGTATGTCCACTAGCAGTTGTCGCACATTTTATGACTATTTCTTCTCTCATTATAATCTCAATTATCGCATTTGTAATGGATTTTCATCTTTGTAAACGATTAATTTGAAAAAAAAAGTAAATGGGTTCGAAAATTGTTCAAAATTGCACGTAGAATATTTACATCTGCCATTTTATATCTCAAAGACGGAAATTTGTAAATTCAAAGTAACAGTTTCAATAAAACCAACGTTTCAAAGTGTTACTTGGGAACATTTCGTCGGGGTGGTGCAAAGGGGATAGGCCATGTATTTCATGTCTCTTCTAAATTTCAACAGGAAGCTATCCAAATGTAGGTATAGTTTAGTTGAGAGATAGAGCATGGAAACAGGCCCTTCGGCCCACCGACTCCACGCCGACCATCTCCCTACGTACTGAACAATTTACAGAAGCCAATTAACCTCCAAACCCACATGTGTTTGAGGTGTGGGAGGAAACCCCAGCACACGGAGGAAACCCACACGGTCACAGGGAGAACGTGCAAACTCCACACAGGCAGCAAGCGAGGTCAGGCTCGAACCGGGACCTCTGGTGCTGCAAGGCAGCAGCTCGACCAGTCCACCATTATGCCGGCCTTAAATGGGTTAATTGACACTTGTAAAATTGCCCCTAACATGTAAGAAGTGTGGATAATATAGCACTAGTATGAACGGGTGATCAATGGTTAGAGGGGATTAGGTAGGCCAAATGGTCTGTTTCCATGCTGTATCTCTAAACTAAAGCTTTAAGAAAATTGTCCCATCTCAAAAGTCAAGGGTCAAGAGTGTTTTATTGTCTCTAACAAACAGTTAAGATTTATATAGGGCTCCTGACCTTTTAGTTCATATATACCGTAACATAATCTTTTTCCTAACTTTCCCTTGCACTACCCCACCATTTTCGTAGTGTTGTACATTTGGTAAAGCTGTCAGTCTAATCAATAAACTCATACATACTTACTGCACCAGTGAAGTGCATGTTCCTTGGTCAATATAATGTGCATTCATAAGACATTCAAACTGTCTGGAGTTATCCAATATGTGAGATTACTTCTCAGCCTTACTTCCGATTCAGTGCACAGGCACAGCGTATACAGAAGTTGCAATTCAATTTGAATTTAATTTCTCTTCCTTCACCTTCTAACCCGCTTTTAAATGAACAGACATATTCCAAGATATTTGGGGACTTGTTCACAAGTGTGCTACATGTTTCTGTCCTGGACTCTTTGTTGTCTCACTTGCCAACGCAGGATATTTAGCCGGCTTCTGGAACTGTGTTTATCATGTACTGCAGCCCAGTGGCGCAGCCGGTCGAGCTGCTGCCTCACAGCGCCAGAGACCCAGTATTTTACGTCTATCTGACGAAGGGTCTCAACCTGAAACGTCACCCATTCCTTCTCTCCAGAAACATACCTGGCATCTCTTTATAATAAAGCTGGTAGTTGGCTGAGTGTTAATATTACCATAAAGTGCAACAATAGAGGGCGGCACGGTGGCGCAGCACTAACGTTACAGGGCCGAAGTCCCAGGTTCGATCCTGACCTCGGGTCCTGTCAGTGCGGAGTTAGCACGTTCTCCCTCTGACCGCATTTGTTTCCTCCGGGTGTTTCGGGTTTCTCCCGCAGCCCAAAGACGTGTGGGTTTGTAGGTTAATTGGCCATCTGGAAATTGGTCCTTTGTGTGCAATGAGTGGATGAGAAAAAGGGATAACATAGAACCAGTGCGAAAGGGTGATCGATGATTGAAGGGACTCGGAGGGCCAAAGGGCCTGTTTTCATGCTGTATCTTTCTTTTAAAATCTTTTTATTGTTTTTTTTCCAAAAAAAGCAAAAATAAAACATTAAAAACAGAGCAAAAAGAATAATGATAAACATAACAATGATATTGATACATAGGGATCAGGATTACAATAATAACAGGTATAACCTAATATGAGACCAGTGTCAAAATACACATTGAATATAGACCTCCAGGCCTCTATGTAAATATAGTTACATCTTTAAAAGAAAACTTATAAATGTAAAATAAAACACAAAGATAAAAAGACAAAAAGAAAAAGAAAAAAGGAAAAAACAAAACCCCCTAAACTAAAGGAAAAAAAAATAATAATAATAATAATAAAATAAGAATAAAAATAAAATAAATTTTTAAAAAAACAAAGCAAAGCAAATCAGAATCTGAACTGAGAATTTCAACAAGTTTGTCGTCAAGTCCGTTCATGCTGTATCTAAACTAAACCTTTTATCTTTGTGATTTTACATGATAAATTTGTGATATTTTTAAATGTTCTTGCAGTTTAACGAGTTGTGAACCTCAAGATTCCCGCACCACGATGTCTAAGGGCACAGACAATGTAAATAAAATAAAATAATATAACATATTATATTTGTATACTTTTGATTTAGGTATCTGGTTATGAGAAAAAAATCAGATAGAAACTACTGGAAAATGGTCTGTTAAAAACAAAATCCTGTATATATATATTTACTAACCTGCCAGGACTCATATCAAGTATAATAACCAGTATAATTAGTATTAGAAGAAGGGTCCCGACCAGAAACGTCACCTGTCCATGTTCTTCAGAGATGTTATCTGACCTGTTGAGTTACTCCAACATTTTGTGTCTATCTTAGACAAATTTGCAAAGTGTCCATCTATGGTACGTTTTTGCCAATAATGTCTGATTTGTTTGTTTGCAAGTCTATCCAAGAACTTATAATATCCACAAATGTTCTTTTGATATAAAAAGTTAGCTGATGCTCCTTACTGGGGATTCCAGAACCAGAGGCCACAGTCTAAGAATAAAGGGGAGACCATTTAAAACTGAGATGAGAATAAACTTTTTCACCCAGACAGTTGTGAATTTGTGGAATTCTCTGCCTCAGAAGGAGGTAGAGTCCAATTCACGGGATGAATTTAAAAGAGCTAGATAGAGCTCGAGGGGCTAGCGGAATCAAGGGATATGGGGAGAGGGCAGGCACGGGTTACTGATTGTGGATGATCAGCCATGAGCACAATGAATGGCGGTGCTGGCTCGAAGGGCCAAATAGCCTCCTCCTGCACCTATTTTCTATGTTTCTATGTCTGGTTGTGAATTCTGGTTGCTCAAATCACATCCAACTTCATCATTAACCTTTAGAGTGGACGGACGCCAATGAAGTTGTAAACAAACATAAGACCTAAAAGGAGAGCACTGGGACTTGGAGTCATACAGCATGCAAACAGGCTCTTCGGCCCGACTTGCCAATGCCGACCACAGCATGCCCCATCTACACTAGTCCCACTTGCCTATGTTTGGACCATACCCCTCTAAACCTGTCCTGTCCATGTGCCTGTCCAAATATTTTTTTAATGTTATGATAGTACCCTGCCTCAACTACCTCCTCCGGCAGCTCGTTCCATACACCTACCACCCTTTGTGTAAAAAAAGTTGCCCCTTGAGTGTTAATGTAGGAGTTGTGGCTGAGGAAAGGAAGGTAACGCTTTGGTCGTAAGCAAAGCATTGCTGGATGTTCTGGTGATTGATTGGGTCCTGGACGTTCGTTGTGGTTGTCCAAACTTCACCATCTTCTGAGATGATTGGATTTTTTTATAAGAGAGTCAGGAAAATGGGATCTGGGCTGAAGCCAACAGGGAATGCAAGGTTATCTTTGATTTGGTATTGTTAGTGGAGAGTGGGCCTGAAGGAGAAGTGGTAAGTAATGGGGTCCCAAGTCGAGAAGTGTCATTAAAACTCATTGCTCTAGGCCTTCTTCAGAATAACACACACTAATTCACAGGGAACATTCCAAATGAAGAGATGTTTGGGGATTGATGTCACACAGACACGGATGATTCAGAACCAGAAGTACCCAGTTGAATTTTTGACCGGACAATTCAACCAGGAAAAACAGTAAACAGTTTCCACACTGGAGAACAAAATCAATGTTCAATGTGTAGCAACAAAAAAGGATTGGCCTTACACAACCAACTTTCCATGCTATGGAACTTTGTATTAAACAACACGGATCATAATGGAAGATTCAAGGATCAACATTTTATTATTTTCTCTTCGGCACATCTCCACCAGGTGCATTTTGCATCATGATATGTAGAATAGCTCTGAATAGTTGGTCCAGCCACTCACAACATAGAAAGATAGAAAATAGGTGCAGGAGTAGGCCATTCGGCCCTTCGAGCCTGCACCGCCATTCCATATGATCATGGCTGATCATCCAACCCAGTATCCTGTACCTGCCTTCTCTCCATACCCCCTGATCCCCTTAGCCAGAAGGGCCACATCTAACCCTCTTAAATATAGCCAATGAACTGGCCTCAACTACTTTCTGTTTCAGAGAATTCCACAGATTCACCACTCTTTGTGTGAAATTTTTTTTTCTCATCTCGGTCCTAAAAGACTTCCCCCTTATCCTTAAACTGTGACCCCTTGTTCTGGACTTCCCCAACATCGGGAAGAATCTTCCTGCATCTAGCCTGTCCAACCCCTTAAGAATCCTGTAAGTTTCTATAAGATCCCCCCCTCAATCTTCTAAATTCTAGCGAGTACAAGCCGAGTCTATCCAGTCTTTCTTCATATGAAAGTCCTGCCATCCCAGGAATCAGTCTGGTGAACCTTCTCTGTACTCCCTCTATGGCAAGAATGTCTTTCCTCAGATTAGGAGACCAAAACTGTACGCAATACTCCAGGTGTAAAAATTAGTAAGCTCATGGAAGCACTCAGGCAAACACCAATGCAATGACTGATGACTGGATTTAGTTTAGTTTAGTTTAGTTTTGAAGGTACTATCACAACGTTTAAGAAATATTTAGACAGGTACATGGATAGGCCAAGTTTAAAGGGATGTGGGCCAAATGCAGGCAGATGGGACCAGTGTAGCTGGGACGTGTTGGCCGGTGTAGGCAGGTTGTGCCCAAGGGTTTGTTTCCATGCTGTAAGACTCTATGACTCTATGAGTGGAAATCTGTATTTGGTCCACCGAGTCCACACTGACCAGCGTTCCCCGTACACTAGCACTATCCTACACACTAGGGACAATTTACAATCTTTACCGAAGCTAATTAACCTACCAACCTGTACGTCTTTGGTGGGTGTGAGGAAACTGGAGTCCCCAGGGAAAACCCACGCGGTCACAGGGAGAATGTACAAGCTCTATACAGACAGCGCCCGTAGTCAGGATCGAACCCAGGTGTCTGGCGCAATAAGGCAGCAACTGTACTGCTGTGCCACCATGCACAATGTGTGAAAAAGGATGTGATATTACTATGGTGCACACACTGTACAATTCTGCTATACGTCAAATTAGCTCTCATTAATCACATATCAAAATTAGAGTCCCTTTTTCGAAGGGGCGATCCAATTTGGGCCCCAAAATATAAAGCAAATTATAAAAAAAAGGTCATTACCAGCAGCCGCACAGGGTAAAGTAATGGTCTATTAAAGTAGTTAGCTACAGGGCACAGGAAAGATTGTTAAATCTCATTTCATTTTTGCTCTTGGGAAATCTGTCATGTTATTAATCCTTTATTAATTACAGTATTCGCCACCACCGAAGGACTTTAGCCCTGGTTAATGTCACAATCAGTGTCAAGAGTGTGGTGTGAAAATAAAAGGTGTGTGTTGCATCTATTGCATCCAAGCTGTTATAACTATAATTTAGTTTGGAGATACAGCATGGAAACGCCGACCAGTGATCCCCGCACACTTACAATGTAACACGCACATTGTGTGACACACTTACAATGTAACCCCTGCACACACTAGGGACAATTCATAACTTTACCAAGCCAAATGAACCTACAAACCTGTACATCTTTGGAGTGTGGGAGGAAACCGGAGATCCTGGAGAAAACCCACGCTGGTCACGTGGAGAACGTACAAACTGCGTACAGACAAGCACCCATAGTCAGGATTTAACCCATAGTCAGGACTCGGCGGGCCGAAGGGCCTACTTCCGCGCTGTATCTCTAAACTAAACTAAATTATTACACCTTGGACCGGAGCAATCTCCCTTTAAATCCAAGCCTGCCTTACACTAAGAATTCTAAGATCATTAACTGAATGGTGGACATCAGTACATCACATTATTCTTCCCATAATGAAGCACAAATGAACTATCTCATTCCAACCGGTTATAAGCTTGGCTGCCATTGAAAATTGAAATCTTTATTAGTAATTCAGCCCACTGGCATTACAGAAGCATTTTAGAACTTCTATTCTTGGACATTAAACTCTAAAAAAATTAAAACAAAAGATGTCTGAGTCATTTTTAAAATTTGATCCTAATAACTTTCTCCATTAACTTTGAAACAATGAATGAAATGCAATAATGAAGAAAGATAAATTGGCTACATTCAATCATTTTCGCTCTTGTGAGTTAATATTGCCAGAACCAGAAAATAGACTTTAGAGGTATTACAGTGAAATGAAAGAATTAACAAAGAACCATGAATGTGTTTAGTTTATGGATCACTGATTTACTTTCATGCCATTCTTTTGGCTACTTTTATAGTTAGTGACCAGGTACATGGATAGGACAGGTTTAGACAGGTACATGGATATGACAGGTTTAGACAGGTACATGGATAGGACAGGTTTAGACAGGTACATGGATAGGACAGGCTTAGACAGGTACAAGGATAAGGCAGGTTTAGACAGGTACATGGTTAGGACAGGTTTAGAGGGATATGGGGCAAACACAAGTAGGTGGGACTAGTGAAGATGGGACATGTTGGCCGATATGGGCAAGTTGGGCCGAAGGGCCTGTTTCCATGCTGTGAGACTCTATGACTCTATGCCTCTATAACTATCAGTTACAGATTGATCATCTAAGGTTCCATACTTTGACATTTACCATAAGAAATTGCTAGATGTCTTTTCAGAGGTCCTCAGAATCCACTATCTTAACCATCAGATTAATTTAGTTTAAAGAAATACAGCATGGAAACAGGCCCTTCTTCCCACACCTGTACACTAGTTCTATCCTACACAGTAGGGACAATTTACACAAGCCAATTAACCTACAAACCTGCACATCTTTGGGGTGTGGGAGGAAACCGGAGCTCCCGTAGAAAACTCACGCGGGTCACGGGTAGAGCGTACAAACTCCATACTGATAGCACCTGGAGTCAGGATCGAAACGGGTCTCTGGCGCTATAAGGCAGCAACTCTATCGTTCAGCCACTGGCCTCCCCAAATATTACAATTATCATTCACTATGCCCAATATCCCCACCAATACATTTTCTTTTCTTCATCCATGATATTATGAAGGCAGAGCAGAAGCAGCTCCAGTGACGTTGTTGGCTATTTACACCTTTGTGTGAAGTTTCTTTGTTTGTGGTTGCTATCTTATCATGGGGTGCAACTTTTCTTTAAATGGGGGAATTTCAAATGCAGGTTTTCGTAAATTAATGTTAAATGCAAGCAAAAAATCGGTTTGAGGATTTGGTTTACGATGAACCGCTCTCTGGGCCGCCATTAGTAAGAGTTCCAGCAGCACAATAATATAACTTCACTTTTCTCAGATATGATGAAAAAAAGTATTTCATTAGCTGCGAGAATAATTTCCTCAAGGCAATGCTTCATCTCTGAAACAACGTTTCATCTAATCGAGAGCTCTGGAGAGAATAAAATACGTCTGAAGAAGGGTCTCGATCCTCGGTCTTCGGAAGACACAAAATGCTGGAATAACTCTGTGGGTTAGGCAGCATCTCTGGAGAAAAGGAATAGGTGACATTTTGTGTCAGACCCCTTCTTCAGACTAGAGGTCAGGGTCTAAAGGTCAATGTTCCGACATAAAATGTCAACTATTCCTTTTCTCCAGAGATGCTGCCTGACCCGCTGACTTTCCCCAGCAACTTGTGTCCATCCTCGGTGTAATCCAGCATCTGCAGTTCCTTATGACTCATAGAATAGCTCGTTTATTTTCTTTTGTCTTAAACATACAGGAAAATCTGGTGTTTTTATATAGACTACCTGACTCACTGTTTCAGCACCTTTGAAGATTTTCTTCCATACGTTTGTTTCCAGATTAGACATTTAGAGAATGTAAAGGTTTGTTAAAGAAAGCAGGGTTCGTTTAAGAAGTTGGATACAAGTCCCCAAAGAGTTAAGAAAGCTGACATTGATAACAATCTGCCCAAATTATAAAAGATGGCAAGTTATTGAGCATATGTAAGTGGCGGGGAAATACTGTTTCATTTAAGATCCCTTCATTAACAGAAAACATCAATACGGCTGTTTACATGTGTTTGTACAATTCGTTTTATGGTAGCCATCAATTTAATCTAGCATTTAATTTAGCCTACGTAAAATAAAACAGATAATTGTGTTTGCCTTCAATGCAACGCTTATGGATTTTTTTTCTCTATTGAATTATTTAGATCCATCCTAGAACCTAAAACCTGGGACTCCACACTACCCTCACTGATCCCAGGTGGAAGACAGCCATTGTGAAGGACAGTTAATGGAACTGCGGAAGTCACATCGAAATTTACGGTGTAAACGTGAAATGCCATCAGAAGCATCCAAGGGCCAGTTAGACTCAGTACTTTGCACAGTGACTGATCACTGCAGTGACTGATCTTCATTTCCACTGATGGTGGTGCAGAGACAGTGTAAAACCTGCCTCCCCTTCAGCGAGCGATGGCAAGATCAAGTATCCAACAGCCCTGGACCTTTTGCGCTGCGATTCTTCGCTTTGATGCAACTTTTTACATCGCTCATTGATGTGATCCGGCACTGCTCACCCAAGGAGTCAAGTTGCCATGGAGTTAATGCACTTCCTCTTGTCAGCAGGTATATGGAGCTGACTGGATATATTCAATTCTATGTCAAAAGAGGTATCACAGAGGAGCAACCTGAAATCAGAAAGCAACGTGCTTTATTTCTGGAGACGACGTGCTCCAAATCTGCAATGAATCTACAGCCATTTCTATAACTCCCATAGAGTCCTATCAAGCACTAATAGCATGCTGGTTTTGGTCAATATACTCTGTCTGTCCAGAGTGCATTGATGTGAACAACTACACAAAAATCACACCTGATGTTCACATGGGATGTTAAAAAGAAACAGTTCCAGCCTTTCCAGATGTAAAACACCAAGGTTATAACCGTAAGATGCAGATGAGCATCGACAGTGGAAGTCACTTGGCGTGGCCATTGTAATACACGTTTTTTTTTCTCTCTCTTTTGTATTCAAGAGAGCTGTACATATGTCTGATTACTTTGTATGATTAGTATGGTCTACAGTACATGAAACTGTTTACCCTTACGGTGGTCGCTCATTTTTACTAGCAGATTTTAAAAAGAGGTATTAACCTAAAAATCTGAAGCTTGCAGGAAGCTTGGATGTGCAATAATTGATGCGCAGTTTTCCTAGAATCACATTACATGGAGTCAAACTACATCGGAGCAACTTGAAGACAATTGAAATGGTTCAACTGGGAAACATCTGATGGTGCTGCATTCACACAATGCATTTACCAGCGTTATTTTGCTTGCTAGAAAGACAGTGTCCCGCGTGACATTTGCATCGTAAAACATCAGAAAGCACATTTGTTGGAACAATATCCTTTGCCGTCTCCTGAACTTTGCATAAATATTCCAGAAGTCAACTCCTTTTCATTTATTTCAAGAAATTATATAAATATTCAATGTTTCTTTTGAAGTGTTCAGATTGAACACTCGTATTCTAATAAATACAAACAGAACCGATGTCATGGTACAGGTATTTGCTGCTTCTGTTTATTAAATATGAATGTGTGCATATTCATGTAAAAAATGCCATCTACAGGGAAGAGCTACGATATACTTAACGTTCACCTTGTCTCAATGTTTGACACACGATAGCATGCATTTTTATTGCCAAAGTGAAATCACCATATGATTACATAATTAGACATATGAGGTCATACCAATTGCTAAGAATTTTTACCAAATTCTTCCACTTACTTTTTTTCTCAGTAACTGAAATCTCTCGTGGCTAAAATATATATTTGATGTACACAAACGATTAAACATAGGCATCATAGACAGCTTGATAACTTTTACTCACTTATTTATATCCATATTTGTCTTTCAAACCTATGATTATGATTTTGACCTGTAGGCCCTTGCTCCCCTCTGGAAAGTTGGATTTAAACTTCATATGTTTGTTCACGGCTATCAGTCAGAATGTGAGATGGCCATATTGCATAGAGAGCTTTCATTTGATTACATTAATTGAATGTTTTGTTCTGGAGTTTATCCCAACCATGTCATCTCTGGGTGCCCGCTCTACCACCCACCTAATGGAGCTCAGGGCCTGGCAGACATTGACGTAGAGACAACAACCTGGCTGCTCAACACCCAGCTTGAGATCTAACTATTCCTTTGGTTTATGTTTCATTCGCAAGAAGAAGATCTCAACATTTAACTTTTCAAATAATTGTTAGCGTTGAGTTATTTCAAATGCCTACCAGAAATGGGGTGCAAGGTGCCATGGAGTCATGGAGTCATACAGTGTGCAAACAGGCCCTTTGGCCCAACATGCCCACACCGACAAACATGCCCCATCTACATTAGTCACACCTGCCTACATTTGGCCCACATCCCTCTAAACCTATCCTAGAGGCCTTCATAACAAGAGGAGTTGAGTATAGGAGCAAAGAGGTCCTCCTGCAGTTCTACAGTGAGACCACACCTGGAGTATTGTGTGCAGTTTTGGTCTCCAAATTTGAGGAAGGACATTCTTCCTATTGAGGGAGTGCAGAGTAGGTTCACAAGGTTAATTCCTGGAATGACGGGACTGTCATATGCTGAGAGAATGGAGTGGCTGGGCTTCTATACTCTGGAATTTCGAAGGATGAGAGGGGATCTTATTGAGACATATAAGATTATTAAGGGTTTAGACACGCTAGAGGCAGGAAACATGTTCCCAATGTTGGGGGAGTCCAGAACCAGGGGCCACGGTTTAAGAATAAGGGGTAAGCCATTTAGAACGGAGATGAGGAAACACTTTTTCACACAGTTGTGAGTCTGTGGAATTCTCTGCCTCAGAGGGCGGTGGAGGCCAGTTCTCTGGATACTTTCAAGAGAGAGCTAGATAGGGCTCTTAAAGATAGCGGAGTCTGGGGATATGGGGAGAAGGTAGGAACGGGGTACTGATTGTCCATTGTTTGTGCACCTAGCTGTCTAAATATGTCTTAACTGTTTCGATAGTACCAACCTCAACTACCTCCTCTGGCAGCTCGTTCCATACACCCACCACCCTATGTGTAAAACGTTATCCCTCAGGTTCCTATTTAATCTTTCCCCCTTCACCACAAACTGTATCCTCTGGTCCTCGATTCCCTTACTCTGGGCACGAGAATCTGTGCATCTACCCAATATATTCCTCTCATGATTTTATACACCTCCATAGGATCACCACTCATCCTGCTGCGCTCCAAGGAATAGAGACCCAGCCTGCTCAACCTCTCCCTATGGCTCATACCCCCGAGTCCTGGCAACATCCTCGTAATCATGTGTAAGATAAACCCAAAACGCCGGAGTAACTCAGTGGGTCAGGTCGCATCTCTGGAGAAAATGGATAGGTGATATTTCAGGTCGGGACCCTTCCTCAGACTTCAATCTTTCAGTTTAAGCCAGTCTTCATAGCGTCAATAGACACAAAAAGCTGGAGTAACTCAGCGGGACCGGCAGCATCTCTGGAGAGTAGGAATGGGTGACGTTTCGGGTCGAGACCCTTCTTCAGACTCGACGTTTCAGGTCGAGACCCTTCTTCAGACGTCAATATTTTACCCAGCAGGTAAAAAGGAAACCTACTGCTTTCACCAATAGAATGTGATTGGAAGGAGCTACAAGATAGAGGCAGCGGCATTATACACTTGTCTTGAATTAGATTTTACGACTGTTTTATGATAAGGATAAGCAAATTTTCTGATTGAAAGTGCCCCTGATTTAAGACCTGCTCCTTTGTCTTGCCATATATGGTCTATAAAATCATTCTTTATACTGTATCTATTGATGAGCTCCTAGGCATCATTTGCTATGCACCTTGCCCAGATATTTTAGTTTAGTTTTGTTTCTATTTTACTTCGGAGTCACGTGAGTGACTACGTTAAGAAGCCCCGCCAGGCGCATGCGCGTCATTACTTCGACGCATGTCGCATTGAATGGAGCTGGAGAGTGCAGCTCCACCAGGGTAAGTAGAAAACCTCGCAGGTAAGTTTTTAAAACTTCCAGCGAGACTTAAGCTCCATAAGGCTGGCTTGTAAGACAGCAGGAGCATGTACAGCGGGAGGAGTAAATATGGGCCACGCAGCATTGCGGTCCCATCGCAGCGATCGGCAAAATAGATACGTGCGGTGCCGGTTCCGATACCGGTGGCCGCTATTCCGTAGTTAATACCCTCCAGCTGCTAGAGTCGTAAGGGCTGAGGCCACAACGATAGGGAAGCATACAAGGTCTGTATGTGTACCAGATGCAGTTCCTTAGTTGATGTGTTGATCAAGATATGTGTCTTATAAAATTTCTCATCCCTGTCTGAGAAAACAAGGCAGGTTGAATACGAAGGGGGTTGATTCTGGGAGACCCGCAGAGGCAGGGAGAGGGGTACAAAGTAAATATACCCATACAGCCACATCAACCCTTATATTGGGAGAACAGTGTGATATGAGAGTAATATAAATATTCTGCAAGCAGAATGTGCCTGTCAGAATCTATAATTCTAAACCATGAACCATATATGATTATTGCACAAATACACAAAAAAATGTAAAAAGTTACTCTCCTCCAAGAGGGGACAAGAATGTGGGAGAGACTGGAAATGGGGAAAATGCTCCACACTTTACTCAGTCAAGGGTCCATAGACCCAAAGATTCCCAGGCAGCCTCCGAAGGAGTTCCATACACTATGTATGGTGCCTGTTAAAAATGGGAATCTGACTCTCCAGTGCCTTGTTCGGGCTGGATGAGGTCTCCCTAGAGCAAGACTAAAATGCTCCAAACTTAATCAGTCAAGGGTCCAAAGACCCAGAGATTCCCAGGCAGCCTCCGAAGGAGTTCCATACACTGAGTATGGTGCCTGTAAATTTTTTTTTTTTTTTTTATTTAAAAAAAAAAAAAAAATGGGAATCTGACTCTCCAGTGCTTTGTTTAGGTCTGGATGAGGTCTCCCTAGAGCAAGACTCGGGAGTACCAAGGCAGGAGGAGACTGACCCTGAAGCTGGTGTCCCTACTTATGTGTATACACCAGAGCACAAGAGCCACGCTCCGGGTGTTCCCGATGTAGCAATAAGTTTTGCTATACCGGAATGGACTGGTGAGGCTATGGATGAGACCTGGCTGCCAACATTATTTGGTTTCTCACCTGGTCCAAGGAACTGTTATGACTGAAACAGTAAAATATATATTTAACACCCGTCTATTGTGCCTCGCTCAGGGTGCCAACAGTAAACTCAGTATGGGTAATGAGTGTAATGATGCGAGGGCAGAAATGTGTTTTTCAGCATGTCCTCTAGTGATATCAGGTTGGCATCGCTGCATTTGGGAAGACAACAAGGGTTGATAAATGTCCAAAACTTATAAAGCACATGCTTGCGTTACTCTGCAGTGCCTATTCGAACCTAATTGTATGATGAAAATGGCCATTGGCCAACAATTAACCCAAAAATGCAGGACTATGTAGGACAACAATAACCAGCTTAATATTGGTGAAAATCTACCAAAACAATTCAGGATCTTCTAGTTCATTTACAGAGGTACAGGAACTTCATTCCATCATACATAAACTTCTGGGTAACCTCTGGTTGGGTGTAAGATTACAATTGTTTTATAATAAATGATGCGCATAATATTGATCGTTTGGTGTTTGCTGCACCAGAAAGCTCGTCAGGTAGAAAATATATTCCCAGACAGAAGAAGATGGGGGTTGCAGAATCATTCTGGACCTCACAAACTAAATTCAAATGTTCAGTATAGGCATTTAATAAAGTACACCTTCAACACTTAACGCAGTTGTTATCACAAGGCTGCAATATGGTTACTATAGACGTAAAAAAAAAGATTAGTCTAATATTCAGTGACCAATGCATCATTATCGCAGGTACTTTAAGTTAATTTGATGGTCAGCTGAGGCGAATTTGAGAAATTACCTAATGGGGTTAACTTCAGCTCTCAGGCTGTTCACAGAAATTATTGAAACCAGCACTGGTGTTTAATGAGGGCTCAGAATCACATTGTAATGGCTTATCTAGAGGATATGTTAATTGTAAATGCCACTCAGGAGACAGCTTGAAGAACTGGTTTCAAGCAACCATGAAAGCCCTATTTGAAAGGCTAGGGTTCTGTCCATCCATCTAAGTTACAGCCATCCCAAACAATTGATTATTTGGGGTTTGTCATTAATTCAGTTGATATGTCAGTAACTTACTAACGATAAGGTTGGGGATATTAAAATGTCTGTACTTGTCTCGTGAGAGACCTTATCCCTCCATCCAAGAAGTAGCTACGGGTAATTGGTAAAATGGTATCAGCTGACGAGTTTGGACCTCTGCATTATCAAAGTTTGCAAAGAGCCAGAGGACAAGCACTATTTTTTTTTTTAAAAAAAATAAATAAATAAATAAATAAATAAATAAATAAAATTTACATAAAATTAAAATAAAATAAAAAGCGTGCAGGTTATTTGATAGGTCCATGCAGTTACCAACTAAAGCTTTCGCTGAATATTGCAATGGTGGATTCTCAATGTTGTACAAGCTACTAGAATATATTTTGGTTCAGCAACCTTCAGTGGAATTACAAACTGATGGGGGAGTGCTCTCGGATGGGGAGGTAAGGACAGCGCCACCAGTTGAGGTGGTTGATGGACTGTCCAGAGACGATTAATTCTCCTAACACATGATATCAATTATTTGGAGTTATTGGGGTCGTTTTTATGCATTGATAGCTTATTGTTCTACAATGAATGACTACTTACATGTTCAATTATAAGTAGACAATACCACAGCTGGTTGGGAGAGATAAATATTGTGGCAGACAACAGATCACGAAAGTTCAATGACAATACAGAATGGATGTTAAATCCAGAAGTTCAAAAAGGTGTCAGTCGGTGTGGGTATACGCAAATTATTGATCTATTTGCATCCATATTAAATCTCCAGTTTTACCTAAATATGGATAGGAGCCAGACCCAGGAGCATTAGCGGTGGATGCATTCTCGCTACATTGGGGAAGTATAATCTTCTATTGTTTTCCCCATTTTGCCTGATTTGGCAATGTCACCAAATAGAGCAAGACTCCGCCGCAGGCGTTTGGTGTTCCAAAAACTGGTCACACAGCCATTGTTCCCATTGTGCTCAGAATGAGGATCAGCATTCATGACAATCCTCAGCTGCAGTATTGTTGGTACATCCAGTAACAGAAGAAGTCATCCATTACATGATCGTATTAATTGTTAATCTGCATGTTCTGATGAACTGTCGGATAGGACAATGGATGTTATACTGCAGCTTGGGGATAGAAGCACTAAGAAACAATATATGTCTCATATAAGGAAATGGGAAATGGTTTTGTAATAGTCAGATATATTTTATCATTCTGCTAAACAATACAGATGTATTGGAGTTCCTTGCTATGTTGCACCTGAGATATAGTGCCATTAATAGTAGGCCGGAGTACTTTGTCCTCCTATTTAGGACAATTTTTCAGAACGACAATCTATCGGGTCTCATCCGTTAATATCCCGATTTATGAGAGGAATTTTAATAAAATCCTACCAAACCCAGATATACAGAAATCTGGGATGTCAGTATAATTCTCACATTGCTTTGGCAGTGGGATCCAATTACATCACTGTCTTTTCAGAACTTAATATTTAAAGTGGTTATGCTCATGCCATTAGTATCAGCACAATGAGTACAAACATTACAAATGTTGCACTTAGATTGTATGCAGTTGTCTGTAGATAAAATTACTTTTTTATGTGTATGATCTAAGCAAGCAAAGCAAGCCAGGAAAGGCTGGAACCAAGGTAATCTTTAAAGCATACCCTGTCGACCAAACATTGTGTGTGGTTAAGCATCTGACTCAATATATTAAAGTAACTAAGAGTCTCCGTGATTGTGAGACACCAGTGCTCATTACCCACAAAATTAAAAAAAAAATTAAAAAGATGACAGTACAAACTATTCTAGATGGTTAAAACAGGTTCTGTATTTAGCTGGACTTCACACTCATGTGTTAAATCTCAACTCCACAAGGGCAGCATCAATGTCCGCGGTGAAGGCACAGGACATGCCGCTCGACCAAATTCTAGAGGCCGCAGGATGGTCTAAAGAAGTAACTTTTTCTAGATTTTATGATAAACCTGTTGTCACAGTGCCAGGGATTGCACATGCTATGTTGTGTTCTGTTCAATTTGTTTGCTTTGTTTCATATCATTGTTTCATATCATTTGTTGTAATTATTTTCCCCTGGGATAAAGGGTTATTACATTCCTTGGTATCATTATTATTAACATAGTTATTGAGATAAATTTAGAAGCAAAGTTCAATATATTATTTTAATAACTACTGTGTCAACTGAAGCAGTGTGTCGTATGGATGAATCTACTGGCATGAAAATCACAGAGCTTTAAAATCTTCACGTAGTCACTCACGAGTGACTCCGAAGTAAAATAGTAAGATTAAACGAGAACTTACCTGTTCAAAGTTTGATCTTTATTTTATGGGGAGTTACGATGAGGGATTACGTGCCCACCGCTCCCAGCCCTCATAATCTAAAGGTTCATCTGGCAGTTCTAGTCTTCTGAAAGCCTTACTATCTTACTTCGGCTATCGGTTTCTGTGTTTTTCACGCCGCTGCTTTGAAGTATGACGCGCATGCGCCTGGCGGGGCTTCTTCACGTAATCCCTCGTCGCAACTCCTCATAAAATAAAGATCAAACTTCGAACAGGTAAGTTCTCATTTAATCTTACTATTATTTAGTTTAATTTATTATTGTCACATATACCGAGGTACAGTGTAAAGCATTTTGTTCCGTGCTGTCCAGTCAGTTAAACGACTATACATGATTACAGTCACACTGTCCTCAGTGTACAAGAACAGGATAAAGGGAATAACATCTAGTCCGATTACCTATCCACTGTTGAGGCCCACCACTATCTCTATGCCATGTAAACTAAACTTTAGACTTTGGAGAAACAGCGAGGATACATGCCTTTCAGCTCACCAAGTCCACGCCGACCAGTGATCACGCCGTACACTAGCACTATCCTACACATTAGGGACAATTTACAATGTTGCCAAAGCCAATTAACCTACAAACCTGTAAGTCTTTGGAGGTGTGGGAGGAATCTGGAGCACCTGGAGAAAACCCACGCAGGTCACAGGTAGAACATACAAGCAGCCACAGTCAGGATCGAACCCGGGTCTCTGGCGCTGCAAGACAGCAACTCTACCGCTGCGCCACCGTGTGCCCCTGTGGGGAATTATCTCATAAAGGGTCAGGCAAACACATTAAATGAAATATGTGTGGGAAACATTAAATGAAATACTGTGTGGGAAGTATTAGATAGAGTTAGATAAAGCTCTAGGGGCTAGTGGAATCAAGGGATACGGGGAGAAGGCAAGCACGGGTTATTGATTGGGGACGATCAGCCATGATCGCAATGAATGGCGTTGCTGGCTCGAAGGGCTGAATGGCCTCCTCCTGCACCTATTTTCTACGTTTCTATGGATGGAAACTGCAGATGCTGGTTTAAACCAAAGATGGACACAAAAAGCTGGAGTAACTCAGCAGGTCAGGCAGCATCTCTTGAGAAAAGTAACAGGTAACGTTTCAGGTCAAGACCATTCTTTAATACTGTGTTTGTCAAGAAAAAATGTAATTACGTGCCCTGTCTCAATAGATTGCCGCGTACTGCATCCTGAGAGCCAACTCACCCTTTGAAAAAGGATCGCGACCCGAAACATCAACCATGGTTCCTTATTGTCACATATGCACTGCACTGTGACATTCTGTTTGCATAGCTTACACGTGCACACGTCACCATATTTTCATGTTCATGTGATAGGAGCAGAATTAGGCCATTTGGCCCATCAAGTCTAGTACACTATTCAATCATGGCTGATCTATCTCTCCCTCCTAACCCCATTCTCCTGCCTTCTCCCCATAGCCCCAGACACCGTTACTAATCAAGAATCTATCTATCTCTGCCTGAAAAATATCCATTGACTTGGCTTCCACAGCCTTCTGTCACTTTGGCTCCATTTACACAAAGAAAATGTCCAAAGTCTGGTCCACATACTGAATGTAGTGCAGCTCTCCTGATCCAGGTAAGCCCAGATAATCCCCAGGCTGCCGCAGAGCCTGACCTTGACCAGCTCGGCCCGCCAACCGACGCCCCTCTCCTCGCCCCACCATCTTTGTGTCTCGGGGTATCCATGTTCTCCAGGGATGCAACCTGACCCACTGAGTTACTCCAGCACTTTCTGTCTTTTTTTTTTTGTAAACCAGCCATCTGCAGTTGCTTGTTTCTCATAAGGGCATAAGGTCATAAATAATGGGAGCAGAATTAGGCCAATCGGCCCAACAAGTCTACTCCGCCAGTCAATCGTGGCTGATCTATCTCTCCCTCCTAACCTCATTCTATGGCCTTCTCCCCATAACCCCTGACACCCGTTCTAAATTCGTTTTTACCCTTTCAGTTGTTTTGGAGCCTATCATGCAGAGATACAGTGGGTCAGTAATTAGTTGGTCGTTCGTTTACTGAACGATTATGGTTGGAGTGGAGTGTCGTTGGCAAATAACAACAAATGACATGTCCCTAATGACAGGGAAACATAAAGTAAATGGTGCATGGAACAGCACAATGTAATTTGGTGCCAGTCTACTCCCAAGCAAAATGTCAAATTTAGACGGCGTGGCATATAAAGAGCAAACATTTTGCGATACAATTTCCAGGCTAATGTTCCATCAGCTTCGAGCCTTCCGTTTGCTTTTCTGGAATTTCTCAGCTGATCTCTGTCATTCTCAAGAAATAAATATGTGTCCGATTGGCAAAAAATGCAAGTGTACTTTAACACGGGTCAAACTGCTCATTTTGATGTCAGAACCCATTACAAACTATTTATCCTCCTCCTCGATATAATACTGTGAAGAATTGAGTAAATTGAGTAGCTATGACCTCTTGGGGCAAGTTATTGATGACAAATTAGTCAGTGGGATAATAACAAATCAGGCCCTTTCTGACTGTGTCTGATACAGAACAGATGTAAGTGAGTATGTTGGGAAGGAACTGCAGATGCTGGTTTAAACCGAAGATAGACACAAAAAGCTGGAGTAACTCAGCGGGTTAGACAGCATCTATGGCGAAAAGAAATAGGTGATGTTTCAGGTCAAGGCCCTTCTGTTGTTTATTTCCTGATGAGTGGTGGTAATCTTTGATATTGTCATTGAAGTTATTCCAATTATAGGCCGCTTTAGAAAGCAGATTAACTAAAAGAGGTTGCAGAGCACCACACAGGGAACTGTTCCAATGTATGACAATAGACAATAGGTGCAGGAGTAGGCCATTCGGCCCTTCGAGCCATCATCGCCATTCACTGTGATCATGGCTGATCATCCACAATCCGTACCCCATTCCTGCCATCCCCCCATATCCTTTGACTCTGCTATCTTTGAGCTCTATCTAAATGGGCGACCTAATTGGCGAGTTGAGAAGAGTTTAGGAGAGTTTGAAAAAAATGTCATGTTGAAGACCTCCTTCGACTATGTAGAAGACCAGCTTTGACAAGCTTCGACTAATTTCGGGAAAATTGGACAATAATGGAGAGTGAAGACGACCTCTTTCGATCTCCTTCGACCTCCCTTCGACTATGATGAAGACTATCTACGACTGCCTTCGACTACCCTCGATTACCTACGACTAACATGCCGACTACTATGACTAAACCTACGAGTAAAAAAAGTATTGATTTTTTTCCATGGTGACCATTTTTCACTCGGAGCATTTTTCATCATGTTGGAAAATACGCCGTGACCTAGCTGAGGCTTTGAGTACACGGGGACTACTCTCGAGCATGAAGGAGAGTTACAAAGACCTCCTACGACCTTGTGTCGACCATGCTGCGAGTATGAGTCGAGGGCAAACTCGCCAGAACTCTTGGATTAGGTCGCCCAAGTGGGGCAGGCCCTTAACTCTCTCTTGAAAGCATCCAGAGAATTGGCCTCCACTGACGTCTGAGGCAGAGAATTCCACAGATTCACAACTGGGTGAAAACATTTTTTCTCATATCCGTTCAAAATGGCCTACCCCTTATTCTTAAACTGTGGCCCCTGGTTCTGGACTCCACCCATGGTTGCAGAAAGTTTTGGAAAAAGCTGAACAAAGCAACAAAAATGTTGTAAAAAAATCAGTAGACAATTTAAAGGGCAAATTTCCTGCTATGTTGGTCCATGATTCCCACTTATCACGGTTTTAGCTGGACACCGGAGGGAAGGGCTTGAGGTAAAGCTTAATGGCTTTGTACAAATCAGACATCCTGTCAAACCTTTCGTTCCACCTACTGTATTGGTAAAGACAAACAACATTTGCACCTGGTTTAGTTTTTAGTTTAGAGATACAGCGCAGAAACAGGCCCTTCGCCCCACAGAGTCCGCGTCGACCAACGATCCCCGCACATTAACACTATCCTACACACACTAGGGATAATTTACAATTATTCCAAAGCCAATTAACCTACAAACCTGTACCTCTTTGGAGCGTGGGAGGAAACCAGAGATCCGGGGGAAAACCCAGATGGACACACGTACAGACAAGAACCCATCGTCAGGATCGAACCCGGGTCCCCGGCACTGTAAGGCAGCAACTCTATCGATGTGCCACCCAGAAAGATAAAAGTCTTTCAGAAATATTAAATATGATCAAATGACTGATTATATGAACAATGTAAATGTCTTGACCATTATTTGTATTTTCAATAAATGGAACAGTCCATAATTACTAAAAGTAACACTAGCAAATTTGCAGATGACACAAAGCTGGGTGGCAGTGTGAACTGCGGAGAGGATGATAGGAGGTTGCAGAGTGCCTTGGACAGGTTGGGTGAGTGGGCAGATGCATGGCAGATGCAGTATAATGTAGAGAAATGTCAGGTTATCCACTTTGGCGACAAGAATAAGGAGGCAGATTATTATCTCTATGGTGTCAGATTAGGAAAAAGGAAAGTGCAGCGAGACCTGGGTGTCCTTGTGCACCAGTCACTGAAAGTAAACATGCAGGTACAGCAGGCAGTGAAGAAAGCTAATTGCATGTTGGCCTTCATAACAAGAGGATTTGAATATAGGAGTAAAGAGGTCTTTCAGCAGTTGTACAGGGCCCTGGTGAGACCACATCTGGAGTATTGTGTGCAGTTTGATCTCCTAATCTGAGGAAGGATATCCTTGCTATCGAGGCAGTGCAGCGTATGTTCACCAGGTTAATCCCCGGGATGGCGGGACTGTCATATGAGGAAAGATAGGAAAGACTGGGCTTGTATTCATTGGAATTTAAAAGGACGAGAGGGGCTCTTATAGAAACATATAAAATTATAAACGGTCTGGACAAGCTAGATGCAGAAAAAATGTTTCCAAAGTTGGGGTAATCCAGAACCAGGGGTCACAGTCCAAGAATAAAGGGGAGTCCAATTAAAAGTGAGATGAGAAAAAAAAAATTCACCCAGAGACTTGTGAATTTGTGGAATTCTCTGTCACAGAAGGCAGTAGAGGCCAATTCACTAGATGAATTTAAAAGCGAGTTAGATAGAGCTCTAGGGGCTAGCGGAATTAAGGGATATGGGGAGAAGGCAGGCACGGGTTACTGATTGGGGATGATCAACCATGATCACATGGTCAAGGAAAGAGCATTCACGTCGCGGCCCGGTTTTCACCGATCTTTCCACCGCCACGCACAAGAAGAACAAGAATCGCAAGACAGACACCGTTGTGTGCAGATGCTGAGAAGTGTGTTCAGCTCTGGCTGAACAAGTGTGTTCTAATCTTGTGTGTAGGACTCGATAAGAAGAAGAAGCCATGATCACAATGAATGGCGGTGCTGGCTTGAAGGACCAAATAGCCTCCTCCTGCACCTATTTTCTATGTTACTATTTTCTCTGTTTACTAAACAACCATAATTAGTACATCACCGGGGTTTTCGTTTAAAAATTTTGTGCACTTATGCATGATGAAAAAAAATATCTGTAAACCTAATTGTTCAGATGTAGGTGAGAGTACTTCTGTTGAGTTGGAACCACGCAGGTCACGGGGAGAACGTACAAACTCCGCGCAGACAGCACCCGTAGTCAGGATCGAAACCTGGGCCTCTAGCGCAGTAAGGCAGCAACTCTACCGCTGCGCCACCGTGTTATTCAGTGAAATGTTCAAACCCAGATTGTTCTATTTTTCTATCCATGTCGATGTTGTTTATCCATAAATGTTTCAGTTCTGATGAAGGGTCCTCGTCTGAAACTGATGATTCATGTAGGTAATGTACTGGTGAAACCTCATTGGAGTTATGCATGCAGTCGCGGATTTCTTATTCAAGGCAAGATGTTAAAGTGGTAGCAATTTAGAGAACAGTTAAGTGTAGAATGGGTGAATAGTTCAATGAGAAGAAGTTGCGCTTTATAGGCTAGGCTTGTATCTGCTATATTTCAGAAGAATGGGGACTTGTTTGAACACAAGAGCCAAAGGATCTGTGGATGGATATAACTTTTTTTCTAGTTTAATTTAAGATACAGCACTGAAACAGGCCCTTCGGCCCACCAAGACCACGCCGACCAGCGATCTCCACACTTTATCACTACCCTACACACACCAGGGACAATTTTTTACGTTTCTACATTGCTACTGAAGTCAATTAACCTACAAACCTGAACGTCCTTGGAGTGTGGGAGGAAACCGAAGATCTTGGAGAAAGCCCACGCAGGTCACGGGGAGAACGTTCAAACTCCGTACAGACAGCACCCTACAGTCAGGGTTGAACCCGGGTCTCTGGCGCTGTAAGGCAGTAGCTCTATCGCTGCGCCACGGTGCTGCCCAAAGAAGGGGATATGTCCTTTTATGGGAGAGTCTAGGACAATGGGCCACTGTCTAAAAGGAAGTTGCTAACCAAGCTATCAGATAAAACAACGTTTTTTTTCCTCAGACGATCGTGAGTCTTTGTAACTCCTTTTCAATCGATACACCAAGTCTCTTGCCCAGAGGAGAGGGATCGAGAACCAGAGGGCATAGGTTTAAGGTGAGGGGAGAACGATTTAATAGAAACCTGAGGGGTAACTTTTCACACAAAGGGTGGTGGGTGTATGGAACGAGCTGCCGGAGGAGGTAGTTGAGGCAGGGACTATCGTAAAGTTTAAGATACACTTAGACAGGTACAGGGATCGGATAGGTTTAGAGATATATGAGCCAATTAATGGACTTTAGACAGTGCTTGAGCATAAATTAAGGTTAACTCTCTCAGGAGAGAGTTAGATTTAGCTCTTAGGGCTATCGGAATCAAGGGATATGGGGAGAAGCCAGGATTCTGGATGATCAGCCATGATCATATTGAATATTCGGCCTGGCTGCCAGGCCAAATAGCCTACTCCTGCACCTATTTTCTATGTTTCTATGTTTCCACATAATAGTAACATACAACAAAGGATAGACCCTTGCTGGCTCTTTGACAAAGCAATCATGTTTATTCCTATTTTGCTCCTTAATCGTGGAAGTCTTTCATCTCCAAATGCTTTCTCGACTTACTTTTTAAAATGATTTGTGGTTAAAAAAAACTGGCATGTTTTTCAGCTGCAGCATTGAAGGCTCTGACAACTCACTGCTGTACAAAATTCTCCTCATCTCTCCACTAAATCTTCTGCCAGTGATTTTTAAGTCTATAACCCCAGGTTATAAATCCACTTCCCAGCGCGCGTGGATTGTTGTCATTTACTGGAGCCGCCACTTTGATCGGCTACAATCTTTCTGCAGAAGGAATTTTCACATTTTGCCTTCCAAAGCCACAGAGTCAATATTTCCGAGCTCTCCCCGCTCCAAGTGACAACCTGGTCACACGAGAAACTGCAGATGCTGGAAAAGTGAGCAAAGCGCAAAGTGCTGGAGGAACACAGCGGGTCAGACAAGAGTTCATAAATCTAAGGAGCAGAAATAGGCCATTCAGCCCATCGAGGCTACTCCACCATTCAGGCATGGCTGATCTATCTTTCCCTTTCGACCCCATTCTCCTGACTTCTCCCCATATCTTTTGGCACTCTTACTAATCAAGAATCTGTCAAACCCCACTTTAAAACTACCCGATGACGACCTCCACAGCCATCTGTGACAATTAATTCCATAGATTCACCACAATCTTCATGTTCATAAGTTGTAGAAGCAGAATTAGGCCCTTTGGCCCATCAGGTCTACTCTGGCTCATCTATCCTTCCCTCTCAGCCCCATTCACCTGCCTTCTCCCCATCACTAAACTAAACTAAACTATTAGGGCAATTTGTATTATGTTACTTTCTGATCAATTCTTGTTCATCCAGTCTTAACTTGCTGCCACTCAGTGTCTGTAAAAATTGTGCTTGGTGTGTAGGATAGTGCTAGAGCACAGGGATCGCTGGTCGGCACGGACTGGGTGGGCCGAAGGGCCTGTTTCTGCGCTGTATCTCTAAACTAAACTAAACTAAACCTTCCCCTACTCTCTGCAAGGTATTTACATACATCTCTGCACGCATGGTGTCCACAATTGTCCATAATACTCCCAAGATATCAGCAGTTCTCGCCATCGTAGCAGAACTGCTTGCTTTCATATACGATTAAGTTCAATAGATCTATCCATATGATTAACTAAAATGACAGGAGCAATTTGGCATCATTTACTTTGCAATACGTTATCTGTTCATATGTAAACCTATCCGCATGCTTCATCGCTGATATGCAACGCAACATATTTTCAAGGTTTGATTCACACAGACCCAACCGAAACGTTTCGGATCCCATGTCGGTTGGGTCTGTGTGAATCAAACCTTGAAAATATGTTGCGTTGCATATCAGCGATGAAGCATGCGGATAGGTGAGCTGAATAATGTTTTCCAGTATTAGAATGCAAATCCTTTTAAAACTAACTCATGCCGCCTCTTAAGGTCTGGGATATGACTTATTCATTGTCACTTATAAATAATTATCAAATTCTGCTGTTGATACCTGGTTAAAAAAAAAAAATCATACCTATAGCCAAGTGGGAGTGCAGGGGAAAGCAAGGATCTGGAATTTGCAATATTTAAAAGCACCACCTTGGAAATCCAAAAGCAAATTATGGAAACCTTCCCTATGCCGCCCATTGCGAATATCCCCAAGTTGAGTCAGCAATCCCCCCTCTCCACCATGATATAGCAACCTTGGCAGCAAAACTCATTTAGTTTACTTTAGTTTATATTGTAAAATGTTGGTTACATGCTATCCAGTCTGAGAAAGTCCAGTCCACATCGGCACGGTGGCGCAGTGGTAGAGTTGCTGCTTTATAGCGCTTGCAGCGCCAGAGACCCTGGTTCAATCCCGACCACGGGTACTGTCTGTACGGAGTTTGTACGTTCTCCCCGTGACCGCGTGGGTTTTCTCTGAGATCTTCAGTTTCTTCCCACGCTCCAAAGACGTACCGGTTTGCAGGTTAATTGGCTCAGGTCAGTACACTTGGCGTAAGTGTCCTTAGTGTGTGTAGGCTTGAGTTGTGCAGGGATCGTTGGTCAGTACAGACCCTGTGGACTGAAGGGCCTGTTTCCATGCTGTACCTCTATAACTAATCAACAAATGAAAAAAATATATAGCTGATTACAATCTGGTCGGGAATAACATTTAGTGCAAGATAAAGTCCAGTAAAATACGATTCAAGATAGTCCGTGGGTCTCCAATAAGGTAGAATAGAGGACTCGGGGATGAGAGATGTGTATGAAGGAGGGAAAAGGAGCAGGGTGATGGGTGGGTGGCAGATAGTGGGATAAATGTGTGGAAGCAGTCCTTACGAACCACCAAGTCCACACCAACCAGCAATCACCCATACACTAGGTCAGGACCGCTCTCCAGTTGGTGATAGGATGCTTCAGTTAACTGATCATAGCTGGGGAGAAACTGCCCCTGAATCTGGAAGTGTGCATTTTCAATCTTATGTACCCCTCACCTGATATTGTCGCTTCTGGCATAATTTATACCAATTTAACAACACATACTAATAACCCAGCATTAAATAACAGAAAATTAATGTGGAGTGGTATTTTGTGCTTTTGTTGGGCCCTTCAGGTAAAAAGGCCTAAACCTGCTTCTGTATCTGTGTTCTTATATTCAATTTTGCTTCCCCAGAAAGAACATGAATGAATGATACTTGTCACACGCACCGTCACAGGTGCAGTGGAATTCTTTGTTTTGCAGACAGAGTCCCTACGCATAGGGCATTGACAAAAGTTACAAAAGTATTCACTCCAGTCCCGAAGGTAGACTCAAAAAGCTGGAGTAACTCAGCGGGACAGGCAACTTCTCTGGAGAGAAGGAATTGGTGATGTTTCAGGTCGAGACCCTTCTTCAGACTGGTGTCGATCCGAAACGTCACCCATTCCATCTTCAGAGATGCTGCCTGTCCCACTGAGTTACTCCAGCATTTAGTGTCTATAGACTGGATAGACTCGGCTTGTACTTGCTGGAATTTAGGAGATTGAGGGGGGATCTTATAGAGGCTTACAAAATTCTTAAGGGGTTGGACAGGCTAGATGCAGGAAGATTGTTCCCGATGTTGGGGAACTCCAGAACAAGGGGTCATAGTTTAAGGATAAGGGGGAAGTCTTTTAGGACCGAGATGAGAAGATCTTTTTTCACACAGAGAGTGGTGAGTCTGTGGAATTCTCTGCCACAGAAGGTAGTTGAGGTCAGTTCATTGGCTATATTTAAGAGGGAGCTAGATGTGGCCCTTGTGGCTAAAGGGATCAGGGGGTATGGAGAGAAGGCAGGTACAGGATACTGAGTTGGATGATCAGCCATGATCATATTGAATGGCGGTGCAGGCTCGAAGGGCCGAATGGCCTACTCCTGCACCTATTTTCTATGATTCTATGATTCTATGATTCTATCTTCAGTGTAAACCAGCATCTGCAGTTCCCTCCTACATACTCAATTGTCTTCGATGGAACACAGAATTAATTTTTTTTTTCCATGCAAAGTTCAGCAAAAATCCAACAATTGTCAAACTTTCTCGTTCATACATTTGTTTTCTCTCTCCCACACACACACACACTCTCGTTCCTTCACCCCCTCCTTTACACCTCAAACTGAATGGAAAAAAGCTGTCAAACTTAATGAGACACTTTTAAAATTGTTTGAACTCACACACTACAGACTACAGAGAAGATTTACAACAATGTTGCCAGGACTAGAGAGTCTGAGCTACAGGGAGAGATTTTTTTTATGCAGAATAATGTTTAAGGCAAGTCCAGTAAAACCCGATCAAGATAATCCAAGAGTCTCCAATGAACCTGAACCTTCTGAACCTTCTGAATTTTGTAGTTGGCGGGGGCAGTACGCTGCATATCGCCAACTTGGACAATTTTACATTTTTATCAAGCCAATTAATCAAGCCAATTAACCTACAAACCTGTACGTCTTTGGAGTGTGGGAGGAAACCGATGATCTGGGAGAAAACCCACGCAGATCACGGGGAGAATGTACAGACAGCACCTGTAGTCGGGATCGAACCCGGGTCTCTGGCGCTGCATTTTGCCGTGAGGCAGCAACCCTACCGCTGCGCCACCGTGACTACCCGGGGTAAATAGTAGCCCCGGGACCTCTCTCTAGCTGTTGATAGGATGGTTCAGTTGCCTTGAATCTAGTTTGGAACCAGTATTACCAAGGGTTGTTGGGAAGACCATGCAAAGATATGATTATATACACTTCAAGGAGAATTTAATATTTTACAGAGTTAAGACTGTAACAAGGGATGCTCTAGTTATTGATCAGGCATACACAGAGATTCAAACACCACCCAACCAATCTAAAACTTTATTGGCCTCCCAGCCTTTCTCACTCTGTGATCTTTGATCTTTGAAAGAGCTCACATTGTAAAACTTTTTTTACTCCACCATCCCGTGGGACGTGACCAAACTAAAGCTCTATCTAACCTGTCTTGTGGGCATTCATTTGAAGGATATCAATCAGGATTTTCATTTCTGACCTTCGCCTCACATGCTCTACATAACCTGATTGCCCCCTGCTGTTTTCTCAATCAGATGCATTTGAGATCAAGAAGGTTATCTCCCCGAAACATTGCTTGCGGGACTACTGTCAAATTCCACATCTAAAACGGATGGAGCCTCCTGTAAACATGGGAGAACACGTGAGATCAGTGTGAAGGCTCGATGTATCTATGAACTGCACTGGAGATCCCATTGATTTGGTGAATTACGGTGGCAACCAGCTGGTCAAACACAGACTGCAAGGGCTCTGCATTCTTCACAGAGACTCGTATTCCCTTACAACCTAGAAGATGACCATTTGGCCCTTTGAGTTAATACTGGCTATCGTGTCCCAATTATTTCCCCATAATATATTGTCTGTCTCTCATACATCAGTCAACCTCCCACAATTCCTCTGCCATCAGTCTTCACCAGAGACAATTTATTGTCACCAAACAACTTTTAGACTTTAGACTTTAGAGGTACAGCATGGAAGCAGGCCCTTCGGCCCACCGAGTCTGTGCCAACCAACACCGAGTCTGTGCACTATCCTACACAGTAGGGGCTATTTACAATTATCCGTCTTTGTACAATTTACAATTGTACGTCTTTGGTATGTGGGAGGAAACCAGAGCAACTGGAGAAAACCCAAGCGGTCACGGGGAGAACGTACAAACTCCGGACAGACAGTACCCATGGTCAGGGTCGAACCCAGGTCCCTGCCACAGTAAGGCAGCAACTCTACCACTGCTCCACCCTGCTGCCAGTAAATCTTGGATATGTAGGAGGAAATGAGTGAACCTTCAAGAGATGCATGCATTGACATTGAAACCTTCAAGAGGGCAAAGCGGATTCATCAGGATGTTTCCAGGAATTAAGGAATTTAGTTACAAAGAGGGATTGATGGACTAGGATTCATTGCAGTGCAGGGGGCTGAGGGTGGCGTAATAGACATTTATGAAAGTATGAGGGGCATTCATATGGTAGATAGGGGAGTAGAAAAAGAGAGGACATAGGGTTAAGGTGAGAGAGGAAATATTTAAAGGGGATCTGAGGGGCATGTTTTTCACACAGTAGGTGGTATGTGGAACATGTTGGAAGGGGAGGTGATAGAGATCATAGATACATAGACAATAGGTGCAAGAGGAAGCCAATTGGGTCAGCACCACCATTCAATGTGATCATGGCTGATCATCCACAATCAGTACCCCGTTCCTGTCTTCTCCCCATATCCCTTGATTCCGCTAACCCTAGGAGCTCTATCTCACTCTCTCTTGAATGCATCCAGTGAATCGGCCTCCACTGTCTTCTGTGGCAAGGAATTCCACAAATTCACTCTCTGGATGAAAATGTCTTTCCTCATCTCAGTCCTAAATGGCTTACCCCTTATTCTTAAACTGTAGCCCCTGGTTCTGAACATCGGGAACATGTTTACTGAATCTAGTGTGCCCAATCCCTTAATAATTTTACAGGTTTCTATGAGATACCCTCTCATCCTTCTAAATTCCAATTAATACAAGCCCAGTGGTTCCATTCTTTCATCATATGACAGTCCCGCCATCCCAGGAATTAACCTTGTAAACCTACGCTGCACTCCCTAGCAAGAATGTCCTTCCTCAAATTTGGAGACAAAAACTGCACACAAAACTCTGGGCGTGGCCTAACTGGGGCCCTGTACATCTGCAGAAGGACGTCTTTGTTCCTGTACTCAACTCCTCTGGTTATTATACATGATAAAGGGAATAGCGCAAATAACGTTTACTGCAGGATAAAGCCAGTGAAGCCCTATCAGTACATAGACGTATGATAATGGGACCCAAGGAGCAGGAATGTCACCAGGGTGAAATTAAAAGGCCTTCATCTGTCAGTCCCAGGAATTAACCTCGTGAACCTACGCTGCACTCCCTCTATAGCAAGAATGTCCTTCCTCAAATTAGGAGGTAGGTTCAGTAGCAGTGTTTATAAAGGAAACATGGATATGTACATGGATAGCATAGGAACATAGGGATATACAGGAAAATGGGATTAGTGTAGACAGGCACATAGGTCGACAAGGGTTGTTTCCATGCTGTACCACAATATGACTAGAATATTACTCAGACGGGACCTGAGGTGAGAATCAAACCATGTTTACAGGAGCCAGGGCAGGAGCACTAATGGCCATGCCACTGGACATTCCTTTCAAAACATCAGACATGGCTTTAAAAGCCCCTCTCGTTCCATGGGTCAGAACCAGAATCACTCTAGTTTTCAAACATTTCCTTCATCCACCTTTATCTCTGAGACTATCCTATAACCTCACTGGGACTGTGGGACAAAAGTAACAATCAACCATTTTCTCCGTTAACTATTCTATCACCAGAAAATGGCTTGATCTTTGAAGCCACAATTTAACTGTTTGAGTTCATTGGCCGTGTAGGATCCACTGAATCCCACGACAGATAGCTGAGCCAGACGCCTTGTGTCACGTTTATTCCAGAAGCCCCTTTTACCTACACTCTCACCAATCGTAACCCGTGTGCAGGTGAGGCCAATTAGTGCACCTGACCTTGGAGTTGTTATTGATCTCTTGTGCTGGACCTTCTCGTGAGGCTGTCGACGAGTCGCCAGGAGTGACAGGTTGTATGCAAAACCAACGTGGGCGTGAAGGCGCCACAGACATTCTCCTCATGTCCTCCGTAGTGTAGGGTTATATAGGGCATCAAATATTCTTTCCAGTCCACGTATCTCACCTGCCCAAATCACCTTATTGTTCTGTCTGAGTTGACCTGTAGTTGACCACCTTCTTCTGCTCAGCAATTCATTTTGTGGCCTGCTAATAAATCCCAAGTCATGTCACTGTGCATCCATTCCTCCAATGTTTTAATTCAACTTTCTCACATAGTGTGATCATCCTTCTATTCACTCTGCAGTGCCTTAAAGGCATCCTTTGAACCAGTTCTCAAGTGTCAAGCTTTGCTCTGCATCATCGCAGTGCTGAAGACTCCGACAGATGTTGATTATTAATATTTGGCTCTCGAGGCATTCTGCCTTGTTGCTTTATCGTATACTTCAATTCAAGCCTTTTCCTAATATCTCTCTCACTCCTGTAACTCCCTGAGAAGTATGTTTACTACCAACTCTCTATCAATTCACATAGCTGAACCTTTGTACATTATTTACTTCCTTAATTCCTTAATTCCTTAATTCCTTCCTTAGAAGTTACTTCCTTAGAAGGCTTAGGAAGTTCAGCATGTCCCCAACAACTCTCACCAACTTCTACAGATGCGGCGGGAAAGGTAGTTTATCGGGATGCATCACAGCATGGTTTGGGAACAGCTCCATCGAAGACCGCTGGTAATTGCAGAGAGTAGAGGACATAGCCCAGACCATCATGCAAACCTCCCTTGCATTGACCCCATCTACACTTCACGCTGCCTCGGCAAGGCCACCAGCATATTCGTGGATGAGTCTCTCCCCTCTCCCATCAAGCTAGAGGTAAGGGAGTGTTGAAACGCACACCTCCAGATTGAGGGGCAGTTTCTTCCCAGCTGTTATCAGGCAACTGAACCATCCTATTAAGATGCGGTCACGGGGACGCAGCGGTAGAGTTGCTGCCTTACAGCGACTGCAGTGCCGGGAGACCCCAGTTCGATCCCGACTGCGGGTGCTGTCTGTACGGAGTTTGTACATTCTCCCCGTGACCTGCGTGGGTTTTCTCCGAGATCTTCGGTTTCCTCCCACATTCTAAAGACGTACAGATTTGCAGGTTAATTGGCTTGTTAAATATAAAAATTGACCCAAGTGGGTGTAGGATAGTGTTAATGTGTGAAGATCGCTGGCCGGCGTGGACCCGGTGGGCTGAAGGGCCTGCTTCCGTGCCATATCTCTAAACCAAACTAAACTAAACTAGAATGCAGTCCTGAGCTACTATCTACCTCATTGTAGACCATCGAACTATCTTTATTCAGACTTTACTGGACTTTATCTTGCACTAAACTTATTCCCTTTCTCATGTATCTGTACACTGTCGATGGCTCGATTGTAATCATGTATTGTCTTTTCACTGACTGGTTAGCACGCAACAAAAGCTTTTAACTGTACCTCGGGTACACGTGACAAAAAACGAAACTAAATGCAATTGTTATATAGAATCATCATTTTACTTCGGAGTCACGTGAGTGAACGGGCTGGAGGGCACAGCTCCACCAGCGGGTAAGTAGGAACTTCTAAGGTAAGTGTTTTAAAAACTTTACTTAGAAGTATTTCCACTCCGTAAAGCTGGCTCGAGCAGTCAGTAGGAGTGGGGAGTAGGAGTGGGGAGTTGGAGCTGTCACTTCCGAAGATCCGTCTTAGCGTGGGTCCAGGGATTCACCAATTTGATCGGGTCGGGAGATAAGCGCGGCAACGCCGGTTCCGATGCCGGGTGCTGTTTTACCGGCAATAGCGCGCTATTGAATAAAATAGCGCGCTAATTTTCCCCACTAGCTCCATTGACAAAAGGCAGGCCAACTGGAATTTGCTTCAGAATGAGCCTGGTCCATCTGTTTATTTCCAAGGGTGCTAGCAGACTGAGGCTGCTCCTAGCCATGAAAAGGCAAATATAAAGTCACAGACCTGGGTTCTCTGACAACAATGGTGACTCTTCCCTTGATCATACAAGACTGTGGGGGAGGTTGGGAACATGCAGCTGATGCTCCAACCATTACATACGTGTCCAAGGGCCAGTAATTTCCAAGAGGGCCATACCAAGACCAACATATGGAGGGTCCATATATTGGGGTTCCTTCCAGCGCCTTGTTTAGGACTGGAGGATGCCTCCCTACTATATGATTTGGGAGAAGCGGGCAGATTGCAGCTGACCCTGATGCTGGCGTCCCTGCTTATGTGCAAACACCAGCGCGCACAAGAGCCACGCTCCGGGTGTCTCGGAAATGGCACTGAGTTGCTATTCCGGAGGGGACTGGTGAGTCAATGGAACAATCCCTTGCCAGCAGTATCAATTATGTACTCCCTCACCAGCTCCAGCAAGATATGATGCAAGTGACTGCAAACAAATATGTTTAATATGCATCACTGAAAGTGCCTATGGTGACCCAGGTTCTGGGCACCCATGAGTCCTTCTTTGACGGGACAGGAGGTTCGGTGTTAACACGTCCTCCAACTGGTGGCTGCAGCAATTACTGCATTTGGCACTATGGTCCAAGGGACAATCATTCCTCAAACTCACAACAGATATGTTGGGTATTTTATGCAATGCATTTTTCAGGAAATTACATCAGGGAATATCGCCATCAGGCCAACACTAAACCAAAAATTTGCTGCTCTATGTAGGGCGACTAATGTACAAACGCCTGAAATATTGTTTGGAACGGACCTTGTCCTGAAAATTCGTGAAATTCTTAAATTTGTGAAATGTTTAATGTAGTCAAGCATTTCGAGGCCACCTATTCGCAACCCTGGGTTAATACTGAAGGTCAGATCCAGGAGCTGGGCTCAGCAGGGGCAGGCCAGTGGGGCAACAAGGGTACCCACCAAGACAGACCGGCTACAATCCCAATATGAGCAGACAACAGCTTTACAGGTCAACTGTAGAGGTACAGGGACTTTTCTTAACGATAAAGTTCTGGTGGCCAATCTCCTATTGGAGGGTGATTACAAATGTTTTCTAATGAATGGTGCTGTATAATGTATGATATGTTTATACTAAATACTGTCTCACGTCTCCCATTGAGTTTATCTCAGGGATAGATCCACCTCAACAGCACAAGCCTAATAAAATGTGGGTGTTTTCTGCTCAAGAGCCTGAACAGATAGATAATGGTGATTGATAAAGCCATTAATCATCCTCCACAATTGTGTCTAATATTTCCCCAGATCTCAAAAAGATGGGTGTTGTAGAGTAATTCTCGTCCTCAATCGCTTAAATTTGTTACTGCTAAACACCTGCTATCACAGGGCTGTTATGTGGCAACTATTGGTTTGCAAGATGTGTATTATTCACTGCCAATTCATGCTCATTATCGCAGGTACTTGAAAAGTAATTGGATGGCACAGCTGTGGCAATACAAAGCTTTGACTCCTGGATTAAGTTCAGCACCCAGTCTATTTATTAATTTGCTAAAACCTGTGCTGGTGCTATTCAGCCCTTCGTCACATTGTAATTGCTTATTTAGCTGATATCTTAATTATCAGCAACAATAATAAGTCAGCTGAAGAATCAGTGCTTGAGTCATTAGGGGTTGCTCCAACCAACTAATTCCAAGTTACAGCCAACCCAAAATATTGAGTATTTGGGGTTTCTTATTAATTCCGTTGCTATAACAGCAACATTACCAACAGCCAAGGTTGTCGATGATGATGATGATGTCTGTACTTGCCTCCCACAAAACATTATCCCTCCATCCGAGAAGACGCTACGGTCATTGGTAAATGGGGAGCAGGTTCCTGCAGTACATTTGGGCCTTTGCATTATCAACATTTGCAGAGAGCATGAGAACTAGCACTAAAATCGAATGCAGGCCATTTTCATCGGGTTATCCAGTTACCAACCACAGCTCTCGCAGAATTGCAGTGGTGCATTGTTAATGTTAATCTAGCTACCAATAACATTTTTGGTACTAGACTCTTCCCTAATCTTCCAGACTGATGTCAGCGCTCTCGGATGGGGTCTACGGTCTAGCTGTGGGGGTAGCTGGCATGAACACGAAGGGTTAATTCGCCACACAAACGGGATAAATTATTTCGCATTATTGGGGGCATTTTATGGGTAAAGGCATATTGCTCCTCAATGAAGGATTTACACATTCAACTCCAGATTGATAACACCACAGCAGTGGCATATATTAATCATATGGGAGGAGCACGATCAGGATCATGTGTTAACTGGGTACCGTCATGTGGCATTGGTGTATGTCAAGGCATATCTGCGTTTCAGCCACCTATAGCTAATGTGGTGGCCGACCATAGGTCGCGTACGTTTCATGCCAATATAGAGTGGATGTTGAATTCTAAACTTTGTCACACAATTGTCACTCGATTTGGGTTGCCAGCCATTGATCTGTTCCATCCAGATTACATCACCAGTGCCTAAATATGTTTCATGGGAGCCAGATCCAGGTGCAGTTGCCGTGGATGCAGTCTCGTTACATTGCACTAAAATTTTATGCAATTCCTCCATTTTTTCATCCTGAACTGTCTCACAATAGAGCGAGACTCCGCCACAGGTGTTTTGGTGGTCCCAGATGGGCCAACACAACCATGGTTCCCCTTAGTGTTTTCAATAATGGTTCAGTCATTCATGATGATTCCCAGCTGCAGTAATTTCTTGGTGTATCCGGTTACATGAGAAAGTCACCCTTTACATGACCGTATTAATTGTTGGTCTGCAGGTTCTGACCAGACAATTCCAAGGACTTGGATTGTCGAACAGGGCCATGGTGGTTCTCACTGCAGGCTGGTGAAATAGCACTCAAAAAACAATATATGGTTCACATAAAGAAATGGGAACTGTTTCTGTGTACAATCCAATATGTCTTATCATAATGCAAGCATATGTGATGTGTTGGAGTTCCTTGCTAAGTTGCATTTTGATGAGCACCTGCGTTATAGTGACATTACCAGCGCTCGGAGTGCGTTGTCCTCTTATTGCGGGCAGTCTTCAGAACAACATCCTATCGGGTCTCATCCGTTAGTATCCCGATTTATGAGGAATTTTTAATAAAAACCCTCCGAAACCTCGCTATACAGAAATCTGGGACATCACTCCTGTTCTCACAGTGCTTCGGCAATGGGCTCCAATTACTTCATTATTTATGCAGAGATTATGCAGAGACCACTCTTGCTGTGGTTATGCTAATAGCACTGGTTTCAGCACAACGTGTACAAAAATTACAATTCTTACAAATACCTTGTATGCATTTGTCTGTCAATGACATTAACTTCTACGTTTATGATTTAATCAAACAAAGCAGGCCCGGTCTGGCTGGAATCAGGTGATGTTTAAAGCCTATCTTGTTGACCAAATGTTATATGTCATATAACTTAAGCCAATATATTAAGGTAACAAGGGGTCTCAGAGGTTCTGAGACAGGACTGCTCATTAGTCACAAAAAGACATATAAAAGAGTGTCAGCACAAACTATTTCTACATGGTTGAAACAGGTTCTCAATTATGCTGGAGTCGACATTCCTGTCTTTAACTCTCACTCCACCAGGGTGGCATCGATCTCCGCAGCGAAGGCTCAGGACGTGCCGCTAGACCAAATCTTCGAGGCCGCAGGATGGTCTAGAGAAGCAACATTTTCTCAATTTTCTGACAAACCTGTACAGCCGGTGCCACGGTTTGGGCATGCTGTTTTGGGTCACATTTAATTAATTTGCTTTGTTTTCTATCATTGTTTGTAATTTCCCCTGAGACAGAGGGGTTATTCCTGTGTTTATTATTGTTAACAATAGTTATTGAATAATTCGAAGCAATGTTCAATATATTATTTATTCCCTACTGTGTCAACCAAAGCAGATTGTCGTATGGAGTGCATCTACGGCATGAAAATACAGAGCTTTGAAATCTTCCAGTAGTCACTCACGTGACTCCGAATTAAAATAGTAAGATTAAACGAGAACTTACCAGTTTGAAGTTTGATCCTTATTTTATGAGGAGTGACGTTGAGGGATTACGTGCCCTCCGCTCCCACCCTCATAATCTAAGAGATCATCTGGTAGTTCTAGTCTTCTACGAGCCTTACTATGTTACTTCGGCTATTTGTTTTCTGTGTTTTCACGCCGCTGCTTTGAAGTATGACGCGCATGCGCCTGGCGGGGCTTCTTCACGTAATCCCTCATAAAATAAGGATCAAACTTCGAACTGGTAAGTTCTCATTTAATCTTACTATTTTTAACCAAAACACACAGTGCTGCAGGAACCCAGGCAATGGACAGACGACATTTCAGGTCAGGATCTTTCTCTAGACTGATGGAGCTGGGGGTGGGGGGGGGGGGGGGGGGGGGGGGGGGGGGGGGGGGGGGGGGGGGGGGGTTGGGGGGGGGGGGAGGGGGGATAGAAAGCTGTGAAAAGAGAGGTGGGGGGGGGGGTGGGGACAAAGCCTGGCAAGTGATAGGAAGGAACAGCAGATGCTGGTTTAAACCAAAGATAAACACAAAATGCTGGAGTGACTCAGCGGGACAGGCAGCATCTCTGGAGAAAAGGAATGGGTGACGTTTCAGGTTGACACCCTTCTTCAGGTCAACTCCTCCTGTAACATTCCAGACATCTTGTTGTATAATATCCCCTCCCTCTCCATCCCTACCCCTCCCTGGTCATCATACTAGTCTCACTGTCGTCCTGCTGAGTTTTACTGCTTGTATCACTCGTTATCACCTTCCCTACAGCCTACAATGAACCATTGTGGGCTCCACCTTTCCTTGATCATCGTTGTTTTTTGCATATCTCATCCATTCTCACCCAGGTAAGATGACGGACTGCATGAGTGGGGCACCGTTGTGTATGGCTGCTCTGCCTGCAGTCCGTCCTTTCACCCTTTTTTATTTTTATTTTTAGTCCTGTTAAATCAAAATGTTTGTTGTAGGTCTTCTTTTATGTGGTGGGTAGGGGGAGGGGAAGGGGGAAACGTTATTTCTGCGGTTTTCCTCCGAATCGCATCTTCGTCCTCTCCGTGCGGCCTATCGTCGGGACTGGAGCGGCGTTTCCTGCCGGGACCGGCCGGGACTACAGCTTTAGCAGCGGCACAGCGCTGGGACACCATCACGGAGCGGGCGATGCCTTACCTGGGTCGCCGTGCGGTAAGCCACGGAGTGCTGTGACCGCCAACTCCCAACATCGCGGAGCTGTAGATGTGGGCGTCCAGCCGCGTCCGGCGCTGGATTTAAAACACCGCGGAGCCTGGGATCCGAGATCGCCAGAGTCGGAGCTCCAACCAGCGCGGCCTGAGGACTTCGGGAGCCGCGGCCTCCGGGGAGGAAGCGGCCGCTCCAGACATTTCCAAGCCGCTGAGGACTATTTCACCCGGAGTTCCACCTTCCCGGCAGGTGGGCCTGTAACATCGGGCCGCCGTTGCGGCGACTGGCTGCGGAGGCCTCAAATAAGCCCCGACCTCGGGTAGACTAGGAGGAGGAGGAGGAGGACTGGACGTTTTGGTGCCTTCCCTCACAGTGTAAAGTGTTGATTCTGCTGTTGGGGGGACGTTCATCTTGAATCCTATAGTGTATTGTCTTTTTTTAATTTTTTTAATTTTTATATGGATGTATGGTAATCTATTTTTTTTTTCTCTGTAAAGCACTTTGGCTTCAACATGATTTGATTTAAAAGTGTTGTATAAATAAAAATTACTCACTAAATTACTACTTACATTTGTTCTACTTGCCTTTCCATATCTCCCATTTCCTTCCCCCATGACTCTCAGTCTGAAGAAGAGTCTCGGCCCGAAACGTCACCTATTCCTTTTCTCAAGAGATGCTGCCGGTCCCGATGAGTTACCCCAGCAATTTGTGTCTATCTTCGGTTTAAACCAGCATCTGCAGTGCCTTCCTGCACGTTTCAGGTCAAGACCCTTCTGCAGGCCGAGAGTCTGTAAGAAGGGGGGTACACAAAAAGCTGGAGAAACTCAGCGGGTGCAGCAGCATCTAAGGAGCGAAGGAGATAGGCGACGTTTCGGGTCTGTAAGAAGGGTCCTGTCCCGAAAGGTCATGTTCACCAGAGATGCTGCCTGACCCGCTGAGTTACTGCATTTTGTCAACCAGCATCTGCATTTTCTTGTATCTCCTACCAACTCGTATGGAACCGCACATTTACATACATAGTAATCCCTGATAACTAATAAGCATGAAGAAATCCATATTTCACTAATGTGTTCTCAACAATTACGCTAACAGTAATCCCTGGCTAATAATAAAATGTTATAGCTTAAAAGCATGCGTAGCTGACAAGATGAATTGAACGTAAATCCCAGTAGATAATTCTGAATTCATCTCGTTCATTGGTTTACATCCGGCCAGAGTAATTTACACACTCCATTACGGCTAGTTTTACACAGAAGACAGGGCAATGAAACAGGTACTACAAATTAGGCACCTGAGGCTATTCCAACAACACATTAACAAAGTCTCAGGATGAGAACTGAGGTTTCCTGAGTTTGATATAACTACAGTCTTGATAGCCGGAGGCCATGAACTCAAGCCTCGATGCTCGATGCTGTGTGAGAATGGATTTGTCAACAGATTGCCCAAGCAAAGAAACAAATGTTGATAGAATCAAATTCAAAGCCACAAAAAGCTGGAGTAACACGGTGGGTCAGGCAGCATCTCGTCCTGAAACATCACCTATTCCTTCTCTCCAGAGATGTTGTCTGACCCGCTGAGTTTCTCCAGCTTTTTGAGTCTATCTTCGGTTTAAACCCGCATCTGCAGTTCCTTCCTACACAAATTCAAAATGGCGTCAGTTTAGTTTAGTTTAGAGATACAGCACGGAAACGGGCCCCACGAGTCCACCCCGACCAGCAATCCCTGCACACTAATACTACCCTACACACACTAGGGACAATTTACATTCATACCAAGCTAATTAACCTACACACCTGTACGCCTTTAGAGTGTGGGAGGAAACCAAAATCTGAGAAAGCCCACGCAGGTCACGGGGAGTACGTACCAACTCCATACTGACAGCGAACAGCGGTAGTCAGGATCGAACCCGGGTCTCTGGCACTGTAAAGGCAGCAGCTCTACCATTGCGCCACTGTGGACCAGTTTGTTGATGAAAGATTATTGTTGGAGTCAATAGAGTTTGTTGGAATGTGTTCATTAGTGAGCAGTGGGATTAGCCTGAAGGATTTGCAATGACCATAGTTTGTAGGAGTACATGTTGCTTCTAATCAAATAGAATTTGAACCATAGTATGATGAAGACACAAGGCAGAAAGAAGCCGGAGATTTGAGAGACCGCATACGCTGCAGTCTTGAGCAAAACACAAAGTGCTGGGGAAACTCAACAGGTCAGGCAGCATCCGTGGTGGGAATGGGCAGATGACATTTCGGGTTCGGAACCCAAATTGTCGCCTGTCCGTTCCCTCCATGGATGTTTAGTTTAGTTTAGAGATACAGCACGGAAACAGGCCCTTCAGCCCACCGAGTCCACACCGACCGGCGATCCTCGCACATTAACACTATCCTACACACTAGGGATAATTTTATATTTAAAGCAAGCCAAGTAACCGACGAAACCTTGTGCGTCTTTGGAGTGTGGGAAACTGAAGATCCCGGAGAAAACCCGCGCGGTCACGAGGAGAACGTACAAACTCCATCCAGACAGCACCCGTAGTCGGGATTGAACCCGGGTCCCTGGCGCTGTAAGTGCTGTAAGGCAGCAACTCCACCGCTGTGCCACTCTGCTGCCCGTATGAATCCAGCATGTATGGATGCTTACTGACCCGTTGAGTTCCTCCAGCGCTTTGTGTTTTGCAGAAGGAAGCCATTTGGCTCAGTGAGCATAGCTGTCTCCTACAAAGAGCAGTCAGGCTTACTCTCAAATCTATGCTTTTTACTCTAATCTTGTCGTCGGGATCTTTTCCACAAACACCTGTCCAAAGTGCTTTTAAAACCATGCAAGTGAATAGAAAGATTTACATTGATAATGCAATTTAGTCACCACTTGTGGGACAAGCAAAAGCATTTTACAGCCCATGTACCATTTCTGCAATGGAAAAAACATTATAAAGTTAACAATTTATGGAATTTCAGTGTACTGTTGCAGTTTATAGCAACTTCCTGAGAGATCTATCTTTGTTCTCGTCTTCCCTCGAGATCTTTTCCCACTGAATTTGAATCCATAGCATTTGGTTCTCAGCTTATTCACCACAAGGTCTAGTTCTTCTCCAGCTATTATATCAAAGTCACCTGTCATCTTGAAGACCTTTAAGATATGATCTCTAAACTTGCTTTTCTTAAGATCATAAGGTCATAAGCGATAGGATCAGAATTAGGCCATTCGGCTGTTCAAGTCTACTCCACCATTCAATCACGGCTGATCTATCTCTCCCTCCTAACCGCATTCTCCTACCTTCTCCCCTAAACCTCTGACACCCATACTAATCAAGAACCTGCCTTAAATATATTCACTGACTTTGCCTCCGCAGCCTTCTGTGGCAAAAAATTCCACAGATTCACCACCCTCTTGACTGAACAAATTCATCCTCATCTCCTTCCTAAATGAACATCCTTTAATTTTGAGGCTAGACTGCCACTAGTGGAAACATCCTCTCCACATCACCCTAACCAATCCTTCCACTATTCTGTACGTTTCAATGAAGTGATTTATAAGCTGAAGAGATCTGGCTCCTTTAACCTCTGCTTATGTTGATCTCCAGGGCAGTTCTTTAGGGTCAAAGATGACTTACTCGCACTCAATCTTAAGTGATTAATGTGGTGAATTTTCCTTTCCGATTTGCCTTTCCCCAAGGTGTATGTGTTGCTTTGTTTATTGAGAGCTGGACATTTCCCACCTCTATGTTTCCCACTCAGCAGCCAGGGTCAATGTCTAAACTCTGCGTCCCCAGGCAATGAAAGCGGGTGATGTTCAGGTCATTTGTTTTCGGAATGGACCATGAGGATCACAAAGGTCCAGTTCCCCAACTTCATTCAGAGGAGTGCAAGTTCGTGCTGTAAAACATCGTAGAGCGTGGGATATCCATTGCACACAGGAAAACAGGGTGATGTCCCGGCCCATTGTCGAGGAGACAAATAACAATTGCAAACCCGCCCTCTACTGTAAAGATGCTGACACATGCAAAAGTGGACAAGTGCACTGGCATCTCCAAGCACAAACACACGCGCATGTATGCACACACACACCCATGCAGGCACACGTGCATGCTTGCACACATGCTGGGACGTGTACACACAATGAGTGTATACACACACTCACATAGATACATGCAGCTACGCACACATACACACACGCACACACACGTACACATACATTGCTTGGGCACCTACATACAACCCAGTTGTATGAATATTGATTTCTCTAACTTCAAGCAACCCTTGCATTTCCTATTCTCCTTCTCCCTTTCTGCCCCTTCCTAGTTCTCCATCTAGTTTCACCGTCCTCCTGATTAATTTTACTGTTTGTGCGCCTTGTTGTCACCTTCCCTTCAGCCAACAATGAACCATTCTACATGTCCTTGATCATTGTCTGCTTTGATCTGTCGTTTTGCACACCTTACCCTTCCATATCTCTAGTTTCCCTCTCCCCTGACCCTCAGTCTGAAGAAGGGGTCAAGGAAGGAGCGTTCACGTGGCGGCCCTGTTTCCAGCAATCTTTCCACCACCACGCACAAGAAGCGACAAGACAGACGCCGTTGTACGCAGATGCCGAGAAGTGCGTTCAGCTCTGGCTGAGCAACTTCTAATCTTGTGTGTGGACTCAATAAGGAGAAGAGTCTGAAGAAGGGTCTTGACCCGAATCGTCACCCATTCCATCTCTCCAGAGATGCTGTCTGTCCCGCCGAGTAACGCCAGCATTTTGTGTCAACCCGAGCCATGCATTACAGTTCAGCTGCCCTCTACGCATTCAACCGCAGATCATAATGGAGAAGACGCAATGCAATAATTCTACTGATTTGCTGCAGAATGCAAATATGAAAGAAATGTGTTTTAGCTGACTAATGCTGTTCACATCCATAGCAATGAGGATGTTGATCTATCCTCGTTCTGAATGTCTGTGGAATCTTTTAGTGGCAATAATGCATCAGTGTGTAATCTACTTTACGTCAGAACGACTCCTTTACTCTGGCAGAAACACAGGGCTGACAAATGCTTTACGAGAAAAAGTGGTGTCATTCTTTCAAACTAAGCAATGGTGTCGCATCTTTACATTCTAACTTCAGCTCCCCCATCATCACTAATTTTTCACTGCAATATAAATGGTGTTATTTGGAGCGAAATTTTCTCTTCCCAAGGTGAAGCCCTATGTTAGGTTCACTAACAATGCACGAAGATTATGTTAGTACAATGGTGAAGAGAGTTCCTTATGTTTGAGTCAAACTTCACCTTGCTTCTTTCGAAACAGAATTAAACCATATGGGACCATAAACTGCAGATGCAGTTCAGCTAATCAGGCAGCATTCTTGGGAAGATCAAAAGAGTTAGCACAAATGATAATAAACTCAAATGAGGGTGGAACAGTGGTGCAGCGGTAGAGTTGCTGCCTCAGAGCGCCAGGGACGAGGGTTCCATCCTGACCATGGCTGTTGTCTGTATGGAATTTGCACGCTCTCCCCGTGACTGCGTGGGTTTTCCCTGGGTGCTCCGGTTTCCTCCCACACTCCTCAGCCATACAAGTTTGTCGGTTAATTTGGCTTTGGTAAAAAATTGTCCCTAGTGTGTTGATAGTGCTAGTGCATGGAGATCGCTGGTTGACGCAGACCCGGTGGGCCGAAGGGCCTGTCTCTGTGCTGTATCTCTAAACTGAACTAAACTAAATTACCCAATAGATTGGATTAAAAACACCAATGTAAGAAGGGTTGCCATTTTGTTTGCAAGCTGGAAGAGTTGATGGGTGGGGATTACACTCATTCTCCATGGTGATAGCAAAATATTTAATCTTCACTACGGTGATACCCGGCGGGTAGGGAGAAGCAGTGGTCGGCGTGGAGGCCATTGTGAAGAATAAATATTTTGGCATCATCCCCACCGCACCAACTCTTACAGCTTGCAAACTAAAGAGCAGATACTCGGACACTCTAGAAACATAGAAACATAGAAATTAGGTGCAGGAGTAGGCCATTCAGCCCTTCGAGCCTGCACCGCCATTCAATATGATCATGGCTGATCATCCAACTCAGTATCCCGTACCTGCCTTCTCTCCATACCCTCTGATCCCCTTAGCCACAAGGGCCACATCCAACTCACTCTTAAATATAGCCAATGAACTGGCCTCAACTACCCTCTGTGGCAGAGAGTTCCAGAGACTCACCACTCTCTGTGTGAAGAAAGTCTTTCTCATCTCGGTCTTAAAGGATTTCCCCCTTATCCTTAAGCTGTGACCCCTTGTCCTGGACTTCCCCAACATCGGGAACAATCTTCCTGCATCTAGCCTGTCCAACCCCTTAAGAATTTTGTAAGTTTCTATAAGATCCCTCTTAATCTCCTAAATTCCAGAGAGTATAAACCAAGTCTATCCAGTCTTTCTTCATAAGACAGTCCTGACATCCCAGGAATCAGTCTGGTGAACCTTCTCTGCACTCCCTCTATGGCAATAATGTCCTTCCTCAGATTTGGAGACCAAAACTGCACGCAATACTCCAGGTGTGGTCTCACCAAGACCCTGTACAACTGAAGTAGAACCTCCCTGCTCCTGTACTCAAATCCTTTTGCTATGAAAGCTAACATACCATTCGCTTTTTTCACTGCCTGCTGCACCTGCATGCCTACTTTCAATGACTGGTGTACCATGACACCCAGGTCTCGCTGCATCTCCCCTTTTCCTAATCGGCCACCATTTAAATAATATTCTGCTTTCCTGTTTTTGCCACCAAAGTGGATAACCTCACATTTATCCACATTATACTGCATCTGCCAAACATTTGCCCACTCACCCAGCCTATCCAAGTCACCTTGCAGTCTCCTAGCATCCTCCTCACAGCGAACACTGCCCCCCAGCTTAGTGTCATCCGCAAACTTGGGAGATATTGCCTTCAATTCCCTCATCCAGATCATTAATATATATTGTAAATAGCTGGGGTCCCAGCACTGAGCCCTGCGGTACCCCACTAGTTACTGCCTGCCATTGTGAAAAGGACCCGTTTACTCCTACTCTTTGCTTCCTGTTTGCCAGCCAGTTCTCTATCCACATCAATACTGAACCCCTAATACCGTATGCTTTAAGTTTTGTATACTAATCTCTTATGTGGGACCTTGTCGAAAGCCTTCTGGAAGTCCAGATATACCACATCCACTGGTTCTCCCTTATCCACGCTACTAGTTACATCCTCGAAAAATTCCACAAGATTCGTCAGACATGATTTACCTTTTGTAAATCCATGCTGACTTTGTCCAATGATTTCACCACTTTCCAAATGTGCTGCTATCCCATCTTTAATAACTGACTCTAGCAGTTTCCCCACTACCGATGTTAGACTAACTGGTCTGTAATTCCCCGTTTTCTCTCTCCCTCCCTTCTTAAAAAGAGGGGTTACATTTGCTACCCGCCAATCCTCAGGAACTACTCCAGAATCTAAAGAGTTTTGAAAGATTATCACTAATGCATCCACTATTTCCTGAGCTACTTCCTTAAGTACTCTGGGATGCAGCCTATCTGGCCCTGGGGATTTATCGGCCTTTAATCTATTCAATTTACCCAACACCACTTCCCGACTGACCTGGATTTCACTCAATTCCTCCTTTGACCCACAGTCCCCTGCTATTTCAGGCAGATTATTTATGTCTTCCTTAGTGAAGACGGAACCAAAGTAGTTATTCAATTGGTCCGCCATATCCTTGTTCCCCATGATCAACTCACCTGTTTCTGACTGCAAGGGACCTACATTTGTTTTAACTAACCTCTTTCTCTTCACATATCTATAAAAACTTTTGCAGTCAGTTTTTATGTTCCCTGCCAGTTTTCTTTCATAATCTATTTTTCCTTTCCTAATTAAGCCCTTTGTCCTCCTCTGCTGGTCTCTGAATTTCTCCCAGTCCTCTGGTATGCTGCTTTTTCTGGCTACTTTGTACGCATCATCCTTTGCTTTGATACTATCCCTGATTTCCCTTGTTATCCACGGATGCACTACCTTCCCCGATTTATTCTTTTGCCAAACTGGGATGAACAATTTTTGTAGTTCATCCATGCAATCTTTAAATGTCTTCCATTGTATATCCACCGTCAACCCTTTTAGAATTAATTGCCAGTCAATCTTGGCCAATTCACGTCTCATACCCTCAAAGTTACCTTTCTTTAAGTTCAGAACCATTGTTTCTGAATTAACAATGTCACTCTCCATCCTAATGAAGAACTCAACCATATTATGGTCACTCTTGCCCAATGGGGGCACGTACAACAAGACGGCTAATTACCCCTTCCTCATTACTCAAAACCCAGTCTAAAATAGCCTGCTCTCTCGTTGGTTCCTCTACATGTTGATTTAGATAACTATCCCGCATACATTCCAAAAAAATCCTCTTCCTCAGCACCCCTGCCAATTTGATTAACCAATCTATATGTAGATTGAAGTCACCCATTATAACTGTTTTGCCTTTGTCGCACGCATTTCTAATTTCCTGTTTGATACCATCCCCAACTTCTCTGCTACTGTTAGGTGGCCTGTACACAACACCCACCAGCGTTTTCTGCCCCTTAGTGTTTTGTAGCTCTACCCATACCGATTCCACATCCTCCAAGCTAATGTCCTTCCTTTCCATTGCTTTAATCTCCTCCCTAACCAGCAACGCTACCCCACCTCCTTTTCCTTTCTCTCTATCCCTTCTGAATATTGAATATCCCTGGATGTTCAGCTCCCAGCCTACGTCACCCTGGAGCCATGTCTCCGTGATCCCAACTATATCATAATCATTAATATCTATCTGCACGTTCAACTCGTCCACCTTATTACGAATACTCCTTGCATTGAGACACAAAGCCTTCAGGCTTGTCTTTACAACGCATTTACCCCTTATACAATTTTGCTGAAAAGTGGCCCTTTTTGATTTTTGCCCTGGTTTTGTCTGCCTGCCACTTTTACCTTTTCACCTTGCTACCTAATGCTTCTACCCTCATTTTACACCCTCCTGCCTCTCTGCTCTTGTACCCATCCCCCTGCCACATTAGTTTAAATCCTCCCCGACAGCACTAGCAAACACTCCCCCAAGAACATTGGTTCCATTCCATTCCAAGTGCAAACCGTCCTGTTTGTACCGGTCCCACCTCCCCCAGAACTGGTCCCAGTGCCCTAAAAATTTGAATCCTCCCCCTTGCACCACTTTTCAAGCCACGTATTCATTTGCATTATCCTCCTATTTCTACTCTGACTGGCCCGTGGTACTGGTAGTAATCCGGAGATTACTACCTTTGAGGTCCTACTTTTAAGTTTATCTCCTAGCTCCCTAAAATTCACCTTGTAGGACCTCATCCCTTTTTTTACCTATATCGTTGGTGCCAACATGCACCACGACAACTGGCTGTTCACCCTCCCCCTCCAGAATGTTCTGCAGCCGTTCAGTGACATCCCTGACCTTTGCACCAGGGAGGCAACATACCATCCTGGAGTCTCGTTTGCGGCGGCCGCAGAAACGCCTATCTATTCCCCTGACAATTGAATCCCCTATTACTATTGCCCTTCCCCTCTTTTTTTCCCCCCTCATGTGCTGCAGAGCCACCCATGGTGCCATGAACCTGGCTGCTGCTGCATTCCCCTGATGAGCCATCTCCCTCAACAGTATCCAAAATGGTATACCTGTTTAGGAGGGAGATGACCGCAGGGGACTCCTGCACTACCTGCCTACTGCTTTGCTGGCTATTGGCCACCCGTTCCCTTCTTGTCCTCCTACCTTTTGCCAGCGGGTGTGACCAACTCACTGTACGTGCTATCCACGACTTTCTCCGCATCGTGGATGCTCAGTATGAATCCAGCCGCAGTTCCAATCGTTCAATGCGGTCTGCCAGGAGCTGCAGCTGGACACACTTCCTGCAAACGTAGTCACCAGGGACACCGACCATATCCCTGATCTCCCACATGTTGCAGGCTGAACAAACCACGGGGCCAATCTCTACTGCCATACCTTACTCCCAAATTACTAAAAAAAACACAAAAACTTATCCTTTAAACTTTACTACTAAATACTAAATCCCTCACTCCCAGAATCCCTCACTCCCAGAAGGCAGAAATGTAAAATAGTAAACCCGGGGTTGCACCCAATCAGCTGCTTCCTCGGGTCCTCTTCCACCAATCAGCGGCTTCCTCAAAAAAAACCCAAAAAAAAAAACCCACCTCCAAATGGAACGTTATGGATTTCGGTAAGCCTCTGGAAAAGCAAGCCCCGCGCTAGATTTTTAACCTACCGGTCGGGTGTCGCTCCTCCCCCTCCTTCACTTCCACCAACGGCTCCTGTGGGCCTCTGGAAAAGCAAGCCCGCGCTAGATTTTTAACCTACGGTCGGGTGTGTCGCTCCTCCCCCTCCTTCACTTCCACCAACGGCTCCTGTGGGCCTCTGGAAACACAAGCCCCGCGCTAGATTTTTAACCTACCGGTCGGGGTGTCGCTCCTCCCCCTCTTCACTTCCACCAACGGCTCCTGTGGGCCTCTGGATAAACAAGCCCAGCGCTAGATTTTTAACCTACCGGTCGGGGTGTCGCTCCTCCCCCTCCTTCACTTCCACCAACGGCTCCTGTGGGCCTCTGGATAAACAAGCCCAGCGCTAGATTTTTAACCTACCGGTCGGGTGTCGCTCCTCCCCCTCCTTCACTTCCACCAACGGCTCCTGTGGGCCTCTGGATAAACAAGCCCAGCGCTAGATTTTTAACCTACCGGTCGGGTGTCGCTCCTCCCCCTCCTTCACTTCCACCAACAGACTCCTGTGGGCCTCTGGAAACACAAGCCCCGCGCTAGATTTTTTAACCTACCGGTCGGGTGTCGCTCCTCCCCCCTCCTTCACTTCCACCAACGGCTCCTGTGGGCCTCTGGAAACACAAGCCCCGCGCTAGATTTTTAACCTACCGGTCGGGTGTCGCTCCTCCCCCTCCTTCACTTCCACCAACGACTCCTGTGGGCCTCTGGAAACACAAGCCCCGCGCTAGCCCTCTAGCCCAGGCCCTCTAGCCCAGGCAATATCCTTGTAAATCTTCTCTGTACCATTTCCAGCTTGACATCTTTCCTATAATATGGTGCCCAGAACTGAACACAATACTCTAAATGCGGTCCCACCAACATTTTATACAACCGCAACATGACTTCTCAACATCTATACTCAATACTCAATGACTTTACTCAATGACTGATGAAGGTCAATGCTCCAAATACTTTCTTGATCACCCTAGCTACCTGCAATAACACCTTTGAGGAACCATGCACCTGCGCTCCTAGATCCCTCTGCTCCACAACACTCCTCGGAGCCCTACTATTCACTGTGTTGGTCCTGCCCTTGTTAGACATCGCAAAATGCTACGCCTCACTTTCTCTGTATTAAATTACATCAACCAATTCTCAGCTATCTCTCTTGGATCCCATGCTATCTAACCTTCCTGAGCAGCCTACTATGCGGAACCTTGTCGAATGCTTTGCTGAAACCCACATATCTATGGCTCAGCCCTCATCTACCTTTTTGGTCACGTCTTCAAAAAACTCAATTAGATTTGTGAGACATGACCTCCCACGTACAAACCCATGCTGCCTATCCCTAATCAGCCCTTGTCCATCTAAATGCCTGTTTATCCTATCCCTCAGAATACTCTCTAGTAACTTTCCGACTACAGATGTTAAAACCCACGTGGTCACGAGGAGAACGCATAAACTCCGTACAGGCAGGAAAATTACAGACAGCAAAATGCATAAAATGTAGACATAAACAAGATAGAACCTTTTGCCCATGGTAGAAGTGCCAAAGACGAGAGGGTCTAGGTTTAAAGTGAGAGGGGCAAATTTGCTCCAAGGAATCGAGTCCCAGCCTGCTCAACCCCTCCCTATTGCTCTGACCCTCTAGTCCTGGCAACATCCTCGTAAAATGTACAGATGTTACCAGAAAGGAATCATGTGAGAAATACTAGGTACATGTACGCAAACATCAATCTTGCAAACAGACAAGAGCATTGCTGACCAAATTTGAATTATTAATAGTACATACCCACATCCAAAATTGGGGCGTGCCTAGTGCTGATCTCAGCAGCGTGAAACAGGAAGCTGTTAACCTTATTGTTTTGATGTTCGTGTGAATTTTAATCCCCTGTGGTCTATTTCTATCAGGGGTTAATAAAAAACAGTGTAGAAGTATAGATCTGTTTTAACTTCTGAAGAATATCATTAGATTCTATTCCCCAAAAATACGATGACCGAGAAATTCATGCACTCCGCGTTTTATTTGTGGTGTAATATTGATTGCTAAACACAATGGAGACCATACAAAACACAAAGCACATGCCTGCAACGCACAAAGTATGGAATAGTATAAACAATACTCTGACAAAGCCCAAATGATATCACCCTGTGAAATTGATTCATGCATGTGGAATTAATACTGAAGAAAGTAACTCTGAACACCAGAGATGGGCCATGTAACCTGTGCAGTTTAAAAGGTTCCTCAGTTTCTTGCTAGACACAAAGTGCTGGAGTAACTCAGCGGGAACAGGCGTGATCTCTGGATGGAAGGAATGGGTGCCTTCTCTCCAGTGTTTAGTGTCTTTCTTCAGCTGGCATCTGCAGTTCCTTCCTATACATCACTTTCTTGCTGTTTAGTTTGGAAGCCATTTGGAGTTGAGCTTTTCGGGTTGAGTGTGCCTTAAGAGAGTAGCTGTAAGGCCACTGTTGAATTCTGCAGGTTAGTCAAGGCAAACCTACCTTGAGTCATAGAGACAGCATGGAAACAGGCGCTTCGGCCCAACTTGACCAAGGTGTCCCATCTACACCATAGTTCTACATTCCCATGTTTGGCCCATATGCCTCTGAACCTTTCCTAGTGAAAAGGCCTGGACAGAGCGTACTGTATGTGGAGAGGATGTTTCCACTAGTGGGTGAATCTAGAACCAGAAGTGAAAGCCTCGGAATTAAAGAACGTTCCCTTAGGAAGGAGATAAGGAGCAATTTCTTTAGTCAGAGGGTGGTAAATCTGTGGAATCAATTGCCACAGAAAGCCATGGACGCAATGGATATTTTTAAGGCAGAGATAGGTAGATTCTTAATTAGTATGGGTGTCAGGGATTATGGGGAGAAAGCAGGAGAATGGGTTTAGGACGGAGAGATAGATTAGCCATGATTTAATGGCGTTGCAGACATGATGGGCCAAATGGCCTAATTCTGCTCCTATCACTTATGAACTTATGAACTATACATGTACCTGTCCAAATGTCTTTTAAATGCTGTTATAATATCTGCCTCAACTATCTCCTTTGGCAGCTCATTCCATACACCCACCACAAGTCTTTATGCTGAAAATGAACAGAGTAATGTTTGAGCACAACATTTTTAATGTCAATGCACTCGGTGTGTGGAGCAAATATGTTTTGTTATAATCTATTTGTCAGAAACTTAGCGCATCAAGGCCAAGATGCAGATTAGTAGTTAGATGCTTTAGTTTAGTTTCAGTTTTACTTTTTTAGTTTTGGAGATACAGCGTGGAAACTGGCCCTTTGTCCTACCGAGTCTGCGCTGACCAGCCATCACCCCAACTTTAGTTCTATCCTACACACGAGGGACAATTTCCAGAAGCCGATTGACCTACAAACCAGCAATATTGCCTGCTCTTCATTCATCAAATTTAATGTGACACTGTGGTAAAGCCGGTAGATTTGCTGGCTCCCAGCGCCAGAGACCTGGGTTTGATCCTGACCTCAGATGCTGTCCCCGTGCAGTTTGCACGTTTTCCCTGTGACCGCGTGGGTTTGCCCCGGGTGCTCAGGTTTCTCTCCACATTCCAAAGACGTGGACTCCATAAAATTGCCCATAATGTGTAAGGAATGGAAGAGAAAAATGGGGTAACTGAACTCGTGTGAACGGGAGATCGATGGTCAGTGTGGACTCGATAGGCCGAAGGGCCAGCTTCCATGCTGTATCTTTCAATCAATCTATCAATTAAAACTGGACACGGTTGGTACAAGGAATGGGTTTCAATGAAGGAAATCAGGATTGGAATATCTGATATTTGGAGCTTCTGGCTCTGATGATTAACCTCAGTGAGGACATAAGTCGGCGGTAAACACAGACCAAAGACTCAAGTGTGAGAGGCAATGATTTCAGAAATAGGAAGACTTCACTGAAGACTTTGTAGTTTAGGATGATCACATTGGGGATGGAGTGCTAATATAAAATGGCGTTTATTTAGGTTGGTACTTAGGAGGTTGCTGTAGTGACCATGGAGGAGGTTGAGTTTGAGTTTAATTTATTGTCACGTGTACCAAGGTACAGTGAAAAGCTGTTGCGTGCTATCCAGTCAGCGGAAAAACGACACACGCTTACAATCGAGCCATCCACAGTGCACAGATACATGGTGAAGGGAATAGCGGGAATAACATTGACTGCAGGATAAAGCCAGTGAAGCCCAATCAGTACGTAGACGTATGATAATGGGACCCAAGGAGCAGGAATGTTACCAGGGTGAAATTAAATGGCCTTCATATGACAGTCCCGCCGTCCCAGGAATTAACCTCGTGAACCTACGCTGCACTCCCTCAATAGCAAGAATGTCCTTCCTCAAATTAGGAGGTAGGTTCAGTCGCAGTGTTTAAAAAGGAAACATGGATAGGTGCATGGATAGGATAGGAACACAGGGATATGCAGGAAAATGGGATTAGTGTAGACAGGCACATAGGTCGACAATGCACCACTATCTGACTCTAGACTACTCAGACAGGACCTGTGAGAATCAAACCAGGGTTACAGGAGCCAGGGCAGGGGCACTAATGGCCATGCCACTGGACCTTCCTTCCAAGACATGGCTTTAAATCCCCTCCCGTCCATGGATCAGAGCCAGAATCACTCTAGTTTACAAGCTTTCCCTTCATCCACCTTTATCTCTGAGACTATCCCATAACATCACTGGGACTGTGGGACAAAAGTAACAATCAACCATTTTCTCCGTTCACTAAGTGAGCGGAGTAACTATGTGATCCATTTATTCTATCACCAGGAAATGGCTTGATCTTTGAAGCCACAATTTAACTGTGTGAGTTCATTGGAGATTTTCGTCTTGTCCTCAGTAGAATAGGGTTATATTCCTCCCATGATTTCATTCACGTATTGGAGCTTGGCACGGTAAAACTCATTTTACTGACACATACGTTTATTTGGTGCATAATGTTTGGCAAAGACATTGTGAGCCAGAGAGTCTGTTCCTGAGCGGCACTGTTCCGTGTTCTACATCTACGATCCAATTATATTTGCAAACCTGCAATTTAAAAGAAATTCCAATTCTCATCGACTGATTATGTCTCATTAAATTGGTAGATGGGAAGACAGTATTCTGTAAAGCTGTCAGCTTCACAATCGTTAACAATTTCCAACTTTCCATTAAGAACTGTAGCGTGTCCCTTCATCAAATTGTTACCTTTCCTTTCATTGCAACAGTGTCACATCCCATGGATCATCTTACACTAATGAACGAAATGAATGAAATATAGCGCGGAAACAGAGACATGTTTGTGACTTTTCCTTTTTTGTTTTTAAGCCGCATGGTGGTCCTATTATTAACAACGCCCTGGGAGGAATCTGGAAGAGTGACAGCACTGTCATGAGGGAGATTGTGGAATGGAGGAAACATAGCCTTGTGTCTATAGCATTTCAACTTACATTGAGCAGTTGGAAATCCAATTCAAGTTAGTTTAGTGATTTGATTATACATCTGTTATCCTGAGCAAAATGTCCCCCTGCTGTCCTGGATATGTCACACAGTGTGACATGCTCTTCCGTGCGTTTTCCAGCGCTCCAAAAAATGATTGCCTCGTGGAGAGCAATCACCTGTACAACAGGTTTCGCAAGTCAAAGGCAATTAGACTTAAACTGAGTCTCTTACCCTGCAACTGCCTAGACATCAACTCTACCCACATAATGCTAGATGTATCTGCGATGGGGGGAAGCGCACACAAAAACTGTTCACTGCAGATGGTGGAGATGTAAGGGCCTGTCCCACTTGGGCGTCACGCAGATGGTGCGCGAAGATTTTGTACATCCCAAAATCCTGTTGCACCGCGCGCGACGGCACGTCGCTACCTACGTCACCACGCACAATGCGCGCGTAATGCGCACCATGCGCGCATCACGTGCGTGTCATGACGCGCAAATGACGCCCAAGTGGGACAAGCCTGTAGACTTTAGACTTTAGACTTTGGATATACAGCGCGGAAACAGGACTTTCGGCCCACCGAGTCCGCGCCAACCAGCGATCACCCCGTGCACTAGCACTATCCTACACACTAGGGACAACTTACTATTTACAGAGGTTAATTAACCTACAAACTTGTAGGTCGTTGGAGTGTGGGAGGAAACTGCTGTAAGGCAGCAACTCTACCGCTGTGCCACCCTGCCACCTGTTATCAAGCTCCTGTACGGTCCTTCCACAAGCAGGGATACAGTCCTGGTTTGCCAAACTACCTTATTGCGGACATTGGACTTTCTCTGGAACTGTCATGCTACAATGCTGAGAAACTATATTCTGCACTCTGGTATTTTTCTCTTCGCTCTAGCTTTTGTGTTTGTCTTTGTATTAATCTATAATATCCTCTGATTTGATTAGGTAGCACACAAGCAAATGCTTTCACAGTACCTCGGCATACGTGGCAATAATAAACCTAAAATTAAATGATTCATTATTTCTCGGAGGTGCATTGGATATTATCATAAGATCATACATAAGTGATATGAGTAGAATTAGGCCATTCAGCCTATCATCAACTCTGCCGTTCAATCATATCTGATCTATCCATCCCTCCTAACCCCATTCTCCTGCCTTCTCCCCATAACCTCTGACACCTGCACTAATCAAAAATCGATCTATCTATATCCACTGACTTTGCCTCCACAGCCTTCCGTGGCAATGAATTCCACAGATTCACCACCGTCTGACTAAAGAAATTCCTCCTCATCTCCTTACTTAAAGAACGTCCTTTAATTCTGAGGTTATGACCTCTAGTCCTAGACTCTCCCACTAGTGGAGACACCCTCGCCACACCTACTCTATCCAAGCCTTTCACTATTCTGTACTATTTCAATGAGGTCCCCCACTCATTCTTCTAAACTCCAGCGAGTACAGGCCCAGTGCCGTCAAACACTCATTATATAAGATGAGGATTATATAAGATGGGGACTATCTCTTTCTGTGCAGAAAGCCTGGATGCGAGCTTCTTGTGTCTGTCACTTGCTTTATCAAGCTGCCATCTCATTGCTGCCGCCCCGCTTCAGGGTTTTCTGTCCTAAGGGCAGAAATATGTTTAATGAAGACCCCTCAGGCATTGTCTCAATCCTGGTGTTCAAAGAGCCAACGCAGGGTGGAAGTTGGGGCCGTTGTTCTTCAATGGAATAGAAGGGGAAATTGGTGGAATGGCGGCAAGACGAGTAAAACCTGCGTAAGAAGGAACTGCAGATGTCGGTTCACACCCAAAACGGGCACAAAACAGCGGAGTAACTCAGCGGGTCACTTCAGTTTGGTCTATCGTCACGTGTGCAGAGGTACAGTGAAAAGCTTTTGTTGCGTGCTAACCAGTCAGCGGAAAGGCAATAGATGATTGCAATCGAGCCATTTACAGTGTACAGATACATGATAAGGGAATAACGTTTAGTGCGAGGTAAAGCCAGTAATGTCCGATCAAAGATAGTCCGAGGGTCACCAATGAGGTAGATAGTAGTTCCGGACTGCTCTCTGGTTGTGGTAGGATGATTCAGTTGTCTGATGATAAGGTCAGGCAACATCGCTGGAGAAAAGGGATGGGTGACGTTTCAGGTCGGAACCCTTCGTCAGACTTCAAGTGGGGGGGGGGGCTGGAGGTGGGAAAAGGCCAGATATTATTAATATTATTAAATATTATTAAACAATTATCAAACAAATTGCGGCTGGCAATAGATGACCAAGGAAAGGTGGATCTTATCCTCCAAACATCGTTCCGGATTTCTCTCACTCACTGGTACTTTGATCTGGTATTTTGTTGGTTCACATGCTTGATCAATGGTGTTTTATCATTAATTAGCAATGTTACAACATTTTGGGATTAAAAAAATCAAGTCTGCAATTTATCCCATCAGATAAAGCATAAAAAGAAGTTGAATTTGACACCTAATTCACTTTCATATCTTCAGTATTAAAAAAGTTATGGCCATTTTAATACTCGGAAATTAGCAACTTGTTTCCTATTGCTTTTCTATTGACTTAACACAAAAGTTGTGATCGAGGACAGTCAGAAGCCCATAACTTTCTTAAAAATTAAGAGATTTGAAAGAAATTTTCAGTTATTATAGATTGAAGTATTCTGAAACAAATATGAAACAATCTTACTTGGATGACCTGAAATTAAAGCATATAATGAGTTAGTTACCCAATTGTAGCTAATTACAAAATTCAATTACTAGATCTAAACATGTATCCATTTCTTAAGAAAATTTTTAAAAAAAATTTAAAGCCTAAGTGTCCAATTAACATTCACACAATAATTCACAATATAACATGATTTTTAAATCTAATTGTCATTAATTTATAGGCCAAATTTAAGGAATTCAGTGTTTAATGCCCATAAACAGCTTGCGAGTGGGATTTTATGGAACGCGATGGATTAGAACGTTGCGGTTGCGGCGAATTTAAACCCCATATCAGCAGGAAAAATTCTGCCGGTTCGTATGGGGATTAAATCACCGTTTCGCAACATTAAATGTTGATTGAGGTCATCTAAAAAAGCAGGTTTATATGTAAAAATAAACAGCGTTCACTTACTTGTACCCTACGTAAAATCCGTCCCCGTTGTCGGCGTTCATGGCATTCGGAGCTAATTTTTATTTTACTGCAGCGATGAAATAGTCGGGCTATTTATTTAAAAAAATTGACTTACCGGCAGTCGGAACAAATCTCCAGAAATAGATCGCACTCCGACAACAGAAAGCTCCGGATGGCAAGGGGAAAACCGCATTTTAACCCCGCCCCACCCCCCCCCCCCTTAAAGGCGCCAAAGTCGCGCACACGGACAGCGACAGAACTGCAGCACCGCTAAAGGTAAGTTTTGTAACATACCTACATTAATTTTTTATTATTATCAATGTTTAGTGTTTTCGGAGTCATTCGTAACTGTCACTGTATGTCATGTTGTTACTTGTGGGCAGAGCACCAAGGCAAATTCCTTGTATGTGAATACTTGGCCAATAAACTTACTTACTTACTTACTTACTCATTATTGGCTGGGGAATAGGTGGTAATGAAAGGATACGTAGATGCGATCAGTGGAACTAGTAGCATAACTACCGTTGTCCCTCACCCTAGTCATCCTACTGGTTCAACTGTTCGCATCCCTGTACCCCACCCGCCCTTCGACCCACTGAGTCCACGCCGACCAGCGATCACCCACGCACTAGCCGAAAATTATCCATTTTCACAGAAGCCAATTAATCTACAAACCTGCAGATCTAGGAGAAAACTGGAGCACCCGGAGAAAATCCATGCGGTCACATTAAGAACGTACAAACTCAGTACCGACAGCACCCCTAGTCAGGATTGAACCCGGGTCTCTGGCGCTGTAAGCGCTGTAACAATTCTACCGCTGCCCAACAGTGCCGCCCCTGTATTGTGAAATGAGTGGTAATAAAATGAAATCCAAATCAATTAAATGACAGGTTATGTTATGTTATGCAAGGTTCTATTTAAAGTATTTGTGACCAGAATGATTGGCCAGTAGAAAATCATGGGCAAAGGAAACAAAGTGGCTGGTGCCATCTGTTTGAACTGATTGAAAAATTCAGCTCACAATACAATATTATTCGACGTCTTTAGACCCGGACATGTTTAGTTTAGTTTAGTTTAGTTTAGAGATACGGCACGGGTCGGCGCCGACCTGTAATCCTCGCACACTAACACCATCCCACACGCACTAGGGCTAATTAACGTACAAACCTGTACATCTTTGTAGTGTGGGAGGAAACCGGAGCACCCGGAGAAAGCCCACGCAGGTCATGGGGAGAACGTACAAACCCTGTACAGAGAGCATTGTAGTCGGGATCGAACCTGGGTCTCTGGCGCTGTAAGGCAGCAACTGCGCCACCGTGCCATCCGTCTGATGCCTGGCCATTCAGCAACGGCGGTAAACCTTGCTTGTGTCTGATATGAGTCCAACCACATAGATCTGAAGAATGGGTCTCGATCCGAAACGTCACCCATTCCTTCCCTCCAGAGATGCCGCCTGTCCCGCTGTTCCTCCTGCGTGTTGCGTCTATCTTCGGTTTAAACCAGCGTCTGCAGTTCCTCCCTTCACATCTGATAGGTTTTTGCCTTGTGCTACAAATGCCGGCAGTTCTTCAATGATTCCTCAGTGGTGTCGTATGTGACTGTACGCTGCTTCAAGGTAAAGGCATTTGCTCTCACCTCCCCTCTGTAAACAATTAGTGTGCTTTTTATCTACCTGAAGTTTGTAATGAGGCTTCTATCAAGGTGATTTCTGTAGAATCCAAGCTAAATGAGTAATGTCGATGAGAAGTAATTGCCTGATTGCATCATCAATGATTCATTTTATCACCCTGCTTTCTGATAATAAACTGATCATACAGTTGTAATTGGCTTCGAGCTTTATTAATGCACTAAAAAAAAGTGGGTAAAACTAACAGGATCACGACAAGCTTGATCAAATCTAACTGTCCTTCTTATCCATAGAGCTCTTGTTTAAGAAGGAACTGCAGATGCTGGAAAATCGAAGGTAGACAAAAGTGCTGGAGAAACTCAGCGGGTGAGGCAGCATCTATGGAGCGAAGGAAATAGGCAACGTTTCGGGACGAAACGTTGCCTATTTCCTTCGCTCCATAGATGCTGGTGCACCCGCTGAATTTCCCCAGCACTTTTGTCTATCAAAGAGCTCTTGTGGTTGGATTGTTAACAAAGATTTCCATAATACCAAGTGTGAACAGAGGAACTGCTGCTGCCGGTTTAAACCGAAGGCAGACCCAAAACGCTGGAGTGACTCAGGGGGTCAGGCAGCAGATTCTCAGACTGGAAAAGAGTCTCGACTTGAAACATCACCTATTCCTTTTCTCCAGAGATGCTGCCCCACTCTATAAGAAGGATTAACAAACTCATCAGGAAGGCTGGCTCTGTCCTGGGGGCGGAGTTGGATTCATGGGAAGTGGTCCTGGAGGAAAGGATGCTCCTCAAACTGGGGAGCATTCTGCACAATACAGCTCACCCCCTCCATGACACACTGGTCAACCTGAGGAGCACCTTCAGCAGGAGACTGGTTCCACCAAGATGCACCACAGAACGTCACAGGAGATCCTTCTTCCCAGTGGCTATCAAACTGTACAACGCATCCCTCCTTCTATCATGGGGTAGACTGAGACTGACTCCCCCTTCCCCCTCCCCCTCCCCCGCCACTACCCTTCCCCTCCCCAATCTTTACACATTCCCAATCCTTTTGTCACTTTAATTTCATGTTTCATGTATTTTGTAGTCTATGACTGTAGGCAGATCAATTTCCCTCCTGGGATAAATAAAGTTCTATCGTATCGTATCGTATCGTATCGTATCGTATCATACTCCAGCTTTTCGTGTCTACCTTTAGCATAACAGCATAGCAGTAAAAAAAACACACTCATCCACTGCTTTCCCCCCAGTCTTTGAATTGTTTTTTCTTTAAACATTTCAGAAATAAATTTTGTTCCTGAAAAATATTTTTGTAAATGTTGAGACTCTTATTCTCATTTAGTCAATCATTTTGCATGGCAGGTACAAAAAAAACACTTATCCACTGCATTTCCCCAGTCTTTGATTTTTATTTTTAATATTTCAGAAATATTTTAAGTGTAAGAAATAAAAAATATTTTTGTAAATGTTGAGACTCATTTGGTTACTCTTGTAGTCACTCATTTTTTTCAGCTGTACACAACATTTGTCAGGTCCGATCGTACTTGGAGTGTTGTGTACAGTTCTGAGTGACACAATACAAGAAGTATATGGTAGCATTAGAAAGAGTGCAGAAGTGGCATTTTGAGACTTTAGATTACATTAGGAATACAGCGTGGAAACGGGTCCTTTGGCCCACTGAGTCCACATCGACCAGTGATCCCCCGTACACCAGTTCCACCCTGCACACTAGGGGCAATTTACAGAAGCCAATTAACCCACAAACCATCACGTCTTTGGAGTGTGTGAGGAAACCGGAGCACCCGGAGAAAACCCACGCAGGTCACAGGGAGAAAGTACAAACTCTGTACAGACAGCACCTGTAGTCAGGTTCAAACCCGGGTCTCTGGCGCTGTAAGGCAGCAACTCTACCCCTGCGCCACTGTGCTGCCCTGGTTAATAGGTCGTAGCGAACTGCATGAAACAGTAGACACAGGCATAAAATGAGTACGTGACTGGTATTGCAGAAGCTTGAGATAAATTTACACCTGCCAAACTTTCTTAAAAATATATATTTTGCCGAATCTGGTGCAAATATTATTGATGTTTCTAAAGAGGCACGCAAGAGATTTCTGGGCCCTCTGCACCCTTCCTTTAACATGGTGAAGGTTATCCATAGCTGCCTACAAGAGGTTCCCAGACAACGCACTTGAGTTGGCAACTGGTCAGTTGGGCATTTCTTTGACCCGTGTGTTCGATGGAGAGAATGTGCCGCAGGTATGATGGGGTTAACATGTGATGAGCGTTTGAAGGCACAAGGTCTTTGCTCGCTGGAGTTTCAAAGGATGAGGGGGGAAGTCATTTAAACTTATCGAATAGAGAAAGGCCTGGATAGAGTGGATGTGAAGAGGACGTTTCCACTAGTGGGAGAGTCTTGAACCAGAGGCCAAGGCCTCAGGATAAAAAGACGTAACTTTAAAAAGGAGATGAGGAGGATTTTCTTTAGTCACAGGGTGGTGAATCTGTGGAATTTTTTGCCTCTGTAGGCTGTGGAGACAAGTAGAGTTCTTATTTATAAGGTGGCGATTGACAGATTCTTGATTGGTAAAGGTACCAGGGGTTGTGGGGTGAAAGCAGGAGAATGGGGTTGAGAGGGAAAGATAGATCAGCCATGATAGGCGGAGTAGACCTACCTGATGGTACTAGAACTTATTAACATATGAACTTGGACTGATCTATTGGTTTTATTTACATAATCAGTGTGGCGTAGATGAGCATTTAAAAGTTTGGGATTGTAAAACCATGTCTTTAATAACCACTCGGAACAATTAATGAAGCAAGACAATGACGAAGGCTGCAACAAAATTAATAATATATCAGGTCTAGGCTTTTGCTTCTGAATGATTGCTGATCCGTAATATTATGACCCAGTCAAAGTGATGTAGAGAACACAACAACTAAATCTACAGTTTGAACTTCTCAGGCCGACAACAAGGGCAAACAAATGCCATAAAATAAAACTATTGCATTAACCAGGATCAATTTCTGTAGTAAAACATTCATAAGTTCATAGGTTCTAGGAGCAGAACAAGGCCATTCAGCCCATCGTCTACTCAGCCATTCAATCATGGCTAGGAAGGAACTTTCATATCTCCCATTTCCCTCTCCCATGACTCTCAGTCTGAAGAAGGGTCTCGACCCAAAACGTCACCTATTCCTTTTCTCCAGTGATGCTGCCTGACCCGCTGAGTTACTCCAGATTTTTGTGTCTATCTTCGGTGTAAACCATCATCTGCAGTTCCTTCCTACACACAAAGTTACTTTATGCTGCTTCAGCTACTTTTGCGAATCATCTTAATCCCGTCTCATCTGGCTGCATACACTTCTGCATCTCTCTCCCTGCCAACACCATCAAGACACTGGGATTTAGAAGGATGAGAGGGAATCTTATAGAAACATATGAAATTATAAAGGGACTGGACTGGCTAGATGCAGGAAAAAATGTCCCCAAAGCTGGGGGGGGGTCCAGAACCAGGGGCCGCTGTCTAAGAATAAAGGGGAGGCCATTCAAAACTGAGATGAGAAAAACTTTTTCAACCAGAGAGTTGTGAATTTGTGGAATTATCTGCCACAGAAGTCAGAAGAGGCCAATTCACTGGATGAAGTTAAAAGAGGGTTAGATAGAGCTCTTGGGGCTAGCGGAATCAAGGGATATGGGGAGAAGGCAGGCACGGGTTACTGATTGCGGATGACCAGCCATGATCACTATGAATGGCGGTGCTGGCTCGAAGGGCCAAATGGCCTCCTCCTGCACCTATTTTCTAGTTCAAGACACTCTGTGACTGTGAAAACCCCAATCAAATGTTTTCTGAGTTCTCGCTGCTCTGAGGGCAACCTTAGTTTTTCAAGAGTCAAGTTTTTCATTGTGATATGAACCAAAACAGAACAATGAAAGTAGCAACACCACAAGATTATAAACGCAGTACTCAATAAGTAACGTAATGAACAAACTAAAAGGAGAAGTGAGTGGAAAAGAACTGCAGATGCTGGTTTACACTGAAGATAGACACAAAATACCAAAGTAAACTCAGCAGAACGGGCAGCATCTCTGGAGAGAAGGAATGGGTGTGATCAATTCTTCTTTTAAAATCTTTTTATTGTTTTTTTTTCCCAATAAACAAAACCAAAACATAAAAAACAGAGCAAAAAGAATAATGATAAACATAACAATGATATTGATACATAGGGATCGGGATTACATTAATAACAGGTATAACCTAATATGAGACCAGTGTCAAAATACACATTGAATATAGACCTCCCGGTCTCTATGTAAATATAGTTAAGTCTTTAAAAGAGAACTTATAAATGTAGAAAAAAATACACCAAGATAAAAAGACAAAAAGAAAACGAAAAAAGGAAAAAACAAAACCCCCCTAAACTAAAGAAAAAAAGAAAGGAAAAAAATAAAAATAAAAATAAAAGCAAAATAAACAAAAACTAAGCAAAGCAAAACAGAATCTGAACTGAGAATTTCAACAATTTAAGTCTGTTTGTCGTCAAGTCCATTCCACCATATAGAGGTAAAATAGTTTTTATAACGGTTAAAGAGGGAGCAGTTTATGTTGTATGAAAGTGTTGAATAAATTTTCCCTAAGTCTTATCAAATTTAACCAAGGGTTCAACAATGTCACTCCTGATTTTTTCTAAATTTAAACATGATATCGTTTCAGAATACCACTGGAGTGTGGTCAGAGGGTTGGAGTCTTTCCATTTAAATAAAATAGATCTTCTGGCAATTAGTGTGGTAAAAGCAATCAACCGAATGGCGGAGCGGGACAAATGAATAAAATCTAGCATTGGTAACCCAAAAATTGCAGTAATAGGATGAGGTTGTAAATCAATACCTAAGACTACAGGAATAGTATCAAAAATGTATTTCCAATATTTTTCCAAAAGTGGGCAGGACCAAAACAAATGGGTCAATGAGGCCACTTCAGAGTTACATCTGTCACAGGTAGGATTTATATGACCTTAAAAACGAGCCAACATCTTTTGACATATGAACTCTGTGAACCACCTTGAATTGTATCAGAGCATGTCTTGCACACATTGAAGAGGTATTGACTAATTGAAGAATCCTCTCCCATTTCTCTATAGATAAAGAAATAAGTCATTCTTAATTTTATCAGATATATCTATTTGTAATTTCAAAATCAACTCATAAATAGTCGTTATTAATTCTTTCTGATAAGGGTTCAAATGTAATTTTTTTTCCAAAATTTCGGTTTGATGTGGTAGCGGAAAAAGGGGTATAGCCTTCAAAAAATGTCTAATTTGTAAATATCTAAAAAAGTGTGAATTATGTAAATTATATTTTTTGGAGAGTTGTTCGAAAGACATAAAACAGCCCTCCAAAAACAAATCACGAAAAGCTACTAGTCCCTTCCTCTTCCATAACAGAAAGGCTTGATCAGTCCTAGAAGGTTGGAAGAGAAAATTAGATAAGATAGGACTCGATAAGATAAAATCATTTAGTCCAAAAAAGCTTACGAAATTGAAACCATATAAGGAGGTATAGGTAAAGTCTGAGGTATATAATATATCAGCTTGATCCAAGAAATACATTTTGGACCAATCTTAAATTTTTCAAGTGTATTGAATAAGTATTCCCAATCTACTCCATCAAATGCCTTCTCGGCATCGAGTGAGATGACACATTCAGGGCTTTTATTTGACGCTGTATATACAATATTCATTAATCTCCTAACGTTAAAGTATGAGTAACGATTTTTTAATAAAACCTGTCTGATCTTCAGAGATAATTTGTGGTAAAATATTTTCCAATCTCATAGGTAATATTTTGGAAAGAATTTTGAAATCTACATTTAACATTGATATTGGTCTATATGATGTCACTTCAGTAGGGTCTTTATCTTTTTTAAGAATTAAGCAAATAGATGCTTCATAATAAGATTGTGGTAATCTATTCCTTTAAAAGGCTTCTTTAAATACCTTGCATAGCCAGGGAGACAATACATTTGAAAAATAAAAAATTCTACTGTAAACCCATCTAAACTGGGAGCTTTACCAAAATTCATTGAAATAATTGCTTTCTGTATTTCTTCTTCCGTGATGGGTCAACAAAATAGAGAGAGTACAGAGGAGATTTACTAGAATGTTGCCTGGGATCCAGCAACAATGTTACAGAGAAAGGTTGAACAAGTTAAAACTGACTGCAAAAGTTTTTATAGATATGTGAAGAGAAAGAGGTTAGTTAAAACAAATGTAGGTCCCTTGCAGTCAGAAACAGGTGAGTTGATCATGGGGAACAAGGATATGGCGGACCAATTGAATAACTACTTTGGTTCCGTCTTCACTAAGGAAGACATAAATAATCTGCCTGAAATAGCAGGGGACTGTGGGTCAAAGGAGGAATTGAGTGAAATCCAGGTCAGTCGGGAAGTGGTGTTGGGTAAATTGAATAGATTAAAGGCCGATAAATCCCCAGGGCCAGATAGGCTGCATCCCAGAGTACTTAAGGAAGTAGCTCAGGAAATAGTGGATGCATTAGTGATAATCTTTCAAAACTCTTTAGATTCTGGAGTAGTTCCTGAGGATTGGCGGGTAGCAAATGTAACCCCTCTTTTTAAGAAGGGAGGGAGAGAGAAAACGGGGAATTACAGACCAGTTAGTCTAACATCGGTAGTGGGGAAACTGCTAGTCAGTTATTAAAGATGGGATAGCAGCACATTTGGAAAGTGGTGAAATCATTGGACAAAGTCAGCATGGATTTACAAAAGGTAAATCATGTCTGACGAATCTTGTGGAATTTTTCGAGGATGTAACTAGTAGCGTGGATAAGGGAGAACCAGTGGATGTGGTATATCTGGACTTCCAGAAGGCTTTCGACAAGGTCCCACATAAGAGATTAGTATACAAACTTAAAGCATATGGTATTAGGGTTCAGTATTGATGTGGATAGAGAACTGGCTGGCAAACAGGAAGCAAAGAGTAGGAGTAAACGGGTCCTTTTCACAATGGCAGGCAGTAACTAGTGGGGTACCGCAGGGCTCAGTGCTGGGACCCCAGCTATTTACAATATATATTAATGATCTGGATGAGGGAATTGAAGGCAATATCTCCAAGTTTGCGGATGACACTAAGCTGGGGGGCAGTGTTCGCTGTGAGGAGGATGCTAGGAGACTGCAAGGTGACTTGGATAGGCTGGGTGAGTGGGCAAATGTTTGGCAGATGCTGTATAATGTGGATAAATGTGAGGTTATCCACTTTGGTGGCAAAAACAGGAAAGCAGACTATTATTTAAATGGTGGCCGATTAGGAAAAGGGGAGATGCAGCGAGACCTGGGTGTCATGGTACACCAGTCATTGAAAGTAGGCATGCAGGTGCAGCAGGCAGTGAAAAAAGCGAATGGTATGTTAGCTTTCATAGCAAAAGGATTTGAGTACAGGAGCAGGGAGGTTCTACTTCAGTTGTACAGGGTCTTGGTGAGACCACACCTGGAGTATTGCGTGCAGTTTTGGTCTCCAAATCTGAGGAAGGACATTATTGCCATAGAGGGAGTGCAGAGAAGGTTCACCAGACTGATTCCTGGGATGTCAGGACTGTCTTATGAAGAAAGACTGGATAGACTCGGTTTATACTCTCTGGAATTTAGGAGATTAAGAGGGGATCTTATAGAAACTTACAAAATTCTTAAGGGGTTGGACAGGCTAGATGCAGGAAGATTGTTCCCGATGTTGGGGAAGTCCAGGACAAGGGGTCACAGCTTAAGGATAAGGGGGAAATCCTTTAAGACCGAGATGAGAAAGACTTTTTTCACACAGAGAATGGTGAGTCTCTGGAACTCTCTGCCACAGAGGGTAGTTGAGGCCAGTTCATTGGCTATATTTAAGAGTGAGTTGGATGTGGCCCTTGTGGCTAAGGGGATCAGAGGGTATGGAGAGAAGGCAGGTACGGGATACTGAGTTGGATGATCAGCCATGATCATATTGAATGGCGGTGCAGGCTCGAAGGGCTGAATGGCCTACTCCTGCACCTAATTTCTATGTTTCTATGTAAGTTAGGGCTTTATTCTTTGGAGCACAGAAGGTTAAGGGGGGACTTGATTGAGGTCTTTAAAATGATGAAAGGGATAGACAGAGTTGACGTGGATAAGCTTTTCCCATTGAGGGTAGGGAAGATTCAAACAAGAGGGCATGACATGCGAATTAAGGGACGGAAGTTTAGGGGTAACGTGAGGGGGAACTTCTTTACTCGGAGTGTGGTGGCTGTGTGGAATGAGCTTCCAGCAGAAGTGGTGGAGGCAGGATCGATTTTAACATTTAAAAGTAAAGTGGATAGGTATATGGACGGGAAGGGAATGGAGGGGTATGGTCTGAGTGCAGGTAGATGGGACTAGGGGAAAACAAATGGTCTGCACGGACTGGAAGGGCCGAGAGGGCCTGTTTCCGTGCTGTAATTGTTATATGGTTATATGGTTATATGGGTTCATCTAACAACAGAGATTCATTATATGGTAAATTTGGTAAATTCAGTTTCTTTAAAAACTCATGCATTATATTGGAATCAGTAGGAAATTCTGATTGGTATAGGGAGGTCATTCTTCAGACCCCAAAACAAAAAGTTCACTAAATTTAAAATTACATTTAATTAATAATCGCTATATCGGCTGTACCTCTGTTCCATCCACTTTTTGACTTCCATTTTGAAGTGTAATTTACAGAATTGTCCGTGATACTCCACCTGGTCTAACCTGTGTATTATGACGGTTGACAACCGATCTCTTTTTTTCCAATTCCTCGATTGATGAAAACAAAGGTCTTTTATTTGACATTTACAATTTATCCTGCTGCTTGCAAGAATTATCTACTTGGGCGTTAGAATTATGAAACAGACCGCATGTTATTTATTGGGGTTACTAAAAATCTAATAGTAACCCATATTGGTGAGAGAATCCTCCGAAACCCTCTATCCTTAACAATCAATCTGCCCACCGAAGACCACAGCTGCCGCACCGTGCCCATCCAGCATCGCCGTTGTACTGGGCCCGCCGAAGACCACAGCCGCACCCGCCTCACCTTGCATCGCCGCCGGACCGGGGCTCCCCGAACATGGCCGCCGCACCGCACTCCACTCATCTCGCCGCCTCAACGGTCGAACTGACCACCCGCCCACCGGGACCTCCCACGCATTACCCACCGGCCCCGACTCCACTGCCCGCAGACTCCTACCTTCGGGTCCGCCGACCCACGACACTCCACCGTCCTCCAGCAGCCCACAGCCGTCGCCTCACCTGAAGACTGGACTCTGCAGCGGGCCTGAAGCCTCCACGTTGCTAACTCCTCCCACCGCTCTGTTTTTAATGGCACTGGGTTCTAGTGCCCGCCTCCCCAGCCCCAGTAACCTTAGTGACTATTCCACTAGGTCTTCCCCATCCCCCCCCTACCATGTTACCCCTGCTCTTCCCCACCCACACCACAGCCCCCATACCCCCCACCCCCTGACCACCCTCCACCCCCCCACCACACAACGCTCCGTCCTCAGTGCACTCACCTGTCTTCCTCTGGCCACAACCCCCATCCTTGCCGCGTGTTCACCATACCCTCTACACTCCCCTGTCTCACTCCAATCTCTCCACCCCCGAACGTACTGCCATCGACTCACTCCGTAACAACCCAGACAGGGTTATCAAACCCGCCGACAAGGGAGGTGCCGTGGTAGTCTGGCGCGTCGATCTCTACAAAGCGGAGGCCGCGCGCCAACTCTCGGACACCTCCTCCTACTTACCCCTGGACCATGACCCCACTGACGAACACCAGGCCACCATCTCGAGCACCATAACCGACTTCATCAGCTCCGGCTCCCTACCCCCCCCGAGCCTCCGACCTCATCGTTTCCCAGCCCCGCACGGCCCGATTTTACCTTCTCCCCAAAATCCACAAACCCGACTGCCCTGGCAGACCCATTGTCTCTGCCTGTTCGTGCCCCACCGAACACATTTCCACATACCTTGACTCCATACTATCCCCCTTTGTTAAATCCCTCCCCACCTATGTTCAAGACACCTCAGACACTTTCCGTCGGCTCCGCGCATTCCATTCTCCAGGCTCCCATCCTTTCATCTTTACCATGGACGTCCAGTCACTCTACACCTCCATCCCCCACCAGGACGGTCTCAAAGCCCTTCGGTTCTTCCTCGACCAGAGGAGCAACCCATACCCGTCCACTGACACCCTCCTCCGCCTAGCAGAATTGGTCCTCACCCTCAATAACTTCTCTTTTGACTCCTCCCATTTCCTCCAAACACAAGGCGTAGCTATTGGCACACGCATGGGCCCCAGCTACGCTTGCCTCTTTGTCGGGTACGTCGAACAATCCTTGTTCTCGGCGTACCAGGGCCCCATCCCCGACCTCTACCTCCGTTACATTGACGACTGCTTTAGTGTCACCTCCTGCACCCACACACAACTGACTGACTTCATCCATTTCACCACCAACTTCCATCCGGCACTCAAGTACACTTGGACCATTTCCGACATTTCCCTACCATTCCTTGACCTCACCATCTCTATTGCAGGTGATACACTCCTGACCGACATCCACTACAAACCAACTGACTCCCACAGCTACCTGGACTACTCTTCCTCCCACCCTGCTTCCTGTAAGGACTCCATCCCCTATTCCCAATTCCTTCGTCTACGCCGCATCTGCTCCCAGGATGAGGTGTTCCACACCAGGTCATCACAAATGTCCTCATTCTTCAGAGAACAGGGCTCGCACCAGGGTCTCCTCCATACCCCGCAACACTGCCCTCTCTCCCCATTCCCCCACTCGCAACAAGGGCAGAGTCCCCCTGGTCCTCACCTTTCACCCCACCAGCAAATACAACACATAGTCCTCCGCCAGTTTCGCCACCTCCAACGTGACCCCTCCACTCGCCACATCTTCCCATCTCTCCACCTGTCTGCCTTCCGCAAAGACCGCTCCCTCCGCAACTCCCTTGTCAATTCTTCCCTCCCCTCCCGCTCTACCCCTTCCCCGGGCACTTTCCCTTGCAACCGCAAGAAATGCTACACTTGTCCCTTCACCTCCCCCCTCCATTCCTTTCAGGGACCCAAGCAGTCCTTCCAGGTCTGACAGAGGTTCACCTGCACCTCCTCCAACCTCATCTACTGCATCCGCTGCTCCAGATGCCAGATGATCTATATCGGTGAGACCAAGCGGAGGCTTGGCGATCGTTTCGCCGAACACCTCCGCTCGGTCCGCAATAACCAAGCCGACCTCCCAGTGGCTCAGCACTTCAACTCCCCCTCCCATTCCGTATCCGACCTCTCGGTCCTGGGCCTCCTCCACGGCCAGAGTGAGCAAGACCGCAAGTTGGAGGAACAGCACCTCATATTCCGCTTGGGGAGTCTGCATCCTCTGGGCTTGAACATTGAATTTTCTCAATTCTATTAACCCTTGTTTCCTCCCCTTCCCACCTCTCCCTCAGCCCTCGGGCCCTGGCATTCCCTCTCTCTCTATCTCTCCCCCACCCTAGTCGCACTAGCTTCTCATTCTCACACTACAAACAGCTTACAATGGCTTGTTCCCTTTATCATCGATACTTTTTTGCATATCTTTCATTCATTGTTCTTTATCTCTCCACATCACCGTCTATATCTCTCGTTTCCCTGATCCCTGACCAGTCTGAAGAAGGGTCTCGACCCGAAACGTCGCCTATCTCCTTCGCTCCTTAGATGCTGCTGCACCCGCTGAGTTTCTCCAGCCTTTTGTGTACCCTGCAACAATGATGGTTTGGTTTAGTTTGGGTTGGCTTGGCTTGGCTTGGATTGGCGTAGTTTAGTTTGGTTTGGTTTAGTTTAGTTTAGTTTAGTTTAGTTTAGTTTAGTTTAGTTTAGTTTAGTTTAGTTTAGTTTAGTTTAGCTTAGTTTAGTTTAGTTTAGTGATACAGTATGGAAACAGTCCCTGGGGTGGAAGATTCCAACCTTCACGTGGTCCGCCCTGTTTCAACGAATGCAATCAACACACGTGCACACTCAAATAAGATCAAATAGAACAAGTTGTCCTACAACTTTAGGCTGTGCACACCAAACGCAAGAAGAAGAAGAAAGTGTCCCTTTGGCCCCCCTAGTCCATGCCAATGGTCACCTTTACGCTAGTTCTGTTATCCCAATTTTGCATCCTACATACCAGGGGCAATTTATACAAGCCAACTAATCTACAAACCTGCACATCTTTGGGATATGGGAGGAAACCGGAGCACCCAGAGAAAACCCACCCAGTCATAGAGAGAACGTACAAACTCCGTAGAGACAGCACCCGTAGTCAAGATCGAACCCGGGTCTCTGGCTCTGTAAGGTAAATTTAAAGCATTTACAGTCTAGATCAAATAAATTCCTTGATCTTACATTTGATTTTTTTTTGAAACCTAACTAGAGAGTTAGTCCTGTTGTTTACACCGGTTTTTCCATACTGTTTTATAGACATCTCCTTACTGTAGTTATGCATAGTTCACAACAGGCCTTCAGTCTTTTTTATTTATTGTAACGATAAGGGCCTTTGTCTTATTTATAGTTCAGTGTAGCCGATCGATATCATAAATTATGTGTCCTGGATGAACTAGCAATCCTTTGTTCCTCTCCGTGCTTACTTTTGCAAAAGCTGACTTTACATTGCAAACCCCATGAAGCCAAATGAACAGTATTCCTTCAGAATGCCTAAGCAAACCCTGTCCACCCAGTTTAATATTCCTCAACATCTGCGTCTATATTTGCAATCAATTTCCTATTCCACTCCCTTATCTGCAATCTCCCATCAGTTTTGCTGCAGATTTATTTAACATTCATTAATTTATTTATTTATCCTCTCACTTTGCCCTGCATTTTAATCACTCTATGGCAACGAGAAGAAATGTACATCTTGGGAATTCTGATTTTGTTAATAGCATTTTTTTCCCCCAGGGATAGAATATCATTTCAAAATCTTCATCCACTTAATAGCTTAAAAGTCTGAAGCTCCAGCCTCTAACATTTTAAAAGCAGACTTGCCCAGTCAAAGGACTTCCTTGTTGCGAAGATAGACACAAAATGCTGGAGAAACTCAGCGGGACAGGCAGCATCTCTGGAGAGAAGGAATGCGTGACGTTTCGGGTCGAGACCCTTCTTCAGTCTCTTCCTCGTTGCTCTGTTTTCTGAACTGATACATAGTCCCATATTTCCTGCAATTGAATATATGTTTGATTGCACGATTTCCCAAACAACGGATTTCTATCATTATGTATTCAGTTGTAAATTTAGCAAATGCTGCTTTTGCATTCCATGTCTAAAGCCAACGTGCTAGAGAAATATATGCACATGATTCATTCAGAATACTGAAACAAACCCAATCGTGTCCCTCAAAAGTACACAAAGTGCTGTAGTAGCTCAGCAGGTCTGGCAGCATCTCTGGAGAACATGGATAGGTAACGTTTCGGGTTGGGACCTTTGTCAGCCTGATTTTGTGATACTAGCCCACCACAGATTTTCCGGCAGCTGGTGGTCCGGCACCTCCTTTCATCTGGACAAATAAAATCCCCCTTCCCAGAAGTCTCCCGAAAATGTGGCACCTAGGCCAGGTGAGGCAGCCGATCTCAACCTCATCAGGACTTCCGCAGCCGATTGGCGGGTCAAAGTTGCCGCCTGGAACTCCGGCCCATTCGGAGCAGGCAGATCCATTCCCATAGCCGACTTCCGAGGCTAACTTTGCGGGCCGGTATCACGGCAACCCCGCCAATCTCAAAATCCCTCGGTACACATGACAATAAACTAAACTCAAACTCAAACCAACATAGGTAGTTTAGCTCTCAACTCTTTGTTAGGTGATGCATAACTTCAGATGTACCTCGTGTGTCGGAAGGAACTGCCGATGCTGGTTTACACCAAAGATAGATACAAAATGCTGGAGCAACTCAAAGGGACAGGCAGCATCTTTGGATAGAAAGAATGGGTGATGTTTTTGGATCGAGCAAAAAAGGTCTCGACCCGAAACGTCATCCATTGCTTATATCCAGAGATGTTGCCTGTCTCGCTGCGATACTCCAGCATTTTGAGTCTATCTTCAGTTGTACCTCTGTAGACAGGCACCTGGAAAGGACAGGTTTGGAGGTATATGGACCAAGCACAGGCAGGTGGGACTAGTGTAGCTGGGACATGTTGGCCGTTGTGGGCAAGTTGGGCCGAAGGACCCGTTTCCACGCTGTATCACGCTATGACTCTATGACTCTTGCACAGTGAACTCTGGTGCAATGTCCAAACATAGGAGCATACAAAATATCGTGGTCAGCCTCAGCAATCTCCACACCCAGTGAGCAAGAGGAAAATCTTATGCTTTATTTCCTCTGAATGCACATTTTCTGCATTCATTATTTTACCAACATCCAAGCTAATAAACATTTTGTTTTAATGGCTAAAATATTTTTTTCTAACCATTTTGTTAATCTGACTGCACCTGTGACGCATTCTGAAACTTTAGAGATACAGCACGGAAACAGGCCCTTCGGACCACCGACCAGCGATCACCCCACACACCAGCGCTACCCTAGGCACTGGGGATAATTTAAGGGCCTGTCCCACTTGGTGAGGTGGCGCGCAAAGATTTTGTGAACCCCAAAGTCCTGGGGCGCCGCGCGCGACCGAGCGTCACTGTTAAGCCACAACGCCTCACCACGCGCCATGCGCACGTCGTGACGCGTAAATGATGTTGCGTAAATGATGCGCAAATGACACCAAAGTGGGACAGGCCCTTTACTATTTTTTACCAAAGCCAATTAACCTACAAACCTGCACGTCTTTGGAGTGTGAGTGGAAATTGGAGCACCCTGAGAAAACCCGCGCAGCCACAGGGAGAACGTACATGCAAACTCCATAAATGCTGGCCACTGCAGTGTAAAGCCAGGACAATTTTTAAGGAAAGAGAGTAACTTTCCAATTGGCAAGATGAATACATTCTACATAACTCTTCATTTTTGCATTGGTAGAGAATATTTTTTCTCGCGCATTGATGCATAAATGGCAGCGTAACTAAGGAGACGACTCAGCACATGAAAGCCTTGAGGCTTAAGATCAATTCAGGAGGTCTTCCAGCATCGTATTGAGTTTCCACTGAGTGCTGCACAACTCCAGCCTAAATCAAATCTTCTCCCTCTTCAAGCAATTCACAATTATCTACGATTTTTAATGTCTTTTCAGAGATGGTTGTCTCATTTTCTCTCGCGGAAAACTCGCTTCCACCTCAATAAAGAATTCATTCAATTCCCAAACCATTTCAAAGCACTCAAGCAACCCCCAGCAAGTTGTATCTGAGCCCATAAGACATAGACATGAGAGGTACAACCCACACCTAAGGATAATAAATGTTGCCTCCTTGCAATGTTAACCTTGAAGAATGCACATAAATTCATTCACATCGCTGACAATCGACACCATTGATCTGCATTTGAAGGTAAATCTGTGCAGATGAAAGCATTTTGAGACAGCCCGTTCTGTTTAAATCAGCATTGCTCCAACAGAAATAACGCAACAAAATATGTATTTTCCATCTATTCCTATGTTCAGGACATCCTGGTTTGATGAACCAACATGTAATTTTATGCTGGAATCTGATTGAAAGCCATATTTGTGCATGAATGCAAGTTATAAAAAGGCATTTCAAAGGACCTTCACGTCAGCTTCTCCCAAAAGTAATCGATGTGTGATTTTAGACAAAAGTGCTGGAGAAACTCAGCGGGTGCAGAAGCATCTATGGAGCGAAGGAAATAGGCAACATTTCATGAAACGAGTTATTTGAAAGTGATAATGAAACCAAAGGAAAGGACCATTTTAATTACTGAAAATTTTAATGGGCAATGTAGATGACTCGCATAATTATATTAAAAAATATTATTTAGTGGACTATAAAAACTAGTTTATATTCAACTTATCTTTAACCATTCTACCAAACACTCGGCAATGGTTATTTATAAATGGAAGTATATTTGTTTAATAATTTTTAAAGGATGAGTCCAATAGCAAACATTGCATGCATAAATACGCGATTTTACCTACAGCAGGGGCAGCACAGTTGTGCAGCGGTAGAGCTGCTCCCTCGCAGCGCCAGAGACCCAGGTTCGGTCCCGACTACGGGTGCTGTCTGTCCGTTCTTCGTGTGACCGCGTGGGTTTTCCCCGAGTGCTCCAGTTTTCTCCCACACTCCAAAGAGGGACAGGTTTGTAGGTCAATTGGCTTCAGTAAGAATTGTAAATTGTCCCGAGTATGTCGGATAGTGTTAGTGTATGGGGAAGAGTTATCTGAGAAATGTGTTTAAGTAAATTTACTGGGACTTTTGCTCAACCAGATGATGGTGTTTGTTCAATGATCAGAACTATTTCGGGGGAGGCGACATGGAACTAAGTGATACAAATGAGGTAGACTGTGGAGCCCACACTTGGCCTGATCTGAGCCAGCTGATATCAAGCCAAATCTACTCTAAATAAACGACAATTAACATCAGCATCCATGGAGAATTACACGTTAAAAATATCACTCTCACAGAGTATCTGCTTCTGAACCAAAACCAATGGACCACTACTGCACATGTAACCATCTGTACATGTGCAATGAGGATTTTGTTTTGTTGTGATAGTTTTTCCATGCTGGTGTCTCAGTGTCTCGGCTAACATTCAAGGTGGCACAGCTGCTAGAGCTGCAACGCTTACAGCGCCAGAGACCCCGGTTACATCCTGACGGGTGCGTCAGTGTGAGTTTCCTCAGAATGCTTTGGTTTCCTCCCACATCCCAAAGAGGTGCGGGTTTGTAGGTTCATATACCACTCAGAGAAACAATTACCGCTAATGTGTAGGGAGTGGAGGAGAAAGTGGGATAACATAGAACTAGTTTTTAATCAGCTGACCAATGGTCAGCATAACTTTGGTGGCCTGTTTAAATGCTGTATCTCTAAATTAAACTTAGGTTTAAATGATTTCAATATGCTGTCAGTATGGTGTTTGTATGTTCTCCCTGTGACCGTGTGGGTTTTCTCCGGGTGCTCCGATTTCCACCCACACTCCAAAAATGTACGGGTTTGTAGGGGTTAATAGGCATCGGTAAAATTGTAAATTATTACTAGTGTGTAGGACAGTGTTGTTGTACGGGATGATCGCTGGTCGTCGCGGACTCGGTGGGCAGAATGGCCTGTTTCCGTGCTGTATCTCTAAAGTAAAGTCTAAAGTGCATTTCATATGCATCTATCACATAAGATTGGCAATGATCTGTCACAATAAAGTATCAAGACCCAAACTATTATATAGTCATTAAAGCAAATTGTTATAGATTAATAACTTCGGAATGTGAACCATAACGTTAACTTCATAACTTAGTTGATAATGTTGCCTGGGTTCCAGCAACTATGTTACAGAGAAAGGTTGAACAAGTTAGGGCTTTATTCTTTGGATTGCAGAAGGTTAAGGGGGGAATTGATTGAGGTCTTTAAAATGATGAAAGGGATAGACAGAGTTGACGTGGATAAGCTTTTCCCATTGAGGGTAGGGAAGATTCAAACAAGAGGGCGTGACATGCGAATTAAGGGACGGAAGTTTAGGGGTAACGTGAGGGGGAACTTCTTTACTCAGAGGGTGGTGGCTGTGTGGAATGAGCTTCCAGCAGAAGTGGTGGAGGCAGGATCGATTTTAACATTTAAAAGTAAAGTGGATAGGTATATGGACAGGAAGGGAATGGAGGGGTATGGTCTGAGTGCAGGTAGATGGGACTAGGGGAAAACAAATGATCGACACGGACTAGAAGGGCCGAGAGGGCCTGTTTCCGTGCAGTAATTGTTATATGGTTATATGTTATATGATAAATTTTAGAAGTTTAGTGTAGTTTAGTCTAATTTAGAGATACAGCACAGGACAGGCCCTTCGGCACACCATGTCCACGCAGACCAGTGATCCCTAAACATTAACACTGTCCTACACACACTAGGGACAATTTTACTTCGGAGTCACGTGAGTGACTACGTGAATAGAAGCCCGTACAGCCGTTGGTGCGTCATGACGTCAGACGCTGGTGCAGTCGGGCGGGGGGAGCAGCAGCGCTCCTCCGAGCGGTAAGTTTAAACCGCGGGTTACATGGAAAGCTGGAGAATTTAGCGGGTGCAGCGGCATCTAAGGAGCGAAGGAGATGGGCGACGTTTCGGGTCGAGACCCTTCTTCAGACTTCACCCTCCATTCTCCAGCAGTTTTCGTTAACAAGTTGAAACGAGGTAAGGTTTGTTGAAATACTTTACCACAGGTCTTTTTCTGCAACGGTTGGGAGTTTTTGTAGATATGTTGCAGAAAGGGAAGAAGGTGTCGGCGAGGCGCTCCGGGGGTAGAAAGGTAAAGTGGCAGGAGAGTGTTGAGGATGGAGGCCCGTCTGGTACACCTGGTCCGGTGCTGGCTACACAGCCAGTGGTTGCGGACCAACTGCCGGGGGGCAGTGGAGACTTGTCAGTAGGGGGCCGCTGGCAAGTCTCTGTGGCCCGTAAATGAGTCGGGCCTGGAGGTTATACCCTCCATAGGAGAGTCCGTTTGCTCACGGCTCTCCCACGTCGAGATTCTATTTCAAAAGAATGCTCGACAGGGACCAGCTCCGTGGGGAGGAGTGGTGCCCAAGCCAGGCTGATGGAGAGCTTGTGCTAGCAGCACCTGTTTCAGGGCTGCAGAGCTATCCTGCCTGTGAGGAGGATGTTCCAGCTCCGTGAGGAGGAGTGATGCCCAAGCCAGGCTGATGGAGAGCTTGTGCTAGCAGCACCTGTTTCAGGGCTGCAGAACTATCCTGCCTGTGAGGAGGATGTTCTATCAGGGCAGTTTGCTGGGGGAGAGCAGTAAAGGTGTTCGGTGGGAGGTAATTCCGAACATTGCTGGGAAGTTTGCTGAGTGTAGAGAGGCAGGAAAGGCGATTGATGTAGAATTGGCTGAAGCCATTCAGTATATGCTCTCCCACCAGTTTACAGGAGCTAGCTATGGATGAAGTAGCAAAAAACTATAAAGCTCCTGTTAATTGAGATCTCCTGAAGGTACCGGTGGTTAGTCACCAAATTTGGTCATAGATGGGTTTACCTGCTAGGGCCCAGGAGATGAAGTTTTAAAAAGTGCTTAAACTGTTGTCAGCAGGTATTACATCTGTGGTGAAAGTTATTGATACAAGTGATATGGTTGAAGCACAGCAGGATGAACTGGAACTCCTTTGTAATGCATTTTGAAACCAGTGTACCACCACGAAATCTGTTGTTTGGTGGTAATTTTGCAAAAAGGGTCAAAGACTGTTATGAGGTTGTTATAACCATGGCTCTCATTAAGCCAGCTGGAAGCAAGGCAAAAAAGGTTCTCTACAAGAAGTCGAGGACAACAAGGCCGCAAGGAAAGATGCTGGTAAGAAATTACCATTGACAGACAATGAATTAACTGATGTTCCTGTTCAAATTGGGGAAGGTAAAAATTGTTTCTCAAACAATGGCAGCAGTTGACATCAGATTTGTTCATACTTACTGTATTGAAGGGGTGAAAAAATTGGATTTTACTATAAGGACAGTCTACCTAGTCAACATTTTCCTAGTAGTAAACTTATTTTCAGATGAGGAAAATGTGCTTATTCAAGCAGAGATTCAGTCGTTACATGAGAAGGGGTAATTGAGCCTTCTGTCTATCAAAGTCAACAATTTCTGTCAAGTATATTTCCCAGATCTAAAAAGACTGGGGATGTAGAATTATTCTGGATTTATCGAATTTGACCAAATTTGTTTGTTATAGGCATTTCAAAATGGAGAACTTTACCACGGGCAAACATCTAGTGTCCAAAGGGTATTATATGGCAACCATTGATTTAAAGAATGCATATTACGCAGTGTCTATTCATGGTGATGATAGAAGATATTTGAAAATTTATTTGGATGACTGAGCTGTGGCAATACAGGACATTGCCGAATGGATTAACTTCAGCTCCTAGATTATTTACTAAATTGGTAAAACCTGTGTTAGCATTGCTTAGAGCTCAGGGGCATGTGGTAATGGCCTATTTAGATGATTTCTGATTGTTGGAAAGACTCATGCTGAAACTCAATCATCAGTTTCAGTTGTTAAAATCATTTTTGAACAAATGGGATTTGTTATTCACCCAGGTAAATCTAAATTATCACCAGTCCAAATTATTGATTATCTGGGATTTACCATTAATTCCAATCACATGTTGGTAACTTTGCCCAGGGATAAATTGAATCAGTTAATTGAGGACTGTGTTAATCTCGTTGGAGAACAATGGCCTTTGATTAGACAAGTAGCCAGTTTTATTGGGAAGTTGTTGCAGCTTTTCCAGCTGTGCAGTATTGTCCTCTGCATTATCAACAATTACAACCATCAAAGGAACAGGCACTGAGAATACAAAGGGCTATTTTTGATAGGCCTATGCCGTTGTCAGCTGGGGCGATTGCTGACATACAATGGTGGATAGTACATGTTTCAAAAAATTTAAGGAAGGTTTCGTGGAATCACCGTCACTGATATTACAGACTGATGTGAGTGCACTGGGTTGGGGTGCAACAGATATGTCTTCTAGTTGTGGAGGCAGATGGAATGTGGATGAGACATCGCTTCCTCAATTAAGAGGGACTGATTATTTAGAGTTGTTGGGCACCTGGTATGGGCTCAAAGCTTATTGTTCTACAAGGAGGGATCTGCATGTGCAGCTCAGATTCACAACACCACAGCAGTGGCATATGTAAACCACATGGGTGGAGTTAAGTCACAGTCTTGTGATAGACTGGCTAACCAGATTTGGAGCTGGTGTATTGACCAAAATATCTGGCTTTCAGCAGTTTATTTGCCAGGAAGAGGTCACGTCAGTTAATGACAACATTGAATGGATGTTAAATCAGGATGTGTTTAACCAAATGATTGATCAGTATGCATTGCCAGATATTGACTTGTTTGCATCTCGATTAAATCATCAGTTACCTAGATATGTTTCATGGTAACCAGATACTGGGGCAGTAGCAGTGGATGCATTTTCGCTGCATTGGGGGAGGAATGTTTGTGTATGTATTTCCTTCATTCTGTCTCATCAGCAGATGTTTGCAAAAGATCAAGGAGGACTCCGCTTCAGGGGTATTGGTAGTGCCAGATTGGCCTACACGAGCATGGTTTCCCGTTGTATTACAAATGGCTAGGGAGCCTTACATGCTTATGCCCAAGAATAAAAATCTACTGGTAAATCCAGTCACTGGGGATCAACATCCTTTATAGGATCGTATTGATCTGTTAATTTGCAGATTATAAGGAGGCCATACCTGGGGAGAGGACTGTCTCATCGGACGGTGGATGTTCTCACGTCGGCCTGCAGGGATAGTACACAGCAGCAATATATCACCTATATAAGGAAGTGGGAGCAATTCTGCCTACAACAGGATATTGTATACCACACGTCAGGGATCACGGATGTATTGGAGTTGTCAACTCTTTATTTTGACCAAAAAATTAAGTTACAGTGCAATTAATTCAGCCAGAAGTGCTCTGTCTTCTTATTTACCTATGAATGCAGAATTGCATACAGTAGGGACACATCCGTTAGTTCACGATTCATGAAGGGAGTTTCAATTCTAATCCTCCTAAACTCAGGTATGCCGGTATTTGAAATGTGAGTGAGGTTTTTATGCTTCTTCGCCAGTGGGCTCCGGTTACAAGCCTATCTATAGCCAAAGTAACTATGAAGGTGGTCATGCTTCTGGTGTTGGTTTCAGCCCAACGTGTACAAACATTGCAAAAGCTACGGCTAGATAGAATGCATGTGTTGGCTGATGCCATTATATTTTATATCTATGATTTGCTTAAAACATAATAAAAGAGGCATGACAGGATGTAAGATGGTGTTTTCAGCATACCCCGCAGATGATCGCTTCTATATAGTCTCATATTTATCTCTTTACATTGAGATTACTAAACCTCTGAGAGGAATAGAGTTGGCTTTGTTTATTAGTCACAAAAAACCACACAGTAAGGTGTCGGTGCAAACGATTGCAAGGTCCTCGCGGCCGCAGGATGGTCCAGTGAGCTAATTTTCAGAGGTTTTGTCACAAGCCGATTTCAAGGCTCGGGGTGTTTGCTGATTCTGGTGTCAGTACTGTTACATTTTTCCCCTGAGTTAGAGGGGTTTGTTATGATCTGTTTGTAAATAAACTGTTATTCCATTTAACAAATGTATTACTGATGCATGATTGATTGTTAACGACTTTTGAGTCAATCCAGGCAGTGTGAACGTCGGATTTGAGTCTGCGGCGTGAATTCACAGTGCTTTGAAGTCTTCACGTAGTCACTCACGTGACTCCGAAGTAAAATAGTAAGATTAAACGAGAACTTACCAGTTTGAAGTTTGATCTTTATTTTATGAGGAGTCGAGTTGAGGGACTACGTGCCCTCCGCTCCCACCCTCATAGATCTCATCTGGTAGTTCTAGTTTTATCATCTTACCGTTATACTTCGGTCATTGTTAGCTGTGAATTCATTCCGCTGCTTTGAAGATTGACGCACCAACGGCTGTACGGGCTTCTATTCACGTAGTCCCTCAACTCGACTCCTCATAAAATAAAGATCAAACTTCAAACTGGTAAGTTCTCGTTTAATCTTACTAATTTACACTTATAGCATGCCATTAAGCCTACAAACCGGCACATTTTGGAGTGCAAGAGGAAACCGAGCGGCGGCAAGATGGTGCAGCGGTAGAGTTGCGGCCTTACAGCGCCAGGGTCCTGGGTTCGATCCTGACTACGGGTGCTGTCTGTACGGAATTTGTACGTTCTCCCCGTGACCTGCATGGGTTTCCTCCAGGATCTCGGGTTTCTTCCCACACTCCAAAGATGTACAGGATTGTAGGTTAATTGGCTTGGTATAAATGTGAAATTGTCCCTAGTGTGTGGGATAGTTTTAATGTGCAGGAATCACTGGTTGGCGCGGACTCACTGGGCCGAACGGCCTGTTTCCGCGCTGTACCTCTAAACTAAACTAAATTAAATCTCAGAGAAAACCACATGGTCATGGGGAGAACATACAAACTCCATGCAGACATCACCCATAGTTGGAATTCAACCCTGGTTTCTGCATTGAAAGGCAGCAACTCTACTGCTGCACCACTCAACTAAAGACATTTTAAGATTGAATTTGAATTCTGGCATTTGAGTGTTAGGATTTATTTGCCAAGAGAATTATTACCACCTTTATTCACCCATTCATGACTTCCACTCATTAATTGCAATAAAGAATAACGAGTAATTGTTACTACGTTTTGTTTACTCCATACATGATGACTAAGATAGAATAAACCTAACATTTTGGAGACACGGAACTGCAGATGCTTACATAAAAATGAGAAGATCCATTTATGATAGGATTTGGAACCAATTCAGAAGACTCAGTGATGTAGGAACTGCAGTATAAATCCATTATGTTTATGTTTTGCACCAACAGTTTTTTCTTTGCAACTTCAATAAACAACTTCTCATCTCACTTTCTAATGATGTTTTTTTGAAACTCTGAGTAATATTAAAATTAATATTAGAAGTCTCTGTATTTGAGAGAAAAAAAACCCTTCATTTTACCATCAGTACTCATTCGGAATCTGTAATACAACATTCAATTTAACAGAATGGTAAAAATATTACAATGAAAATGGAAATTCTGTGAAGATTGATATGGATTATACTTTATGGTTTGCAGTTATCAAGTTCTTACTTTTCAAGCTTCACAGGTGACTAGCTTATTACACTGAGCCCGGTATGCAGCACGAACAATTCAATACTTTTTACTTTTATTCATTTTCACAAGGGCATGAGAACAATTTATCAATTCTGTTGTCCAATTAATTCAATAACCTTTCTTTATGATGAAATGTCTCCCTGCTGTTTGCCCTCCCGTGTTTCCCTGCGTTAAATAGTTACTATTTTGTTATTGCAGAAGGCCACAAATGCAAGAATAATTGTACGTTTCGCCCACATTTTTATTGAATAATTTCAAAGATTTAATGTTCACAAAGTCACCTTGAATATCAGCCTGCTGATTCATTGGACCTAAACACAAAAAGCTGGAGGGACTCAGCGGGACAGGCAGCATCATCGGAGAGAAGGAATGGGTGGTGTTTCGGCTCGAGACCCTTCTTCAGACTGCAGAGGTGCTGTTATGCTCCGGCTCAAGACCCTTCTTCATAATGGACCTGTCCCACTTACGCAACTGTTTCAGCGACTGCCGGCACCCGTCATAAGTCATTGCAGGTCGCCGAAAACGTTCAACATGTTGAAAATCCAGCGGCGACCAGAACAAGATACGACTCTTTGGGCGACTACTCACGACCGTACAAGCTTCACCCCGCGACATGTCGCCAGGGTATCGCCTGTATGGTCATGAGTAGTCGCCCGAAGAGTGGTAGCGCCTTTCTGGTCGCCGCTGGATTTTCAACATGTTGATAATTTTAGGCGACCTGCAATGACCTATGACGGGTGCCGGCAGTTGCGTAAGTGGGACAGGCTCATAAGGCAGAGATAGATAGATTCTTGACTAAAACAGGTATCATGGGTAATGGGTAGAAGGCAGAAGAACGGGGTTAGGAGGGAGAGATATATCAGACATGATTGGATGGCAGAGTAGACTTGAGGGGCCAAATGGCCTAATTCTTCTCCTATCACTTATGAACATGACATGCAGGCGAATAGGTCTAGCTTAGGTGGGGCATTTCAGTCAGTATGGACGAGTTGGGCTGAGTAGCCTGTTTCCATTCTGCATGACTCAATGACTCAACCAAAATTTAAATAATTTGATTTAAAAGTATTGAGTATTAAGACCATAACAACAACTAATGGCTAATTATTGTCCGTTATACAACATATCAATGAGGTCCAAGGCATGAATCTTGAAGACTTCCAACAACATTTTCTCGTGGAATTGATAAATAGAATGAGTACAATAGGGTTAGTTATCATGAGCTGTGCTTCCATTAATTTACTACTCTGGTCAGAAAACGATTACAGAAAGTGCTGATCTTCCTACAGTGGATAAAATCTGCTCTCACTGATGTTTAGAATGAAGTGTTGCAGTAAACGATTGTAGAACTGTGCTCGGACGTTAGATTTCAGAGATACAACGCGGAAACAGGCCCTTCAGCTTGATATCTTCACCACAAACCACAAAACCCAACATAGATTTAAACAATAGAGAAACAAGGAACTGCAGATGATGGTTTAGAGAAAAAAAGACACAAAATGCTGGAGTAGCTCAGCGGGTCAGGCAGCATCGATGGAGAACATGGATAGTTTCGGGTCAAAACCCTGTCTGAACTCAGTCTGAAGAAGGGTCCCGACCTGAAACATCACTATCCATTGATCTCCAAAGATGTAACCTAACCCATTAAGTTAGTCCAGCACATTGTATCTGTTTTAAACTTAAACAATGGCATTTTCAGATTGATGTTACAGGAAACAGATCCTATGTTAAATTCTGGCATTTAAATGTTAGGATTTATTGCTAAATAAATAACCGGATTTATATGGATTTTAATAAAACACTTGCAGTCTGATTTATTGGACCTTCATTTCTTTTGCTAGATGATGTCTTGATGTCATAATGACAGCGCACAGAACCATACCCTTCAGTCCACCAAGGCAGCACTAACCATCAATTACCCATTCAGACTAATCCTATATTAATCATATGGCTTTATGCTCCCCACATTGTCTGCCCAGATACGTCCACCCACCTAGACACTAGGAGGACCTTGCAGTTGCCAACCCACAATCCTTTGGAATGTGGGAAGAGACTGGAGCATCCAGAGGAATCCCACAGGGTCACAGGAGAAAGTGCAAACTACACCCACTGTCAGTACTGAACCTAGATCTTTGGCACCGCAAAGCAGCAACTGTGCCTCCAATGTTTCTCTCCTTCGTAAGTCAGTACACTGAAGTCTTTAGATTTCTTATTCATTTACAATACCATTTTTTAGGAGATAAAATATTTAATAAAGGAAAAAATCAATTTGACCATTTCTGCTTTCCATCACAAAGTCCCACTATCTCCAGCAAATCAAACCCCACCCCGAACTCAATTTTAGATATTCAGATATTTTGCTATTTAGATACAATCAATCAATCAGTTTTATTCATCACATGCACTTATAAGTGCAGTGAAATGAATTTGCCAGCAGCGGTACAATCAAAATAAAAACACACAATACACAATAGGATTTAACACAAACACCCACCACAGCGTTCTTCATTGTGGTGGAAGGCACAGAGTACAGTCAGTCCTCCTCCATTGTTCACCCGTGCTCGGGGCCATAAACCTCTGCAGTCGCCGCTACTGGCGGCCGGATGTACAGACCCTCTCGTCGGGACGGTCGAACACACTCCGCAGCTTGGACGTCCCGAATCGGCGCTTTCCTACCGGAGACCGCGGCTTCAGGATGTTGTAAATGTCCTGCGGGCCGGCGGTCGGAGCTCTTCTCTGGATGTCCCCGGCGAGGGAACCCAGGCTCCGGATGGTAAGTCCACACCGCACCCACGGCTAGAAGCTCCGCAGACCGCGGCTTCAGGATGCTATAGGCCGCGGGTCGGCGGCCGGAGCTCTTCTCCGGGGATCCACAACGAGGGATCCCAGGCTCCAGATGCCGCGCCCGCGGCTAGAAGCTCCACAGACCGCGGCTTCAGGATGTAACATCGGAGCACTCCCTTCTGGCGACCCCGGCAAGGGCTCACCTACTCCGCGATGAAAAGTCCACACTGCGCCCTCTGCTGAAACTCTGGGCCCGACTCCGGGAAAGGCCGCTCCATGCCGTTAGAGCACGAGGGAGGATGGAGGATGCGACCGAAAGTCGTTCCCCTTCCCCCCCCCCCCCCCCTCACCACCCCCACACAAGACACATCGAGAGACACTAAAACAAACATTTGGACACACTAAAAAAAACAAAAAAGTAGAAATAGCGAACAGGCTGTTGGCAGGGCAGCCATCTCGCAGCGTCCCCACCGACCACCTCTCTGTCTGAAGAAGGGCCTTGACCCGAAGCATCACCCTTTCCTTCTCTCCAGAGATGCTGCCTGTCCCACTGAGTCACTCCAGCATTTTATGTCTATCTTAGATATTCAATGTTTTATTTTGCCTCCATTACTAATGAAAACAGATGATACTTCCTGCCCGAGACTTCAGCCCTTCAAATGAAACAAGAGGGATATCAGGAGTCATCTACAGAGGTGACTGATTGGTCACTGGCATTTACACCACCACTAAATGTTAGAGTAAACTGAAAACTTTGTAATCCATTTTATTCTGTATTCAGTTTCGTTGAGAGATACAGCATGGAGACAGGCCCCTCAGCCCACCGAGTCTGCGCCAACAAACGCTCATCCGTTCACTAATTCTAACCTGCAAACTGAGGTCAAGAAAAAAGCAGCCGTGTTTTCACCAATCTTTCCAGCGCCACGCCAGACAGACAGACACCATTCTATACAGACGCCGAGAAGTGTGTTCAGCCCTTCTTATGTGTGTGGACTCGATAAGAAGAGCCTGCAAACCAGGGACAATTTACAGAAGCCAATTAACCTGCAAACCTGCATGTCTTCAAAATGTGGGAGGAAACCAGAAGCACCCGGAGAAAACCCACGCAGGCACAGGAAGAATGTGCAAACTCCGTACAGACAGCACCCGAGGCCGGGATCAGACCGGGATCAGGACATTAACACTGTCCTACACACACTAGAGGCAGTAGCTCGACCACTGTGCCACCGTCCCGATTTACATTTGTATTCTGACTTTCTGAAAATTAAAACAGAAATGTCTGCGAACCTCCCAGCATAGAGAATTAATAGCTACTTGGTCTGGGTTTACTGATCTTATCACCTGTTCACGTCCACCTTAATCCCCTTTCTGCTCACTTATTTTAATGCATCCTTTAAGATTCCATCTGTATTAATCTCCTCTGACCTTATTTTATTTATTAGAATGTATCCTTCTTTCTTTGGGTAAAATAAGTTCATTGAATACCTGGCAATATTCCCAACGATAAGATTTAGGATTAGTGAGCCTGACGTTCACGTAAATTGGATCAGCAGAATCCCCTGATTTATCCGTGATGAACAAGCAGAGCCAAAACTAATCAACCTAACTTAGAAATGTTAAGCTTGCCCAAATAGAGAGGCCAAAAGGCACAGATTCCGCTTCTGCTTGTTATCTGGCAGCAACCTTCCAGAAAACCTACATCGCTGGGTATTAAGGATGTGCAAATCCACGGGCTGCGATTCAAGCAGAATTGTTAGAATTTACTGTGCCCCAACACAGTCCAATGCAGACAATGGGCAGGCAGGCAGGTAAGGAACTCGTGGCACCGCTGCAGAGTTACCACCGTACAGCGCCAGAGACCCCGGGTTCGATCCTGACCACGGGTGCTTGCCCCTGTGAGATGAGACGTCTCCAGGTGCTCCGGTTTCCTCCCGCACTCCAAAGACATACAGGTTTGTAGGTTAATTGGCTTTGGTAAAAATTGTAAATTTTCCCCGGTGTGTAGGATAGTGTTAGTGTGCGGGGTGATCGCTGGTCGGCACGGACTCAGTGGGCCGAAGGGCCTGTTTCCGCTTTGTATCTCTGTATATGTATCTGTATCAGCTAAACAGCCCTGTAAATACAATAGACACAGATGATATGTAATAAATAATAATACAATAACTTAATAACTGCAATATTAATGCAAAAGCTGCACCCAAAGTCTTTGTTGCGACCAAAACCAGTACATGGAAGTTCGTAGTTGAAGTTAGCGCCGTGTAGTGATCAAGGGCCTGACAGTTATTGAGAAGAAGTACTCTGGAACCTAGTGGTCAGACAATCTAAACTTGAATGAAAACCATCACTATTTGTTACTTTGTCTCAACTTACCAAAAGACCGCTGTAGCTGCAAAAGAGGGATTGCGTGTCCTGCCCAAGTTAAACGATCCTTCAACGTTAATAAATGCGCGCATCAGTCAGATACAGCCCTCTGACAGAAGGTGAAATGAAACCCCCTTTATAAACTGTGTGAATGTATGTGCGCATCAGTGATTGCAAATTTGCTCTGGTAGCCTACGTTAAAGGGGCGAATGACAGAAGCCCCCTCGTGGCGATCCCTGGCAAACGACGACACAATTGGGACGTGTCGGGCGACCAATTCTGTCAACATGTTGGACGACGACAGAAGCCGACAGCGAGCTACACGTCGTCTGACACATGAGCGAACGAAGGGGCTTCATAGTATCACACTCAGAAACGTGTGCCAGGCTGCCATTTGTATGGGCACACGCGACCACCCAGGTGTACTGGTGCTGTTCTGGATACCATGGTTGACGAGACAGAGTGGGGGGAAAGTCGCTGCCCATGGTAATCCAGGATGTCCTACAGCTCTGTACTGATGTAGAAAGGTCTTTGCCTGCAGTACTGAAACAACGTCAACATGATTGCAAATGGAGCCTAATAACCTTTTGGACACAAAGTGCTGGAGTAACTCAGCGGGTCAGGCAGCACTACTGGAGAACATGGATAGGTGACGTTTCGGGACTCAACCTGAAACGTCACCGATCCATGTTCTCTAGAAATGCTGCCTGACCTGCTGAGTTACTCCAGCACTTTTATGTATTAACCAGCAAGTGCAATTCCTTGTTTCTACTTGATAACCTTTTGTATGTGTTTATTGTGAGGAAATACTATGTCGGCACTCATTTTTTTTTTAGTTTTACAGTATGGTAACAGGCCCTGCAGCCCATCGAGTTCACACTGATCATCGATCACCTGTGTACTAGTTCTATGCTATCTCATTTTTGCATCCTGCAAAATAGGGGCAGCACAGTGGTAGAGTTGCTGCCCTACAGCGCCAGAGATCCAAGTTCGATCCTGACTCAGGATGCTGTCAGAGTGGAGTTTGCATGTTCTACCTGGACGTGCTCAGCCCCCTGCTGTACTCACTCTATACTCATGACTGCGTAGCTGGTCACAGTGCGACCTCCATCATCAAGTTCGCTGACGACACCACTGTTGTGGGACGTATCATTGATGGGGATGAGTCGGAGTACAGAAGAGAGATCGAGCGACTGTCCATATGGTGCCAGCACAATAACCTGGCCCTCAACACCAGCAAAACCAAGGAATTGATTGTGGACTTTGGAAGGAGTAGGATGGGGACCCACAGTCCTGTTTATATCAACGGGTCGATGGTTGAAAGGGTCAAGAGCTTCAAATTCCTGGGCGTGCACATCTGTGAAGATCTTTCCTGGTCCGAGAACACAGATGCAATTATTAAGAAAGCTCAACAGCGCCTCTACTTCCTGAGAAGATTACGGAGAGTCGGTCTGTCAAGGAGGACTCTCTCTAACTTCTACAGGTGCACAGTAGAGAGCTTGCTGACCGGTTGCATCGTGGCTTGGTTCGGCAACTTGAGTGCCCCGGAGAGGAAAAGACTACAAAAAGTAGTAAACACTGCCCAGTCCATCATCGGCTCTGACCTTCCTTCCATTGAGGGGATTTATCGCAGTCGCTGCCTCAAAAAGGCTGGCAGCATCATCAAGGACCCACACCACCCTGGCCACACACTCATCTCCCCGCTACCTTCGGGTAGAAGGTACAGGAGCCTGAGAACTGCAACGACCCGGTTCAGGAATAGCTACTTCCCCACAGCCATCAGGCTATTAAACCTGGCTCGGACAAAACTCCATCTGTTATTTGCACTTTATTAATTTATTAATTAATGTGTGTATTTAAGTATGTAACTGTAGTCAATGCCTACTATGTTCTGTTGTGCTATGCAAAGAAAGAATTTCATTGTCCTGTCAGGGACCCATGACATAAACTCTTTTGTCTTTTGACTTTGACTTTGACCGCCTAGGTATTCTGTGGGTACTCCGGTTTCCTCCTACGATCCAAAGACATGCAGGTTTGTAGATTAATTGGGTTCGGTAAAATTGTATATTGTCCATAGTGTGTAGGATAGAGCTAGTGTGTGGGGAGATCACTGGTTGGTATGGACTCGGTGGGCTGAAGGGCCTGTTTCCGTCCAATATCTCTAAAATCTATAGTCTTAAGTAAAGTTTAGGGGCAATTTTTAGAAGCCGCTTAACCTACAAACTTGCACGTCTTTGGAATGTGGGAGGAAACTGGAGCACCTGGTGAAAACCCACGCAGTCACAGGGAGAACGAACAAACTCCACATAGAGAGTGCCTGCAGTCAGGATTGGTGTCACTGGCGTTGTGAGGCAGCAGCGTTAGTGACGCACCACTGTGCCATCTCCAACCAAGTGTACAAGGGCCGCACTGTATAGTTCTCCATGGGGGAACCTGATCCATGCAGTATCTGTGAACCACCCTAACCCAACACACGTGAAAAATACTGCACCAATGTTCTGGACAAAAAGACCAGTCATCACTCTTAGAGCACGCACCCTTCGTAGCGTGCGTGGTGCAGTGTGTGGGAAAGGACTGCAGATGCCGATTTACACAGGAGGTAGACACAAAATGCTGCAGTAACTCAGCGGGACAGGCAGCAACTCTGGAGAGAAGGAATGGGGGATGTTTCGGGTCGAGACCCTTCTTCAGACTTGATGTGCTTGATACAGTGGTGCACTGAATCCCAGAAGAACAGGCGATAATTTCCCCATTTGTGCCATCAAACTATGGGACACACTTATTTATTCCACACGTCAATAACAGAAAAGTAAATATTCTGCTGCTTTATTATAATCGAACATCAGAAATAAATTTCAAACCAATAAATAGAATTGTTATGAGTTAATGTTGGTTTGGAACACAACTCCATAGCCCCCAGTATAAAGAACAGCTCAGATTACAGGAGAGATGCCTAATTTCCATGATAAACATACATAAGGGCCTGTCCCAACAGCATGCGATTCCATGCGGTGAGCGCGACCTACCGTGGTCCCACTTCAATCGCCGGAGCCGTATGGAGTTGTGCAGGGCTGGTCCCGACATCTCCGAAAAACTGACCGTGTTCAAAAATTCTGCGCGGCAACGGCCTGTCGGCCCACAGTCGCCTCGACGCATTACGCACCGCCTCGACGTCGTGCCTCCGTGACCATCTCTGTGTGTGCCTCCATGGCCCTCTCTCTATGTGCCTCCGTGCCCCTCTCTGTGTGCCTCCGTGTCCCTCTCTGTGTGTCCCTCTCTGTCCTTGCGAACTTACCGCGGACTTCGCTCCAACTTCGCGCCACAGCACGCCACTCACCCGACCTCCGCGCAGCCCCCGCTTCCAGTTTGGTCGCACTCACCGCATGGAGGCGCATGCTGCTGGGACCGGCCCTGTACGGGGATCACTCGACCACCGCGCAGCCCCCGCTTCCAGTTTGGTCACGCTCACCGCATGGAGTCGCATGCTGGTGGGACAGGCCCTTTATACCATCGTTCTGCAAGTGTAAAGAATCAAACTATATTTTCTTACACAAGGGCCTGTCCCACTTGGGCGTCATTTGCGCTTCACGCAGATGGCGCGCAAGGATTTTGAGAATCCCCGAATCCATTGCCTACGTCACAACACGCCATGCGCGCGTAATGCACGCCATGCACGTGTCGTGCGTCGTAACGCGTAAATGATGTCACGTAAATGAATTAAATTTGCAACACTCCAGGTTGATGTGTATTAAATTGTCAGGCAAATATAACATCCATTTATACTTGAAAATATCTAATCCTCGCCAACTGAATGTTCAAGTACATGGGCAACATTTTCACAGAAAGGTGAAGTGACTTGTTTATGTAAAGCATTCTTCAATAAACAATCCATTGATACCAATTGATCACAATACCGTTGAGAACAAAGGGGGACCTGGCACGGATATTTTGTACCTTCGTCAATGTCTTTTATGTGGTGACTATTCGCATACCTTGTGTAGGCAAGCAAAGAATTTCACTGTGACTTGACACATGTGACAATAAAGTATTCGCTCATTCATTCAATAACGTATTCTATGGTCCAGGGCCCTGTACAACTGCAGTAGGACCTCCTTGCTCCTAAACTCAAATCCTCTCACAATGAAGGCCAACATGCCTTTAGCTTTCTTCACTGCCTGCTGGACCTGCTTGCTTACTTTCAGTGACTGATGTACATTTCCCCTTTTCCAAATCTGACACCATTCAGATAAGAATCTGCCTTCCTGTTCTTGCCACCAAAGTGCATAACCTCACATTTATCCACATTATACTGCATCTGCCCACTCACCCAACCAATCCAAGTCACTCTGCAGCCTCATAGCATCCTCATTGCAGCTCACTCTGCCACCCAGCTTTGTGTCATCTGCAAACTTGGAGATGTCACAATCCCTCGTCTAATTCGTTAATATATATTGTAAATAAATGGGGTCCCAGCACCCAGCCTTGCGGCACCCCACTAGTCACTGTCTGCCATTCTGAAAAGGATCCGTTAATTCCTACTCCTTGCTTCCTGTCTGCCAACCAGTTCTCTATCCTTGACAAAACACTACCCCCAATGGACAAGGAAATTTGGGATCGTTTTATAAGATTAAGGAGAGGAATTCTTGACAAATTAAGATGTGACATCCATACAATGAAAGGACGAAGGATGTATTTAATTCCTTTTAATAAATTAATTTACATCTGCAGTATAAACCAAATACTCAGTAGCAATTTGTCACAAGCAGAATATGTCAGCAAAATCCTCTCAAGTCACTATAGTCAAAAGCTATGGATAGATGATTAATTCCCCATTCACCTATGAAATTAAAAACAAATATCAAACAGCTTCTCACCAAGTGTAGAAACAAAGAACTGCAGGTGCTTGTTTACAAAGAAAGACACAAAGTGCTGGAGGAACGCAGCGGATCTGACAGCATCTCCGAAGATAGAGGATAGGTGACGTTTCCGGTCGGGACCCTTCTCCAGACTCAGTGTTCACTTTGCTTAAAGGAGCCTTTAACATTGTGTGTTTAGAAGTGGGTATGGCTCCAGTCCAAAAATACATCCGGACAAGATTGATCCCACTGAATTGTTCAATTGCTTCAGGATTCATCACAAATAAATCCAGGGTGACCACTGTAAGTGCTGGGTGCCAGGGGTTATGGGGAGAAAGCAGGAGAATGGGGATAGGAGGGAGAGATAGATCAGCAATAATTGAATGGCGGACTTGATGGGCCGAATGGCCTAATTCTGCTCCTATTGCTTATGACCTTATAAGTAGTCACTTTAACAGACACACCATATCTCATCAGTTCTGTGTTAGGAAGTACGTGTAGGAAGGAACTGCAGATGCTGGTTTACATCGAAGGTAGAGACAAAATGGTGGAGTAATGCAACGGGCCAGGCAGCATCACTGGAGCGAAGGAAATGGGTGACGTTTCGGGTGGAGGGTCGCTGCCTGCCCGACCACCTCAGGCCCATCGCCGCCACGAGGATTAGCACCAACATCCACCGCCTCTCCGACCCACATCGCCTTCCTGGTCAATCCCAGGCCCGGACCACCAAACCTTCCACCGTCACCGGCTCTCAACACCTCCCTGGAACCACCACCGCTGCCACCGACTCTCACTGTCTCAAGATGGGTCTCGACCCAAAACGTCACCTGCTCATTCTCTCCAGAGATGCTGCCTGTCCCGCTGAGTTACTCCACCATTGTGTGTCTCTGTTCTGTGTTATTATAGCAGGAACAACTACCTTCTCTGCCACAGAAGGTAGTTGAGGCCAGTTCGTTGGCCATATTTAAGAGGGAGTTGGATGTGGCCCTTGTGGCTGAAGGGATCAGGGGGTATGGAGAGAAGGCAGGTACAGGATACTGAGTTGGATGATCAGCCATGATCATATTGAATGGCGGTGCAGGCTCGAAGGGCCGAATGGCCTGCTCCTGCACCTAATTTCTATGTTTCTATGAACACGGCAATGGAAATTAACAGGTAATTAATTCTCCAAGTTTTGTTCTTGCGTACATGATTAATGCTTACAACTAAAAACTTTTAAAAAATCATTGGATAATTCAGTTAACCAAAACAAGATCAAATTGCAAATAATTAGCATATGCTGAAGTATTAATGCTTGCAATGTCATGCTTACAATTTGTTTGTGAAATTATTGGATGGTCCAGGTCACCAAAACTAGATCAAATCGCAAATAATTAAAGAAATGCTGATGTGTTCATGTCACTGGATGACTAGAATGTTAAATCATAGATACTATTAGAGCCATAGATTCATAGAATCTTAAAGTGTGGAAACAGGCCCCAACTTGCACACACTGGCCAACATGCCCCAGCTAAACTGATCCCACCTGCCCGCATTTGTCCCATATCCTTCTAAACCTGACCTATTCATTTACCAGTCTATATTCTGTATAATTCTGAAGTTATAGTATGTGGTATTTACTGCACTAAATTCCACTGACGAAAACGCATTTCTGTTTCTGGTGTTTTAGTTAGTCTGAATTAAAAAGAGTCATCTTTGAACACAGATCGGCCACTGCCAGCCAGGCAAAAACAAAATGATGAATAATTTCTTATTTCAGTCCAACGTAAGTGAGCTCTAACAATTTCTCCCGCTAATCCTGCTAATTTGAAACATTATTCATCTTTCATATCGTCTTCAAATGGCATTTTCAGAGATTATCCTCAAGATTCAAGAGAGTTTATTGTCATGTGTCCCAGATAGGACAATGAAATTCTTGCTTTGCTTCAGCACAGAATAACTCCACAGTAGTTTTAGTTTAGTTTAGTTTAGAGATACAGCGCTTGGCTCACGAGTCCGCATCGACCATCGATCCCCACAAATTAACACTATCCTACGCTCGGGAATTTTTTTTGAAAACATTTCTACCAAGCCAATTAACTTACAAACCTGTGCGTTTTTGGAGTGTGGGAGGAAACCAAAATTCTCGGAGAAAACCCACGCAGGTCACGGGGAGAATGTACAAACTCCGTACCTACGAGCATCCGTAGCCAGGATCGAACCCGGGTCTCTGCCGCTGCAAGCGCTGTTAGTCAGCAACTCTCCCGCTGCGCCACCGTGACACCCGCAGAAATTACTCATCCAACGAGAAACGTTATTTTAAGCAAATGGAACAAAAGTTGAAATAAAGTTATAATAAAAAACAAACATTGTTTTGTTAGTTGAAAAAAAGATGATATTTCATCCTTAATCAATTCTTCAGTGGAATTCCAGAATGAGATTCCTATTTAACCCAAGAGAAAAAAAAAAAAAAACAAAGATAGACAGGCAGCAGTCTGAAGAAGGGTTTCGGCCTGAAACGTTGCCTATCCCCTTCGCTCCATAGATGCTGCTGCAACCCGCTGGGTTTCTCCAGCATTTTGTGCACCCTAGACAGGCAGCATCTCTGGAGAAAAGGAATGCGTGACGTTTCGGGTCGAGACCCTCCTTCAGTCTCAACCTGAAAAGTCACCCATTCCTTCTCTCAAGGGATGCTGCCGGTCCTGCTGAATTACTCCAAGATTTTGTGTCTATCTTCGGTTTAAACCAGCATCTGCAGTTCCTTCCTACAAAAATAATAAGCAATCATGTTCCTAAATATATAGAGATTGGTGCAACAAAAACAGCTCACATTATTGAATAGCGATAATTCTGCATCAAAGATATACTCGGCCATTCAGCTAGGTTTATCTTAATTGTATTGTAAAACAATGGGTTGTTAAAGATCCATGTTGCAGCAATGTATTCATCATGTCAGCTGCAGTTATTCTCCATTATTAACACAGCCTTGTGAAATCAATTGCACCTGAAACAGTGGGTTCGGCAGAATCGCTTTCATCTTTTCACATCAAGAGCTTCCAGGAGATCCAATACCAAAATGCCCCCAGCATACTATGGATGTTATCAGTTGTATTCTCAGCCTGGCCTCTGCATTTGCTGTTTAAATCCAGGTTTATGATCATTATGGTACGGGCGTAGGCTGCTGCCTGCTAATAACTGGGAATTTTATACTCTGTGCCTGTGTTGAGAACCTGCTCATGTTAAATAATATTTCAAGATGTTATTGGAGCTACTCAACAAGGCGAGAGATTGGAGCCACTGCACCTTTGGATGTGGAGGTGATGTTTCCAACAGTGGGAGAGTCTAGGACTAGAGGTCATAGCCTCAGCATTCAAGGATGTTCCTTTAGAAAGAAGATGAGGAATTTCTTTAGTCAGAGGGTGGTGAATCTGTGGAATTCTTTGCCACAGAAGGCTGCGGAGGCACAATGGATATTTTATAGGCAGAGCTAGATAGATTCTTGATTAGTACGGGTGTCAAGGGTTATAGGGAGAAGGCAGGAGAATGGGGTTAGGAGGGAGAGATAGATCAGCCATCATTGAATGGCGGAGTAGGCTTGATGGGCCGAATGGCTTAATTCTGCTCCTTTCACTTCTGATCTTATGACCTTTACTGTGCCGTGAATATTATTTTCCCTCACAAATAATCATTCTTCCACATTTGCCAGAGACCCGGATGCTGTCTGCATTGAGTTTGTACGTTCTCCCCGTGACTGCGTGGGTTTTTACCCGAGTGCTCCAGTTTCCCCCCAGACTCCCAAACTGGTACAGATTTGTAGGTTAATTGGTTTTGCTAGAAAATTGTCCTGAGTGCATAGGATAGTGCCATTGTACGGGGATGGCTGGTCAGCACGGACTTGGCGGGAGTGAAAGGCCTGCTATCGTGCTGTATCTCTAAACCAAACTAATCTAAGCTGAAAGTGTCAGCACCTTAGTTGACCTTGGTAGAGGCGACATGAAACTCTGAGCTCATTTCAGGTTGTGCGCGCACATTTTACATCAGGAGCCATTTGGAAGCGTCCTGGAGCTGTGCAGGAATCCTAAATGATTTTTCTTCCGCTATCGAGGGAAATTGCAAGGTCCTCGCCCACCATCACAATCATAACAATTTCATTCAGCGCAGACCAGAGATCAAACTGCAGCTGGTCTGGGTGACTCAGTGTCAAATAAGGCATGAGGACACGCTTCAAAATACTATTACAAATGGGACAATTTCCTCACTCTCTCCCCAGCCCCAGTCTCTTCCCCTGCCTTTTTCTGCCTCCGTCTTGAAATGAGGACTGAACTCTTAAACGTTAGTCACCGTGTTAAAAAACAAATCATCAGATGAAGAACTCACATCAAAACTGCAGCTTGCTGTAACTCTGCATACATTACCCCTATAATCAGTCGCTCACCCACTGCCTGTTTAAAAATGGTTTGGATGTGGCTATCCACAACTAAGATTTATAGCTATACGATGAAATCATATCAGCATTTTGATATTCGCCTGGTGATTTAATTAGTCGAATCAATTACAAGGCTTCTCGGACTCTTTAAACGTGTGGACCTGGGATAATTAAGTTGTTATTTTTTATCTACTACCTTCAAAGGCAGGTGGTTGGCTCAGATATTTTTACTACTTTTAATGAAAAGAACTGCAAGGTTAAAAATGAAGACTTCTTCCTTAGCATTTTGACCAAAATGTACAATCTCCAAAAAGAATACATCAAACATGAACTATTTTCATCCATATCCATTGGATAATTTAAATTAAATTCATTTCAGATACGCCATTTCCTAAGTGCATACCGGTTATTTAAAAATTAAAATTATTGCCACAGGGAACGTTCACAGAAAACTGTAAATTAAACCTCGGCTTAGGTTAATTGTTGGCACAGAGGTAGAGTTGCTGCCTTACAGTGCCAGAGACCCCCCGGTTCGATCCTGACTACTGGTGCTTGTCTGTACGGAGTTTGTACGTGACCTGCGTGGGATTTCTCCTAGATCTTCGGTTTCCGCCCACACTCCAAAGACGTACAGGTTTGTAGGTTAATTGGCACACTACCCTAGTGTGTGTAGGGCAGTGTTAATGTGCAGAGATCGCTGGTCGGTGGGCCGAAGGGCCTGTTTCCACGCTGTATCACTAAACTAAACTAACGTACAGTGAAAAGCTTGGTTTTGCATGCTTTCCAATCAAATCAGATAATACTATGCATAAATACAATGAAGCCTAACTTGTACAATAGGTAGAGAGAGAAGGGAATAATACAGATAGATTTACAGGTTGAGAAGAGATTTAAAAGAGTAGGATGATTTTATCAGATGATAGTAGATCTTCCTCTGGGACCAGCACATAAAGTGTTACTCGGCTCCAGTGCCATCCTGCATTAAGGAACTTATTGCCAGTTATGTGAATTGATCTAATAAAATCATAGTCACACAATGTGGCAACGAGATCTTTGGCCCAACTTGCCCACGAACAACCAACATGTCCCTTCTACACGTCCCACCTGCCTGAGTTTGGCCCATATCGGTCCAAACCTGTCCTATGCATGTATGACCTGTCCAAATGTTTCTTAAGCGATAATTGCAATATTCCCAGACTCAACTACCTCCTTCAGCAGCATGTTCCATACATCCACCACCCTTTGTGATAAAAAAGTTACCCCTCAGGTTCCTAGTAAATCATCCCCCCTTCAACAAAAACTTATGTCCTCTGGTTCTTGATTCCCCTACTCTGAGCAAGAGACCCCATGTGTTTTCCCGAACTATTCCTCTCTTGATTTTGTACACCGCAATAAGATCAACCCTCATCCTCCTGTGCTAGGAATAAAGTCCTAGCCTGCTTAATCTCCCCCAATAACTCAGGCCCTTGAGTCCTGGCAACACCCTCATTAATCAGTCATTGATAGGTGAATACATACGTACCATCTACAGAATGAAAGGCGATCGATCTGACTGCAGAAACCATCGTGGAATTTCTCTATTAGCAACCTGTCCTCGCCTGCATCATGAACAACTGACTCAAGCCTTTAGCCAAGAAGATCCTTCCAGAGACACAAGCCGGGTTTAGATCCTCAAGTGGAACAGCCGATATGATCTTCACAATGCGTCAGCTACAAGAAAAAGGTCGTGAACAACTTCCAACCTTTGTACATGGCATTCATCGACCTCACTAAGGCCTTCAACTCGGTTTCAAGGGAACACTTATGGGACTTCCTATCCACCTTTGGATGTCCTGAAAAGTACATTTGAATCCTGAGACTCCTCCACGATGACATGCTTGCCACAGTCATGGCCAGCAACTGCAACTGTGAGCCGCTTCAAGTCCGATCAGGAGTGAAGCAGGGATGAGTGATTGCCCCAACACTGTTCACCATCTTCAGTGCGACAACCATCCACATCACCCAGGACGACCTGCCCACAGGAATCAAAATCGTCTCCAGAACAATCTTGCCCGTCTCAAGTCCAAAACTAAGACATCTATGAGCTCCCTCATCGAGTTCCAATACACAGACAACAACTGTGTTGCTGCTATCTCAGAAAATCATCTGCAACAGTTCCTGACTGCCTTCAACAGTGCCTACACGAAACCTGGACTTACCATCAACTCCAAGAAGACTCAGATTATCTACCAATCGTCACCAACTGAGACAAATCGGAAAGAACCATCAATTCAACTTGGTGAAACAACCCTGGAAAATGTGGATCACTTTCCGTACCCTGGAAGTCACCTCTCCTCCAATGTCAACCTTGATGGTGAGATCCAACATCATCTTAAGTGTGCTGGAACAGCTTTTGGACGTCTTTGAACGAGAGTCTTTCAAAATCGTGACATCCAAACAGACACCAAAATGTTAGTGTACAAGGCAGTGGTGATTCCAATGCTCCTGTATGCATCAGAAACCTGGACAACATACCAACGCCATCTGAAAACACTTGAAAACTTCCATCAACGATGTCTTCGAAGCAGCTTAAATATCAGCTGGGAAGACAGAAGAACCAAAGTCAGCGTGGCTGAATGAAGCGAAAACATCTAGCATCGAAGCCTTCGTCATCAAGAACCGACTAAGATGGGCGGTCATGTTGTTCGGATGGAAGACGAGCGTCTACCAAAGCAAACCTTCTACTCCCAGCTTAAAGAAGGCCAACGTAAAAGAGGCGGACAAAAGAAGAGATTCAAAGGCGCCTTAAAAGCCAGCATGAAGAAATGCGAAATCGACATCGACAATTGGGAAGCCAATGCCAAGGACGGGAAACTCTGGCGAACCATCATCCAAGAAGGAGCAGCGACCTTCGAAGCCAAGAGACGCGTAGAATTAGAAGAAAATGGAAGAAAACGGAAGGAGAGGCAGCAACGACCAAAGCCCGACCTGCCATCTGGAATTACCTGCCCTGAATGCCAAAGTACTTTCAAAGCAGGGATTGGACTCACAAGCCACCTGAGAGTCCATAAAAACAACAGAACGTAGACCATCATCCTCCACCTCGAGGGATCGCCACGACGACGACACCTGCACAAAGTTTGTACTTTTTTCATTTCTGACAGCTATTTTCACATTTGGTTGTAAGTATTTTTTTTTAATTTAAATTTAAAATATTAAAAATCCTTAGAATTCACACATGAGTAACATGAAAGGAAGGTACATTTCTAAAGTAAGTTTTACCCTTAATAAAAATGGGTTTTCACTTCCATAAGGATTTTCAAAGCAAATTGCTGTCAAAAAAATCTCATTCTGAAGTACCTCCCACATTACAGCAAACTGATGAAATAATGCAAGCTTTTTAAATGATTTTTCTCATTAATTTTCTCACCCCCCCCCCCCTTCCTTATGATTTATTACTGAGTTGAGGTGCAGCCTTACAGTTACACTGGAAAATCTCACACTACTGTACATTAAGCAGAGTGAGTACTTAAATAATTTAATGTAGGGTTCATCCCAGCTGGGTCCAAATCTATCTTGTTGAATTTCTACAGATGCTTGCTGTTTCCAGTAAGTTTTGCCGAATAGTAATTAGAATCAGACACTTCTGCTAGATTTTCTCTTCCTGGTCCAATCACCAAAAATATGATGTTTCAGCAAGAACTGCATGGTGCGATTTATACCAGCGAATCATCAAGGACCTGTCCCATTTACGTGTCCTTGGCATGCAAATTACACGACCTCGTGGTCGCTCGCGATTTCATGCGTACGCACAGCCGTCTGGAGCGCGTGACGTGATGTGAAGATGGACACAAAGCTGGAGTAATTCAGCGGGACCGGCAGCATCTCTGGAGAGAAGGAATGGGTGACGTTTCAGGTCGAGACTATTCTTCAGTCTGAAAAGAAGGGTCTTGACCCGAAACGTCACCCATTGCCTCTCTCCAGAGATGCTGCCGGTCCCGCTGAGTTACTCCTGCATTTCGTGTCCATCTTCAATTTTCTTGGCCCCGCTCTGGGAGCAGGAGTGGGGGCGGATCCGGATCCGCAACGGCCGTGAGCCCCAGGCTGAGTTCGGCGATCGTTTGCCTGCTTCTGCTGCTGTTGGAGGTGAGACGTTGCGTCGCGCCAGGGTCTTGGGCCTGTCCCACTTTGGCCGTCAGTTACGCGACAGGCCATTGGCGCGCAAAGGTTTTATTCGCTACCAATATTTCGGAGCGCACAACTCCATACCCCTCCGCGCTTCTCAGTGGGACCGGCCCCGCGCGGCCATACGATGCCCGTGCGCCTCAACGCGACCACAAGGTCGCTTAATTTGCGTGCCAAGGACACGTAAGTGGGACAGGCCCTTCACTGCAGAGATATGCGGAAACAGGCTCATCGGCCCACTGCGCCACGCCGACCAGCGATCCCCACACATTAACACTATCCTACACACGCTCGGGACAATTAACCTACAAACAGCACATCTTTGGAGAGTGGGAGGAAGCCGAAGATCTCGGAGAAAACCCACGCAGGTACGGGGAGAACGTACAAACGCCGTACAGACAAGCACCCGTGGCCGGGATCGAACCTATAAGTTCTCCGGGTCTCTGCCGCTATAAGGCCGTAACTCTACCGCTGTGCCACTGTGCTTGTATGGGGCAGCTACAACCCATTGATAAATTTAATACATTTTTTATTTGCTCTGCCGAATTTTAATCACAAATAAGAATAGAATATATATGACTGCAGTATTAAGCAACATTTGAGGCAATAAGCCCCTTTTTAAGATGCACGATCAAGTCATGTTTAATATGGTTTAGTCCTTAAAAACAGTCAGGGAATCACAATCTCTGCATGTTGCTGCTGAAGCATGCAACATGGCAACTTCACGCTGGCTGATTACACCAGGGTTATTCCACTGTTATTCCAGCACTTTGTGACTTTTTTTTTTGTAAACCAGCATCTGCAGTTCCTTGTGTCTGCACTTATCATTTTCATGAGAGAACCACTGGTGAAAGTCAATAGTGGCGTATCCTTGCTCCTCCTTGCTTTTACTGCAACTCGTAATCTCCTCTTGCCCAGAGTAGGTGAATCGAGGACCAGAGGACATAGGTTGAAGGTGAAGGGGAAAATATTTAATAGGGATCTGAGGGGTAACTTTTTCACACAAAGGGTGGTGGGTGTACAGAACAAGCTGCCTGAGGAGGTAGCTGAGGCTGGGGCTTTCCCAATGTTCAACAGACAGTTAGACAGGTACATGGATAAGACAGATTTTGACAGACAGGACCTGTTTCCACACTGTATCACTCTCTGACTCTGTAGACGGCACATAACGCACATGTGCTGATTGCTTTCACACACCCTGCCTCTCAGCCTGCAGCCAGCCGTACAACTTTAGTGCTGCAGGCTGAGAGGCTTTCAAAAAGCCAAGACATGGAACCAGGCCATCCAGTGAGTTGGATGGACAAGAGATAAAAGACACAGAGGTCAGCGAAGAACAAGCAACATCATCAGGCAATTGATTACGTGCACCATTGCAACGATTGGCACTGTGAGCTATTTAAAGGACAGCTAACAGGTGAGGCACATGGGTGACGTGGCTGCGACCAGGGTATGTTTCTGAAGCGAGATGCCACACAAAAACTCTGCTGCAGAGTTTAGTTTAGTTTAGTTTGGTTTGAGATAGTGTGTTAGCAGGCCCTTCAGCCCACCAGGTCCGCACCGACTAGCGATCCCCGCACTCTAACACTATCCTACACACGAGGGACAATTTTACATTCATACCAAGCCAATTAACCTACAAACCTGTACGTCTTTGGAGCGTGGGAGGAAACAAGAGATCCTGGAGAAATCCCACGCAGGTCACAGGGAGAACGTACAAACTCCGTACAGACAACACCCGTAGTCAGGATCGAACCCGGGTCTCTGGCGCTGTGAGGCAGCAACTCTACCGCTGTGCTGCCCTGCATCTAGATTGTAATCATGTATAGTCTTTCCACTGACTGGAGAGCAGGCAACAAAAAAGCTTTTCACTGTACCTCGGTACACGTGACAATAATAATAAATTAAATTGCACTGAACTAAACCATCTTGCTTGCACTGAACCTTATACTAAACGAATACTAAACGTTATACCTGTATCATGTATCTATACATTGTAAATGGCTCAATTGTAATCATATATTACATAAAAACATAGAAAATAGGTGCAGCAGTAGGCCATTCGGCCCTTCAAGCCAGCACTGCCTTTCAATATGATCATGGGTGATCATCCGACATCAGTGCCCCGTTCCTGCTGTCTCCTCATATCCCTTGATTCCGTTAGCCCTAAGAGCTATATCTCACTTTCTCTCGAAAACATCCAGTGAATTGGCCTCCACTGCCTTCTGTGGCAGAGAATTCTGTGGCAGAGATTGTCTTTCTGCTGACTGGATAGCACACAACAAAAACTTCTCACTGTACAAGTGACATTAAACTAAACTGAAACTGCTTGCACCCTTCCCCCCTGCTGTCCCATCTTCCACTGTTCCTCAGCTAGGGCACTTTATAATTGCTGCTGAGGTGTCTGCCCTCCTCTCGTGAATGCAAAGGTATGCAGCGTGCAGCAGACCATCGTAAATCCTGACAACCACCCTGCCGCTCGCTTGAAGAGTCCGGCAGTGCGCTGCAGGCAAGGAAACCATTGGGCTGGATAACGGTTCATCTGGGACTGCCCTCGTGCTCCTACTTACTGTGCCCCCCCCCGAGATCCAACTGCTCTGGCGGCTCTGCTGCCACGGTGGCCTCTCTCAGAAGGGGGTACGGGCTGCAGGCTGCCATGGTCAAAGGATTTAAAAACTGCATTTAAACGTGGCAGATCTCTAATGGGAATAACTGCTGATGCATCCCATTATTGAAGCAGCTGGGTGAAAGGGACTTCAGTTTCCGACACCTCACTTCCTGATGACTGTGGAATTCTCTGCCTCAGAGGGCGGGGGAGGCACATTCTCTGGAGGCTTTCAAGAGAGAGCTAGATAGCGCTCTTAAACATAGCGGAGTCAGGGGATATGGGGAGAAGGCAGGAACGGGGCACTGATTGGGGATGATCAGCCATGATCACATTGAATGGCGGTGCTGGCTCGAAGGGCCAAATGGCCTACTCCTGCACCTTTTGTCTATTGTCTATTGTCTATTGACTTTAGCAAGTTGCTGGAACTCTTGCTGGAACTTGATATGTGCGTAAGATATACGATCATAAGTGATAGGAGCTGAAATAGTCCATTCGGCCCATCAAGTCTACTCTGCCATTCAATCATGGTTGATATATTTCTCCCTCCTAACCCCATTCTCGTGTTTTCTGCCCACAACCTGTACTAATCAAGAATCTCTCTCTCTGCCTTAAATATTTCCACTGACTTGGCCTCCACAGCCTCCTGTGGCAAAGAGTTCCACAGATTCACCACCGTCTGACTAAAGAAATTCCTCCTCATCTCCTTCCTAAAAGAACGTCCTTTAATTCTAAGGCTATGACCTCTAGTCCTAGACTCTGCCACTGGTGGAAACATCCTCTCCACAAATGTAAGTCGTAGATGATAATCTGCAATGAAGATGCTGGAGGTTGATGGTCTCTTTAAGAAGTAGAGTTGCTGCCTTACAGGGTCAGAAACCCAGGTTCGATCCTGACTACGGGTGCTGTCTGCAAGTAGCTCGTACATTCTTTCCGTGGCCTGTGTGGGGTGCTCCGGTTTCCTCCCACATTCCAAAGACATCCAGGTTTGTAGATTAATTGGCTTCTGTAAACTGTCCCTAGCGTGTTGAATAGAACTAAGTGCATGGGTGATTGCTGGTCAGCTTGGACTCAGAGAGGTGAAGGACCTGTTTCCACGCTGCATCTCTAAACTAAACTAAACTAAAACTTGCCAGAACATATAATGAAACCAATGGCTCCCAATGTATAAAATAGTGTAATCAGTAACTGGTTAATGTTCCTGGATGAATATAGGAAAACTCTATGTTATATGGAGCTTATGGAAAAACTAAAGGGCCGGTCCCACTTTCACGACCCAATTCACAACCTTTTTTACTCGTGGACATTTTTCATCATGCTAGAAAAACTCCCCGACCTACTTGATGCCACGAGTATCTACGACTAGCATCACGGCCTGCCACGACCTCCTAGGACCTCCTACGACCTTGTGACGACCATGCTGCGAGTATGAGTCAAGGGCAAACTCAGCAGAGGTTGTGAATTAGGTCGTGAAAGTGGCCCTTAAATCCTTTCATTACTTCGTCCTCAAGCATTTTCCAAAGATTTTGTTAGTTCAGACGTGAGAAGATTGTAGAAGAATGGACATTTTTTTTTGGTTTGGGTGGATGGTGTTATAATTTTGGGTATTCTTTCTTTCAAAATATCTTTGTTATAATAACAGAATAATTCTCTCTTCAGGAAATATTTGAGATTTGGCGAGGTTGAAGATATCTAATTTGATTGCAAATACCGTAAAATATTAACAGCTATTTTCAGTATGCCAGCCAGTCAGTGTAATTATGAAAAGCACTTTATATTAAGCTGCAGTGACAGTCTTGCAAAAATGGCTTCTGGTTTTCATTTGACAAAAGCAGCTGAAGATGAATGAATGAGTGTAAATCCTGCATAAACCCCGGCCACTCCCTCTTCTCCCATCCCCCATCAGGCAAAAGGTATGGAAGTGCAAAAACGCAAACCTGTAGATTCAGAGACAGTTTCTTCCCCGCTGTTATCAGGCTACTAAACCATCCTACGCAACCAGAGAACTACTATCTTTGATTGGACTTTAATGGCTTTAACCTTGCACTAAACGTTATTCCCTTATCATGTATCTGTATACTGTGAATGACTCGATTGTAATCATGTATTGTCTTTCTGCTGGCTGGATAGCAGGCAAGAAAAGCGTTCCACTGTACCTGGTACATTTGACAATAAACTAAACTGAACTGGAATCCAGTACTCTAATAGATGCCATGTGCTGCAACATTTGCAAGTGCCCATAGTTCTATGGAGTTTCTATAATTCCCTGCTATGGGACTAAGGCACTAACACTTCTCAAAGCTATCTGCGCTTTTTGCAACTTCTATTAAATCGAAATACTTTGAGATTAACCATTTATTGTTTCTTGTCATTAATGGCAACTCAGCTACATATAAAGCGTAGAAAAGGTAACCTGCAACTGCTTAACAGGTCAGTTATCATCTGAAGGAGAAAGATAGTTAATGTCACAAACGGATTTCACTTCCAACGCAGGCTTGTCGACTTTATACGTCCAGGATCTTCTGCTTCAGATTTTTACTGTTTCTCTTTTCGGCGCTAGAAACTCTTCTGCAATCCCATAATAATAATCTATTTTTTTCAAAAAAAAAAACAAAATATTCGCAAAGGCTAGCAACAATGATTATTACAAAACATCCTGACAGGAACAATTTCAGATTACCGCAGTCGAAATCAGTTTCCCTAAACCGGAGAACGTGGAAGAAGTGAATCGTGGTGAGAAGTTTCTTCGAGACGCCCAGTCGCGCGTCGATGTTTTGTTCAAGGTCGGTGGCTGGTATTCCAAAAAATTAGACTGAAGCTTGGGGAAATAAATAGTTACTATCTCAGTGTAATCCAGAACATTCAACAAGGATGTTACCAAATCTATAACATTCATAAGTGGGAAACACTTTGCGATATATTCTGCTCGTTTTACAACAGATGTACAATGTTAAAGCTGAGATCCCTGGTGTGCCAGTCCTCGGGCAGTGAAAGAGGTGCCAGTGTGGCTGTGTGTCACTGTTTCTCAACTGTCTCAGGCACCACCACCACATCGTTGCAGCATTTGTACAGATATTTGGCATGGGTGAAGTGCTCCAACTCCTATATACGTTGCAACGGACTCGAAGGGCTGATCTGCAGAACGGAGAAAAGAGAGAGAAGAACAGAGTAAGTGTTTGAGTGAATCCCACTTTCACGACCTAATTCACGACCTCTGCCGCGTTTGCCCTTGACTCATACTCGCAGCATGGCCGTCACGAGGTCGTAGGAGGTCGCAGGTAGGTCGTAGCAGGTTGTGATGCTAGTCGTAGGTACTCATGGCATCAAGTAGGTTGGGGGGGGTTTTTTTCAACTGGATGAAAAATGTCCACGAGTGCTGTCTGTGCGGTGTTTGTACCTTTTGTTTAGTTTAGTTTTGTTCAGTTTAGTTTAGTTCAGTTTAGTTTATTGTCATGTGCACTGAGGTTCAGTGAAAAGCATTTGTTGCCTGCTAACCAGTCAGCAGAAAGACAAAACATGATTACAATCGAGCCATCCACAGTGCACAGGTGCAGAAGGGAATAACATGAATAACGTTTGGTGAAGATGAAGTCCAGTAAAGTCCGATCAAATATAGTCCGAGGATCTCCACTGAGGTGGATGTGGAGGTGAGGACTCCCTGTGTGACCATGTGGGATTTCTCCGGGTACTCCGGTTTCCTCCGACTTTCCAAAGACGGGCAGGTTTGCTGATTAATTAGCTTCTGTGATTTGCCCATGGTGTGTAGGATGCAAAAGTGGGATAGCATAGAACTAGTGTGCGCGGGTGATCGAAGGTCGTTGTGGACTTGGTGGGTTGAAGGGCCTTTCCATGCTGTATCTCTAAACTCAGGCAAATCAGAAGCTATTATAGCCAAACTCACAACGGAAGCACGGCTCAACCAGAATAGAAAGCACACTAAATTATAACTTGTATCAGTGGCTGTGTACATAGAACATAGAATGTAGAGAAGTCCATAGGCCCTTAAGAAGTGTCTCAACCCGAAACATCACCCATTCCGTCTCTCGAGAGATCCTGCCTGTCCCGCTGAGTTACTCCAGCTATTTGTGCCTATCATCGGTTTAAACCAGCATCTGCAGTTCCTTCCTACACAAAGCGATTGAAGAGTCTGATGAAGGGTCCTGACCAAAAATGTCGCCTACCCATGTTCTCCAGAGATGTTGCCTGACCCGCTGAGTAACTCCAGCACTTTGTGTCTTTTTTGGTAAACCGGCATCCACAGTTCCTTGCATCTGCGATAATTCGGGTGAAATGGTTTTTATTTGGAGTTAAGCCCCTTGTAGCCCATTAATAGAATAACAATAGAATGGGGTTAGATGGGAGAGATGGATCAACTATGATGAATGATGGATGAGACCATGTCGGGCCAAATGGCCTAATTCTGTTCCTATCACATGAATTTATGAGCAATAATCAGACAAATTCTGTGCTCCACCTAATTGCAATCCATTGATATTTAACCTTCCCCTCACGTATCTTTCCTTTTACAGGCCATGAATGTCCACAAGGTTGCAGTTGGTTCAAAATGGATTTTGTCTCAAAGCAAGTGGCTGAAAAAGTGGACATAAAAGTACTTATGGCTCCGCGGTAGAGTTGCTGCCTTGCAGCGCTTACAGAGCTAGAGACCCACGTTCGATCTCGACTGTCTGTATGGAATTTGTAGTTTCTCCCCGTGACCAACGTGAGTTTTCTGCGACATCTCAGGTTTCCTCCATTACTCACAGACAGATAGGTTTGCAGGTTAATTGGCTTGGTATAAATTGACCCCTGGTGTGTGAAGGATAGAGTTAATGTGTGGGGATCGCTGGTCGGTGAGCACTCGGTGGGCCAAAGGGCCTATTCCCGCGCTGTATCTGTAAACTAAACTAAAACTAAACTAAATCAATGTAAATTCTTCTTGTGAACCTTAGTGAACTTCATGAAGGTGAAACAATAAGTTGTTTCATTCATTTTACTAGGATGTTGCCAGGACTAGAAGGTCTGAATTATAGCGACACGTTGAGTAGACTGGGACTCCATTCCTTGAAGCACAGGAGGACGAGAGGAATAGATTGGGCAGGTGCACAGTCTCTTGCCCAGAGAAGATAAATCGAGGACAAGAAGACATAGGTTTAAGGTGAAGGGGAGAAGATTTAATAGGAATCTGAGGGGTAACTTTTACCACACAAAGGGTGGTGGGTGTATGGAACGAACTGTCAGAGGAGGTAGTTGAGGCAGGGACTACCCCAACGTTTAAGAAACAGTTAGAGAGGTACACGGATAGGACAGGTTTGGAGGGATATGGGCCAAACGTGGGCAGGTGGGACTAGTGTAGCAGGGACATGTTGGCTGGTGTGGGCAAGTTGGGCCGAAGGGCCTGTTTCCACGCTGTATCACTCTATGACTCTGTGACTCCACACATTAACGTTGTTTATTGGTTTTCATAATGATAACTCAGTGCATTTTTCACCCCACCTTCCAAAGCTCCTTCCACTTAAGCAGTGGCCTTTTATATTGCATGCACGCGCTAAATATACCAGAAAGGGGAATGATATATGAGCCATTTGACGGTAGGTTCGATAATTAAAAGAAGGTAAATGAGCTGTTAAATTAATATAAGTTGTCTCTGCTTCTCATATCATTGTAATTTATTAGTTACCTATTACTCCTTCCAAAGTCACCCTTTAACCCACCTAAAGCTGTCAATAGAAAATCAGCTTTCTTTGCTCGATAAATAATTCAGTTGTTGCATTAAATTGCCATGTTTCATATATACCGCTTGGCTGTTAGTCTCCCAACCTGCAGTTTTCCTCAACAAAAGGTCTGCTGAGCTGGATGTGGTGAAGATAGATTCAATTCAAGGTCAGGTAATGAAGGCCATTTAATTTCACCCTGGTAACATTCCTGCTCCTTGGGTCCCATTATCATACGTCTACGTACTGATTGGGCTTCACTGGCTTTATCTTGCAGTCAACGTTATTCCCGCTATTCCCTTTACCATGTATCTGTACACTGTGGATGGCTCGATTGTAAGCGTGTGTCGTCTTTCCGCTGACTGGATAGCACGCAACAGCTTTTCACTGTACCTTGGTACACGTGACAATAAATTAAACTCAAACTCAACCTCCTGCATGGTCACTCCAGCAACCTCCTAAGTACCAACCTAAATAAACACCATTTTATATTAGCACTCCATCCCCCAATATGATCATCCTAAACTACAAAGTCTTCAGTGAAGTCTTCCTATTTCTGTAACAACTTGAAATCATTGTCTCTCACACTTGAGTCTTTGGTCTGTGTTTACCACCGACTTATGTCCTCACTGAGGTTAATCATCAGAGCCAGAAGCTCCAAATATCAGATATTCCAATCCTGATTTCCTTCAATGAAACCCATTCCTTGTACCAACCGTGTCCAGTTTTAATTGATAGATTGATTGAAAGATACAGCATGGAAGCTGGCCCTTCGGCCTACCGAGTCCACACTGACCATCGATCGCCCGTTCACACGAGTTCAGTGACCCCATTTTCTCATCCATTCCCTACACATTCGGGGCAATTTTATGGAGGCCAATTAACCTACAGAGCCGCAAGTCTTTGGAATGTGGAGAGAAACCTGAGCACCCGGAGGAAACCCACGCGGTCACAGGGAAAACGTGCAAACTGCACGGGGACAGCATCTGAGGTCAGGATCAAACCCAGGTCTCTGGCGCTGGGAGGCAGCGAATCTACCAGCTGTACCACAGTGTCATATTAATTTTGATGAATGAAGAGCAGGTAATATTGCTGATACTTAATCTGGATTGCATGTAAATAAGGCTACTCAGCCATACTCAAAATAACTAGCAATGATTAAAAAGTAAAATAATATTCATGGTAAATGTGAAACATATTTCACTGTCAAAATGGTTCACGTATTGAACTCTATTAAACGTCTTGGTTGATTCCCGTATTTCTGTCCAAAGTTGCTGCTTCACAACGCCAGAGACCCAGGCTCAACCCTGAGCGTTGTACTGTCTGTATGGAGTTTGCACGTTCTCCCTGTGACCACATGGGTTTCCTCTGGTGCTCCGGTTCCTCCCACATCGTGAAGACGTGCGGTTTTGTAGGCTAATTGCCCCTCTGTAAAATTGCCCCTGATGTTTAGGGAATGTGTGAGATAGTGGGATAATATAGAACTAGTGTGGGATGTTAATCGATGGTTGGTGTGGATTTACACCAGCTCTTTGGATGTGATTTCTATAAAATACAACACTCTTTCGATTTTGTTTAAAGTTTACATAGTCTTATACTAAATTTTCCACTGAATCGTGTAAGTTGAAATGGTGAATGGAAACAATGTCTATTTCTTTCCGCCATTTATTGTTGCAATGATATTACAGTAGCTGACGCCTTCAAGATCCACGGAACTCAATTAAATGTATTGGCAATATTGCAGGGCAATCTCTAGGGAAATTGAATCTTAACATATATATGTACCGAGATGTGCTGAGCAAGAAAGCACTGATGTGATCTCTTCTGAGTGGTGACAAGGCTTACAGTCTGAAAGACTGGGACCAGGCAAATAAGCAGCAATATATCCCAGATATGGGTGCAGCACAATGTTGCAGCAGTAGAGTTGCTGTCTCACAGTGACTGGGTTCGATCCTGACTATGGATCCATTCTGTACGGTTCTCTCCAGCTGCTCCGGTTTCCTCCCACATCCCAAAGGCGTGCAGGTTTGCAGGTCAATCGGCTTCTGGAAATTGTCCCTCGTGTGTAGGATAGAACTAAAGTTGGGGTGATGGCTGGTCAGCGCAGACTCGGTAGGACAAAGGGCCAGTTTCCACGCTGTATCTCCAAAACTAAAAAAGTAAAACTGAACCTAAACTAAAGCATCTAACTACTAATCTGCACCTTGGCCTTGATGCGCTAAGTTTCTGACAAATAGATTAGAACAAAACATATTTGCTCCACACACCGAGTGCATTGACATTAAAAATGTTGTGCTCAAACATTACTCTGTTCATTTTCAGCATAAAGACTTGTGGTGGGTGTATGGAATGAGCTGCCAAAGTAGATAGTTGAGGCAGATATTATAACAGCATTTAAAAGACATTTGGACGGGTAAATGTATAGTTCATAAGTTCATAAGTGATAGGAGCAGAATTAGGCCATTCGGCCCATCAAGTCTACAACGCCAATAAATCACGGCTGATCTATCTCTCCCACCTAAACCCATTCTCCTGATTTCTCCCCATAACCCCTGACACCTGTACTAATTAAGAATCTACCTATCTCTGCCTTAAAAATATCCTTTGCCTCCGCAGCCTTCTGTGGCAAATAATTCCACAGATTTACCACCGTCTGACTAAAGAGATTGCTCCTTATCTCCTTCCTAAAGGAACGTTCTTTAATTCCGAGGCTATCACTTCTGATTCTAGACTCACCCACTAGTGGAAACATCCTCTCCACATACAGTACGCTCTGTCCAGGCCTTTTCACTAGGAAAGGTGCAGAGGCATACAGGCTAAACATGGGAAGAGTCAGAGTCAAAGTCAAAGTCAAAAGAGTTTATTGTCATGTGTCCCTGACAGGACAATGAAATTCGCTCTTTGCATAGCACAACAGAACATAGTAGGCATTGACTACAATTATATACGTAAGTACACACATTAATTAATAAATTAATAAAGTGCAATAACAGATGGAGGGGTATTAATGTTCAGAGTTTTGTCTGAGCCAAGTTTAATAGCCTGATGGCTGTGGGGAAGTAGCTATTCCTGAACCTGGTTGTTGCAGTCCTCAGGCTCCTGTACCTTCTACCCAAAGGTAGCAGGGAGATGAGTGTGTGGCCAGGGTGGTGTGGGTCCTTGATGATGCTGCCAGCCTTTTTGCGATAAATCCCCTCGATGGAAGGAAGGTCAGAGCCGATGATGGACTGGGCAGTGTTTACTACTTTTTGTAGTCTTTTCCTCTCTGGGGCGCTCAAGTTGCAGAACCAAGCCACGATGCAACCGGTCAGCAAGCTCTCTACTGTGCACCTGTAGAGGTTAGAGAGAGTCCTCCTTGACAGACCGACTCTCCGTAATCTTCTCAGGAAGTAGAGGTGCTGTTGAGCTTTCTTAATAATTGCATCTGTGTTCTCGGACCAGGAAAGATCTTCACAGATGTGCACGCCCAGGAATTTGAAGCTCTTGACCCTTTCAACCATCGACCCGTTTATATAAACAGGACTGTGGGTCCCAATCCTACTCCTTCCAAAGTCCACAATCAGTTCCTTGGTTTTGTTGGTGTTGAGGGCCAGGTTATTGTGCTGGCACCATATGGACAGTCGCTCGATCTCTCTTCTGTACTCTGACTCATCCCCATCAATGATATGTCCCACAACAGTGGTGTCGTCAGCGAACTTGATGATGGAGTTCGCACTATGACTGGCTACGCAGTCATGAGTATAGAGTGAGTACAGCAGGGGGCTGAGCACGCAGCCTTGAGGTGCTCCCGTGCTATTTGTTATCGAGTCTGACACATTTCCACCAATACGAACAGACTGTGGTCTGTGAATGAGGAAGTCAAGGATCCAATTGCAGAGGGATGCGCAGAGACCCAGTTCTGCGAGTTTGGTAACCAGCTTGGAGGGGATGATTGTGTTAAATGCCGAGCTATAGTCAATGAATAACAGCCTGACATATGAGTTTTTGTTGTCCTAGTGGTCCAGAGCGGAGTGGAAGGCCAGCGAGATCGCGTCCACCGTTGATCTGTTGTGGCGGTAAGCGAACTGCAGTGGGTCCAGGTTTTTGTCACGGTAGGAGTTGACAGACCCTACTTGCGCCATGATCAACCTCTCAAAGCACTTCATCACACATAGAAATAAGAGAGAACTATAGTGTAGAATGGACACCTTGGTCAAGGTGGGCCGAAGGGCCTGTTTCCATGCTGTCTCTATGACTCAAGGTAGGTTTGCCTTGACTAACCCGCAGAATTCAACAGTGGCCTTACAGCTACTCTCTTAAGGCACACTCAACCCGAAAAGCTCAACTCCAAATGGATTCCCAACTAAACAGCAAGAAAGTGATGTGTAGGAAGGAACTGCAGATGCCAGCTGAAGAAAGACACTAAACACTGGAGAGAAGGCACCCATTCCTTCTGTCCAGAGATCACGCCTGTCCCGCTGACTTACTCCAGCACTTTGTGTCGAACAAGAAACTGAGGAACGTTTTAAACTGCACAGATTACATGGCCCATCTCTGGTGTTTGGGTTACTTTCTTCAGTATTAATTCCACATACATGAATCAATTTCACAGGGTGATATCATTTGGGCTTTGTCAGAGTATTGTTTATACTATTCCATACTTTGTGCGTTGCAGGCATGTGCTTTGTGTTTTGTATGGTCTCCATTGTGTTTAGCAATCAATATTACACCACAAATAAAACGCGGAGTGCATGAATTTCTCGGTCATCGTATTTTTGGGGAATAGAATCTAATGATATTCTTCAGAAGTTAAAACAGATCTATACTTCTACACTGTTTTTTTATTAACCCCTGATAGAAATAGACCACAGGGGATTAAAATTCACACAAACATCAAAACAATAAGGTTAACTGCTTCCTGTTTCACGCTGCTGAGATCAGCACTAGGCACGCCCCAATTTTGGATGTGGGTATGTACTATTAATAATTCAAATTTGGTCAGCAATGCTCTTGTCTGTTTGCAAGATTGATGTTTGTGTACATGTACCTAGTATTTCTCACATGATTCCTTTCTGGTAACATCTGTACGTTTTACGAGGATGTTGCCAGGACTAGAGGGTCAGAGCGATAGGGAGGGGTTGAGCAGGCTGGGACTCGATTCCTTGGAGCAAATTTGCCCCTCTCACTTTAAACCTAGACCCTCTCGTCTTTGGCACTTCTACCATGGGCAAAAGGTTCTATCTAGTTTATGTCTACATTTTATGCATTTTGCTGTCTGTCATTTTTCAGCCTGTACGGAGTTTGTACGTTCTCCCCTTGACCACGTGGGTTTTAACATCATGTAGTTGGAATGTTACAAGAGAGTATTCTAAGGGATAGGATATACAGGCATTTAGATGGAAAGGGCTGATTAGGGATAGTCAGCATGGGAGTGGGAGGTCGTGTCTCACAAATCGAATTGTTTTTTGAAGACGTTATCAAAAAGGTCGATTAGGGCAAAGCCATAGATGTTGTGTATGTGGATTACAGTAGGTATGTTACAAAACTTACCTTCAGCAGCGCTGCAGTTCTGCCACTGGCCGTGTGCGCGACTTTGGCGCCTTTGGGTGGGGGGGCGGGGTTAAAATGCGGTTTTCTCCTGCCTGTGCCCGAGATATATTTTCTCGGGGTGCTAGCTAATGCTGAAGAATTGTTCCGACTGCTGTTCTGTGATTTTTTTTTTAAACCGCGGGACAATTTCAGTGCTGGAGTAAAATAAAAATCCGCTTCTAATGCCGTCAACGCTGACAACGGGACGGATTTCACATACGGGACAGCAGAAGGTAAGATGTTTATTTTACATATAAACGTGCTTCTTAGGATTACCTTCATCCAAATTTTATGTTCCGAAAAGGTGATTTATGGCCCATACAAACCGGCAGTGTTTTTCCTGCCAATATGAGGTTTAAATTCACTGCAAACCGCAACGTTCCAATTGATGGCGTTCCACAAAATCCCACTCGCAAGATGATTTAAGTGGCCATTAATTTACGGGGAATAAACAATAAATTCCTTACAATTGGCCTATAAATTAATGACATTGAGATTTAAAAATCATGTTATATTGTGAATTCTTGTTTGAATGTTATGTGGACACTTAGGCTATTTAAAAATGTTAATCTTTTCTTAAGAAATGGATAGATGTTTAGATCTAGTCATTGAATTTTGTAATTAGCTACAAATAGGTAACTAACTAATTATATGCTTTAATTTCAGGTCATCCAAGTAAGATTGTTTCATATTTGTTTCAGAATGCTTCAATCTATAATAACTGAAAATTTCAGTTCTCTTAATTTTTAAGAAAGTTATGGGCTTTTGACTGTCCTCGATCACAGCTTTTGTGTTAAGTCAACGGAAAAGCAATAGGGAACAAGGTGCTAATTTCCGAGTATGAAAATGGCCATAACTTTTTTTAATACTGAAGATATGAAAGTGAATTAGGTGTCAAATTAAACTTCTTTTTATGCTTTATCTGATGGGATAAATTGCAGACTTGATTTTTTTAAATCTCAAAATTTTGTAACATTGCTAATTACAGCAAAGCATTCGACAAGGTTCCGCATGGTTCGACCGCATGGGATCCAAGGAGAGAATTGGTTGATGGAATTTAATACGGAGACAGTCGCCATTCCAGTTCCCGGTTTTTCAGGCGAGTGCCTCGAGCTTGACACTCGCCGGCAGTATGATGAAAAATTGCCTCAGTGGGACAGGTGATAATGTATCTACAACACCACCAACCCAGGCAGCATGCCAGAAAGTAAGCATGCGGGTACAGCAGGCAGTGAAGAAAGCTAAAGGCCTGGAGTATTGTGTGCAGTTTTGGTCTCCTAATTTGAAGAAGGACATTCTTGCTATTGAGGGAGTGTAGCGAAGGTTCACGAGGATAACCTCCAGGTTGGCGAGACTGTCATAAGATGAAAGAATGGAGCGACTGGGCTTGTATTCACTGGAATTTAGAAGGATGAGAGGGCATCTTATTAAAACATATTAAATTATTAATGGATTGGACACGCTAGATGCAAGAAACATATTCTTGATGTTGGGGGAGTCCAGAACCAGGGGCCATGGTTTAAGAATAAGGGGTTGGCCATTTAGAACTGAGATGAGGAAAGACTTTTTCACCCAGAGAGTTGTGAATCTGTGTCCACGTCCACTCTTTCCAAGCCTTTCACTATTCTGTATGTTTCCATGAGGTCTCTCCTCATTCTTCTAAACTCCAGTGAGTACAGGCACAGTGCAGCCAAACGCTTATCATGGGTTAACCTACTCAATCCTGGGATCATTCTTGTAAAGTGTAGGAAGGAACTGCAGGTAGACACAAAATACTGTAGTAACTCAGCAGGACAGGCAGCATCTCTGGCGATGGGTGAGGTTAGGGGTCGGAAGAATGGTCCCGAGCTGAAACGTCACCCATTCCTTCTCCCCAGAAATGCCGTCTGTCCCGCTGAGTTACTCCAGCTTTTTGTGTCTATCATTCTTGTAAATCTCCTGTGGACCCTCTCCAGAGCCAGCACATCCTTCCTCAGATACGGTGCCCAAAATAGCTCACAATATTCCAAATGCGGCCACACCAGCGCCTTATCGAGCTCAACCTAACACAGTTTAAACATTGGCGTGTATGGGAACACAATGCTAATCTTGATTCTAAACCCAGAGCAATGCAGAGGATCCTGAATTACTAGGCCATATCGGTCCTGTTCTGAAAGAGACAAACATGATTTGCGTTATTAAAGGAATTCATCAGATCACCGAGATCCAGCAGAGAATTTATGGGAGAAACTGGAGTAAATATTGTCCTTGGACTTCAGCCACAGGTCTCTGAGCAATTGGCCCTCATCTGCAATGGAGTAGGCATATAAGCAAATTAACCATTCATCCGAGCAGATGGTGAAGAGTCTAGGGAGATCAGTGAGACTGAAAAATAATATGAGAGCCAGGAGTGATGTATGAAGGATCTATGTTGACTGTCGGAGTTGCAGTCTGGCTTTCCAAAGAGAAATTACAAAAGAAATCCATTTTAAAGTGGCCATTGGCTGACTGATCACATTTCAACTCCACGTCCAGGCTTCAGCTCCATCTCATGTGTCCCTCAAGTCAGTTTGGGAATGAATTCATCACTCCACATTTTTTAAAAACATTTTTAGTCCTAAGATTATGCGTGGCAAGGTGGCGCAGCGGTAGAGTAGCCGCTTTATAGCGCCAGATCCTGACTATGGGTGCTGTCGGCACGCCGTTTGTACGTTCTCCCCGTGACCGCTTAGGTTTTCCCCGGGTGCTCCAGTTTCCTCCCACACTCCAAAGACATAGAGGTTTGTAGGTAAATTGGCTTCAGTAAAGATTGTAAATTATCTGTTAGATCGTGCAAGTGTACGGGATGATCACTGGTCGGCGCGGACTCGGTTGGTCTCCAATGGGTTAGATAGTTACTCAGGACCGCTCTCTGGTTTTTGTTAGGATGGTTCAGTTGCCTGATAATACTTGGGAAGAAACTGTCCCTGAATCTGGATGTGTGCATTTTCACACTTCTGTACCTCTTGCCCGATGGGAGAGGGGAGAAGAGGGAGTGGCTGGGGTGCGACTCATCCTTGATTATTGGTCATAGCCTGCCTTAATGAATTGAGTTGAATATAATACTTTACAATTTTGGTCGCCTAGTTATAGGAAGGATGTGAACAAAATAGAGAGAGTACAGAGGAGATTTACTAGAATGTTGCCAGGGTTCCAGCAACTATGTTACGGAGAAAGGTTGAACAAGTTAGGTCTTTATTCTTTGGAGCGCAGAAGGTTAAGGGGGGACTTGATTGAGGTCTTTAAAATGATGAAAGGGATAGACAGAGTTGACGTGGATAAGCTTTTCCCATTGAGGGTAGGGAAGATTCAAACAAGAGGGCATGACATGAGAATTAAGGGACAGAAGTTTAGGGGTAACGTGAGGGGGAACTTCTTTACTCAGAGGGTGGTGGCTGTGTGGAATGAGCTTCCGGCAGAGGTGGTGGAGGCAGGATTGATTTTAACATTTAAAAGTAAAGTGGATAGGTATATGGACGTGAAGGGAATGGAGGGGTATGGTCTGAGTGCAGGTAGATGGGACTAGGGGAAAACAAATGGTCGGCACGGACTGGAAGGGCCGAGAGGGCCTGTCTCCGTGCTGTAATTGTTATATGGTTATATGGTTATATGGTTATATGGTTTATTGTCAATAAATCTTCAGCGCCATCATCGACCACCGCATCGACCTCTCCACTAACGTTGTCGGATCCTCTCCGGAAGCCTCCGTGGGGCTGACCCGGGCCCCAGCCGCGGGCTCCGCGGACCCAGGGGCCGATGGTCGTGGGCTTCTTCCTAATGCGTAATGCCAAGAGCAGTTGCTCTCATCTCCTTCTGCCGTTTGGTTCCTCAGTCCATGTTTGGACCAAGGCCAAGGTGGTGACTGGGGCAGAGTAGACTGTGGCAAAATCCAAACCAGACATTGCCACATAGGGCGTAGGAGAGCAGTGCTGTTTGATGAAACTGCTGGAGCCACCTTGCATCACTTTACAGATGATTGAGAGTAGAAGGTTTGGGCAGTAATTAGCTAAATCGGATCTATCTTGCTTTTAGTGAACAGGACATACCTGGCCATTGTTCCACAGGGCTGGGAAGATGCCAGTGCTGTAACTGGACCAGAACAGCTTGGCTCATGGTATAACTAGTTCTAGAGCACAGGCCTTCAGTATTGCAGCTGGGATGTTGTCTGATCACACAGTCTTTGCCGGAAGTGGCCGGGCTGGCTGGCAGCTGCGGCTCACCTGCAGTCCGTCTGTTTTTTTTCTTTTTTTTGTTGTCTTCTAGTGTTTGTTTTAGTAGAATTTTATTTTATTAGGTTGTGTATGTGTGGGGTGGGGGGTGGGAGAAACAGGGTTTTAGTCTCTCCCTTCGGGGGGATGCGTGTCCCCCGTCACCGTCTCCGTCTGTGCTGAGGCCTAATGGCGGCGCTGGCGGCCTCGGAGCTGTGGCGGCGTTCGGCGGCGGCCTGGTTTGGAGCTGCGGTGCTCCAGCGGCGCGGTCCGGCTTAGAGCTGCGGTGCTCCAGCTGCGGCGGCGGTCCGGCTTAGAGCTGCGGTGCTCCAGCTGCGGCGGCGGCCCAGCTTAGAGCTGCGGTGCTCCAGCTACGGCGGTGGCGGTCCGGCTTAGAGCTGCGGTGCTCCAGCTGCGGTGCTCCAGCGGCGGCCCGGCTTAGAGCTGCGGTGCTCCAGCGGCGGCGGAGGCCTGGATCGCCTCAGTGCAGAGGGAGAACTAGAAGGGATGAAGACAATGACAAGACTTTTGCCTTCCACCACAGTGAGGAGGTGCCTGGTGAACTAATTGTGGTGGATGTTAAATATGTGTTTATTGTGTGTTTAGTTTTTTTATTATATGTTATGACTGTATGGTAACAATTTCGTTCAGACCAAAAGGTCTGAATGACAATAAAGGAATCTAATCTAATCTAATCAAGTGATCTCAGCTATCTTTTGCTATTAAGTGGTGTGAATCAAATCAGTCAATGAGTAGTTTCTGTAATGGTTGGAATCTTAGAAGGAAGCATCAGGCAAGCTGAGCATCAGCTGTTGGTTTTATGTATCATTGTGCTAATATTAGCTGGTGTTGTGCTATTCTAAGCAGGGCCACCAGCATAATCAAGGCCCAGTCTCACCAGTCACTTGCTCTTCTCTCTCCCAACAGGCAAGAGGTACAGAAGTTTGAAAACACACACCTCCTGATTAAGGGACAGTTTCTTCCCAGCTGTTATCAGGCAACTGAAAGGTCCTCTCACCAACTAGAGAGCGGTCCTGACTTCCCATCTGCTTCATTGGAGACCTTTGAACTATCTTTAATTGGACCTTATCTTGCATTAAATGGTGTACTCTGCACATTAAATCTGTATACTTCGAACTGCTTGATTGTGATCACATAGAGTTTTGTCTTTGACTGGATACCACACAACAAAAGCTTTTCACAGTACCTCAGTACACATGACAATTGCAAACTGAACTAAAAAATGAACTAATGTTTTGTCTTGTATTCTACACAACAAGAACCTAAGATCATTATAATTCATCATGAGTAGCCATCTCAATGGCAAGTGGCAGAACCGAGTGTTGAATCAACATCACCGGCCAACATCACTTTTATTTTGACCAAAACTAGATTTATTCAAGTATTACAATAATATGTACAATACTAGACAATACAAACAAACCTACCGCTATAAATACAAGTAAAACATTTGTTCTTAAATAACTATTTCACAATCCTTATTAAGGATACATTCCACCCCCCGCAGTGCCCAGCGGTCCCGGAAATCCCCCAGGGTGCCCGTGGACAGGGTGTAGACCCTCAATAATACCACTGAGTGCGGCCAATGTCACTGGTCAATGGCACTGGTCAACATCACTGGCCATCACTTGCCAATGTCACTGGTCGACATCACTGGTCAATGTCACTGGTCAATGTCACTGGCCGTTTGCTGTGTGTGCGCGAGCTTGCTTTGTATAAATTAGCTGCTATATTTCCTACATTACATCTCTGGTTTTGCTTCAATTATAAGTGTAAAGCCAGCAAATAACTTTTGAAGCATAGTATAGTAAGTCACTATATTAATGCAATTTTTCACATCTTTTTACTCACAGAATTTCCTTAATCATATCTTATATAGATTGATTGATTGATTCAAAAATGGAATCAATGGAAATTCTGGAATCATCATGGAAATCATGGAAACAAGCCCTTCGACCTACCGAGTCGGCACCAACCACCGATCGCCCATTCACACTAGTTCAATGTTATTCTACTTTCGCATCCACTCCCTACACTCTAGGGGTAATTTACAGAGGGGTCATTTAACCTACAAACCCGCACGTCTTTGGGATGTGGGAGGAAACCGGAGCACCCAGAGTAAAACCCACGCGGTGACAGGGAGAACGTTCAAACTCCGCACAGACAGCACCTGAGGTCAGGATCGAACCAGGATCTCTGGCGTTGTGAGGTAGCAGCTCTACCACAGTAATAGTGTTGTCAAAAGTCTGAGCTTTCAAATCACAGTTATTGAACAGACCAATCAATAAAGTGTCTGGGTAGCCAGCTTTAATTAAACCTCTAATTCTATATTTACCACTAATTTCTTTCATGAGGTAGATAGTCCACATTACATTACACATGACAGGACAATCAGCCTCATCAGGACAATGTGCTTGAATTCTGCTTTGTTCCATACATTAGTCTATTCCCACAATGTCTTGTCATTATCGGTCTGTGGGCAATGAAATCTTTTATCTCCGAATTGTCAAGAACTCACACTTCATTGCTTCACCCTCCATCTGCTCGCTGACTGCCCTTTCCATCAGCAGATCGGTGAACCGAGAACTCCGAATTTGTCTCTGAAAATGATTGTCTTCCAAATACACAGCTTTTAGGATTTAATGTCCGACTGTCGAAGAAAGCAAATTTGTTTGGAAAATGCATGCAAGTTGTATGATTGCACCTTTTAATAACAAAGACAGAAGAATCGAAATTACTGCCTAGAAATCCATTAGCAAATTGTGCAGTTTTGCTATCGTGCTGAAATTGAAATTTGAAGGCAGAGTATAGAGCATGTCACAACTAGACAGTGGGTGTAACGATGCCAAACTGTGATGAATTTCATCGATACCCTTCTTATATCCCTTTGCTTGGCAAAATCTTTTCTCACATTCTATCTGGACCAAATACAGTGATGTAATGCAAAGAGAAAAATAATGGGACATCAAAAATGCTCTTTGCAGAAGAGATTTGCAGAAGAGGACAGATTTAATTCCAATTTTTGGGATGCTTTGTGAAGGTAAAACCTTGCAGATCGTAGAGTGACAAATCTCCTGTGATGTGCTCAGTCAACATCAGCGTAGTTTAGTTTAGAGATACTTGCGCCTACCGACTCCATGCCAACCAGCGATCACTTGTACAATAGTTCCATCCTACACACTAGGGACAAAGTACAAAAAACTTCTGTGCAATTCTCTGCCTCAGAGGGCGGTGGAGGCCGGTTCTCTGGATACTTTCAAGGGAGAGCTAGATAGGGCTCTTAAAGATAGCAGTGTCAGGGGATACAGTGGCTTGCAAAAGTTTTCATACCCCTCGAACTTTTCCACATTTTGTCACGTTACAACCACAAACGTAAATGTATTTTATTGGGATTTAGACCAACTCAAAGTGGCGCATAATTGTGAAGTGGAAGGAAAATGATACATGGTTTTCAAATTTTTTTACAAATAAAAAACTGAAAAGTGTAGCGAGCAAATGTATTCAGCCCCCTTTACTCTGATACCCCTAAATAAAATCCAGTGCAACCAATTGCCTTCAGAAATCAACTAATTAGTAAATAGAGTCCACTTGTGTGTAATCTAATCTCAGTATAAATACAGCTGTTCTGTGAAGGCCTCAGAGGTTTGTTAGAGAACATTAGTGAACAAACAGCATCATGAAGCCCAAGGAACACACCAGACAGGTCAGGGATAAAGTTGTGGAGAAGTTTAAAGCAGGGTTAGGTTATAAAAAAAATCCCAAGCTTTGAACATCTCACGGAGCACTGTTCAATCCGTCATCCGAAAATGGAAAGAGTATGGCACAACTGCAAACCAACCAAGACATGGCCGTCCACCTAAACTGACAGGCCGGGCAAGGAGAGCATTGATCAGAGAAGCAGCCAAGAGGCCCATGGTAACTCTGGAGGAGCTGCAGAGATCCACAGCTCAGGTGGGAGAATCTGTCCACAGGACAACTATTAGTCGTGCACTCCACAAATCGGGCCTTTATGGAAGAATGGCAAGAAGAAAGCCATTGTTGAAACAAAGCCATAAGAAGTCCCGTTTGCAGTTTGCCACAAGCCATGTGGGGGACACAGCAAACATGTGGAGGAAGGTGCTCTGGTCTGATGAGACCAAAATTGAAGTTTTTGGCCTAAATGCAAAACGCTATGTGTGGCGGAAAACTAACACTGCACATCACCCTGAACACACCATCCCCACTGTGTAACATGGTGGTGGCAGCATCATGCTGTGGGGATGCTTTTCTTCAGCAGGGACAGGAAAGCTGGTCAGAGTTGATGGGAAGATGGATGGAGCCAAATACAGGGTAATCTTGGAAGGAAACCTGTTAGAGTCTGCAAAAGACTTGAGACTGGGGCAGAGGTTCACCTTCCAGCAGGACAACGACCCTAAACATACAGCCAGAGCTACAATGGAATGGTTTAGATCAAAGCATATTCATGTGTTAGAATGGCCCAGTCAAAGTCCAGACTTAAATCCAATTGAGAATCTCTGGCAAGACTTCAAAATTGCTGTTCACAGACGCTCTCCATCCAATCTGACTGAGCTTGAGCTATTTTGCAAAGAAGAATGGGCAAATATTTCAGTCTCTAGATGTGCCAGGCTGGTAGAGACATACCCCAAAAGACTTGCAGCTGTAATTGCAGCGAAAGGTGGTTCTACAAAGTATTGACTCAGGGGGGCCGAATACTTTTGCACGCCACACTTATCAGTTTTTTATTTGTACTAAAATTTGGAAACCATGTATCATTTCCCTTCCACTTCACAATTATGCACCACTTTGTGTTGGTCTATCACATAAAATCCCAATAAAATACATTTACGTTTGTGGTTGTAACGTGACAAAATGTGGAAAGGTTCAAGGGGTATGAAAACTTTTGCAAGCCACTGTATGTGGAGATGGCAGGAACGGGGTACTGATTGGGGATGATCAGCCACGATCACATTGAATGGCGGTGCTGGCTCGAAGGGCCGAATGGCCTACTCCTGCACCTATTGTCTATTATCTATTATCATTAAAACAATTAACCTACAAACCTGCATGTCCTTGGAGTGTGGGAGGAAACCAGATCACCCGGAGAAAAAACCCATGCGGTCACAAGGAGAACGCATAGATTGCGTACAGGCCGCACCCTAGTCGGGATCGAACCCGGGACTTTGGCGCTGTCAGGCAGCAGCTCTACCACTGTGCCACAGTGCCACCCATGATCACTGATATCATTGATGAACTTTCACAGTACATATTTGGGCAAGTTGGGGGAAATGGAATTCCAACCTGCAGCAATCGATAGGTTGGGTCGGGTGAAACATGGGAACGTTAAAAAGCTAAAATTAGGGCAAACCCGCCTCCAGCTCATGAACTAAAGAAGGCCGAGGCAACTAAGTCCTTCACTGGAGGCAGTGGTTCTGTAATGTTAGACTGGTGCCGCAAAATAGACAATAGGTGGAAGAGTCGGCTATTTGGCCCTTCGAGCCAGCACCGCATTTTATATTTAATGAACCACATTTTATATTTAACCTTGGCTGGACAGGTCTACCAGGTACTTTCACTGGACTGCCGCTCATCAGAGCCTCCAAATGCCCCCACTTTATACAGAACCTGGTATCCTTTCACCCCAAACCTTGGTCTCGATTCAATGATTCAATGATACTTTACTGTCACTTGGTACAGTGAGATTATTTGTTTTCACGCACAATACACAAGGTAAACAATACATCGCCACGATTCAGGCGCTGACAAAGTTACAAAGGTACTCACTGGAGTCATGTTGGTCCCTCGTTGTTCTCAGTGTCTCCCCCACCCCCCACTCCCAACAGGTCCATCTTTGTTCTCGGAGGCGTGGCCTGCCTGCAATCTCCAGTTCAGTCAAGCATCGTGCTTCAGCTCCTTACATAAACCAACTCAATTTGCTCCTTCTCTCTTGTGTGGACATAATACTCCATCTCCACATTCCTCCCACCCCAATCTCTTTCTAACTCAAGGCTCCGATAACCACTTCTCTCTCGGCTCCACAGGAAGCTCCGACCGTCCCTCTGCGATGGACCGTCATGAACTCCAATTCACACCCTCCGACCCTGACCAATGAATCTCCCCTGATGTTGTATTTTGATCTGTCCTCGGTGCTGTCCTGGCCTATCTTCATAGGTTCATAAGTCCATAAGTATTCGGAGCAGAATTAGGCCATTCGGCCCATCAAGCCTACTCCGCCTTTCAATCAGGGCTGATCTATCTCTCCCTCCTAATCCCATTCTCCTGCATTCTCCCTGTAACCCCTGACACCCGTGCTAATACCACCTGATGTACTCACACCTGGCATGCTTTGCCTGGACAGTATACGACACCCGCTTCTTGATACAGGTGACAATAATAAAAAAAACAATACCAATTACTGCATTGACTCGTGGCTCTCAGAGTAAGGCATGAAAATCATCGCTTGGATCAATCTGCCCGAAAACGAACGGAAAAGCTGCAATTTGAGTAACGTGGTATCAATAGCCCCTGCAAATGGTTTCAGTGTCAAACACTTGGAGCTAATTGCAAGTCACTCATCCTGAATCATTTAATGCATCGACTGGTGGAAAGTGAATGCTGCCATTGAAAACCTAACGCAGCACTTGGCAAACTACAACAGAGAGAAGAGCTGATACATTTCTACAGTTGCACCTCGTTAACCAAAGCAAATTGTTCAGGTGGCACGGTGGCGCAGCGGTAGAGTTGCTGCCTTACAGCGCTCGCAGCGCCAGAGACCCGGGTTAGATCCTGACTACGGGTGCTGTCTGTTCAGAGTTTGTACGTTCTCCCCGTGACCGCGCGGGTTTTCTCCGAGATCTTCGGTTTCCTCCCACACTCCAAAGACGTGCAGGTTTGTAGGTTAATTGGCATGAGTTTGTATACTTGTGTAAATTGTCCCTAGTGTGTGTAGGCTTGTGTTAATATGCGGAGACCACTGATGGTCTGCGGACTTAGACTAACAACAAGGCAGACTAGCAGAGGCAGCTTCACATTTGTTTATCAATTTGTTGTCAATTCTTTGCAAGGTGCTTCCCTCGTAGTATCAGGTTCATTTGATCAACTTCCCATCATGATCTGTGAAACGCCAAGCAGTTACGGGCAAGAACGAGGGGGTGTGGACAACAGGAAGTTTGAATTTTGTCAATTCCTTCATCATCCATTCCTTCTCTCCAGAGATGCCGCCTGGCCCACTGAGTTACTCCAGCATTTTGTGTATAACCAGCATCTGCAGTTCCTTCCTACACCTACCCATGCTCCACAGTGATGCTGATTGGCCCACTGAGTTACTCCAGCACATTGTGTCATTTTGTTTTGTAAACTAGCATCTGCAGCTCCTTGTGTCTACATTTTACTTGTCTTTTTATAAGGGTATGGAACCCTATATAAAATAGAAGCCGATTCTATTTTAGAGTCAGTGGGAGAACTAACTATGATCCCATTACCAAATAACACCATTAAATGATAAAGCATTAATTGGAATATCAATTTTGCAATCTCCACAACCTGACCATAAGGTAGCCTATAGTTTATCCATTTAATACATGGATACATAGAAAATAGGTGCATGAGGAGGCCATTCGGCCCTTCGAGCCAGCACAGCCATTCATTGAGATCGTGGCTAATCTCTCGAGTCAAAGGTTTTTATTCATACTCCCTGCCTTTAAAGGTGATTATGGAACAGATTCATACCTGTATTTCCAGGATATAGTAATCATCTGCAGTCTTCTATCCATTACTCCATCCTGACCCCTCGCCATGTGAAAGAGGTGGGAACAGATTTTCAGCTTATCGCTGAGAACGAAAATTGGGCAGTTTTGTAACTAACAGAGAACACGGATCAAAGAGAGACACAAAAAGCTACTCAGTGGGTCCGACAGCATCTCTTGAGAAAAGGAATAGGTGACGTTTCGGGTCAAGACCCTTCCTTGGACTGAGTATCAGGGGAAAAGGAAACGAGAGATATAGAGGATGATGTAGAAAGATATAGAACTAATGAATGAAAGATATGCAAAAAAGTTACGATGACAAAGGAAACAGGCCATTGTTAGCTGTTTGCTTGGCAAGAATGAGTACAGACACTGAGTCTCAACTTTGAAGCTGGTGCAACTTAAGTGGGGGAGGAATGGAGAGACAGAGAGAGGGAATGCAGGGATTACTTGAAGTTAGATAAATCAATATTCATACCACTGATCAACAGCTTTGTGCCCAGATAGTAAGATAAAAGCTTAAGGCACTGTATCCTCTTGTGAATTTGGTCTTTATTTATCCCTGTTATAAATCAGAGACTAATAAGGAGAACTGATAGAGTCCAGAGGTGTGTGAGCGTTGAATTAATCTGCACTATTTAAAATTACAATTAATGAGGCACCTTGGGCTCAATAACAACATTTAAACATGTTAATCCAATTCCCTTACAATGCAGATCCCCATGGCTATTCTCAGTCGGTTTCCTGCTTCTCTGCTGAGGATTGATCAATTAAATTAAGAGGTTTGAAAGAGAACGAAGGCGCCCTGCGTGTGAAAAGCTTGTTGCCTGGAAGATCTTGTCTGTCCTGCAACCATCAATGCACGAGACAGCAGGGACAGCAATGGGATACACCTCCTCTGATGTTTCAATGAATCCTATTGACTTCAAGGGGAATTGAATTTCAAATGCAATGGACAGTTCCCGGATACAACTGCACAACAGGACGACACGATGGCGCAGCGGCAGAGTTGCTGCCTTGCGGCGCTTACAGCAACAGGCACCTGGGTCCGATATGGAGTTTGTACGTTCTCCCAGTGACATGCGTGGATTTTCTCTGAGAGGTTTGGTTTCCTGCCACGCTCCAAAGACCTACAGGTTTGTAGGTTAATTGGCATGGTATAAACGTAAATTGTCCCTAGTGTGGTAGGAAGGTGTTAGTGTGCAGGGATCGTTGGTCGGAGCGGACCCGGTGGGGCGAAGAGCCTGTTTCCATGCTGTATCTCTAAACTAAACAGTCTGAAGAAAACTTCACCCATTCCTTCTCTCCAGAGATGCTGCCTGTCCCGCTGAGTTACTCCAGCTTTTTGTGCCCATCTTCAGTTTAAACGTTTAAATCTTCAGCATCTGTAGTTCCTTCCTAAACATGTGTGGCACTGCAAATTTTGAGGCGATATATTTTGGAGAGAAAAGTGATACGTCATGATGGTATCAGTCTTAATGTAATTTATCTCATCAATATTTGTCTTTTTCTCCTGCAGACCAAAGAATTATTAAACACTTTTCTACAAAGGGAAGAGGATAACTTTTCCAGTGGATTATATCTGATGTCAGAGGGTGGTGAATCTGTGGAATTCTTCGCCACTGACGGCTGTGGGGGCCAAGTCAATGGATATTTTTAAGGCAGATATTGATAGATTCTTGATTAGTACGGGTGTCAGGGTTTATGGGGAGAAGGCAGGAGAATGGGGTTGAGAGGGAAAGGCAGATCAGCCATGATTGAATGGTGAAGTAGACTTGATGGGCCGAATGGCCTAATTCTGCTGCTAGAACCTATGAACTTATTAATGGCCACAACTGGGTGGCACAGAGCCAGAGTTGCAGCCTCATAGCGGCAGGGACCTGGGTTCGATCCTGACCATATAACCATATAACCATATAACAATTACAGCACGGAAACAGGCCCTCTCGGCCCTTCCAGTCCGTGCCGACCATTTGTTTTCCCCTAGTCCCATCTACCTGCACTCAGACCAAACCCCTCCATTCCCTTCACGTCCATATACCTATCCACTTTACTCTTAAATGTTAAAATCGATCCTGCCTCCACCACTTCTGCTGGAAGCTGATTCCACACAGCCACCACCCTCTGAGTAAAGAAGTTCCCCCTCACGTTACCCCGAAACTTCTGTCCCTTAATTCTCATGTCATGCCCTCTTGTTTGAATCTTCCCTACCCTCAATGGGAAAAACGTATCCACGTCAACTCTGTCTATCCCTTTCATCATTTTAAAGACCTCAATCAAGTCCCCCCTTAACCTTCTGCGCTCCAAAGAATAAAGACCTAACTTGTTCAACCTTTCTCTGTAACATAGTTGCTGGAACCCTGGCAACATTCTAGTAAATCTCCTCTGTACTCTCTCTATTTTGTTGACATCCTTGGGTGACCATGGGTGCTCTCTGCGTGGAGTTTGTACACGTCACCCATCCTTTTTCTCCAAAGATGCTGCCTGACCCGCTGAGCTATTCCAGCACTGTGTGTCTATCAGATAATTTGAGTTGGTCTTTTGCTTTGCTGATTAGGCAGTAAAGAGAAATTCCTGTCCTTCTTCAGTGTCACAAAAGATCATTGGTACTGACCTAAGTAGATAGACACAAAAGGCTGGAGTAACTCGGAGGGACAGGCAGCATCTCTGGGTAGAAGGAATGGGAGACCCTTCTTGAGACTGGTTTAAACCAGCAACTTCAGCTCCCTCCTGCACACTGACCTAAGTAGACCAAGTTTCAGTCTAGTAACTTGTGTGAGAGATACCACCTCTGACAATTCAGAATGACTTCAATTCAGCACCGTAACATCCGACTAAAGGACTGACCCGGATTTATGACCCACAGGCAGGGATGATTATCAACTGGCTGATTTAACAGTTTATTGCTTTAATGTGAGCACAGTTGCCATTTAATGGGCCACCCTTTGATCGTGAGCAGGTCAAACCGTGGCTACCTTTCTTAAAGCTAACAAAATGACCTTTCCTACCCAGAGAGGTCAGTAGTATTCTTTGAAGTAAACTGTTTGCTGCTGTGAATTGCATTCGACAGCTGAACCCATCAGTTCAGAATATTACTGAGGAAACCAAAGAGATTGTGGACATTAAAGAGGGGTTCCATTACTTGGTTAAACACGGCCATCAAATCTTTAAAGTCATTTCCAGGTTGGCTGGACAGTCCACATTGTTCGATTTCTTAAAATGATCACACGGGTTCGAGCAAAACTTCTAAACTCCAGTGAAATAGACGTAAAAAATAATTTTACTGAATTTTTTGGAAACATGGGGCAGCACGATGGCGCAGCAGTAACGTTGCTGCCTCACAGCGCCAGGGACCCGGGTTCGATCCTGACTACGGGTGCTGTCTGTACGAAGTTTGTACGTTCTCCCCGTGACCACGTGGGTTTTCCCCGGGTGCTCCAGTTTCCTCCCACACTCCAAAGACAAACAGGTTTGTAGGTTAATTGGCTTTGGTAAAGATCAAAAATCATCCCTAGTGTGTAGGATAGCGCTGGTGTACAGTCGGTGCGGACTCAGTGTGAATCAAAGGGCCTGTTCCCACGCTCTCTCAAAATTAAACTAAACTATAGTAAGCTATCGAGAGTAAATAGTGCAAACTACATGCAAAAAGAGGGAAGAAAAGTTCATTTTTACCCTTGATTCTGAGGGACAAATGCTTTGGACTTTAATGGTGAAAAACGGATTTTATAGGGTTTGTTAACTTGTATTTTTACACGCCTCATTGTGGATGCGTTCCCTTTTGTTTCAAATTATGCAAATCTATTGAATTCCATTTTATCACTCAAACTCACATTTGCACCTTAGGTGCTTTGAGCTTGCAAAGAGGATGTAATCTTAATATTTCTGGTGACTTGAACAATCATTCAGGTCAACAGAGCCTCCAGTAACTAATTACATGTGGGAGCCAATTTAGCCTGCCATCCTTTGGTAGTGAGAGTAAATACATAATGCATGTTTCTCTGGCATAAAAATAACAAATTTGAGCATCTCAAGCTTGCCAAAGTAGCAAATTAAAAAATAATCAGCTGCTGGTCTTGTCCTTACTTACAGTACATTGTGGTGAGTGCATTTGTATTTCCCTACTATCTCTCAAAAGCTCCAGAAGCACACTTAAAACACATTCTAAAGGAATAATTGTGGATTTGAGTGAGCTACGTTTATTTTATTGACATTTGCTCGTACCTATAACATTTAAATTTGCTGCTTTGTGGCCCACAAGCACTTCATTTCCGCTGCCTGATATTTTTGAAGCCATTCTCACTGTTTATACTGGTAACACTACTGCTATAGGGCGGCACGGTGGCGCAGCGGTAGAGTTGCAGCCTTACAGCCCCAGAGACCCGGGTTCAATCCCGACCCCGGGTGCTGTCTGCACGGAGTTTGCACGTTCCCGCTGTGACCATGCAGGTTTTCTGCGGGCGCTCCAATTTCCCCCCACACTCCAGAGACATGCGAGTTTGCAGGTTAATTGGCTTCTGTAAGTTGTCCCTAGAGTGTAGGATAGAACAAGTGTTCAGGGTGATTGTTGGTCCGCGCAGACTCGGTGGGCCGAAGGGCCTGTTTCCACGCTGTATCTCTAAACACTCAGTAGGTTTGTTCACAGTGAACAACGAGAATCTTTACGATGAAAGAAAAACTCAAACCTATTGCGTGTTTCCAAATGCTGCTTCAACGACCTGGATTACCCGAGTAAATCACGTTACGAATAATTAATGGAAAAGACATTTGTCATCCTGGAATTTAGCACGTATGAGTATGTTTACTAAAAAAACAATTTGCATGCTTGAAGTCATTTTAGGTGATATAATCCACCAGAATGCACATTTATGCACTTAATTAAGGCTGTTTTTATGTGCAGGTATAAACCTGTAATCTACTTTTATTTAATCAAGCATATTTCATACTTTGCACATTTCCCTCTTTGTATTTTTGTGGGAATTTATCTTGCTAATACGGATTTAGCCAAACTGACTTGGCACCCCCACAATATTGAGCATCTTCACTGTTCATGTCTTTATGTAAGCCATTTTTGTCCATGTATAAATTAGACTTGCAAATCTCACCGACTAATTTAAGCAAAGAATCTCTGATTAACTGTGAAGGCTTTTAACACTCAAATCTGCTCTGAAAACTTTTTTATGCCTTTGAACTTAGCTCCCTCAATGTTGCCTTAACTACCATTGTGTTGCTGATTACAATTTATGTAGCAGTTCAAAGCACAGAGGGTAGGACATTTACCATTTAATTAAAGGCTCTTCAAAAATGTTTCACTGTGTAATGTAATAACGAACACCATTTTCCAAAAACATTCCTGGGAAAATGAGTCAAAGCCCATTACTTCAACCTACTGGCATTTGAATCTATAAATGTTAACAATGCTGGTTCCCGGTAGGTGAAAACCATTACAGACAGAATATTTTTACTCAAGTACATTATTAACATCATTGAGATGGCGTTAAGTAACAGAACCTAAATATCTTCCATCAAGTGTGGCACGGTGGCGCAGCGGTAGAGTTGCCGTCTTAATAGCGCCAGAGACCCGGGTTCAATCCTGACTATGGGTAGAAAAGGAATAGGTGACGTTTCAGGTCGAGACCCTTCTTCAGACTGCGGTCCTGACTACAGGGTACTGTCTCTACGGAGTTTGCGCGTTCTCCCTGTGACCATGTGGGTTTTCTCTGAGTGCTCCGGTTTCCTCCCGCACTCCAAAAGCGTGCAGGTTTGTAGGCTAATTGGCTTTGGTGAAAATGGTAAATTGTCCCTAGGTTGTAGGATAGTGCTAGTGCACAGGGATCGCTGGTTGGCGAGGACTCAGTGGGACGAAGGGCCTGTTTCCACACCGTATCTCTAAAGTGTAAAGTTTACAGTTCTCCTCATCATTTATTATGAACCCAAATGTCTAATTTATTACACGCTAGGAATTCTGAACAGTGAGTCCTCAAAATAATAAAATATATATTTTGACATAGGCGTGTGTAGAGGCAGAGTAATGCTCAAAGGCACTAATGTACAAACATACCTTCTGTACTTCAAATCAGGTTCTGGAACTGGTAAAGGCTGTTCTCCCACTTCAACATCATGTTAGATCATGTATTGTTCAGTGAATGTGAAGCAGTCAACTTCCAGACAGCTCTCATCTTCCAACAGAAGGGGGCGGCACGGTGGCACAGCGGTAGAGTTGCTGCCTCACAGCGCCAGTGACCCGGGTTCGTTGCTGACTGCGGGTGATGTCTGTAAGGAGTTTGCACGTTCTCCCTGTGACCGCGTGGGTCTTCTCCTGGATCTCCGCTTTCCTCCCACATTCCGAAGTAATGGGCTTTGACTCATTTTCCCAGGAATGATTTTGGAAAATGGTGTTCGTTATTACATTACACAGTGAAACATTTTTGAAGCGCCTTTAATTAAATGGTAATGTAAAGGTTTATAGGTTATAGGTTTATAGGCCTCAGTAAAAGTTGTAAATTGACCCTAGTGTGTTGGATAGTGCTAGTGTATGGGGATCGCCGGACTTGGTGGGCCAAAGGGCCTGTTTCCGTGCTGTATCTCTGGTGTCTAAAGTTTAAAGTAGAGAAGGCTAATGACATCAAAATCTCCAGCCAGGAAAATAAATGTGCAGGATTTTCGCATCCCGATGCACCGGCGTCATACTGACCTCTGGTGCTGTCTTTGTGGAGTTTGCACGTTCTCACTGTGACCGCGTGAGTTCCCTCCTGGTGCTCCGGTTTCCTCCCACTTCCCAAAGACGTGCAGGTTTGTAGGTTAATTGGCCTCTGTAAATTGCCCCTAGTGTGTAGGGGGGTGGATGAGAAAGTGAGATGACATAGAACGAGCGTGAACGGATGGTCGACGGTAGGCGGGGACCAACGGGCTGCAGGGCCTGTTTCTGTACTGTATCTCTGAAACTAAAAGTTTGAAAAGGGCTGCAGGAAGGAGAAAGTGAGAAATGGGCACACATTCAGGGAGAGGAGGGGGGAAGAGGTGGTGAGAGGCAGGGGGGTAGAGGGTGTTTGTAGGTTAGTTACATAAAATTGGAAAATTCAATGCTCATACCATTGGGTTTGTAAGGTACCCAAGCGGAATATGTCCAAACTGGTGAGTCACTCATCTTGTGAGCAAGAGCAGATGGTGTAGATAGGGACGAGGGTGGAAATGCTTCCTTGGCTGGCTCAGTCTACTCCCAAGCTATGCACAGTTGGACACAGATGCTGCTTTGGAAAGGATGCTCCTGACGCAGCAACAAAGAATGTACTGGCTGGCATCCCAGCTGTAACGTGCATGAGTATAGGGAAGGTGGAAGGGGCTTCTTCAAGTCACATTACAGACTGTTGCGATGTTGTCTTTGTCCAAGGCGCATCAGACGAGACAATCGCAAAAACATAGCCACCCGCCCACCGAGGACATCCATGGTGTTTGGAATGGGTTACAATAGCCCAGGGGTCTTTTAGTTTGGTTTCAGTTCAGTTTGGTTTATTGTCACATGTACCGAGGTACAGTGAAAAGCTTTTGTTGCGTGCTATCCAGTTAGCGGAAAGACAATACGTGATTGCAATCGAGCCATTACAGTGTACAGATAGATACATGATAAGGGAATAACATTTAGTTTGTTTAGTGGTCCAGCGCTGACACAGGCCATTCGACCCACCGAGTCCATGCCGACCAGCGATCCCCGCACACTAGCGCTATCCTACACACTAGAGACAATTTAAATTTTTTACCAAAGCAAATTAACTTACAAACCTCAACGTTTTTTGAGCGTGGGAGAAAACCAGAGCACCCAGGGAAAACCCAAGCAGGTCATGCGGAGAACGTACAAAGTCCGTACAGACAGCACCCCCGTAATCAGGATCGTACCCGGGTCTCTGGTGCTTATGGCAGCAACTCTACCGCTGCGCCATCGCTCCACCCTGCAGGATCTGCTGCGTAGAGTTTAGGATCTCAGTGCTGGCTGTGAAGTGATGAGAGGGATGAAGGTGACAAGAGACAAATTAAAATAACATTTATAAAATTATGTAGAATTATGAGAGGCATAGATACGGTAGACAGTCAGAACCATTTTTTCCCAGGTTGGCAAACTGAAACACTGGAGGGCGTAGCTTTAAGATGAGAGGGGCAAAGTTTAAAGGAGATGTGCGGGGCAAATTTTTTTTTACACAAAAGAGGGAAACAAAAGCTTTTCACAGTACCTCGGTGCACGTGACAATAAACTAAACTGAAACTGGGTGCCTGGAACCGGTGGAGGCAGATACGATAGTGGCATTTAAGATATTTTTGGATAGGCTCATGGGATATGCAGAGAATGGAGGGATATGGATTATCTCACTTTTCCCACTGTTGTCCCTCTACCTCACTCTGGACCTCACGTTGCTGCGCAGCATCTAGACTGCCAAGTCTATGCCAGTGGAGATGCAAGTGATGAAGGTTCCATCTGCACAATCTGGATTTGTTGGGGCACAGAGCAAGAGTCAAGAGAGTTTTATTGTGTTAGATCCCGAAACAGAACAATGAATGCAGCAGCAAGCATGTCTGTCATTAGGTCCGGGTTCCGAGCTGCTGTTTCTGCGTCTGTTGAAGAGATCCAGTGGTGTGGGTGCCGACTACAAAGTGTCAATTTTCCATTCCTTGGAGTCACATTACAATTGCACAGGTTCTACCCCCTCATCCACACACTAGTGGCAATTTACAGAGGGCCAATTAACCTCCCAACACGCACGTCTTTGGGGTGTGGGAGGAAACCAGAGCAGCTGGAGGAAACCCACGTGGTCATTGGGAGAACTTGTGCACTCAACACAGACAGCACCCGAGGTCAGGTTCAAACCCTTGTCTTTGGCTCTGCCAGTTGAATCACAAGACAAGACCGTGCCCAACGCAGGCGACTATTTGCGTGCCAGCCACAGAAGCAGATCTACGATCACATATTACAGTCGTTCCACGCTCTTAAATCTCTACTCCTACAGCAGCATTTCTTACTTTAACTTCTTAAACTCCCCAACCATGTATCTGGCCACTGTAAATGGCTCAATGGTAATCCTGTATTGTCTTTCTGCTAACTGGTTAGCGCGCAACAAAAGCTTTTCACTGTGCCTCGATACACGTGACAGTAAACTAAACTACACTAAACTAAAAATTGTCCCGCCCAAATTCAAATATAAATCCAAATTCTTATTTTCCTTTCTTGAGTGCCATGTGTGTTTTTAATTAATATAATCATACTTTCGGGGGTTTACGGCCTCTTTTTTAAAACAGTGCCACTAAAAATTGTCTTTCTTAACCCCCGGAGAGCAAGCTTTCTCTCCGCATTAGATGTGATGTAGCGTCTTAGCAGATAAAATTGTTTCAAATGGCCAAAGAGTAGGAAGAACATTAAAGAAATATTGAATAACTACATTAGTTTTCGCAATTGGCATTGACTTTACTGTTACTTGAATTCAATTAAAAAGAAAATCAGCGAATATAGCATTACACCATCAACTCTGCCTGTGCAGAGCATAGTAATAATGAGGCTAGAAGAGATGATCTTGGAGATTTGAGTGATTGGGAGCTACAAGGCCAGGGACAAGTATAATCACTAGAGCCAGGATGTTTAGGCGCTAAAAATCTCTGAAATAGGCAGACAAAAAGGCATAATATAATTACAAAAATGGCATTTATTGACTATAAAGACATTTATTTCCACCACTAAAAAATGGTTAAAAATAATAATTATAAAGGTATACTACATTAAATGACCAAAGTTGCCTGGTTGCACATAATTACTAGCATTTTTTTCAAATTATCTGGTGTTAAACTCTGTCAGACAGAATATGCTTCAGTTGTGAAAAACTTCTTTCTACCTCAGCTGAGGCCACTGGTGCATACCCGAAACAAGCTACAAACTTTATATTCATGTTGATATCTTGCGCATCACAACTACCTTTGTGAACTTTAGCTATGTTTTGTATTTCTTCAAGATCTTTGTTAGATAAAATCACTCTCACATTTTCCTTGTATGTCTTAACCTACATCGCCAGGAACTTTACAAATATTGTCAGTTACTTAGTTGAAAACCTGCAAGTTATTCACTAATGTTTCGCCACATTTCTCAAGGGAAGTGATAGCTTGTGGGAAGTTTGCAAAATTGGAAGCAATAAACACAAGATCGCTTTGGAGGGACTTTTTCTGCATGATTTCACTGACGATCCTGAATAAGCAGATACATATTCTTCAAAACAGTTGACGATTTATTTTATCTTTTCAAAATTTGCAGCATAGTAGAGTACTGTAGAAAGCCATGTACCCCACCCAGTCAAAACAGGCTGAGGAGGTAGCAGAATCTTGGGTGTCATTTCCTTGAACAACTGCACACGTAACGGTGCTTTGAGGAAGATTTTCTTGACATTGGAAACCAGGCGATCGACATTCGGAAACAAGCTACGTATGTGCTCGGCTATTCTATGGAGTCCATGAGCTAAGCATGTTAAATGCAACATTTTGGGGAATAAAACGTTAAGAGCACGAGCAGCTTTTTTCATGTACGGAGCTGCATCAGTCACAAACAGAAGAACATTTTTGTGTTTTATACATTCTGGCCAAAGAACAGCAAGTGTCGATGGAAACAACTGAGCAATAGTTGAGCTGTTTGACTTCTCCAATACCTCCGATGTCAACAAATACTCCTTTGATAGTTGACCTGCCTCCAGGGTACCGATAACCACATTGGCAACATATCTCCTCACAGCATCCGTTGTCTCATCTATGGAGATCCATATTTTGTTGCGTGCAACTTCATCTCTTAATTTTCTGCACAATGTTGAAGTTGCTTTCAACATAATTTTTCCGTAATGATGACTCGCTCGGTATATGTTCCTCTGTGTATTTCTCTAAAAAAACTCTGAGAGATTTGTTTTCCAATTTCCACAGTGGAATTCCAGCATCAATGAATGCTTTGCACAGATCACTCGAAAACTCAGATTTGCTACTGGAGCCAGCAGTAAATGTTGTGAGGAGACAAGCTTGCGTATTTCCTACCTTCAGTTTATCTGCCGCCGACTTGTGTTTAGCTGTCGGTACATGCTGGGAGACGAAATATTTCTTCTCATGATTCACTGCTTTCTCACATGCTTTGCAAAACAGCACACAGTTATCTGTAGAGAATATATCACTCCCGAACACTCTCACTAAATCGTTCAGTTTTTTACAAGGCGTTGAGTTGTCTTTAGGCATTTTGACGTTTGCGGGGGTAGATCCCACAGGGGTGGGGATGCAGACCTCTACAGGCAAGCCAAGTACAAGCTGAGAAGAGGAATCAGAGCTGCCAAGGAAAGGTAGTCTGAGAAGTTGAGGAGCAAGTTCTCAGCAAATGACTCTTCCTCAGTGTGGAAGGGCAGCAAGAAATCATAAGCTACAAGAGGCAAACCCCCCCGTTCCTTGGACAATCGTCAGCTGACCAACGACCTGAATGAGTTCTACTGCAGTTTTGATAAACAGAAACTTAACCCTGGTACCCTCACACCCCCCTCCCCAATCACCACTTCAATCGAATCAAATCAATCAAATCAAACAAACTTTATTGTAATTTAGAAATACATCGATATATGCAATTCCAAAATTCCGTTGCATTTGGCTCCCGGTGCAACACGATAATAAACAGAAGGATAAAATTGATAAAATGGATAAAAAGATAAAATGGATAAAAAGATAAAATAGACAATAGTGGCAGCCCATTTTACTTCGGAGTCACGTGAGTGACTATGTGAAGAAGCCCCGCCAGGCGCATGCGCGTCATTATGTCGACGCACGTCGCACCGACAGGCTGGAGAGCTTAAGTAGTAACCCGCAGGTAAGTCACTGTTAAACCTTCCTGCGAGTGTTTTTAAACTCTGTATGTCTGGCTCGCAGAGCCAGCTAGAGTTGCTCATATATATTGTTAAATTTTTTAAACTCTGTAAGTCTGGCTCGCAGAGCCAGCTAGAGTTGGAAAAATATATTTTTAACTGCGGTAATGGATTGGAACGCGCGGGGACCGCGGTTACCGCTTTTAGATCCGGTCGGGAGATAAGGGCTGCTCTAAAGCCGGCTCCCGCTATTACCCTATTTAGATCGGGTTTGGAGATAACGGCTGCGCTAAATACCGGCTCCAATACCCGCTACTGTTATATAAGGCAGGTAAAATGAAATGAAATGAAATAAAATGAAATACTAACTTTATTAACTGCCTCCATCAATTTCCAGTGCTTCAAGGCGCTTTGAAATACCACACTAAATGAGTCTGATGATATGGAAGATTCCCTCCTTTTTAATTTAAAGGTATGGGGATGGCATGTATGGTGTACAATTTTGGTCGCCTAGTTATAGGAAGGATGTCAACAAAATAGAGAGAGTACAGAGGAGATTTACTAGAATGTTGCCAGGGTTCCAGCAACTATGTTACAGAGAAAGGTTGAACAAGTTAGGTCTTTATTCTTTGGAGCGCAGAAGGTTAAGGGGGGGACTTGATTGAGGTCTTTAAAATGATGAAAGGGATAGACAGAGTTGACGTGGATACGTTTTTCCCATTGAGGGTAGGGAAGATTCAAACAAGAGGGCATGACATGAAAATTAAGGGACAGAGGTTTCGGGGTAACGTGAGGGGGAACTTCTTTACTCAGAGGGTGGTGGCTGTGTGGAATCAGCTTCCAGCAGAAGTGGTGGAGGCAGGATTGATTTTAACATTTAAGAGTAAAGTGGATAGGTATATGGACGTGAAGGGAATGGAGGGGTATGGTCTGAGTGCGAGTAGATGGGACTAGGGGAAAACAAATGGTCGGCACGGACTGGAAGGGCCGAGAGGGCCTGTTTCCGTGCTGTAATGTTATATGGTTATAATGGTTATAATGGTTATATGGATGGCTCAACCAATGGGGGGAAAATACTTCAAATTTAAAGAGCCATGGGGAGGAAAAAAAAAATTTCAATTGGGGTCAAGTGTCCTAGGATTCCCACACAGCCTCTCGCAGAGGTCCATATAGCAAAGAAGAAAACATTTTTATACATAGCAGTGGGAATCATCCTCCCCAGCACCTTGTTTAGAGCTGAATGAGACCTCCCTAGAGCATAACTCGGGAGAAGCAGGGCAGGAGGAATCTGACCCTGTAGCTGGTGTCACTGCTAATGTGCACACACCAGCGCACACGAGCCATGCTCCAGGTGTCCCGGACGTAGCATTAAACTTCGCTAAACCCGGTAGGGACTGGTGAGGCTATCGAGAAAACTCTAGCCACCAAATGTAAATTACATGGTTTCTCACCGGTTCCAGAATACATTCATGGAGACTGCCGTAAGTTATAAAACACCCGTAAACTTCACTCAAAATGTTCATCGGGAACTCGGCAAAGGCACAAATGAGTGCAACGATGCGGAGACAAAAAGTGAGATTTCAACGCATCCCCAAGTTGTTGCTATTCAACAAGATATGCAGGCCTGTTCTGCAACGCCTACGTTGAACCCGAAGTTGCAGCTCTATGTAGGTCCACCAATATCCAAGCCAGATTATTTATTTGGGGTGGACCTCCTCCAACAAGCCAAGGATCTGGAGGAACATGCCAAAACAATCCGTCTCAGCAAGACATACGTTCCTTCTGCCAGGATGCCGTCTCGCAGGTCGTTTCAGCGCGAAAGGTGACGGATCCAGGGGCAGGGCCAAGCGGAGTGGGGCCAGTGGGACGAAGGTATTACTCACCTGTGTATCCCAGCTACAACCCCAATATGGGCAGAAGTAGTAAAGGCTGACTGTAGAGGTACAGGTGATCCATTTGTCCTGGATAAGTTCTGGGACCTCTGGTTGGGGGTAGGTTGCAATTGGGTATGATGAAGGGTGCTGCATAACATCTCATCAGTTTATACTACACACTGTCTCAAGCTCGAATACAGTTTATGTCAACAATTGATCCGCCTGTACACAATATGCCTAATAGAGTATTGGGGGTTTCTGCACAAACTCAGCAGGTAAAAGAATAAATTACGGGTTGTCCCAAAAAAGGGGAATTGAGAGGACGATAAACCATCCTCAACAATTGTGTCCAACATTTTCCCCAGACAGAGAAAGATGGGGGATGTAGAGGTATTCTGGACCTAAATCAGTTAAATTCCTATGTTCAGTATATGCATTTTTAAATAGACACCTTCAATACTGCGAAATGGCTGTTATCACAAGGCTGTTATATAGCAACTATAGGTCTGAAAGATGCATATTATTCAGTACCAATTCAACATCAGTATCGGAGATACTTCAAATTTAGTTGGATGGGACAGCTGCGGCAATTTAAGACATTACCAATGAGTTAACCTCAGTTCTAGGCTAGTCAAGAAATTGTGCGAACCAGTGCTAGCGCTACATTGGGCCCAGAATTGGTAAAGGCTCATCTAGATGATATTTTAATCATAAGCAACACTCAAGAGACAGCTGAGGAATCGGTTTCATCAACCAAATACATATTAGAAAGGTTTGACTTCCGGGTCCATCCAACTAAATCCAAGTTAGAGCCATCCTAAAAAATTGTTTATTTGGGATATGTCAGTGACTTTGCCTACAGCCAAGGCTGTGGAGATCAGAGAGGTCTGAACCAGTCTTACTGGAAAACAATATCCCTCCATCTGGGAAGTAGCTATTGTTATTAGTAAATTGGTGGCAGTTTTCCCTGTAATGCAGTTGGAGTGCAAGCTGGAGGTTATGGAAAGTTCTGGGAGAGAGTCTGTTCGCAGGAAGCGTGGGGCGCGCAGTGATGCGGTTCCATCTCAGTGTTTGAGTCGGGAGCTAAGTGCGGTAATGCTGGCTCTGATACCTATGGCTGTTGCCCCGGTGATTGAACAGCCTCCAGCTGCTCCAGTGTCGCAGGGCACTGAGGCCACGGCAACAAGTAAAAAATTTAAATTTTTAAATAAAATGTTTTATAAATAAATAAATAAATAAAATATAAATAATAAATAAATAAATAAATAGAATTTAAGAGGGGGGGAAAAAAAGTCTGTCAGACCAGTTTTATCTGACGGGTCTGAGGAAGAAGAAGATTCTCCTCCAGTCCGGAAAAGAATGTAGGGGAGACTAGAACAAATGGGGAAAATGCTCCAACCTTTAATCAGTCAAGGGTCCAAAGATCCAAAGATTTCCCAGGCAGCCTCTGAAGGAGTTCCATACACTGAGTATGGTGCCTGTCAAGAATGGGAATCTGACTCTCCAGTGCCTTGTTTAGGTCTGGAAGAGGTCTCCCTAAAGCAAGACTCGGGAGTACCAGGGCCGGAGGGGACTGACCCTGAAGCTGGTGTCCCTACTTATGTGTATACACCAGAGCACAAGAGCCACGCTCTGGGTGTTCCCGATGTAGCAACAGGTTTTGCTATACCGGAATGGACTGGTGAGGCTATGGAATAGAACCTGGCGGCCAACATTAATTGGTTTCTCACCAGCTCCAAGAAACTGTTATGACAGAAACAGCTGAAATATATAAAACACCCGTCAATTGTGCCTCGCTCAGGGTGCCAACAGTAAAATCTGCAATTTGGGCACCCATGGGTGCAACCATGCGAGGGCAGGAAATGCGTTCCCAGCTGATATCAGCAGGCATCACTGCATTTGGGAAACACATACAAGGGTCGACCATGTCCAAAACTCAAAAAGACATGCTTGCGTTGTTCTGCAATGCCTATTTCGAACTTAATTGTATGAGGAAAATCGCCATTCGGCCAACATTGCATCCAAATTTTGCAGGACTGTGTAGGGCAAGCAACATTTAAGCACCGGATTACTTGTTCGGCAACGACCTCATCAAGCAAATTAGGGACATTGACGATGAGGCAATGACAATTGGGCTTATGAAACCATTCATCCCTGCTCCCAGGATGTCATCTAAACAGTCAGGTTCGATGCGCAGGAGGTCGGATCACGGGGCAGGGCCAAGCAGAGGAAGGCCGATGGGGCAAAAATATTACCCACCAGTGCAGCCCAACAACCACCCAATATTGGGAGGTAGACCAAATCCACAGGACCGCAAGATGGTCTAAGGGATCGACGTTTCTACATTTTATGATAAATTTGTTCTTACAGTACGAAGGTTTGGGCATGCTGTGCTGGGTCCTGTACAGGCTTTAAAGCATACCCTGTTGACCAAAGGTTATGTGTAGTTAAGCACCTGAGTCAATATATCAAGGTAACTTAGAGTCTTAGAGGCTCTTAGACAGCAATGCTCATCAGTCACAACAAAAAAAAAACCGTCATAAAACGTGTCAGTATAAACTATTTCTAGATGGTAAAACAGATTTTGGATTCTGCAGGAGTAGACACTCATATATTTAAATCTTACTCCACCAGGGCGGCATCAACATCTGCAGCAAGGCCGCAGGATGGTCTAAGGAATCAACTTTCTAAAATTATGTTAAACTTGTCCTGACAGTGCCAGGGTTTGGGCATGCTGTTTTGATTTCCATTTGATTTGATTTGCTTTGTCTTTATAAGTTTCATTTGTGATTTCCCCTGGAATAGAGGGGTTATTACTGTATTGTTATTTAAAAAATGATTATTGGATAATTCGAAGCAATGTTCAATACATTATTTATTCACTACTGTAGCAGAGTGTCATATGCATGTATGGCATGAAATCACAGAGCTTTGAAATCTTCACGTAGTCACTCACGTGACTCCGAAGTAAAATAGTAAGATTAAACGAGAACTTACCAGTTCAAAGATTGATCCTTATTTTATGAGGAGTTACGATGAGGGATTACGTGCCCTCCACTCCCGGCCCTCATAATTGAAAGGATCATCTGGTAGTTCTAGTCTTCTCAAAGCTTTTCTATGTTACTTCGGCTATCGGTTTCTGTGTTTTCACGCCGCTGCTTTGAAGCATGATGCGCATGCGCCTGGCAGGGCTTCTTCACGTAATCCCTCATCGTAACTCCTCATAAAATAAGGATCAAACTTCGAACTGGTAAGTTCTCATTTAATCTTACTATTACGTGGCATTCAGGAGTCTGATGGTTCGTGGGAAGAAGCTGTTGCAAAACCTTGACGTTCTGCTCCTTATGCTGCGATATCTTTTGCCTGAGGGCAGCAGAGTGAACAGTCCATGATGGAGATGAGTGGGGTCCGTTATAATACTGCTGGCCTTAGACAAGCAACGTTTGGTCGCAATGTCCCCGATTGAGGAGAGAGAAGTCCCGATGATTTTTTCAGTTCACACTTCACACCTACTCACAGCCTGACTCCAGTCTTAAAAAGGCGGGACCCTTTCCCATGCACCCCTCTCCAGTCACCACTTAACACCCACTTACAGCCGGGTTTCGGCCCGGTGGTGTAAATCCTCTTGTAAGTTACTTTAACACGGCAAAAAAAGGCTGATTTAGGCACTCAATCGTGAAAAGGGCATTATCTTCCTGAAATCATCAAAAAAAAAGGCATGAAAAGGCACATGGCATTTATGGCAAAATCCTGGCTAATAATCACCAATGCCTCTACTTCCCAACAACTCTCACCAACTTCTACAGATGCGCCGTACAGAGCATTTTATCGGGATACATCAGGGCATGCTTTGGGAACAGCTCCATCCAAGATCCACACAACATTGCAGCGAATTGTGGACGCAGCCCAGACCATCACGCAAACCAACCTCCCTTCCATTGACTCCAATAACACTTCACACTGCCCCGGCAAGGCAACCAGAATAATCAAGGAGCAGTCTCATCCTGGTCACTCCCTCTTCTCCCCTCTCCCAACAGGCAAGAGGTACAGAAGTGCCAAAATGCACACCTTCAGATTCAGGGACAGTTGCTTCAGTTATCAGACAACTGAACCATCCTATCACCAACTAGGGAGCGCTCCTGAACTACCATATACCTCATTGGAGACCTTTCGGACTATCTTTAATCGGACTTTACTGGACTTTATCTTGCGTTGAGCAAGTAGGGTCTGAAGAATTGTTCCCGATCCGAAACGTCACCTACCCATTTTCTCCAGAGCTGCTGCCTGACCCGCTGAGTTACTCCAGCATTTTGTGTCTAACCTTGGTATAGACCGGCATCCACTGGTTCCTTTTTATGACATGACCTGCAGTAGTTGTGTCTTAGGCATAAATTCCTTCAGAGCAAAAGCAACAAAAAAAAGTCAGGCCCAACAAGGAGAACTAGAAAGAAAAAATGCACATTTCAATCCATGTTCCCTGGTTGGTTTGGCAACCATCCCACTCTCCCGACACAAGCTCCACAAAGAATTAAAGAGATACAGTTCACCATGTCGCTGATACAAGTTGCCCTTCTCTGACCTAATGCTCTTCTTCACCATTATTTCATTATTTAATGTTGCATACCAATAGACAATAGGCAACAGACAATAGGTGCAGGAGCCAGCACCGCCATTCAATGTGATCATGGCTGATCATCCCCAATCAGTACCCCGTTCCTGCCTTCTCCCCATATCCCCTGACTCTGCTATTTTTAAGAGCCCTATCTAGCTCTCTCTTGAAAGCATCCAGGGAACCTGCCTCCACCACCCTCTGTGGCAGAGAATGCCACAGACTCACCACTCTCTGTGAGAAAAATTGTTTCCTCGTCTCCGTTCTAAATGGCTTACTCCTTATTCTTAAACTGTGGCCCCTGGTTCTGGATTGCCCCAACATCGGGAACATGTTTCCTGCCTCTAGTGTGTCCAAACCTTTAACAATCTTATATGTTTCAATGAGATACCCTCTCATCCTTCTAAACTCCAGAGTGTACAGAGCCCAGACGCTCCATTCACTCAGCATATGACAGTCCTGCCATCCCGTGAATGAACCTTGTAAACCTACACTGCACTCCCTCAATAGCAAGAATGTCCTTACCTTATCGACAATGATTTTTAAAAAAAACAATGTGTACTCTTTAAAATTTAGTTTAGAGATGCAGCTCCTCGGCCCACCGAGTCCGCACTAGGGACAATTTTTACATTTTATACCAAGCCAATTAGCCTACAAATCTGTAGGTCTTTGGAGTGTGGGAAGAAACCGAAGTTCTCGCAAATAAACCACGCGGTAATGGGAGAACGTACAAACATGATACAGACGTAGCCAGGATCGAACTCGGATATCCTGCGCTGTGACTGCTGTAAGGCAGCAACTCTACCGCTGCGCCACCCTGCCGCACGGGTAGCAATTTGCTTTCAGTAATAAAGCAGCTGGTGTATTGGATGTGCTTGATATGATACAAGTCTACAATGCCTCCATACAGCTAATACTGGTGGCCATATACAGTCTCATATAATATTCTTCACTCGTTCAACAAATAAGCTGATTTGGCACAATGGCTACCTCGGGGAGTCCCTGAGGATGTGTTTGTGATACCACCAGTCATCCAGCTCGCTGTGTTGCAGACCACAACAGTCCTATTTATAATAATCCATCAGGACGCAGCCTTAGCCAGTTGAGTGATTTGGAAGTATCCTGTGAGGCGGTCAAAAGACTTACAACAATTGAATCTGTACACCTTTTATGTATTTCTGCAGGTATTGAATACGCAACAATGGTGTCTGACCTCCATAGTTAGAGGCATAGAAACATAGAAAATAGGTGCAGGAGTGCCCTTCGAGCCTGCACCGCCATTCAATATGATCATGGCTGATCATCCAACTCAGTATCCCGTACCTGCCTTCTCTCCATACCCCCTGATCCCTTTAGCCACAAGGGCCACATCTAACTCCTTCTTAAATATAGCCAATGAACTGGCCTCAACTACCTTCTGTGGCAGAGAATTCCAGAGATTCACCACTCTCTGTGTGAAAAAATGTTTTTCTCATCTCGGTCCTAAAAGACTTCCCCTTTATCCTTAAACTGTGACCCCTTGTTCTGGACTTCCCCAACATCGAGAAAAATAATAATTTATAAAGGTATACTACATTAAATGACCAAAGTTGCCTGGTTGCACATAATTACCTAGCATTTTTTTCAAATTATCTGGTGTTAAACTCTGTCAGACAGAATATGCTTCAGTTTGTGAAAAACTTCTTTCTACCTCAGCTGAGGCCACTGGTGCATACCCGAAACAAGCTACAAACTTTATATTACATGTTTGATTTCTTGCGCATCAACAACTACCTTTGTGAACTTTAGCTATGTTTTGTATTTCTTCAAGATCTTTGTTAGATAAAATCACTCTCACATTTTCCTTGTATGTCTTAACCTACATCGCCAGGAACTTTACAAATATTGTCAGTTACTTAGTTGAAAACCTGCAAGTTATATTCACTAATGTTTCGCCACATTTCTCAAGGGAAGTGATAGCTTGTGGGAAGTTTGCAAAATTGGAAGCAATAAACACAAGATCGCTTTGGAGGGACTTTTTCTGCATGATTTCACTGACGATCCTGAATAAGCAGATACATATTCTTCAAAACAGTTGACGATTTATTTTATCTTTTCAAAATTTGCAGCATAGTAGAGTACTGTAGAAAGCCATGTACCCCACCCAGTCAAAACAGGCTGAGGAGGTAGCAGAATCTTGGGTGTCATTTCCTTGAACAACTGCACACGTAACGGTTGCTTTGAGGAAGATTTTCTTGACATTGAAACCAGGCGATCGACATTCGGAAACAAGCTACGTATGTGCTCGGCTATTCTATGGAGTCCATGAGCTAAGCATGTTAAATGCAACATTTTGGGGAATAAAAACGTTAAGACACGAGCAGCTTTTTTCATGTACGGAGCTGCATCAGTCACAAACAGAAGAACATTTTTTGTGTTTTATACATTCTGGCCAAAGAACAGCAAGTGTCGATGGAAAACAACTGAGCAATAGTTGAGCTGTTTTGACTTCTTCCAATACCTCCGATGTCAACAAATACTCCTTTGATGGTTTGACCTGCCTCCAGGGTACCGATAACCACATTGGCAACATATCTCCTCACAGCATCTGTTGTCTCATCTATGGAGATCCATATTTTGTTGCGTGCAACTTCATCTCTTAATTTTCTGCACAAACAATGTTGAAGTTGCTGTCAAACATAATTTTTTCCGTAATGATGACTCGCTCGGTATATGTTCCCTCTGTGTATTTCTCTAAAAAAACTCTGAGAGATTTGTTTTCCAATTTCCACAGTGGAATTTGCAGCATCAATGAATGCTTTGCACAGATCACTCGAAAACTCAGATTTGCTACTGGAGCCAGCAGTAAATGTTGTGAGGAGACAAGCTTGCGTATTTCCTACCTTCAGTTTATCTGCCGCTGAGCGACTTGTGTTTAGCTGTCGGTACATGCTGGGAGACGAAATATTTCTTCTCATGATTCACTGCTTTCTCACATGCTTTGCAAAACAGCACACAGTTATCTGTAGAGAATATATCACTCCCGAACACTCTCACTAAATCGTTCAGTTTTTTACAAGGCGTTGAGTTGTCTTTAGGCATTTTGACATTTGCGGGGGTAGATCCCACAGGGGTGGGGATGTAGACCTCTACAGGCAAGCCAGGTACAAGCTGAGAAGAGGAATCAGAGCTGCCAAGGAAAGGTAGTCTGAGAAGTTGAGGATTAAGTTCTCAGCAAATGACTCTTCCTCAGTGTCGCAGGGCACTGAGCCACGGCAACAAGTAAAAAAAAATAAATAAAATAAAAATTTAAAATGTTTTATAAATAATTAAACAAATAAAATATGAATAATAAATAAATAAAATAAATAGAATTTAAGAGAGAGGGGGAAAAAAAGTCTGTCAGACCAGTTTTATCTGACGGGTCTGAGGAAGAAGAAGAATTCTCCTCCAATCCGGAAAAGAATGTAGGGGAGACTGGAACAAATGGGGAAAATGCTCAACCTTTAATCAGTCAAGGATCCAAAGATCCAAAGATTTCCCAGCAGCCTCTGAAGGAGTTCCATACACTGAGTATGGTGCCTGTTCAAGAATGGGAATCTGACTCTCCAGTTGCCTTGTTTAGGTCTGGAAGAGGTCTCCCTAAAGCAAGACTCGGGGAGTACCAGGGCCGGAGGGGACTGACCCTGAAGCTGGTGTCCCTACTTATGTGTATACAACCAGAGCATAAGGGCCATGCTCTGGGTGTTCCCGATGTAGCAACAGGTTTTGCTATACCGGAATGGACTGGTGAGGCTATGGAAGAGAACCTGGCAGCCAACATTAATTGGTTTCTTCTCACCAGCCCAAGAAACTATTATGACAGAACAGCTGAAATAATATATAAAACAACCCGTCAATTGTGCCTCGCTCAGGGTGCCAACAGTAAAATCTGCAATTTTGGGCACCCATGAGTGCAACGATGCGAGGGCAGGAAAATGCGTTTCCAGCTGATATCAGCAGGTATCACTGCATTTGGGGGAAACACATACAAGGGTCGACCATGTCCAAAACTCAAAAAGACATGCTTGCGTTGTTCTGCAATGCCTATTTCTAACTTAGTTGTATGAGGAAAATCGCCATTACGGCCAACATTGCATCCAAATTTTGCAGGACTGTGTAGGGCAAGCAACATTTAAGCACACCGGATTACTTGTTCGGCAACGACCTCATCAAGCAAATTAGGGACATTGACGATGAGGCAATGACAATTGGGCTTATGAAACCATTCATCCCTGCTCCCTAGGATGTCATCTAAACAGTCTAGGTTCGATGCGGCAGGAGGTCGGATCACGGGGCAGGGCCAAACAGAGGAAGGCCGATGGGGCAAAAATATTACCCACCAGTGCAGCCCCAACAACCACCCAAATATTGGGAGGTAGACCAAATCCACAGGACCGCAAGATGGTCTAAAGGGATCGACGTTTCTACATTTTATGATAAACTTGTTCTTACAGTACGAAGGTTTGGGCATGCTGTGCTGGGTCCTGTACAGGCTTTAAAGCATACCCTGTTGACCAAAGGTTATGTGTAGTTAAGCACCTGAGTCAATATATCAGGTAACTTAGAGTCTCAGAGGCTCTTAGAATAGCAATGCTCATCAGTCCACAAAAAAAAAAAAACCGTCATAAAACGTGTCAGTATAAACTATTTCTAGATGGTAAAACAGATTTTGGATTCTGCAGGAGTAGACACTCATATATTTAAATCTTACTCCACCCAGGGCGGCATCAACATCTGCAGCAAGGCCGCAGGATGGTCTAAGGAATCAACTTTCTAAAAATTATGTTAAACTTGTCCTGACAGTGCCAGGGCTTGGGCATGCTGTTTTGATTTCCATTTGATTTGATTTGCTTTGTCTTTATAAGTTTCATTTGTGATTTCCCCTGGAATAGAGGGGTTATTACTGTATTGTTATTTAAAAAATGATTATTGGATAATTCGAAGCAATGTTCAATACATTATTTATTCACTACTGTAGCAGAGTGTCATATGCATGTATGGCATGAAATCACAGAGCTTTGAAATCTTCACGTAGTCACTCACGTGACTCCGAAGTAAAATAGTAAGATTAAACGAGAACTTACCAGTTCAAAGATTGATCCTTATTTTATGAGGAGTTACGATGAGGGATTACGTGCCCTCCACTCCCGGCCCTCATAATTGAAAGGATCATCTGGTAGTTCTAGTCTTCTCAAAGCTTTTCTATGTTACTTCGGCTATCGGTTTCTGTGTTTTCACGCCGCTGCTTTGAAGCATGATGCGCATGCGCCTGGCAGGGCTTCTTCACGTAATCCCTCATCGTAACTCCTCATAAAATAAGGATCAAACTTCGAACTGGTAAGTTCTCATTTAATCTTACTATTACGTGGCATTCAGGAGTCTGATGTTCGTGGGAAGAGGCTGTTGCAAAACCTTGACGTTCTGCTCCTTATGCTGCGATATCTTTTGCCTGAGGGCAGCAGAGTGAACAGTCCATGATGGAGATGAGTGGGGTCCGTTATAATACTGCTGGCCTTAGACAAGCAACGTTTGGTCGCAATGTCCCCGATTGAGGAGAGAGAAGTCCCGATTATTTTTTCAGTTCACACTTCACACCTACTCACGAGCCTGACTCCAGTCTTCAAAAGACGGGACCCTTTCCATGCACCCCTCTCCCAGTCACCACTTAACACCCACTTACAGCCGGGTTTCGGCCCGGTGGTGTAAATCCTCTTGTAAGTTACTTTAACACGGCAAAAAAAGGCTGATTTAGGCACTCAATCGTGAAAAGGGCATTATCTTCCTGAAATATCATCAAAAAAAAGGCATGAAAAGGCACATGGCATTTATGGCAAAATCCTGGCTAATAATCACCAATGCCTCTACTTCCCAACAACTCTCACCAACTTCTACAGATGCACCGTACAAAGCATTTTATCGGGATACATCAGGGCATGCTTTGGGAACAGCTCCATCCAAGATCCACACAACATTGCAGCGAATTGTGGACGCAGCCCAGACCATCACGCAAACCAACCTCCCTTCCATTGACTCCAATAACACTTCACACTGCCCCGGCAAGGCAACCAGCATAATCAAGGAGCAGTCTCATCCTGGTCACTCCCTCTTCTCCCCTCTCCCAACAGGCAAGAGGTACAGAAGTGCCAAAATGCACACCTTCAGATTCAGGGACAGTTGCTTCAGTTATCAGACAACTGAACCATCCTATCACCAACTAGGGAGCGCTCATGAACTACCATATAACCTCATTGGAGACCTTTCGGACTATCTTTAATCGGACTTTACTGGACTTTGTCTTGCGTTGAGCACGTAGGGTCTGAAGAATTGTTCCCGATCCGAAACGTCACCTACCCATTTTCTCCAGAGCTGCTGCCTGACCCGCTGAGTTACTCCAGCATTTTGTGTCTAACCTTGGTATAGACCGGCATCCACTGGTTCCTTTTTATGACATGACCTGCAGTAGTTGTGTCTTAGGCATAAATTCCTTCAGAGCAAAAGCAACAAAAAAAAGTCAGGCCCAACAAGGAGAACTAGAAAGAAAAATGCACATTTCAATCCATGTTCCCTGGTTGGTTTGGCAACCATCCACTCTCCCGACACAAGCTCCACAAAGAATTAAAGAGATACAGTTCACCATGTCGCTGATACAAGTTGCCCTTCTCTGACCTCATGCTCTTCTTCACCATTATTTCATTATTTAATGTTGCATACCAATAGACAATAGGCAACAGACAATAGGTGCAGGAGCCAGCACCGCCATTCAATGTGATCATGGCTGATCATCCCCAATCAGTACCCCGTTCCTGCCTTCTCCCCATATCCCCTGACTCTGCTATTTTTAAGAGCCCTATCTAGCTCTCTCTTGAAAGCATCCAGGGAACCTGCCTCCACCACCCTCTGTGGCAGAGAATGCCACAGACTCACCACTCTCTGTGAGAAAAAGTGTTTCCTCGTCTCCGTTCTAAATGGCTTACTCCTATTCTTAAAACTGTGGCCCCTGGTTCTGGATTGCCCCAACATCGGGAACATGTTTCCTGCCTCTAGTGTGTCCAAACCTTTAACAATCTTATATGTTTCAATGAGATACCCTCTCATCCTTCTAAACTCCAGAGTGTACAGAGCCCAGCTCCGCACGCTCCATTCACTCAGCATATGACAGTCCTGCCATCCCGTGAATGAACCTTGTAAACCTACACTGCACTCCCTCAATAGCAAGAATATCCTTACCTTATCGACAATGATTTAAAAAAAAACAATGTGTACTCTTTAAAATTTAGTTTAGAGATGCAGCTCCTCGGCCCACCGAGTCCGCACTAGGGACAATTTTTACATTTTATACCAAGCCAATTAGCCTACAAATCTGTAGGTCTTTGGAGTGTGGGAAGAAACCGAAGTTCTCGCAAATAAACCCACGCGGTAATGGGGAGAACGTACAAACATGATACAGACGTAGCCAGGATCGAACTCGGATATCCTGCGCTGTGAGTGCTGTAAGGCAGCAACTCTACCGCTGCGCCACCCTGCCGCACGGGTAGAGTAATAAAGCAGCTGGTGTATTGGATGTGCTTGATATGATACAAGTCTACAATGCCTCCATACAGCTAATACTGGTGGCCATATACAGTCTCATATAATATTCTTCACTCGTTCAACAAATAAGCTGATTTGGCACAATGGCTACCTCGGGGAGTCCCTGAGGATGTGTTTGTGATACCACCAGTCATCCAGCTCGCTGTGTTGTAGACCACAACAGTCATATTTATAATAATCCATCAGGACGCAGCCTTAGCCAGTTGAGTGATTTGGAAGTATCCTGTGAGGCGGTCAAAAGACTTACAACAATTGAATCTGTACACCTTTTATGTATTTCTGCAGGTATTGAATACGCAACAATGGTGTCTGACCTCCATAGTTAGAGGCATAGAAACATAAAAAAATAGGTGCAGGAGTGCCCTTCGAGCCTGCACCGCCATTCAATATGATCATGGCTGATCATCCAACTCAGTATCCCGTACCTGCCTTCTCTCCATACCCCCTGATCCCTTTAGCCACAAGGGCCACATCTAACTCCTTCTTAAATATAGCCAATGAACTGGCCTCAACTACCTTCTGTGGCAGAGAATTCCAGAGATTCACCACTCTCTGTGTGAAAAAATGTTTTTCTCATCTCGGTCCTAAAAGACTTCCCCTTTATCCTTAATCTGTGACCCCTTGTTCTGGACTTCCCCAACATCGAGAACAATCTTCCTGCATCTAGCCTGTCCAATGCCTTAAGAGTTTTGTAAGTTTCTATAAGATCCCCTCTCAATCTCCTAAATTCTAGTGAGTAGAAGCCGAGTCTATCCAATCTTTCTTCATATGGAAGTCCTGCCATCCCAGGAATCAGTCTGGTGAACCTTCTCTGTACTCCCTCTATTGCAAGAATGTCTTTCCTCAGGTTAGGAGACCAAAACTGTACGCAATACTCCAGGTGTGGTCTCACCAAGACCCTGTACATCTGCAGTAGAACCTCCCTGCTCCTATACTCAAATCCTTTTGCTATGAATGCCAACATACCATTCGTTTTCTTCACTGCCTGCTGCACCTGCATACCTACTTTCAATGACTGGTGTACCATGACACCCAGGTCTCGTTGCATCTCCCCTTTTCCGAATCGGCCACCATTCAGATAATAGTCTACTTTCCTGTTTTTGCCACCAAAGTGGATAACCTCACATTTATCCACATTATACTGCATCTGCCATGCATTTGCCCACTCACCCAACCTATCCAAGTCACCTTGCAGCCTCCTAGCATCCTCCTCACAGCTAACACTGCCCCCCAGCTTTGTGTCATCCGCAAACTTGGAGATGTTGCATTCAATTCCCTCATCCAAATCATTAATATATATTGTAAATAGCTGGGGTCCCAGCACCAACCCTTGCGATACCCCACTAGTCACTGCCTGCCATTCTGAAAAGCACCCGTTTACTCCTACTCTTTGCTTCCTGTCTTTCAGCCAGTTCTCTATCCATATCAATACTGAACCCCCAATACCGTGTGCTTTAAGTTTGCATACTAATCTCTTATGTGGGACCTTGTCGAAAGCCTTCTGAAAGTGCAGATATAACACATCCACTGGTTCTCCCTTATCCACTCTACTAGTTACATCCTCGAGGCATCCTCGAGGCATCCTCGAGGCATTAATAGTATTTCGAGATCAAGTTAAGTTTATTGTCATATGTACATGCATGGTGAGGTGTAGGTACAATGAAAATCATGCTTGCTTTGGCAGCTCAGATAAATGCAGACAACATGCAAACATGGCTTATATATAAATTACAGATAAATTCTGCAGGACATGAAACAGAAAAGGCTGTGCTAAAAACAACATCTTAGTGCAAAACATGATCAGAAGACAGTTTGATGGTGGTGCAAGCGATCAGTGGAGTTCCATTTGCAGAGTAGGATTAGGGTTGTGCAGATCAGGAAAGTAGCTGTCCCTGAACCTCCTGGTGTGGGATTTCAGTCTTCGGTACCTCCTGCCCGATGGTGGCGGTGAGAAGAGGTCATGGTCCTGCTGGTAGGATTTATTGATGATGGATGCTGCCTTATTGTGACACCACCCCAAGCTTCAGAGGGGGGAAGGACAACGCTTGTGATGGACCGCGCTGAGCCCACCATTCCCTGCAATCACTTGCATTGATGGAATCACCACACAACGCCCAGGATAGAATCATCAAACACTGGAGGGAACAGCTCTCAGGAGAGAGGGGCAAAAGTTTAAAGGAGATGTTTGTCACTGAGAGGGTGGCGGGTGCCTGGAGCGGGTGCCTGGAACGTGGTGCCAGGGTTGGGGGTTGAGGCAGATACGGTAGACACATCTTGGGATCACACCATCCCTAGCCAACAATCGGCATTCAAGTTACCCTCCTGCCCGAGGCCACCTGTTGCCGGTTCCGATTTGTCCTGGTCTTTTCTTGCTTTGACTCCCCCCCCCCCCCCCCCCCCCCCCCCTCCCCCATCCCCACAATCAGTCTGAGAGATGGGTCCCAACCCAAAACGTCACCTATCCATTTACTCCAGAGATGCTGCCCGATCCACTGAGTTACTCCAGCATTTAGTGTTCATCAAGAGTAGATGGGTTCAAGTCTCTGCCTTGTAGGAGATGATCATTGCCAAACAAGGCTGGGTTAGAGTGGATGTGGAGAGGGAGAGTCTAGGAACATGTCATAGCCTCAGAATTAAACGAAGTTCCTTTAGGAAGGAGTTGAACAATAATTTGTTTAGTCAGCAGGGTGGTGAATCTGTGGAATTCATTGCCACAGAAGGCTGTGGAGGCCATCAATGGATATTTTTAAGGCAGAGATAGATAGATTCTTAAGTAGTACGGGTGTCAGGGGTTATGGGGAGAAGGAAGGAGAATGGGGTTGAGGGAAAGATGGATCAGCCATGATTGAATGGCGGAATGGACTTGATAGGCCGAATAGAAACATAGAAAAATAGGGGCAGGAGTAGGCCATTCCACCAAGATTAAACGAGAACTTACCAGTTTGAAGATTGATCTTTATGTTATGAGGAGTGACGATGAGGGATTACGTGAGCCCCGACTGCCCACAGAGCGCGCCAATATTCAAAGCACCGGTGTGAAATCACAGGTAATAGTGACTGAAGTATAATAGTAAGAAAACAGAGGACTAGAACTACCAGATGACATTTATGAGGGTTGGGAGCGGAGGGCACGTAATCCCTCATCGCAACTCCTCATAAAATAAAGATCAAACTTCAAACTGGTAAGTTCTCATTTAATCTCACTATTTTACTTCGGAGTCACGTGAGTGACTACGTGAAGATTTCAAAGCTCTGTGATTTCACGCCGTGAGAAACGAGTCTACACAGCCACAACTGCTTCATCGACAAATGAAGAAAAATATTCATAAATATTCAACAGTCATGACATAGATTTAAACATGCTGATGTTATTAATAAAGTAATAATAGTAGTCCCACCTTTCACTCGGATGGAAACTATAATCAATGAAAATAGAGTTTACAAATACCCTTGGTCTATTAATGGGTTATTATAAATGTTTGAAATGTGTTCGCTTGACCATGCTGCAAGCGTTAGGACATGTTCAATGGCACGCAAGCCCCTTGCTGCTGATGTTATAGCAGCCCTGATGGAGTGATAACTAGACTCAGTATCTACTCCTACACAATCAAAGTCCTTTTATCCTCTGGAAGTGACCTGAATAGATACGTTCTTATAAATTTTTGTGACTAACAACATAGCTAGTTCAGAGCCTCGAAGACTCTCAGTGACCTTAACGTCTGGTTATATATGTGTGTCCTCACTTTACCGAAGGTTCCTGGGTATGCCTTGAACTATTTTAAGATCTGACACCCCTTCTGCTCTGCTTAAGTGAATTATAAGCATAAATATTATATATTATTGTTTACAAACGTAACCATCTTGTTCCGTCGCAACTATGTAGCGACGAAACCTGTTGCGCTAACCAGCGCTAGGAGGATAACCACCTTATGAGATCTGGCGAAACTAAGGATGTAGCTGGACCACCCTGGTGAAATAGTGTTCACACAACGCTGACATCCCATACTGCATTGTACTTGTCCTAGGAAACATTATGTCAAAGATATGCTTACCAACTTGATATCCAGGGTGAACCCGACAGAGCGGGTCTTGTTTGCTGCAACCAATACAATGAGAAGGCACGTTGGCACAGTTAATGGCCGTACAACTTAATTATTGACAACGATCAATAAAATGAACTCCAAACATCAGTAATTTGTACCGTCTTCAATGCAACATGAACATTCAACAAACGCTTTCCATCTCCTGGAAAAGAAAGTCCTGCTTTTTTGGTGCTATCGCACCACCCTGAACATAAACAAGGACTGATGTAACAACCCAAGCCATAGAGCAGTCTATTGAATCTGCAGAACATAATTTAATTTTAACATGCAACGGCTGATTTCTCAAGCCACAGACTGCACCAGCAAGTTACGTTCAAAATAACCATATAAGGTTATATTATTATTCCCGACAACCGGAATCAAAGTTGCTTAAGCCAATCACACAATATGAACCTAATTGGCTCTTAATGACTTCATTTGAAGCCCCGAGAAATAAAGCAAATGGAGGAAGACTCAAAGACCTTCCTTCTCCTTAGAGCGAGAATGTATCTCTCGCCACTGTTATGCCACATATTTTGCAACCAGTGACTAAGCATGAAATAAACTTATGTACATTCGGTGCGATTCAACACCCATTCTGTGTTGTCATTGACCTATACCTGATGTTACTCCAGTGGGCAACGAGATTATGTAACCATAACAGAATTCTTTACTTGATTGCACCCATATGTACTAACATATGCCACCATCACAACATGTCAACATGAAGTTGAGCATGCAGATATGCATATCCGCTCAATTACTCTTAACCCACAAATGTCTATAGATATTTGACACCAATAACAGAAGAATTGGCAACTCATACAAATCTCCTCCAGCTCCAAACCAGAGATGATATTCACCATTTCCCACTCTTAGACCATTAGCATCATTTTGCAATATAATGAGATATTTATTGATTAACCTACTGGAACAATGCTGAACAATGTCTATCCATAATTGCGACTTTGGCAAATAGCAAATAGATAATAGCAAAGTGTGTCGACCATGACCCACATGGTACTTTAGAGTTCTCCATTTAGGATGATTTCAATTCTCCCACTTGCACAGCTGGAACCACATCCATGATATTGCCAAATAGTCTTAATGACTAGAGTGCTGTTTTATAACAACAAAGCTGTAACAGGCTTCTATTGCCTCCAATCTGTTGCCAAGGATGGCGTCATAAGCCAATTTATAACTCAATGTAAATCGTAATGACCTAATAGAGTGCATGGAACCTCTGGCCAGCTTTCATGCTGCTACCAGCTTCAGTGAACCGCTTACCTTCATCCTGCAGGATTTGCCTGTTGAATAGGTCTTACCTGACAAACAGATTCAGCGTCTGGGTCTAATGTCCCCCCTGATAGTGGTGTTCACTGCATATGTGTTGTGATGGCAAATCTTGCTGTCAGTAATGATCTCTGACACGTGACCGTCATCCCTTTGGGTATGTTCACGGCTATACCATCAGACTCGGTATGCTCTCCTCCTTCATGAGGAAGCCATTAAACAGCCCTACTACAAGGAGCTGCTGGCGCGGCCTCCCAAATGGGCCGACACTGCCATGGACCCGGCATTAGACTAAACTGACCTGTTGGATTTTATGTGTGGGGGTATGCTCTCTGCAACATCTCCAACAAGTCTATTTGAAAACAACTTAATTTTAATTGAATAGAGGAGCCCAATTTCTCAAACATGGTTTGAAACTAAAAACAGTGGATTATATTATTATATTGCCTCATCACAGCAATGCCTCCACCAAATATCTCCAATGATACTGTAAATGGGCACCACTATGACTCCAGTTTTTAATCAACCATTTTCCATAATGAACAGGCCACACCTAATGAACCTGTCTGCTAATTTTAACTTGTCTAAAATCATTCTAGCCATAATTCTGACCTGCCTCGAAAGACAAGTCTGCCCAAATATTTTGACCTATCTTGAAGGCAACCCTGTTCAAAGTACTACGCCTACCTAAAAACAATTCTGGTCCAATACCAGCCTGCTTAGAATGCTAGTATTGTCCAATTTTACTTCGGAGTCACGTGAGTGACTACGTGAAGAAGCCCCGCCTGGCGCTGGAACGGCATTACGTTGACGCTGACGGCAGAGCAAGAGCTCCTCGACAGCGGTAGGTATGGGCCGGCAGGTAAGTGCAGGGGAAAAACACTTTCAGGGTCTAAAAAACTCAGTGGCTGGTACTGAATACCAGAATTTAAAACTAATTTAAAAGTAAAAAATAAGTTGAAAAACAACGGAGTTTAAAAAAGAACGTCCTAAGGGGAGCGATCGGAACGGGAGATTACGGACCTATAAGCATATCCTGTCGGCCTTAAATTGTGTGTGTGTGTGAACATTGATGAAATATGTTAAAGTAACTAAGAGTCTCTGTGGTAATGAGACAGCACTATTTATCACACACAAAAAAACACATTACGTTCAGTAAAACTGATGGTTCTAGAGAAATGTATTCTAGATGGTTAAACATTGAATAACTTTCAGTGGAACTAGATACTGAAATGTGGAAAATTACTCTGTTAAGGAGGTAGATACATTCACAGGAATGGCACAGGATGAGTCGTTCGAGCAAAGATGCAAGGCCACAGGAGGGTGTAAAATAAATATTTTACTTTCGGAGTCACGTGAGTGACTACGTGAAGACCCCGTCCAGCACGCATGCGCGACAATAGCGTTCATGCAGTGCACCCGCGACGAACGGGAGTTCAAGGCGCTCCCGCTACAATTTGAAAAGTCGGGCCGACAGGTAAGTTTTACCGTGGCCGTGTGTCTTTTTCTCTGTGGTCCTGCTTGTTTTTCCAGAAGGAATGAGCAAGACCAGAGGAAAGAAGTCTGCAGCTCGCCCCTGTTCGTCCTCCGTTGAGGAATGCTCTTTGGAGGGGGGCAAGAGGCGGCGGGTATAACTACCGAGCCGAGCCCAGCACCGCTAGTGCTGCCTGAGCAGCGGGCTGGAGGTACCTGCAGCCAGAACCGGGCGGTAGTGTCCCGACGTTCGGATGAAGATGCCTCACCGCTCGAGAGCGACACAGGCAGCCGCCTAAGCCGCATGGAACCGGCTTATGGAGCAATTGCTCCAGCGAGATCTGCTGAGAGAGCAGCAGCAGCCTCGCCAAGGGAGTTCAGGCACTCCCGCAGTGCCCTTTACGGCACTGGCCATTGCTTCACCTTCTTTTGAAGGCAGCATTTGGTGACCAGGTCTGGCTGGTCAAGAAGAGGGGTCACTGGCTGAAGATATCGGGAGAACGCAGGGTGTACAGGATCAGGAAGAGCTGCTGGGTGTGGTCAACCGCTACGTGGCCATTCCACAAGCGGGTCGGCCATTAGAGCCGAAACTTGCAGCCAGCATTAACCACCTGTCCTCAAAACCCCTACAAGAACAGGTGGTCAATGAGGCTCTTGAAACTATATACAGCCCCAGTAAATTGTACATCATTGAATGTACCCCGCTGTAAACAGCCAAATTTGGGGACATTTGGGGCAGAACTTCAGGAACCTGGAGTTGAAGCTCCAGAAAATCCTTAAACTCCTGACTGCAGGAATAACATCTATGCTTGGTCCATTGATGGTGCGGACATCTCCACAAATCAGCAAGACACATTAGCTCTGCTGTGCACCACTCAATATGAAATAAACAATTTACGGAAGGAAATTATCAAGCCTGCCCTCAACCCTAAATTTGCGGGACTTTGCAAAACACCGGGTTCAGAACCTCCTATTCTGCTCTTTGGGAAAGACCTTCCAAAAAAGGTGAAAGACCTAGAGGAAGAATCCAAGACCTTTGGTCTCGTGAGGGCAGGTTTGGGACCGAGCAGACCTAACAAACCCAGGCGGCAGTACCCCATGGCGTCCACCAGTCGTCGACCACACTATGGGACTGGTGAAAGCTCGGGGTCCGCAACCATTCCCCGTAAGCCTTTTTTAGGCCAGGGCCCAGAGCGGACCCCATGGAAAATGCGCCACCCTCCCGAACAACATCGAGATCAACATCAACCCTCTACAGCCCAGCAGACGCCTCATCGCCCAGCGAAGAGGCAGAAGAAGCACCAATAACCATGGAGGTAGGTGGGTCTGGTTCCTCTCAGCATATGAGCAGTAGGGGCTCTATACTAACAGGGGGGAGATTGCACTTGTTTTTGGATGCATGGGAATCCATCACTAATGTATATACTCAGCAGCGTTCATGGCTACAAAATTGACTTTGTTCATGAAAACATTCCGCCATTTCAGCATACCCAAAAGGGTATTCACCCTCTCAGTCAAAGAGAAACAAGAGAACTGATGAGGTTACAAGCAAAAGGTGTCATTGAAAGAACAAAACATGAACCTTTGGAATTTGTGTCTAATATTTTCACTAAAATCAAAAAAGATGGTGGACGTCGCATCATCATTGACTTAACTACTTTAAACAAGTCTGTCAGGTATATACATTTCAAGATGGATACTTTTGAAACAGCCAGACTATTGGTTTCTAGAGGGTACTTTCTAGCAAGCATTGATTTAAAAAGATGCCTACTACTCAGTACCCATACACAAGGAGCATCGTAAATACTTAAAATTTATCTGGATGAAACAGCTATGGCAATTTAAAGCCTTACCAAATGGGCTAACCTCCGCTCCAAGGCTGTTCACTAAAATCTTAAAACCTGCCTTGGCATTGTTGAGGAAACAAAAGCATATAGTCATGGAGTATTTAGACGACATTTTAATAGTAGGGAAAACCTTGGAGACAGCCATTTTGGCAGTAGCAGCCACCAAACCTTTGTTTGAAACTTTGGGGTTTGTCATACATCCAGATAAATCCAATTTTGCACCGTCCACTGCCATGGACTATCTTGGATTTACGATTGATACTGTTCGCATGATTGTAATTCTGCCGAAGGGAAAGCATCAGAATTGGCACTATCATGCAACGAACTCATGAATAAACATCAGCCAACCATACGGGAGGTAGCTAGAGTTATTGGCAAAATGGTAGCAGCTTTTCCAGCTGTACAATTTGGGCCTTTGCACTATCAAAATTTGCAAAGAGCAAAAGTGCATGCACTAAAGCAAAACTCAGGTCACTTTGACCGAGCTATGAGTTTAACTGCTGAATCCATTCCAGAGTTACAATGGTGGGCAAGGAACGTAAGGCTCAGCTCCAGTCCCATAATAATCACCAACCCAGTATTAACCATTCAAACGGATGCCAGTGCTTTGGGCTGGGGAGCAACTAACATGCAATCCAGCACAGGGGGCAGATGGACTAAATTTGAATCATCTTGCCTACAGACACGGGTATCAACTACTTAGAAATGTTGGGTGCGTTTTATGGGTTAAAAGCATATTCATCTAATACGCATCATGCACATGTCCCGGTTGCAATTGGATAATACCACGGTGGTGGCTTATATCAACCACATGGGTGGTGTAAAGTCGATATCATGTGACAATTTGGCCAACCTAATCTGGCAATGGTGTGTTGAAAGAAATATTGGTTATCAGCAACTTACCTACCAGGTAAACAAAATACAGTGGCAGACACCAGGTCACGCAGATTCAATGATAACATCGAATGGATGTTAAATCCCAAAATATTTGCTGAAATTACAAAGCAATATGGCACACCAGATATCGATCTATTTGCATCCAGGCTGAATCACCAGGTACCAACGTATTCGCTTGGGAACCAGACCCTGAGGCAGCAGCAGTTGATGCATTCCTCGCTGCATTGGGGGAAAAGGTTCTTTTATGCTTTTCCTCCCTTCTGCCTCATCAGTCGGGTATTGCGCAAGATTCAATTGGATTCCGCTTCAGGAATCTTGATAATACCCGACTGGCCTACACAGCCATGGTTCCCAGTGGCCCTTCGACATGGCTGTTGAAAACACCGTTGGAATTCCCCAGCAGTCGAGAGTTATTAATCCACCCAGTGTCAGGCATTAGCCACCCGTGCCATGACAGAGTCAATCTCCTGGCTTGCAGATTCTAAAAAGACCTCTACTGGGCCTGGGACTGTCTGAGGACGCCATCAACATGATGACCGCATCCCACCGGGAGTCCACCAGGAGACAATACCTGACCAACATAAGAAAAATGGGGACGGTATTGCTCCAAAACAGGAACTACCTACACTACAGCTACAGCCACCAGTGTTGTGGAGTTTCTGGTTGGATTACATCGGGAAGGACTCAGCTACAGCGCCATTAATACAGCCAGGAGTGCGTTGTCAGCTTATTTGGTTCCAGCAGCAGGACAACTGACTTTGGGGTCCCATCCACTAGTGGTCAAAATCATGAGGGGCATTTTTAACACCAATTCCCCTAGGCCTAGGTACACTCAGATCTGGGATGTCAGCATTGTACTGACGTACCTTAGGGGATGGCCACCACCCAGGTCACTCACGCTGGAACAACTTACACTGAAATCAGTCATGCTCATGGCACTAGTGTCAGCTCAAAGGGTACAGTCCCTCCACCTTCTGAGGCTGGACAGCATGACAGAGTCATTGGACTGTATCACATTTGACATTCAGGGTCTGGTCAAACAAACTAGACCAGGTACCATGCCTCCAGTAATGGAGTTCCGGGCATATTCACCTGACCCACGGTTGTGTGCCAAGACCCATCTCGCCAATTACATAGACACAACATATAAACTTAAGAGGGAGAGAAAAAGCCTTATTGATAAGCCACAAGAAGCCTCATGGTCAGGTGACGAGCCAAACCATTTCAAGATGGCTCAAGCAGGTGCTTAAGTCCGCGGGAGTCGATACTAATGTTTACAAATCTCATTCCACCAGGGCTGCATCTACGTCGGTGGCTAGGCGAATGGATGTGCCTATGGACCATATTCTGGCCAGAGCAGGATGGTCCTCAGAGAGAACTTTCCAAAGGTTTTATAATAAGCCGCTGGCGGAACCTGCTACATTTGCAGACAGAATTTTAGAGTCTGCAGCTAATATTTAATTTAAGCCGGGGAGCTCTCTGTTTTTTTGTTATCATTAATAAACCTTTATTGTTCACAAACAGGTTATTGTTGATTGTATAACATGCTTCCTCCCTCTAAGGTCTTCAGGCAGTGAGTGAAGCATGAGCTGGTTCACGGTTCGGATTCACAGAGCTTTGAAGTCTTCACGTAGTCACTCACGTGACTCCGAAGTAAAATAGTAAGATTAAATGAGAACTTACCAGTTCGAAGTTTGATCTGTATTTTATGAGGAGTTACGATGAGGGATTACGTGCCCTCCGCTCCCACCCTCTATTATACAGATCAACTGGTAATTAAGTTCTTATTTTTTCTTTACTATATTTATTTCAATTGTTGTGTTTTTTCTGTGAATCCACACCGCTGCTTTGAAGAAATGTCGCGCATGCGTGCTGGACGGGGTCTTCACGTAATCCCTCATCGTAACTCCTCATAAAATACAGATCAAACTTCGAACTGGTAAATTCTCATTTAATCTTACTATTAAATTAAATGAAATCAGTCATTGTGTCACGATTGGACATGGAGTGTTGGGTTCTCTATAATTGTTGCTTTGTTCATACCATCAAATTATATATATCAATTGATATTTTGTGATAAACTTGCCTTTCAATAGAAAGGGCATTACTTTTATTCTTTTATAATGTGAAATAATTTATCACATAACTTGAGGCAATGTTTGGGGGAAAAAAATGTGTTATTTTGCTCATTACTGTGTTGTGTGAGCCAGAGTGTCGTATGGAAGGAGTCTACGACATGAAAAACACAGAAAGCTTCAAAATCTTCACGTAGTCACTCATGTGACTCCGAAGTAAAATAGTAAGATTAAACGAGAACTTACCAGTTCGAAGTTTGATCGTTATTTTATGAGGAGTAACGATGAGGGATTACGTGCCCTCCACTCCCGACCCTCATAAAATAAATGACCATCTGGTAGTTCTAAATCTATGTTGAGCCTTACTATCTTACTCCGGCTATTATGTTCTGTGTTTTTCATGCTGCTGCTTTGAAGTATGCCGTTCCAGCGCCAGGCGGGGCTTCTTCACGTAATCCCTCATCGTTACTCCTCATAAAATAACGATCAAACTTCGAACTGGTAAGTTCTCGTTTAATCTTACTATTTTGCATGGTTAGATGCCTCTAAATCGAATGCCTTGATCATTTGTATTGTTCAACCAAGCGTAAAGCTTATCCACTTGTAAATGGTCCCTTGCTGTAGAACTTCAGTGTAAGAACAAACTGCCCCGGGAAGCTCACCTCTCCCATGAGGGAAACATTATGCACCCCTTCTACAGATGTTGCTGCCTACATTAAGCAGCCCTGCTTCAAGGTGCGGCTAGCGTGGCTTTTCCATACGCCGGTGCTGCCATAGCCTCAGCCTCAACATAAAGCAGCCCTGGTACATGGTGCTGCTGATGTGGCCTCTCCCATAGGCCAGCGCTGCCATCACTGGTATCTCATAAAGCAGCCCTGTGGAATAGGTCCCGGCATCAGGGCTGAACCCCCCTCCCCCCCCCCCCCCCCCCCCCCCCCCCCCCCCCCCCCTCCCCCCCCCCCCTCCCTTATCCTATATTTACTGCGGTCTGGATACCATATAGCTGCTGGGTTTCCCCTCCCCATGCCTTACCAAGGGGACCCCCCCCCCCCCCACGGCACCGGACTGACCGTTCTGGTCAGCTACAGCCCCATATCGTGGGCCACTGCGGTCAAAAACCGCGTTTCTGCTGGAGTTCCCCTCCCCGGGAACCCAGCGTTAAAGTGACTGACGATTCTAGTCAGTTTCAGCCCATATCCCGGGGCACTGCGGTCTAAAACCGCACTTCTGCTGGAGCTCCCCTCCCCGGGAACCCAGCGTTCCGAAGTCAGTGACTGAACTCCGCAAGCCCGACATTCCCCAGCTACTCGCTTCTTACCAGTTTTCTTACCAGTTTTTTGATGTTCTGCAGTAACTTTTTTGTGCCTGCCAGGCCGGTGCTTGCCAGGTAAAATCAGTACCCCATTCCTGCTTTTTCCCCATATCGCTTGATTCCTTTAGCACTAAGAACTAAATCTAACACTCTCTTGAAAACATCCAGTGAATTGGCCTCCACTGCCTTCTGTGACAGATAATTCCATAGATTCACAACTCTCTGGGTGAAAAAAATGTTTCCTCATCTCAGTCCTAAATGGCCTACCCCCTATTCTTAAACTGTGACCCCTGGTTCTGGATGCCACCAACATCAGGAACATTTTTGCTGCATCTAGAATGGCCCAATTCTGCTCATATCACTTATGAACTTTTGATCATACTTGCAGCACGATGCTTATCTGCCACTACCAACCCATGCCTGAAGAGCTGCAAATGGAATTGAAGATTGTCATCCTTCCGTAAACAGCAGCCCCGTACTGCGTCTTATCATGGGCATCTTTGATGAAGATGTCGCAGTGCTCTCCAAGGGACAGTGAGAGTTTCTCTCTCCAGTTTGTTTAAACATCAGTTATACACTGGACACTAGTGTTCATGATGTTAAAGAATGTGTACCTTCCACACACCAGCTTGTATTCTGTTTTCTAATAAAGCCTATAATTTTTCAATGGAAGGAAGATTAAAGATAGTTCATAGGTCTCAGATGAGGTAGGTGGGAGTTCAGTGAAGCACTCTAGCTAATGAGAGAATCGTTCAGTTGAGTTTATTGTCACATGTACCGAGGTACAGTGAAAAGCTTTTGCTACATGCTAACCAGTCAGTGGAAAAGCAATAAATGATTACAATCGAGCCATCCACAGTGTACAGGTACAGTGCAAAGGGAATAACGCGAATAACGTTTAGTGCATAATAACGTCCAGTGAAGTCCAATGAAAGATGGGCCGAGGTTCTCTAATGAGGTCGATAGTAGCTCAAGACTGCTCTCTAGTTGTTGTTAGGATGGTTCAACTGCAACTCATCCTTGACTATGCTGGTGGCCCTGCGGAGGCAGCATGAAATGTAGATGGAGTCAATGGAAGGGAGGCTGGTTTATGTGATGGTCTGGGCTACATCCACAACTCACTGCAATTTACACCCATCTGATCTCTACCTTTGCGGCTTGTTCCTCTAATTGAAGAAAACATTTCATTATTCACTTAAACAGTCGAGAAAATGGAAAAGGCTTTTTTTTCCCTCCATTTTCCTCAGCTAATCCTTGAACTCTATCTGTACATTCATCTCCAAATACTGGCTGCATGCCTGCTTGGAAGATTAACATGCTATTTAGCTGTATTATTCTCAGTGTATTCTGATCAGTTGCGTATGAATAGTACTGTAGCTGGCATCAAAGAAAATATAATCAGTACAGTTCCACTTACTTGCACGAGTGCTGAAAGAAAGGGCAGAGACATGAATTCTCATTTAATGCGGTCTCTACGCACTCAGTGGGAATTCAGCTCTAGGGTTTAATAATAGAAATAATATTTCTCCCCTATCTTTTGGTTGTAAAATTCATTTAAAAAACTGAAGCTGAATTTTTTTATTAAAATAATTTTACTGAATTTTTTGGAAGCATGGGGCAGCACGAAGGCGCAGCAGTAGCGTTGCCGCCTCACAGCACCAGGGACCCGAGTTTGATCCTGACTACGGGTGCTGTCCGTACGGAGTTTGTACGTTCTCCCCGGGACCTGCATGGGTTTTCTCTGGGAGCTCCGGTTTCCTCCCACACTTCGAAGGCATACAGGTGTGTAGGTTAATTGGATTGGGAACATTGTAAATTGTCCCTAGTGTGTCTAGGATAGCGTTAGTGTGCGGGGATCGGTGGTCGGCACGGACTCGGTGGGCCGAATGGCCTGTTTCCGCGCTGTATCTCTAAACTAAATTGCTGAAAATCCACAAAGCTGTTTTCACTTCTTACAAAGATAGAGAAATTCTACACTTTATCCTTTCAACAATCCAGCAGTCTTCCATACATTATTTGTCACTCTTTCATCTGCGATGATAAGGCCATTTGATTGTTGTATTAAACAAGTTATAATTTGTACCACGAGAAGAATTATTAGCATAATCCTGACATCCCCTCCATTTTGACTGTCTCTTTTAGAAAATGTAAAGAACTTCTTCTTGGTGCCTGCAGATCATAATTTCTTATTTTGCATTTAAAAGAGGCAGATGTTGCACTTCCTGGACTTACAAAATATGTTGTGTTATCCGCACTCTTTATTTTTGTAATGCCAAAGACACAGGTGTCTTCATCTTGTCAGCCAACACAAGAAGTGAAAGGCTGGATACGCTGCTTCTCCAATATGAGAATTTCTCAACCAGAAAATTAGAGTTCAAACCACACTGGAGCAGATGACTGCATTGACCTTGTTCTGTGTCTGTGTGTAAAAGTCTTAAGATTTGTGATCGCTGTTCATTTGCTCCAGAAATCAGGCGCAAAGCGTGACAGCCAGGGAAGTCTTTGCCGTGCGCCCAGTCTCATATCTGAAAGGAACTTGACCGTGACAACTATCAAGCTACCCGTGTAACCTGGAAAACAAAGCCCAGGACAATGCTTTCCGCTTGAGGTGACTGATCTCTTCACTTCCACTGAACTCAATCGTACCGTGAGTGAGAGTCTTAACTCCAAGTCCTGCTGAAGTTCAGGAAAGGTCTTTCCAAGCTCAACCCAATTAGAAACACTTGTAAGCACAAAGTTTTTAACGTCATGAAGTTATTGAGTCACACAGTACGGAAACAGGCCTTTTGGCCCTATTTGGCCGTGCTGACCAAGATGTCTCATCTACGCTATCCCATCTGTCCATTGTTTGGCCCATATCTCTTTAAACCTAGGCTATCCATGTACCCGTAGAAATATACCTTAGAATTTACCCGCAGAAATATACCCGTAGAAATATCTTTAAAATGTTGTACCATCCACCACCCACTGTGAGAAAGAATTGCCCCTCAGGTTCCTATCAGATCTTTCCCCTCCCACCTTAAGGCAAAACCACTGGTTTTTGACTTCCCTACTCTGGGTAAAATACTGTACATTCACGCTATCTATTCCCCTCAGGACCTTATACACATCTACGAGATCACCCCTCAGCCTTTTGCAGTACAAAGAATAATGTCCTAGCCTACCCATTCTCTCCCCATAACTCAAGTCCTAAATTGTCCTAAAGTGCTAGTGTACGGGGATCGCTGGTCGTTGCGGACTGGGTGGGCTGAAGGCCTGTATCTGTGCTTTAAAAAGTGCAGTAATTGGTATTTGTTTTAGTTTAGAGCTATTACACCGCGGAACAGGCCCTGCGGCCCACCGAGTCCGCACCGACCAGTGATCCCCGCACACTAACATTATCCTACACCCACACTAGGGACAATTTAGACTTATACCAAACCAATTAACCTACAAACCTGTACGTCTTTGGACTGTGGGAGGAAACTAAAGATCTCGGAGGAAAAAAATGCGGTCACAGGGAGAAGGTACAGACTCCGAACAGACAGCACCCGCAGTCGGGATCGAACCCGTGTATCCGGCGCTGTAAGGCAGCAACTCTACTGCTGCGCCACCTCGCTGCCCTTTTTAGAGATACAACGTGGAAACAGGCCCTTCATCCCACCGAGTCTGCAGCGATCAGCGATCCCTGCACATTAACACCACCCGACACAAACTAGGGACAATTTACATTTATAAAAGAGTATTTTTAAATGTAAAGGTCCTTCCTCTGATATCCTTGCAGATAAAACAGTTCATCAATCTATCATATTTTCTTAGCACCTTGTGTAATGTTTACTCTAGCCAAGCTAACATACAGTTCTAGTGCCAGGCATGGCACCAGAAGGAGTTTACTGGTGTGCTGCCAAGAGACCTGGTTGTGCATGAAGTATCCAGGGAATACACCTCTAACTAAACAGTAAAACATGTTCCTGGGGGCTTGCTTTCCCCTCACTGTGTCATAAGCATTACATGCCTGCAGGTAACAATCAGACTTCCCCCTCTGAATATTTACTCCCTTCAGTAATGTACCCAAATATCCAGCCATGTCTCTCTTTCCCCCGAACATCCCTTTTCTACACTATTTCCTTCTGTTTGATTCAGGTTTCATTCCAGAATTTATCTTAACATCATAATCATAATTATACCAAGTATGTTTTACAACATATGAGGAATTTGATTTGCCATACAGTCATACCATTAAAAAGCAACAAGACACACAGGAAGGGTCTTGACCCGAAATGTTGCCTCTTTCCTTCTCCCCATAGATGCTGCCTCACCCGCTGAGTTTCTCCAGCATTTTTGTCTACCTTTGATTTTTCCAGTATATGCAGTTCTTTCTTAAACAAAACACACAAAATACATTTTAACATGAATATCCACTGCAGTGACTCCTCCATATTCCTCACTGTTATGGAAGACAAAATAAAATTCGATCTCTTCCCTTTGTTCTCCCGCGGCCGGGGGCCTCGAACCTTCCGTTGATGGGATGATCTTGGCTCCTGTAGACGGCGGTCAGGCCCTCCGCGTCGGGGCGATCAAGCTCCTGCGATCGGGCGGGGAATCTCAGCTCCCCCCACGCCAGGCAATCGACCCCGGGTCGGGGCTGGTCGAACCTTCTGCGTCATTTGGAGCTTCCCGACATCGGATTCTACCCAAGACTGCGAGCTCCTCAATGGTGAAATCGGATGGCCGCGGTTGGAGCATCGATCCCAGGCAGGGGAACGACTCTGAGGGTAAGTCCACGACCCCGCAGCGGGCCTCAAAGTCAGTCCCGAGATAGGCCTCCAGCTCCATGATGTTAGGCCGCAGAGCGACCGGAGCTACGATCCGGAAAACAATCAGCATCTCCGGCAAGCAAAGACATCGAAAAAAGGTTTCTCCCGACCCCCTCCCCCACATAAAACAATCCAGAGAACATTAACACAAACTTTTAAAACACACTACAAATAACAAAAAAAAAGACGAAAAGACAGACAGACTGTTGGCGAGGCTGCTTTCGTGCGGCGCCCCTTGGGGGTTAACATGGGATGGAGATTAGAGATTCAGCAGTACTGAACTACTATCTACCTCTGATGTCCCTGAGATTATCCTTGACTGGACTTTACCTTGTGTTAAAGAAGGAACTGCAGATGCTGGAAAATCGAGGGTACAAAAAGCTGGAGAAACTCAGCGGGAAACTCAGACTCCCCAAGCGGAATATGAGGTGCTACACTTGTCCCTTTACCTCCCCCCTCCACTCCTTTCAGGGACCCAAGCAGTCCTTCCAGGTCCGACAGAGGTTCACCTGCACCTCCTCCAACTTCATCTACTGCATCCGCTGCTCTAGATGCCAGCTGATCTATATCGGTGAGACCAAGCGGAGGTTTGGCGATCGTTTCGCCGAACACCTCCGCTCGGTCCGCAATAACCAATCCGACCTCCCGGTGGCTCAGCACTTCAACTCCCCCTCCCATTCCGTATCCGACCTCTCTGTCCTGGGCCTCCTCCACGGCCACAGTGAGCAACACCGCAAATTGGAGGAACAGCACCTCATATTCCGCTTGGGGAGTCTGCATCCTCTTGGCTTGAACATTGAATTTTCTCAATTCCGTTAACCCTTGCTGTCACCTCCCCTTCCCACCTCTCCCTCAGCCCTCGTGCTCCTCCTCCTCCTTTTTCCTTTCTTCTCCCCCCCCCCCCCCCCCCCCCCCCCCCACCTTCCATCAGTCTGAAGAAGGGTTTTGGCCCGAAACGTTGCCTATGTCCTTCACTCCTTAGATGCTGCTGCACCCGCTGAGTTTCTCCAGCTTTTTGTGCACCCCTGGACTTTACCTTGCTGGCTTTACCTTGCACCAAATGTTATTCCCTTATCATGTATCTATACACTGTAGATGGCTCGATTGTAATCACGTATTATCTTTCTGCTGACTGGTTAGCACGCAACAAAAAGCTTTTCACTGTACCTCGGTACACGTGACAATAAACTAAACTGAACTGAACTGAGCATAGAACATAGAACAACACAACACGGGAACAGACCCTTCGGCCCACAAAGTCCCTGCCAAACATGATGTCAAGTTAAACATTTTAGTTTCCCCAGGTCATCAATTTTCCATATCTAACAACTCTCCAAGATTGCCAAGTAGTAAAGGACACTAAATGTTGGAGTAACTCAACGGGACAAGCGGCATCTCTGGAGAACATGGATGGATGACAAGCATTGGTGCTGCCAAAATAGAGATGGTTGAAAACTTCAAATTCCAAGGAGTCAATATCACCAACAAATTCTCCCATAATGAAGCAACGATCAAGAAAGCGCACCAATGCCTCTACTTTCTTAGAAGGCTTAGGTGGTTCGGCACATCCCTTACAACTCTCACCAACTTCTACAGATGCAGCATAGAATACATTTTATCGGGATGCATCACAGCTTGGTTTGGGAATAGCTCCATCCCAGACCGCAGGAAATTGCAGCAAATTGTGGGCGCAGCCCAGACCATCACGCAAACCAAACTCCCTTCTATTGACTTAATTTATACCTCACGCTGCCTCGGCAAGGCCAGCAGCATAATCAAGGATGAGATGCACCCTGGCCACTCCCTCTTCTCCCCTCTCCCAACAGGCAAAAGGTATAAAAGGTACACCTCCAGATTCAGGGACAGTTTCTTCCCAGCAGTTATCAGGCAACCGAATCATCCTATCACAACCAGAGAGCAGTGCTGAACTACTATCTACCTCTTTGGGGACCCTTGGACTATCCTTGATCGGACTTTGTAACTTTGTCAGCGCCGTAGGTAGCCGCTGTTTGTATACCTTGCGTATGCAAGCAAAGAATTTCACTGTGCCTTGTCACATGTGACAATGAGGTATTTCATTCCGTCCATTCCACCTTGCTGGCTTTCCGTTGTGCTAAATGTTATTCCCTTATCATGTATCTATACACTGTGGATGGCTCGATTGTAATCATTTATTGTCTTTCTGCTGACTGCTTAGCACGCAACAAAAGCGTTTCACTGTACCTCGGTACACGTGACATTAAACTAAACCAGTAAACTGACCCTTCTCCATGCTCAGCAGAAAGCACAGAGGGGGGTCATTAGACAATATACAATAGACAATGGGTGCAGGAGGAGGCCATTTGGCCCTTCGAGCCAGCACCGCAATTCAATGTGATCATGGCTGATCATCCCCAATCAGTACCCCGTTCCTGCCTTCTCCCCATATCCCCTGACTCCGCTATTTTTAAGAGCCCTATCTAGCTCTCTCTTGAAAGCATCCAGAGAACCGGCCTCCACCGCCCTCTGAGGCAGAGAATTCCACAGACTCACCACTCTCTGTGAGAAAAAGTGTTTCCTCGTCTCCGTTCTAAATGGCTTACTCCTTATTCTTAAACTGTGGCCCCTGGTTCTGGACTCCCCCAACATCGGGAACATGTTTCCTGCCTCTAGTGTGTCCAAGCCCTTAACAATCTTATATGTTTTAATGAGATATCCTCTCATCCTTCTTGATTCATCCATTGAGAGAGGGTTGCATGGGACTCCCATCAGAGAGAGGAGAAATTCTTCAAAGTACACACAACTTGAGGAGATTCACAGTGGAGCAGTTAAAATGTGGAAACAAGGAACTGCAGCTGCTGGTTTATCCACCAAAGGACACAGAGTACTGGAGTCACTCAGTGGGTTAAAACATGGGAAGATGACATTTCGGGTCAGGACCCAAGTAGAAGTTAAATTTCATGGGCAGAGCAAGTAAAGAAACAAATGAACAGATTTCGCCAATGTTTATAATAATTGACCTACACCTGATTGCTACTAACTGCCCCACTAGCATCATGAATGGGTTTCCAGTGAGAACGTTCCAACATGCGAGGTGAAAAGGAAAATAAGCGCAAAGATTCCAAGCAGGGAAGATTCCACCAGAGACACGCTGCGCCTACTATGTCTGTGTCAAGTGTAAAAGCCCACAAGACTCATTTTTGCTGAAGATTAAATATAACCTTGCACAGCTTTACCAACTGTTTCTTTCACATTGTTTCTGGAACTATTGTGCTGCAAAGCTGAGAAGTCCACTCTGCACTCTCCTCTTCGCTCTGCCTATTGGTCTTCATTATGAGAGGAACACAAAGTGCTGGAGTAACTCAGCGGGTCAGGCAGCATCTCTGGAGAACGTTTCAGAACTGACCTGAAACGTGATTCTGAAGAAGGGCCCTGACCCCGAAACATCATCTACCCACGTTATCCAGATGGAGGAATTTCTTTAGTCGGAGGGTGGTGAATCCGTGGAATTCCTTTTCCATAGACGGTTGTGGAGGCCAAGTCAATGGATATTTTTAAGGCGGATATTGACATGATCAGTAAGGGTGTCAGGGATTATGGGGAAAAGGCAGGAGAATGGGGTTGAGAGGGAAAGGCAGATCAGCCATGATTGAATGGTGAAGTAGACTTGATGGGCCGAATGGCCTAATTCTGCTGCTAGAACTTATCAAGTTAAGAGCTATTCCATTTGATAGTAAATTCCACACTACCATCCCTGGGAAGTGAAGTCGTAATATTTCAAATGTTGTGACATTTATTTAAAAGCATAAATATGATGTGTGAATACCCAACCCAATCTTCGGATCATATTTCAGAAGTTCTTTAGATATTCTGACGTCTTTTTTGGAACTGCACTTCAATCTCCATCATCTCATTCTCTATCACATTTTCTGAACATATGAATTAAAAACAACAAACTCATCCTTTCGACGAAAATTTGTCCCATCAGATTGTATGTAGACTCAAGATTCTGGAGTAACTGAGTGGGTCAGGCAGCATCTCTGGATGGAAGGAATGGGTGACGTTTCAGTCTGAAGAAGGGTTTCGACCCGAAATGTCACCCATTCCTTCTCTCCAGGGATGCTGCCTGTTCCGCTGAGTTACTCCAGAATTGTGTGTCTATCTTTGGTTTGAACCAGCATCTGCAGTTCCTGCCAACACATCAGATTGTAACCTCAACTCCATGTTCCCACTAACCTCTGGTAAATCCTTGCTTATCAAGGATCCATCGACGTTTGTCCGGGGTTGATAGTGTCTTAAATATCTTACTGGTCAGGTTGTATGCCATCTTGTCACCTTCCCCTCAACTAACAATGTACCATTCTACATTTCCTTATCATCATCTGTCGGTCTGTCGCTTTCACACCTTACTTTTCCATACCTCCAAACTCCTCCCTCTCCCCTGACTCTAAGTCTGCAGAAGGGTCTCGACACGAAGTGTCACCCATTCCTTCTCTCCAGAGATGCTGCCTGTCCCGCTGAGTTATGCCAGGTTTTGTATCTCTCTCACTGGTCAGGTTGTCTGAAGAAGGGTCCCCAACCCGAAACGTCACCTATCCTTTGCCTCCAGAGATGCTGCCTGACCTGCTGAGTTACTCCAGCTCGTTGTGTCTCTCTTTGAATCAGTAACACTGCTGTTTTAACCCAGTTGTATTGATTGCACCAACTACTTTCATACCGTTTGTCATTATGGCCTGTATTGGCTTAATTTCATCTCTGTCATTACAGGGTAAAGATCCAAAGACACTGCTTTCTTGAAGGAATAGGAAGGGAGTTCCAAACACTCTGGACCCTCTGAGAAAAAAAACATTTTCCCTCATCTCTACCTTAGATGGATAATCCATTATTTTTAATAGTGATCTCATTCTAGATGCTCCCAAAAGAGGACTTTTTGAAAGAAGACATATCAGGCTGTTTAATAAGTCTAAAACTAAATGGGCCTGTCCCACTTAGGCAACTCTTTCGGTGACTGCCAGGGAGTAATTTTAATGGAATTCACCTACGACACCTGGCAACAACCTACGACAGCAAAAATTGTCGCCATTGTCATCGAAACATTTTCAACATGTTGAAAACTTTGTGGAAGTCGCCTGTAGTCGCCCAAAAAATCGCCTAAGTGGACAGGCCCATCAGATAGACATATAGACGGACTGCATTGCAGAATGTCACCTTTGGTTATGCTAGGTGAATATAACATTAGTACAGGTGTCTAGGTTATGGGGAGAAGGCAGGAGAACGGGGTTGAGAGGGAAAGATAGATCAGCCATGATTGAATGGCGTAGTAGACTTGATGGGCCGAGTGGCCTAATTCTGATCTGCTAAATTAATCGCTTAAAGGCACCACAACATGACCCCCAATTTTCGTACAATTTGGCATTCCTATTTTTGTGTCACTTTGCAAAACTAAATTTCACACATATGTGTAGGAAGGAACTGCAGATGCTGGTTTAAACCAAAGACAGACACAAACAGCTGGAGTAACTCGGCAGGTCAGGCAGCATTTCTGGAGAAAGGGAATAGGTGACGTTAAGGGCCTCGACCCGAAAAGACATCTATTCCTTTTCTGATCTGCTGAGTTAAATTAAAAAAATATTAACCAGCTACCACTCAAAAAGTTGTCGCGTGTACCGAGGGACAGTGAAAAGCTTTTTGTTGCGTGCTAACCTGTCAGCAATAAGACAATGCATCATTACAATGAATCCATTTACAGTGTAGAGGTACGTAATTAGGAGATAATGTTTAGTGCAAGGTAAAGTGCAATACTGGCAACGCACCAGGACCAAGAAAAAGCTGATAGGATTTAACACTGATTATAAAATTGTTGAAGTTTAAACTGTATCTCGAGGCGCAGGTGTGACCAATCTCATTCCAGTGTAACATGTACACTGTAAATGGATCTTTATACATCATGGCAGGTATGAAATCACTTTAATATAGGGATGAGCCATTGGATTCTGGTTTCCACATCAGTCACTTCAAACTATCTAGCATTTAAGACCCAAGTGCCATTCACCGTTTTCTGTACAGAAGATACTCTGGCACATTATAATGAAAGCTATATCTGTGAACGCCTCTCATTACACCGCGGAGACAAGGCACACAAAAGAACAATAGAGGTCACAGAATAAGGGTAGCACGGTGGCGCAGCGGTAGAGTTGCAGACTCACAGCGCTTGCAGCACTCCGCGTTCGATCCTGACTACGGTTGCTGTCTGTACGGAGTTTGTACGTTCTCCCCGTGACCTGCGTGGGTTTTCTCCGAGATCTTTGGTCTCCTCCCACACTCCAAAGACGTACAGGTTTGTAGGTTAATTGTCTTGGTATAAGTGTAAATTGTCCCCGGTGTGTGTGTGGGACAGTGTTAGTGTGCGGGGATCGCTGGGCAGTGCGGACACGGTGGGCCAAAGGGCCTGTTTCCGCAATGTATCTCTAAACTAAACTAAACTAAATTTATGCAGCGATGTATCTGTACGTCACGCTGCAGGATATCCAGATACAGGGAGTACAGAGAAGGTTCACCAGACTGATTCCAGGGGTGTCAGGACTTTAATATGAAGAAAGACTGGATAGACTTGGCTTGTACTCGCTAGAATTTAGAGATTGAGGGGGGATCTTATAGAAACTTACAAAATTCTTAAGGGGCTGGACAGGCTAGATGCAGGGAGATTGTTCCCGATGTTGGGGAAGTCCAGAACAAGGGGTCACAGTTTAAGGATAAGGAGGAAGTCTTTTAGGACCGAGATGAGAAAAACATTTTTCACACAGAGGTGAATCTCTGGAATTCTCTGCCACAGAAGGTAGTTGAGGCCAGTTCATTGGCTATATTTAAGAGGGAGTTAGATGTGGCCCTTGTGGCTAAGGGGATCAGAGGGTATGGAGAGAAGGCAGGTACAGGATACTGAGTTGGATGATCAGCCATGATCATAGTGAATGGCGGTGCAGGCTAGAAGGGCCGAATGGCCTGCTCCTGCACCTATTTTCTATGTTTCTATGTTAACAACATGGTTTATAATGGGTGCATTTTATGCTTGCCTTTATGTACATTATGTAAGATTTACACAAGTAGATGGTTTAGGAAGAATATTAATTTGCGTGTCAAGGTGCCAATGTAATCCCGATGAATCTTACTCAAAAATACAAAAAATTAGATTGCGCATTTATATTGCAGTTTGATTCTGCCCCAGATTTCCGAAAGCTCTTCGCAACCAATGAATTAATTTTGAAACGTAGTCATCATTGTTTTGTAAGCAATCATAACAGTTCTTTGTCTGCAACAGTCAAATAAACAGCTGATGGGAGCAATATCATTCTTCTCCCAGCCCAGGCAGATGGACATTTCCCTGCACTTCCTCAGGTGCTGGTTTTAAGCTCTCTTAGATCCAGCTGAATAAACGGATGGATTATATGAAAGATCGCAGTTCTTACAATGCCATGCCCAGTCAGTGCGATACTAGCGGCACGGTGGCGCGGCTGTTGAGTTGCCGCCTTACTGCGCCAGGTTCGATCCTGACCACTGCCGCTATCTGTACGGGGTTTGCACGTTCTCCCTGTGAATGTGTGGGTTTTCTCCGGGTGCTCCGGTTTCCTCCCACACTCCAAAGACGTAGATGTTTGTAGGTGAATTGGCTTCTGTAAATTGTCCCCAGTGTGTAGAATAGAAGCCGAGTACAGGTGACTGTTAATGAGTTACGATAATGATATGCAAATATCTTGACCTTTGTATCGGGTGACTTGGAGGTCAGATCGCATGTGCGTGGTGTAAGCCACGGCAGGAGGTCATGGTTGGGTGTGATAATAAACACGGAGACCAAGGAATGTAACCTGTAAATACTGTGTCAGTATTAAGTAAGTAAGTTTATTGGCCAAATATTCACATACAAGGAATTTGCCTTGGTGCTCCACCCACAAGTAATAACATGGCATACACTGACAGTTACGAATGACTCAGAAAACACTAAACATTAATAATAATAAAACATTAATGATAAAACACCATTGATCAAACATGCGAACCAACAAGATACCAGATCAAAGGGAGGCTACAGATTTTTGGTTGTTGAGTACAGCAACTACTCGTGGATGAAAACTGATTTTATGTCTGGCGGTGGCAGCTTTGACAGTCCGGAGTCGCCTTCCAGAGGGAAGTGATTCAAAGAGTTTGTTGCCAGGGTGAGAGGGGTCAGAGGTGATCTTGCCCGCTCGCTTCCTGGCCCTTGCAGCGTACAGTTCATCAATGGAGGGAAGGTTGCAGCCTATCCTTATTCCACATCTTAGGCAAAGATGTGACAGTGATTACTGGCCGGCGCGGACACGGTGGGCCAAAGGGTTCATTTCCACGCTGTATCTGTAAACTAACTAAGCTAAACTAAAGTAGCATCCTTAATTATTTAGGGGAAATAAGGCTTCAATTTCTAAAAAAACAACCAATTAACCCACGCATTAAGGACAAGGACATGGAAGTTTACAGAGATAAAGTGACAAAGAAGAATTTAAGAATGCTCAGGTGGAGCCTAATTATATGTCACGGAAGAGTTTGGCCAAATGGCCTGTTCAATGCTGTATATTCTATGTAGTTCATAAAATAGTTCAATGGCTTCTTTATTGTCACATGCAGAGTGATACAGTGAAATGTTTGTTCTGCATAATGTCCATCAAATCATAACTCATATTTTGCTTGGGCAACTTTACAACCCAGTGGTATGATAATTGATTTATCTAACTTTCCCTTCCTCCCCAACTTCGTTCTCCAAATAGTTCACTGTCCTCCTGATTTTTACTGTCTGTATGCCTCGTGGTCCCCTCGGCCAACAATGAACCATTCTACTTCTCCTTGAACATTGTCTGCTTTGATCTGCTGTTTTCACACCCGTACCATCCCGCACTCTAGTCTCCCCCTCCCCTGATTCTCCCTCCGTCTGAAGAAGACTCTCGACTCATTCCTTCTCTCCAGAGATGCTGCCTGTCCCGCTGAGTTACTCCAGCATTCTGGGTCTATCTTTGGTGTAAAGCAGCATTTGCAGTTCCTTCCTGCACAAATCATACCATACATGAGTCCAATAGATCCTCTTTTGGAACAGTACGCAGAGAGTCACCAGGTTCCGTCACCATCTTGCAACGCCCAAGTCTCTCAAACATTCCATCAACGTCTTCCTATTGAGGGAGTGCAGCGTAGAATATAAAGCAGGATAGTAAAAGCTTCTTTAGGTATGTGAAGAGGAAAAAATTAGTTAAGACCAAAGTTGGACCCTTGATGACCGAAAAAGGTGAATTTATTATGGGGAACAAGGAAATGGCAGACGAGTTGAACAGCTACTTTGGATCTGTCTTCACTAAGGAGGACACAAACAATCTTCCTGATATAGTAGTGGCCAGAGGATCTGGGGTGACAGAGGAACTGAAGGAAATCCACATTAGGCAGGAAATTGTGTTGGATAGACTGAAGGCTGATAAATCCCCAGGGCCTGATGGTCTGCATCCCAGGGTAATTAAGGAAGTGGCTCTAGAAATCGTGGATGCATTGGTGATAATTTTCCAATGTTCTATAGACTCAGGATCAGTTCCTGTGGATTGGAGGGTAGCTAATGTTATCCCACTTTCTAAGAAAGGTGGGAGAGAGAAAATGGGGAATTATAGACCAGTTAGCCTGACATCGGTGGTGGGGAAGATGCTGCAATCAATTATCAAAGAAAAGATAGCCGCACATTTGGATAGCAGTAACAGGATCGGTCTGAGTCAGCATGGATTTACAAAGGGGAAATCATGCTTGACTAATCTTCTGCAATTTTTTGAAGATATAACTAGGAAAATGGACAAGGGAGAGCCAGTGGATGTAGTGTACCTGGACTTTCAGAAACTATTTGATAAGGTCCCACATAGGAGATTAGTGGGCAAAATTCGGGCACATGGTATTGGGGGCACACAGGAAACAAAGATGGGGATTAACGGGTCCCTTTCAGAATGGCAGGCAGTGACTAGTGGGGTGCCGCAAGGCCCGGTGCTGGGACCGCAGCTATTTACAATATACATTAATGATTTGAATGAAGGGATTCAAAGTAACATTAGCAAATTTGCAGATGACACAAAGCTGGGTGGCAGTGTGAACTGTGAGGAGGATGCTATGAGAATGCAGGGTGACATGGACAGGTTGGGGGAGTGGGCAGATGCATGGCAGATGAAGTTTAATGCAGATAAATGTGAGGTTATCCACTTTGGTAGCAAAAACAGGAAGGCAGCTTACTATCTAAATGGCGTCAAGTTGGGAAAAGGGGAAGTACAATGGGATCTGGGGGTCCTTGTAGATCAGTCTATGAAAGTAAGCATGCAGGTACAGCAGGCAGTGAAGAAAGCGAATGGCATGTTGGCCTTTATAACAAGAGGAATCGAATATAGGAGCAAAGAGGTCCTTCTGCAGTTGTACAGGGCCCTAGTGAGACCACACCTGGAGTATTGTGTGCAGTTTTGGTCCCCTAATTTGAGGAAGGACATTACTTGCTATTGAGGGATGCAGCGTAGTTCCCGGGATGGCGGGACTGTCATATGCTGAGAGAATGGAGCAGCTGGGCTTGTACACTCTGGAGTTTAGAAGGATGAGAGGGTATCTCATTGAAACATATAAGATTGTTATGGGCTTGGGCACACTAGAGGCAGGAAACATGTTCCCGATGTTGGGGGAGTCCAGAACCAGGGGCCACAGTGTAAGAATAAGGAGTAAGCCATTTAGAACGGAGACGAGGAAACACTTTTTTCTCACAGGGAGTTGTGAGTCTGAGGAATTATCTGCCTCAGAGGGCAGTGGGGACCAGTTCTCTGGATACTTTCAAGAGAGAGCTAGATAGGGCTCTTAAAGATAGTGGAGTTAGGGGATATGGGGAGAAGGCAGGAACGGGGTACTGATTGGGATGATCGGCCATGATCACATTGAATGGCGGTGCTGGCTCAAAGGGCCGAATGGCCTACTCCTGCACCTATTGTCTATTGTCTAAGTGGAATGTTCAATGTTTGTATTCCTGAGTTTACGGCCTGGTGTCTTTGTGTAAAATAAAGCACTGTCCTTCAGAGATCCTTTTGGTATTAAAAGTAAAACCTGACCTGAACCCAACCTCATTAACAAACTCATCAGGAAGGTTGGCTCCATCGTGGGACTGGAGTTAGATTCATGGGAGGTGGTCTTGGGAGGGAGGACGCTCATCAAACTGTGGAGCATCCTGGACAACACAGCTCACCCCCTCCATGACACACTGGTCAACCTGAGGAGCACCTTCAGCTACAGACTGGTTCCACCAAGATGCAGCACAGAACGCCACAGGAGATCCTTCTTCCATGTGGCTATCAAACTGTACAACTCCTCCTTCCCCTTCTGTCGGGGGTGTAGACTGACTCCCCTCCATTCCCCCGCATCCCCAATCTTTGCACATCCCCAATCCTTTCCACTCGTCACTTTAATTTCATGTTTCATGTATTTTGCGTTTTATTACTGTTGGCAGATCAATTTCCTTGGGATAAATAAAGTTCCATTGTATCGTATCGTTTTGTATCATAACCGGACCGTGGCCATTCCAAATGTGATGTGCGCCTGAGGATGTAATTTATTTTACTCTCTGACCCTATTAACGTCACCCAGAGCACTATCTGGGTCTGAGCGCTCCACACTTAGCATTCAAGTCAGCAATGCTGAGAATCCATACGCCCTCAGTTAACATTAATGGTGCAATTATTTTTTATGTCTTGAGCATTATCAAATTATTTATAAAAATCCAATCTGAGCCAAATGCAAGGACTTATTTTGTTTTCCACAGCTGAAATGATCCTAACCAAACACATATAATCAATCCCGTTAGGTTCAGGCCAGGAATGAGTGAGGGAGGGAGGGAGGGAGGGAGGTAGGTCTTTAGTTTAACTAAACCCAGTAAAATCCGATCAAAGTTCGGACTGTACCGGCTTTTCCTTGCAATAGACGTCATTCCCTTATCATGATAGGCACAAAATCCTGGAGTAACTCAAAGGGACAGGCAGCATCTCTGGAGAGAAGGAATGGGTGACGTTTCGGGTCGAGACCCTTCTGATGTATGTTATCATGATACACTGTAAATGGCTCGATTGCAATCATGGATTTTATTTCCACTGACTGCTTAGCGCGCAACAAAAGCTTTTCACGGTACCTCGGTACATGTGACCATACACTAAACTAAACCGAACTGAATATTCTATATATAGCAGAAGATGTATGCTGAGATGCATGTCTGCTTATACCATGCAGCCAAGATTGGCATGAGGGCAAACTAACAATTTTGAATAACTATAAGAATGTCATTAACCAAACTAATACATTCATCACAATTTGCATTTTCACTCAATATTTTAACAAGTCCTTTGGTAGCAATAATTTCATGCTCGCCAATACTTCCCTGAACTGCAGTGAGAAATGATATTGTAAATATATTGTCCACAATCTTAATACTGAAAAGGTTTGACATTTGAACGACATTTGGACAGGGTATATGGATTGAAAAGGTTTAACGAAACATGGGCTAAATGCGGGCAGGTGTTATAGCTAGATAAGGGCATCTTGGTCGGCAGGGGCCAGTTGGGCCGAAGGACCTGTTTCCATGCTGCATGACTCTATAACAAGATTGTGTGATCTCAGAAACATGTATTGTACTTTTCCATGGGAATTCTTTAGGTGAACAATTAAGATCAAAGATAGACATAAAATGCCGGAGTAACTCTGCGGGTCGGGCAGCATCTCGGAAGAAAAGGAAAAGGTGACTTTTCGGGTCGAGACCCTTTTGCTGACTTTAAGATCAATTAACAACAAATTTGACAAAGACATTTTTGTTGGGGAAGATTTTCTATCTGGGATTTCCATGCTAAAACTAAAAGCCCATCCCACCCCACAAGAAAAATGGCAAAGATGAGGTTTCGGGTCGAGACCTTTCTTCAGACTTTAAGATCATTCATTTTCCCACTTTTTTCTTGTTGGGGAAGGTGTAAAGATTTCCTATCTGGGGGTTTTTCATGCTAAAACAACAAAAACACATCCCACCCTACATGAAAAAACAACTTTCAAAATCAGAATAAATCTTCAAAAAGTCCTTGTCGATGCCAGTGTGGATTGAGGATTAACTGACGCTGGTACTGTAGCCTGGGGCAGCTTGGAATGTACCTCAAATAAAAATGTTGCAGATTGCAGTGACCTTTCCAGAGCTGGCAGTTCTGTTCCTGCCCTGAAGTCTAGCAACAGATCACCTGTCAGGACCAATTGCTGGTGATCTTTTTGAGCCCTTTGCACCTTTTTGTGTTTTTATGACTGTTGGCAGATCAATTTCCCTGCTAGGATAAATCGAGTTCTATCGTATTGTGTTTTTTTTCTGACCGGTTCCGATACCAGCACCGAAACAGGTGCCGTTATTTTCCCACAGAAGTTGGAAAACTTGTAAATCACCATTCACGAGAATGACAACAAAAATCAGAAAGGGTACAGAGAAGATTCACGAGGATGTTGCCAGAACTAGATGGTCTGACCTATAGGGAGAGGTTGAGCGGGCTGGGACTTCATTCCTTGAAGCGCAGGAGGATGAGGGGAGATCTTATAGTGGTGTATAAAATCGTGAGAGGAATAGATCGGGTAGACGCACAGAGTCTCTTGTCCAGAGCAGGTGATTCGAGGACCAGAGGATAGGTTTAAGGTGAAGGGGAAAATATTTAATAGGAATCTGAGGGGTAACTTTTTCACACACAGGGTGATGGGTTTATGGAACTGGCTGCCAGAGGAGGTAGTTGAGGCAGGACTATCCCAATGTTTAAGAAACAGTTAGACAGGTACATGGGTAGGACAGTTTTGGAGGGATATTGGCCAAATGCGGGCAGATGGGACTAGTGTAGCTAGGACATGAAGGCCAGTGTGGGCAAGTCGAGCCGAAGGTCCTGTTTCCACGCTTTATGACTGCGACTCAATAAAGATTTACGACAATGAGTCTGAAGAAGGGTCTTGACCCCAAACGTCACCTATTCCTTTTCCCCAGAGAAGCTGCCTGACCCATTGAGTTACTCCAGCCTTTTGTGAATATCTGCCACGATTGCCCGGCGGAGTTGACTCAATGGGCCAAGTGGCCTACTTCTGTTCCAATGACTTATGAACCTATGAACCATCCCCAGCACTTTGTGCAGCAGTTCTCCTTTAAATCCTTAAAAATAATCTGCATTTCCACTCTCAGTTAAAGGCATCGTTCATAATGGAACATCGTGGCAGTGGAATTAATGCATGCCCTTAAATTTCTCTTATTATCAGATGGAGATAATTTGCCCAGTCTAATAACTTCGGCGAACGGTTCATTTAGCTCATTTTACTGTCTCTAATGTTTATTTATATTCATTTAACAATTCATCACATTCCAGGAGTATGTATTTATAAAGCCAAATTAAGAGGAGATTCGACTGAGTTGTGTCCGTAAATAGGAAATATTAATGGGCTGAAGTTGAAGCCGACTTCATTTCTGCTGCCTTCTGATGGATGCAATCATAGATGGGAGAGAGAGGGGAAGGTGTTAAGCTGTTGAGTATCCATGCTAGCTCAGGGCGGCATGGTGGCGCAGGTGTGGGGGCATGGTAGAGTTGCTGCCTTACAGCCACAGAGACCCGGGTTCAATCCTGACCGCGGGTGCTTGTCTAGATTGCACGGAGTTTGTTCATTCTTCCCATTGACCTGCGGGGGTTTCCTCCCATACTATAGGTTTGTAGAGTGACTGGCCTTGGCAAAGATTGTAAGTTGTCCCTAGTGTGAAGGATAGTGCTAGTGTACGGGGTCAGGTGGTTGGCGTGGACTAGTTGGGCCGAGGGGCCTGTTTCCACACTGCATCTCTAAACTAAACTAAACTGAGGAAGGGTCTCGGCCCAAAACGTCACCTATTCCTTTTCTCGGGAGAAGCCGCCTGACCTGTTGAGTTGCTCCAGCTTTTTGTGTCTTACCTTCTTGAATTAAACAAAAGTCAGGAAATAAGTTTGCGGTTAACTGTTGCTAGCCAGCAGTTCAATGTTAATTGAAATTATCTTTCCAGCATAAAGCACTCAAAGGAAGGCAGGCTAGTCAGCAGAATTCAGGCTTGAGAGCTTAGGTCAAGCATGAGTTTCACATTATGTTCTTAATGGATCATAATTATCTTCACAAAGTCAGATTGTAGCATCATTGCTTTTCATCAGACTTTGGATCCCATCGAAACAGTCTGAAGTCGTTCATATCTTACCATCGCACACTGCTCTATCTGGTCAATCTTGGTGGCTTTCATTTTTTTAGCAAGTTACTGCTTTCATGTGCAGTACATTTGCAGTACCGAGGCCAGTTTGTGCTGTGTAACAAATAGTCAAAGGAAAACTGTGCTGTGTTCAGGTGAATTAGTTTGGACCCTGGAAGATTAAGATTGGAAAACTATTAAGACATCAATAATTTATTCAGTCGGGAACAACGGAGAACAGATTGAAACATTCCTCGCTGATAACTCAAGCAGATGTTTGGGGGAAAGACACAGAATCTTGAAGGACAAAGTTTAGTTTAGAGATACAGCGTGGAAACAGGACCTTGGGCCCATCGAGTCTGAAGACTTGAGTCTAAAGAAGTGTACCCAGCCCAAAAAGCCACCCATCCTTCTCCAGAGATGCTGCCTGACCCGCTGGGTTTCTCCAGCAGTTTGTGTCTATCTTTAGCATAAACCAACATCTACAGTTCTTTCCTACACGTTAAAATGCACATGCCGGTTTACAAAAAAAATTGGCACAAGGTTCTGGAGCAAGGTTCAGGCGGCATCTCCTGGAGAACATGGATAGGTGATGTTTTGGATCATCTATTAATATGCAGTTCTGGCTGGCATTGTATTGCTGGCATTTTGTTTATGAATGTAGGCAGATCAATTTTCCTCCTGGGATAAGTAAAGTTCTATCGTATCGTATCGTATAGGAAGACTATGGTTAAGCTAGAGAGGGTGCAGAAAATATTCACAAGGACCTTGAGTTATGAGGAGAACGGATTTGCTGCGACTGTTTTCCCTGCAGCGAAGGACAAGGTGGAATGTGTGGAATGTGGCTTTGCGTCTTTCTCAGCTGTCTCCTGTCAGCAGCTGAAGACTTCTTCCCAAAATTGCAACGTGAATTCCATCCTTTAGTGGACATGGTTTTCACTGCACTACTCCAGCAGATGTAAGCAAAGGAGACAACTAATCCCAGGCCAGAAGCCTAGAGCTGAAGCAGGTCAGCCTTCAAGATGTTTTCATGACATCTGAATTAGCAACTACTATATCTATCAGCTTGGCTCCAGCAGGTAGGAAGCACGATGTTGCACAAATACTATACCATACGATACGATGGAACTTTATTTATCCCATGAGGGAAATTGATCTGCCAACAGTCATAATACACAAAATACATGAAACATGAAATTAAAGTGACGAGTGGAAAGGATTGGGGGTGTGCAAAGATTGGGGATTGGGGGGAGGGGAGGAGAGTCAGTCTACCCCACGGATCTCCTGTGGCGTTCTGCCCTGCATCTAGTTGGAACTAGTCTGTTGCTGAAGGTGCTGCTCAGGTTGACCAGTGTGTCGTGGAGAGGGTGAGCTGTATTGTCCAGGACGCTCCGCTGTTTGAGGTGCATCCTCCCCTCCAAGACCACCTCCTGTGAATCCAGCTCCGCCCCCAGGACAGAGCCAGCCTTCCTGATGAGTTTGTTAATCCTCATGAATAGAAAAGAAAGAAAATGAATGAAATTAAATGAAACTGAAAGAAAGAATGAAATGACATGAAAGAAAGTCAGGCTCTAAGGGAATGAACAAGGGTGAGTGTATTGTGAAGGTATGTGTTTGCACTTAATTGGAGATTGGACGAAAAAGCTGGAGTAACTCAGCGGGACAGGCAGCATCACTGGCTTCTTTAGCCTGAAGAAGGGCCTCGACCACAATTATCACCTGTTCCTTTTCTCCAGAGATGCTGCTTCACCCGCTGAGTTACTCCAGCTTTTTGTGTCTATCTTCGTGGAGGGGGGGGGGCGGGGGGGGGGGGGGAGGGAGTAGGTGGGGGCATGCCAGTGAGAGATCAAATTCACTGCTCATACACATCAGTAATAAAGGGAGGGAGGAATAGCCTTCCTAACCTGCAACAGTGGTTCAGATGAGACACGTCTGTCGCTGCTGCTATGGAACGGGCTCGAATGAAACGTGTGGTCAAGGGCTTAGGGAGGGAAGGGGTGTTTCCAGGAGATGTTGAGATGACTATCGAGCGATCAACATGCACAGATAGCAATTTTTGTAGGTGATTGAGGTCAGTGTTTCCGACTGTGATAAGGAGGAAGGCTTCACAATTTGCTGCCTTCCAGTTGAAAAATGGTGTAAAACACCAGAATTGTGTCATTTCTGCAGCGCAGTGGAGGTTTATACTGTTTAGTTTAGAGAAACAGTTTGGAAACTGACCCTTCGACCCACTGAGTCCGCAACACCCATCGATCAAAAGTTCACATTAGTTCCCACTTTCACATCCAATCCCCTCACACCAGGGGCAATTTAGCAGAGGACGATCAACCTGTAGACCCACACGTCGTTGGGATGTGGGAGGAAACTGGAGCACGCTCACAGGGAGAACGTGCAAACTCCATACAGACAGCACCCATGGTCAGGATCGAACCTGGGACTCCAGTTCCACCAGTGAGGTGTTCTGGTAATTCACAGGGGTGGCAAGGCAACGCATTGCTTCACGCTGAATAGGTTAGAGGTACAGCGTTGAAACAGGCCCTTTGGCCCATCTAGTCTGTGCCGACCAGTGATCGTTTGTTCGTACAACTTCTATTCATACACACACGAGGGACAACTTACAGAGGCCAATTAACCTTCAAATGTGCACGCCTTTGAAATGTGGGAGGAAACTTGTGCACCCGGAGAAAACCCACCTGGTCTCAGAGAGAATGTACAAACTCCGTACAGACAGCACCCAGAGTCAGGATTGAACCCAGGTCTCTGGCGTTGTGAGGCAGCAACTCTACCGCTGTGCGACTGTGCTGCCCTTATACCCGTGAGGTAGAGAATTGTTTAGTATCTTTGGCCCTATACTCGTAGATGAAAGCAGAATATATTCTCTGTTCCTGGAGTGAACCTCAAAAACCTTACAGATTCCAGCAAAGAGATAAGTCCACCACTACTGCACACACTATCTCTGGCAAACTTTTGCAGTCAGGGCAATTGAGCGGCTGGGTTAAGGCAGGAGAATGGGGTTGAGAAGGAAAGATAGATCAGCCATACATTGGTCTAATAAGGGAGGGAGGAGTAGCCTGATGGAATGGAATGGATGACTTTATTGTCTTTGCTGGCGCAGCCAAGGTGTACAAATAGCGGCCACCTACGGCGCTGGCAAAGTTGCAAAGTACTCCGGCTCCTATATTGTTCTCCCCACTCCCCCCGCCCCCCCCCTCCATCACATCGGTTCCCCCCATGCTAGGTTCCCGTTGTCCATTGTTACATCGAAAAACATAGAAACATAGAAAATAGGTGCGGGAGGAGGCCATTCGGCCCTTCGAGCCAGCACCGCCATTCATTGCGATCATGACTGATCGTCCCCAATCAATAACCCGTGCCTGCCTTCTCCCCATATCCCTTGATTCCACTAGCCCCTAGAGCTCTATCTAACTCGTTCTTCCCCCTCCCTCACAGGTTATCTCATTTTCGCACCCACTCCCCCCGCACCAGGTCCTCCATCAGGGCTCATTCGACCTGTTGGGCCGAATGGCCTCATTCTGCTCCTACAACTTATGACGAGGGGCTAATTGTTGTTATGGTTACGGTCTCTGAATGTCACGGGGACGTGGCAGGACCTGGACTTCTCAATGATGGTCATTCTCATGAAGGATGGAGGCTGCTTATCTCGGCTGCTCAGGTGATAGTGTTGTAAATTGTCCCTCGTGTGTAGGTTAGTGCTAGTGTACGGGGTGATCGCTGGTCGACATGGACCCGGTGGGCTGATGGGCCTGTTTCTACGCTGCATTGCTAAAAGTTTTTAAAAAGTCTAAAAACCATACACAAATCAGAATACCTTATGTTAATTTATAATAAAGATCCCTCCATAAAATCCATTCTGCCACCTGCTCATTTTTTTACAGAGTAATATGACATTTTTCACGTGATTCGAGCTGAAAATTATTACAGCTTTAAGATGTTGATCTAATGTTAAAATCTAAATTTATAGTGTGAATTCCACTTATCCAAATAATGTGACCGATAGCTCACAAACTCACAACTAATTACCGATTTGCCTCACATTTAATTGCCTTCCTAAGAGGATTACTTCCCTGCACTAAGTGTGTTTGTTAGCGCTTAATGTGACGACAAAATGCTCCATCTACTTGGCCACTAGTCACTGGATGCTTTAATCATTTTCTCATACTAACGATTTGCGGTTAAATGACATTCATTGCCATGGTAGAGTCACATTTCTTTCTCCATGACAATCCCAAGACTAGTTATTTAATTGAGGCTGCTTTTGACATAACACTGCAGGTCATTCGCTGTTGACCTACTCTTAAGTGGTTTCGTTTTTTAGTTTAGTTTAGAGATACAGTGTGGAAAGAAGGCCCTTCGGCCCACTGAGTCCGCGCCGACCAGCCATCCCCGCACATTAACACTATCCTACACACTAGGGATATTTTACATTTATACCAAGCCAACATGTAATCGGGTGGGGACATCGAGTGTGGCAGCCTCGCCAACAGCTGTCCATCCTTTCACCCTTTTTAGTTATTTTTAGTATGTCTAAAAGTTTGTCTTAAAGGTTTCTTAGTCTTTTTTTTATGTGGGGGATGGGGGGGGGAGGGGGAAACCGTTTCCCAGTCACTACCTGGTCGTAGATGCGTCTTTTCTCCGAGTCGCATCTTCGCCCCCCCCCCGCGGCCTACCAACTGAATTGGCGCAGCAGTTTCTGCCGGAAATCAGCCAGAGCTTCAGCAGCGGGCGCAGCGCTGAATTCCATCGCGGAGCCGGACGATGCCTCACCGGGAATCACCCGTTGAAGCTCAGGAGCATTGGGCCTGCTGATTAACAACGTGGAGCTGTGGTTTGCGGAGCTTCTAGCCGCGGGCGGCGCTGACTTTAACATCGCGGAGTCCTGGGGTCCTTTGCCGAGGGTCGCCAGTGTTGAATCTCCGCCCAGCTCGGCCTGTGGATCTCGGGAGCCGCGGTCTCCGGTAGGAAGCGGCCGATTGGGAAACTCCAAGCCGGGAGTGTGTTCTTCCGTTCCGACGCCGGAGTTCAGTTCAGTTTTATTTGTCATATGAAGGTTAACACAGGGTCAACGGTGCAATTAAATGTGTTTGACAAGACAACAGGTCACCTCAGCAATGATATTATAAGGATAAAATTAAGGTAAAAAAAGATAAGATAAAAGTGATATTGGTAGATAAAAGACAATAATAAATAAAATAATCAACATATATGATGCGTTTATGAGTTCAGAAGCCTGATGGCATGATGATAAAAACCGTTCTTAAGTCTGGTGGTGCGTGCAGCCATCTCCTATATCGTCTGCCTGACGGTAACAAGGAGAACAGTCTGCGTGCTGGGAGGCTGTGGTCCTTGATGATGCTGTGAGCCTTCCACAGGCCTGAATGGCCGGGAGACAGTTGCCAGTGATGTGCCGTGCCGCTTTCACCACTCTCTGTGGTGATTTGCGGCTGTGGGCAGAACAGTTCCCGTACCAGACTGTGATGCGGCCCGTCAGCAGACTCTCGATGCTGCAACTGTAGAGGTTTGTGAGGATGCTGGCGCTCAGGCCAAACTTCAAGTCAAAGTCAAAGTCAAAAGAGTTTATTGTCATGTGTCCCTGACAGGACAATGAAATTCTTTCTTTGCATAACACAACAGAACATAGTAGGCATTGACTACAATTATATACGTAAATACACACATGAATGAATAAATTGATCAAGTGCAAATAACAGATGGAGGGGTATTAATGTTCAGAGTTTTGTCTGAGCCAAGTTTAATAGCCTGATGGCTGTGGGGAAGTAGCTATTCCTGAACCGGGTCGTTGCAGTCCTCAGGCTCCTGTACCTTCTACCCGAAGGTAGCAGGGAGATGAGTGTGTGGCCAGGGTGGTGTGGGTCCTTGATGATGCTGCCAGCCTTTTTGAGGCAGCGACTGCGATAAATCCCCTCGATGGAAGGAAGGTCAGAGCCGATGATGGACTGGGCAGTGTTTACTACTTTTTGTAGTCTTTTCCTCTCCAGGGCGCTCAAGTTGCCGAACCAAGCCACGATGCAACCGGTCAGCAAGCTCTCTACTGTGCACCTGTAGATGTTAGAGAGAGTCCTCCTTGACAGACCGACTCTCCGTAATCTTCTCAGGAAGTAGAGGTGCTGATGAGCTTTCTTAATAATTGCATCTGTGTTCTCGGACCAGGAAAGATCTTCATAGATGTGCACGCCCAGGAATTTGAAGCTCTTGACCCTTTCAACCATCGACCCGTTGATATAAACAGGACTGTGGGTCCCCATCCTACTCCTTCCAAAGTCCACAATCAGTTCCTTGGTTTTGCTGGTGTTGAGGGCCAGGTTATTGTGCTGGCACCATATGGACAGTCGCTCGATCTCTCTTCTATACTCTGACTCATCCCCATCAGTGATACGTCCCACAACAGTGGTGTCGTCAGCGAACTTGATGATGGAGTTCATACTATGACCGGCTACGCAGTCATGAGTATAGAGTGAGTACAACAGGGGGCTGAGCACGCAGCCTTGAGGTGCTCCCGTGCTGATTGTTATCGAGTCGGTCTTCTCAGGAAAAAGAGCCGCTGGCGGGCTTTCTTAGTTACTGTGTCCGTGTGCAGCGTCCAAGAGAGGTCCTCAGTGATGTGCACATTGAGGAACTTGAAGCTGCTGACCCTTTCAACCTCAGCATCACCGATGTGGAGGTGTCCACTCCCCTGTAGTCCACGATCATCTCTTTAGTTGGGGTGGAAGATTACAACCTTCACGTGGTCCGCCCTGTTTCGACTAATGCAATCAACTCGACGTGCACAAACGGAACAAGTTGTGGCTGTGCACGCCACACGAAAGAAGAAGATCTCTTTAGTTTTGCTGACATTGAGAGAGAGGTTATTTTCTTGGCACCAGCTGTTTAGTGCCTTTACCTCCTCTCTATAGGCCGTCCCATTATTGTCTGCGATGAGGCCCAGGATGGTCGTGTCGTCAGCAAACGTTAAGAGTTCCGATCATCCCGGCGAGAGGGCCTGAACATCGGGCTGCCGTAGCGGCGACTGCGGAGGGTTCAACGGCCCCGACCACGGGTGAACAAAGAGGAAGCTGACTGAACATTATTGCCTTCCCTCACAGTGGGAAACGTTGATTCCACTGTGACCATGTAATACCCCTCGTGTGAGGATATTGTGAGTATCGACACGTACACTTCCTGTCCAAACATTTCTGCAAGAGAAACAGTACGAGGCAGAGTTGCCAACCTACCGTTTTTGATACTAATATTCTGCGATATTCGTGGCTTTAGCAATAATTCATTAGACTTTCGTTTTTCATACTTGATTACTTGGTTGAGTTGGTTCCAATGCCAAAAAATGTGTTTGCTTTACTTTCGGTAAATTCTGTAACTTTTATAACTGCAGCTTAGTAATAACCCTGTCCCACGGTACGAGTTAATTCCAAGAGCCCTCCCGAGTTTAAAAAAAAATCAAACTCGTGGTAAGCACGGAGAATGTACGTAGCGAGTACGTCGGAGCTCGGGGACGTCTCTTAGCGCTAATGGCAGGTACTCGGGAAGACTCGCTAACGGGAAGGTAAGCACAGGAAGACTCGTGAAGATTTTTCAAAACTGATGAAATATGTCCACAAGAGCCCCGAGTACTGAAGAGTGGCCATTAGCGTAAATCTCCGAGTTCAAATCAGGGCAAATTCGGGAGAACTCTGGGAATGAACTCGTACCGTGGGACAGGGGTTTAACACTGCTAAGTGTTGTGGGCCCTGCTGCCTGCTCTGACTCAGTCGCATTGGTAAGGCTACATCTGTGCTAGTCTGTATCACTCTGGATATTACTCTCTAATATTAAAGTTAATTTTTCTCACTAAAAACCCTATGACTTCTAAGCAAACAACGTTAACTTCTTTCTTTCGTAAACAAACGGAGGAGTGCAACAAGAATAATGTACAAGAGACTGATAATAGTAAAAGTGACAAAAGCTGTGTTTCACCTGCTTCTAGTTCAAATTTTCTAACCGGGTCCAAATGTAGTTCTGAAAGTAGTGACGTTTCGAAGTCAGACTTGTATCCCTGTGCAGGTGTTTGGACTGAAGGAATGTGGAAGAAAAAGTAAGAAACTTATCCCTGGTTAGACTTCAAGAAAGATAAACATGGGTGTGAAGTATGTGCAAACATAAGCAATCCAACACTTTTCACTTCTGAGGGTTTGAGGCTGTCAAATGAATAGCAAATGTACCAAATATCCTATTATGGAGCTGATCGAAGAACACGCTTGAAAATTGTTGATCACAAACTATCAAAAGCTCACGCTGCTGCTCTACATGTTGTAAATACAGCTAGTGAAGATGCTCTTGGAAAATTATGTGACAACATGAATGCTTCGCATCTAAAGGCAACTTGTTCAATTTTTCGTCCTGCATACCATTTAGCTCAGAATGACAGACCATCCTCTGATCACTGGCTTCCTGCAACTTCAAAACAAAGATGGTATTGACATTGGAATTGGACTGCATTCCCGCACTAGTCCCACAGAGATCATTAACCACATAGCCATTAATATGAAAAAGAACATTTGCCAGCACATCAAGCAGATAAATGGCAACATTTCTGTTCTCATTGATGAAACAACAAGCCTGAGCATCAAGGCAGCCCTAATAGTTTATTTGAAATGAGAAAGTGAGAAGGAAGGTGATCCCCGTTTTATGTTTCTAGATCTAATTGGACTGCCTGATCAGAAAGCTGCAATTATTGCTAAGCATCTATTGAACTGTCTCAGTAACCATGGGTTTGAGGACTCTTACTTGAAACAGAAGCTTGTAGCATTTGCCGGTGATGTGGCGAGCGTAATGCTTGGAGTCCAATCTGGTGTTTCTACAATTCTCAAGGACCATTACCCTGATGTGATCATTCTGCACCGTCTTAATCACAGATTAGAACCTGCAGTAGGTGATTCGTGAGAACAATTCATGGAATTAATCATTTCCAATCATTTGTGGACAGATTGGACTCTGTTTACAGTAGATCACTTGTAAATCAAAAGGAACTGTCTGAATGTGGCCTCTCAACTAGAACAACAAATGTGTAAAACAGGCCGTGTTCTGGGCACCAGGTGGGTGGCCAGCTACTTTCGAACAGTTTCAGCAGTGTGGCAAAATTATGATGCACTGCGTCTTCATTTTGAAAAGGCAACGGAGGATGAAACAAGATCTGGGCGTAACAGAAAAACCTATGAAGGTCTGTCGACAAGACTCTCTTCAGGACAGTTTCTATTGGATCTGGCTCTAATGTAGGACACATTGCATGAACGTGGTTTACTGTCAGAGTGTTTACAGAAACGCACGTCAACGATTGTTTATGCAGACAAACTGATCCAACGGAGCACAAGATCACTGCATGGACTGAAAGAGCAACCTGGTACAAAAGCTCTAGAAGCTCAAGAGGCAGCTGAAAAGGGGAGGTTTGGAGAAATTACCTTCACAGGCAACAACAAAATCGTCTCCGTTAATTATCAACAGTTTCTTACTAGTCTTATAAAGAATTTTCAGCACTGTATGCTCACGACAACATCCTTGAAAGGTTCTCATTCTTCTGAACCTCATAGTACGTATAAATCCCTGCTAAATTAATTGTGTGTCCTTGATAAATGCAGTTGGCCTGCTGAAATACCACCTAATTATGGAGAAGCTGCGATATCATCTCCCTGCAAGAGGTTTAAGCTTTCATCTTCCTCTGTAATAAATGTCTTCAGAGCATCCCCCAAGATATACGCCCCTTACTGAGCAGTTCACAAGTTATTCTACTGTACAGTGCTGAGTGTGAGTGGGGATTCAGTCACATGAACTTGGTAATAACACCAACACGCTCAAGAATTCTCATAAATCATGTATCAGCACTTATGTCCGTTAAACTCCACGCACTTCCTCTGGTTCAGTGGAATCCTGAGCGGTACGTTACATCATGGCTGCGGTACCACAGATCAGCAGAGACACGAGTTGCTTCAGACCCCCAGAACACATAGTACGCCTGACCTTGTGTGGAAATTATCGTGAAACCTCTCATTGGTGGCATTTGGTAAGTAGGTAATTACTTGTAAATTGGAAAAATACATGATTACCGTCTTTTTCTTTACTTGCTTGATAATTATATTTCATGATAATTAGTCGGTGCAACCGTGCAATATTTTGTCATATTATTAAATTAAGTATTATATGTTTTATTGTACTAGTTATACACCGGGTTGTGGTGATAGGCTATAATCTTGTTTGACCCTCTTGGAAGACGAGCTTTGCTCCCCCCACCCCAAGCAAAACCTGAAATGACACCCCTGTTTGATCTCTCTGGCACCTAAAACATTAGCACTGCAACACTGCCAAAGCCCATTACTTTCTAATGTAAGGAGGTCACCTCTGCCTATGTTACAGTGATTTTGGGGGTAATTAATTGTATGAAAACTACAAAGCTGACATAGATAATCTGAAGAAGGGTTTTGACCCGAAACGTCGCCTATTCCTTCGCTCCTCCCGCTGAGTTTCTCCAGCATTTTTATCTACCTTCGATTTTTCCAGCATCTGCAGTTCCTTCTTAAACAAGCTGACTAATACAGTAAGTTATGGGTGGCTGGATGATGGGAGACAGCTTCCAGTAGTAAATTTTGGAACATTGACTTGCCTCACAAAAAAAAGATTTTTTTTTAAATCAAAGTTGCAGCTGAACCTAAATCCTACCTATATATTGTCTGTTGTTAAAGTTGCATTCATCCTCAAGATTTTGCAGTACAGTCAATTTTATAATTTTGCCCTACAATCAAAAGAAAAGAAGACACAAAATGCTGGAGTAACTCAGCGGGTCAGGCAGCATCTCTGGAGAGAGGAATAGTGAAGATTGGGATTGAGACGTCACCTATTCCTTTACTCCAAAGATGTTGTCTGACCCGCTGAGTTACTCCAGCATTTTGTATCGATCTTCAGTGTAAACCAGCATCTGCAGTTCCTCCTTACGCATCAAAGCAAAGGGAATCTGCCGCCCATATTAAACATGGGAAGCCTACAATAACAAGATGCCCTCTGTATTAGTGATGTTGATCGCGGGATAAACCTTCTTTAGGACATTTTTCATGAAATTTATACATGCGTCTGAGTAGATAAATGGAATAAATGCTGGAGTAATTCAGTGAGTCAGGCAGCATCTCTGGAAGACATGGATCGGTGACGTTTCGGATCCGGACCTTTCTTCAAAACCTTCAGTCTGAAGAAGAGTCCAGAATGGATACTTTGCCTTTCCATATCCCCCATAGATGTTGCCTGAGTTAACCTACAGGACCTAGAGCCAGCTGAGTTCATCCAACACTTTGTGTATTGCTCAAAGTTCCAGCATCTGCTGTTCCTTTACCTCCTGGTTAAATGCAGTTATCACTTCTTCTCGAGTAAAGTATCTTCAACAAGATAGCACATCCTTGATGCTGGACTAAAATACGATCCAAGTCCCCGGAGTGACATTTGAATCCCTTCTTCTTCTGATTCAAGAGTCAAGACTCTCTGAACCCAGTCCTGTCAGGCTTACAGGACATTTCAAAATGTTGTCCACCCTTCTTTGTCTGAAGCTACTGAATGAGAAGTCAAATGTGGTGAACCATCTCAGCTGGAACTCAGATTGGAGTTTTCAATGCTTGCCCCTCCTGTGTTTTGTGTCTCCCATCCCCTTTTTCTGGAGTATGTTGTCAGAAGGGGATACATGAATTTCCAAGGACATAGAAACATAGAAAAATTAGGTGCAGGAGGCCATTTGGCCCTTCGAGCTAGCACCGCCATTCAATATGATCGTGGCTGATCATCCAAAATCAGTACCCCGTTCCTGCTTTTTCCCCCATATCGCTTGATTCATTTAACTCCCAAGAGCTAAATCTAACTCTCTCTTGAAAATTCCACAGATTCACAACTCTTTGGGTGAAAACATTTTTTTCTCATCTCAGTCCTAAATGGCCTACCCCTTATTCTTAAACGGTGACCCCAGATTCTGGACTCCCCCAACATGGGGGACATTTTCCCTGCATCAAGCCTGTCCAATCCTTTAGGAATTGTATATGTTTCTATAAGATCCCTTGTTCCTTTACTGCAAGAGTGACTCCCACAGACAAACTTCATTGTAATGAAAACGCTCAATGGTGGGGTGCAACGTGCATTAGTATTCTGAGCACTCAGTGGTATCTGAGGGAGATTAGCCATGACTTGTGCGCTATTCCAGAGCTCTGCAGTGTTTAGAGTTAATATTAAGACTCAAAGCGCAGGCAATCTGGCAGAGGATGAGGAAATAAAATGTTCCCCAATGTTTTCACCAGCGTGGTACTACATTTGAATAATATAAAAGGAGTACTGCATAAGAATAAGGACTATTTTATTCATTTTCTCCAATTTATTTCCAATGTTTCTAAACTGAAGGGGGGCTGTGTTGTGATCAAGGACTCTTCACCTAAGGTAAGTAGTGTTTCCATGCTACCCTTCAGCTTCTAAATAATACAAGTCAGTCACAACTCACGAGAGTATCACACTGGAACAGCGTGGTGCGGTTATTTTTTCAGCACTTTTAAAATGAAGCATTTTGCGTTGAGACAGCAGAACCGTCTTTCCTTCTTTCACCACTCAATAATCCCCTTCAAATGGAGACTGCCCTCTCTGCTGCTCACGGCTGGAACAGAGCATGGCTTGTGGTGTAATTTCCAAAACACGTTAATTACTTCTGATGCAATGCCTCACTTTTATCAATGAGATGCACTGTATGGGTTTAATTTGTGTCTTTTTTGCACTTTATACCGCCGCAGCTTGTCACGGTATATTACACAGAACACGTTGTTAAAGAGCTTGATCAGCATTGACATAAACCCATCTCAATAGCAGAAAAGGGTATGTCACATGGAATGACGTGAATTCGAACCACTCAACTATCGGGGGCCCCATAGCAGAAGAGTCCACGTCACGGGGCTGGAAACTGGAAGTATCCTGAGCTAATTCTGCCACCACCGACATCTATTGCGACAAGTGATGGCTCCCGCTGATTGCCGCCGGAAGCTTGCGTCCTTTTCAGGGCGGACGATGACAGCGAGGCCAACATTTGTAACAAGATGGGACACGAAAAGAAGAGGAACTATCGGGTGGCACGGTGGCGCAGTGGTAGAGCTGCTGCCTTACAGCGTCAGTGACCCGGGTTCGATCCTGACTGCGGGTGCTGTCCGTGCAGAGGTTTGTACGTTCCCCCTGTGACCGCGTGGGTTTTCTCCGGGTGCTCCGGTTTCCTCCCACACCCCAAAGACTTGCAGGTCTGTAGGATAATTGGCCTGGTAAAATTGTAAATGGTCCCTCGTGTGTTGGATAGTGTTAGCGTACGGGGATCGCTGGTCGGCGCAGACCTGGTGGGCCCAATGGCCTGTGTCCGTGCTGTATCTCTAAAGTCTAAAGTCTAAAGATAACAATTGAATAAACGTTTTGTAATCTGTAAGGCAGCAACTCTACCGCTACGCCACCATGCCACCTGATATTTATTTCCTTCACAACCAAAGCGATATTGGGAAGACCTGTTATTAACAGGAATATGTGTTAGTAGCAGGGGGGGGGGGGGGGGGGGGAGAAGAGAGAAAAGACCTGGTGATATTAAGACCCCATTTTACAGATCAACAAGATCAACTATGTGTCGAGTCATAGACGATGGGCTAGGTGTTAAATTAATACTTGAGGAATTGAGGGAAATTAGTAGTGATGTGTTGGACCACGTCCAAGCTGCAGAAGGGGAGGTGCCCGCAGTCTTAAAGGATATTTTAGGTTTCATAAATCCTCAGGCCCTGATTAAGTGTGTCCTGGGACATAGTAGGAAGGAAGGAGGAAAGGACACTAGCAGAGATAGTTGCATCATCTTTAGCCTCAGGGAGTCAGCAGAAGACTGGAGGGTAGTTAATGTACATTTATTTAAGCATGGACAAGTCAAGGGAACTGCAGGCCTTATTTCTCTCCCCCAGGGGTTAGGTTAGTCATCTTCTGTGGAGACAGTGGAAACTTGGAAGATGACAACCGAACTCACGACATATATGCGTGGGAAGGAACTGCAGGTTTAAACCGATGATAGACACAAGAAAAGATGGAGTAACTCAGCGGGACAGGCAGCTTCTCTGGAGAGAAGGTATGGGTGACGTTTCGAGTCAAGACCATAAGTTCATAAGTTCTAGGCGCAGAATTGGGCCATTCATCCCCTTGAGTCTACGCCACCATTCAATTATGACTATCTTTCCCTCTCAACCCCATTCTCCTACCTTCTCCCCATAACCCCTGACTCCCGTACTAATCAAGTCGATTTTCTATCCAGTGGTATGCTGACTATCCAGTAGATTTAGTTTAGTTAGTGTCTCTTACACATCCTTTTGGACTTTAATTCAGACTTTAGAGATACAACACGGAAACAGTCCCCTCGGCTCACCGAGTCAACGCTGACCAGCGATCCCCGCACACTAACGCCGTCCCACACACAAAGGACAACCCACAATGTTACCATGTCAATTAACCTTAAAACCGACATGTATTTGGAATCATGGCAGGAGACCAGAGCACCCGGATAAAACCCAAATGGTCGCGGGGAGAATGTACAAACTTCGTACAGACAGCACCCGCAGTCAGGATCGAACCCGGGTCTCTGGCACAGTGAGGCAGCAACTCCATGGTTGCGCCACCAGGCCGCCTCAACGTTGGCTGGGAAACTAATATTAAGTGCAGAGAATAGATTATTTGGTCTGATTACATACTCTGGGTTATATTGCCTCTTTCAGAATATTAGGATACAGACCATCAGATCCTAGTGTTCCATCAACCATCAATCCCATTAATGTCTCAACAATAGCTTTTCACTATTGCTAATTTCTTTGATCTTGTTTACTTTAAAACTGTAATCCTCGATTATTCCCAAATGATTTTCACAGTCTCTGTTAAAATAGACACAACATACTTGTATAATTTCCCTTATGTCATAATTTCTTACAGAAGGAAGTTATACTGCAGATTATTTCAGTTTAGTTTCGTTTATCTTAGAGATACAGCGCGAAAACTGGCCATTCGGCCCACAGAGTCCGCGCCGACCGGCAGTCCCCACATGTTAACACTATCCCAACATATCTGGGGACAATTTACAATCATACCAAGCCAATTAACCTACAAACCCGTACATCTTTTGAGTGTAGGAGGAAACTGGAGGAAGCCCACGCATGTCACGGGGAGAACAGACAAACTCTGCACGGACAGCTCCCGTAGTCAGTATCACACCTGGGTCTCTGGTGCTGCAAGACAGCAACTCTATCGCAGCGCCACCGTGCCCCCCATTAATTCAGCAATCCTACAAGGTCGGTTCTTTATATTGTACAGAAATTTGGTTCAAAGTTGCTGGAGACTAGATCACACTTTGAAACTGCAGGTCATAAACAGAACGCAGCCATCATCGAGAACAAATATTGTATCTCAATAAATCTGGGAATATTTTAACCTTTGCAGAATGTGGGAATATAAATCTGGGAATATGTGAATCTTTGCAGAAGACAAATTGAAGCAAGATCACCATTTTACCCAGTTTCTGGTCGAGTTTTACCTTTTCTAAGCATCAGCAGGCTATGCAGTCACACTCTTAAGAAGCCTCTTCTGCAGTTTAAGTGCAACTAAGCAATATAAAATATTAAATCATTGCTGTAATTAACTATACTCACACCCCAGTGCTTTGTTATGACAAATGAAGGTTTAAATGGAACCTTTTACATTGTGTCTCAATGGAACTAATGATCTGTATGGCTGCAAACTGTGTCCATTGCCAATTCCAGTTTTCATTGGGAGAGGTTAAATTGAGAATATTGGAGCAATATGCTTTTAATAATAATAAAACTACAAATGGAATTTTTAACTTGGTAAACGACCCTATCCTCGAAGGAAGGAATATTCTGGAAAAATTGTGTTAGATTATCTTTGGATAATGCCAGCAAGTTGTGAAAATTCAGAGGCATAAAAAGAATGATTTCAGATTTTTTTTTAAAATCCGATCATGTATGTTCTGGGTACTTACATTCTCTGCTTAGCCCAAGTGCTAATTGATTGAAGGTTAATTGACATGGTAACATTACCAGTTCTGTTCATAGACTTTGGTTATATGAGTTTAGTTTCGAGATGCAGAACAGAAACAGGCATCTTCAGCTCACCGGCTCCACGCCAACCATTGATCACTTAATCACACCAGTTTGTTCCATTTTCAACAATAGACAATATATAATAGGTGCAAGAGTAGGCCATTCGGCCCTTCGAGCCAGCACCGCCATTCACTGTGATCATGGCTGATCATCCCCAATCATTATCCCATTCCTGCCTTCTCCCCATATCCCCTGACACCGCTATCTTTAAGAGCTCTATCTAACTCTCTCTTGAAAGCATCAACTCCTCACACACCAAGTGCAATTTACAGAAGCCAATTAACCTAAAAAGCCGCACGTCTTTGGGATGTGGGATGAAACCGGAACACCTGGAGGAAAGCCACTCGGTCACAGGGAGAACGTGCAAACTCTGCGCAGAGAGAAACAGAGGTCAGGATCGAACCCGGGTCTCTGGTGCAGTGAGGCATCAGCTCTACCTGCTGCACCACTGTCCCACCCTAACTGTGAATGCATATAGTTATTTTTAATAAATAACTCTATTAAATTGAAAACAGGGGAAAAATAATAGGCCCTTATTATTTTAATTATTTTAAATGATAAGGCCGAAAAATAATTCGGCCCGCACAGTCCACGCGGACTGGGCGGGCTGAAGGGCCTGTTTCCGCGCTGTATCTCTAAACTAAACTAAAAAAGCATCTCAGGAGCAAACAGAAGTGTCACAGCTGCACAGCCTCAGAGTCCAAACACGGAGTTGTATTTGCTGTTTGTAAACTCAGTTATGGCTTCCGATCACACTCTGGCAGCGACAATTGTCTTGGCCGATTCATAAAAGCAGGTGTTCTCATGAAGTCCATATGCAGGGGTAAGCATTGCTTCGAGCTACTTCGAAGGAGGGAGTCTATTTGTTGGTGTGGAGACTAAACAGTGCAGCAGTTCGCTTGCAGTGCCACCAAGAAGGGTCAACAGAATTCACAGATGGCCTTAGTTTCCGAGTGGCACTTGCTTTTATTTTCAGAAGAAGATGCCAAGTCATGATCCAATTTTGAAAGAAGCAGCTGGGATTGCCGATGTCCCTAAAAGAATGGAAATGACTTTCAGGCACGGGGAAAGCTTATTGACATCCATTCCAACACTAATAAAGAACTGAAAAGAGTGGATTCGCTGGATGAAGAATTTACTGATTCTCAAACTCTGCAAAATATTGGCTGTGCAAACAAAAGGCATGTTGCAAGCTCCTTTTTGGAATTTCGCAGATGCGGGCGCAGCGGTAGAGTTGCTGCCTTACAGCGCCAAAGACCCGGGTTCAACCCTGACCACGGGTGCTGTCTGTACGGAGTTTGTACGTTCTCCCCGTGGCCACGTGGGTTTTCCACGGGAGCTCCAGTTTCCTCCCACACTCCAAAGACGTTCAGGTTTGTAGGTTAATTGGCTTTGACAAAAATTGCAAATTGTCCCTCGTGTGTAGGATAGTGCTAGTGTGCGGGGATCACTGGTTAGTAGGCAAGACTTGAGGAGCCAAATGACCTAATTCTGCTCCTATAACTTATGAACCTTTGACCCATTTGAGATCCCCCAGCGTTTTGTGTTTGGTTCTTTACAAGGCATAATGAGTCATCTCCACAACCATTCGGGCAAGGATTCCAGGAACACCATCCAACTTTCAAAAGATAGATGAGGAAATGTTCACCTTCCAGCACTAAACAATACAAATATTAATTTGAAGACACTTCAATCCAAGGAAGAGGCCCCAGAAATGTTAACACCGTCTCTCTTTCCACAGATGCTGCCTGACCTGCAGTGTGTTTCCACTATTTTCTGTTCTTCTGATTTCCAACATTTGCAATCTTTTGATTTGTGCTATAGAAAATGACAGAGAATTTGTTTTAAGGATTCTTGTTTTCTACCATCTGTGGATCAGCTATATCCAATTGAGCTCAAGTGCATCGTGGGTGCATAGAAAACAGAAAATAGGTGCAGGTTTAAGCCATTTGGCACTTGGAGCCAGCACCGCCATTCAATATGATCATGGCTGATCATCCAAAATCAGTGCCCCATTCATACTTGCTCCCCATATCCCTTGATTCAGTTAGCCCTAATAGCTATAACTAACTCTCTCTTGAATACATCCATTTTCAAGTTATAGAGTCATAGTCATATAGCATGGAAACAGGCCCTTCGGCCCAACTTGCCCACACAGACCAATATGTCCCATCTACATTAGTCCCACCTGCCTGTGATTGGCCCATATCCCTCTAAACCTGCCCTAACCATGTACCTGTCTAATTACTTCTTAAACGTTGCGATCGTCCCTGCCTCAATTACCTCCTCCGGCAGCTCGTTCCATACACCCACCGCTCTTTGTGTGAAAAGGTCACCCCTCAGATTCCTATTAAGTCTTTCCCCTTCACCATAAACATATGTCCTCTGTTCTTGATTCACCATTTCTGGGCAAGAAACTCTGTGCATCTACCCAATCTATTCTTCCCATGGTTTTATACACCTCTTGGTCGGTTTCAAGAGATTTGGTTAGCTGTCTTAAAGGATGCCAGTCACTATTTATTATAATTTTAGATAGAAGTTTGTTTATTTGTCATTTTTTCATTTATAACATACAATGGAACTACTGTCATTCCTTATTTGTCCAGTGAAATATTCCATCATTGTTCCAATCCGGAATAACCATTTTAAAATCAATATATAAAGATATTGTAACATATAGTTTTCTTTCCCTGCCATTGAATACATGTAATATATGGCAAATATGTTAGGCCAATAGAATTAGCACAGATGACCAAAGGCTCCATCATTAGGAGCAAAGAAGGTTAAAAAATCCTAAAATTAACACTTACATTTGACAATGATGCCTGTAATTACAGATTTATTCTTAGACTTTAAGTTTATTTTTTTCATTTTAGCATTTTACTCACTGTTCAACAATTGCTGTGTTATTTTACATGCTTTCTTTGCTGAAAAAATTAGCCCAATGAGTCAAACAGTCATAGAGTGATACAGTATGGAAACAGGCCCTTAGGCCCAACTTGCCCACACCGCCCAACATGGCCCAGCTACACTAGGACCACTTGCCTGCATTTGGCCCATATCCCTCTAAACCTGTCCTATCCATGTACCTGTCTAATTGCTGCTTAAATGTTACGATAGTCCCTGCCTCAACTGTCTCCTCGGGCAGCTCGTTCCATACACCCACCACCCTCTGCGTGAAAAAGCTATCCCTTAGATTCCTATAAAATCTTTCCCTCTTCACCTTAAACCTATGCCCTCTGGCTCTCGATTCTGCCACTCTGGCAAGAGTCTCTATGCGTCCACCTGATCTATTCCACTCATGATTTTAAACACTGTATAATTTGTATAAATGTTGTAATTAAAGGTATCTCTGCAAACTCTCCGAATTCTATCTTTTTTTCTTACTGCCGTTTTACCGATGCTCGCATGTGCACTTCTTGTTTCCCTGTTGTTTTTATGGGCAATATTGTAAATGAATCTGTATGAACTATTTATGGTGTTTAAATATAACTGTGAACATTCCTGCTATTTTGGGCAAACGGAAGATGACGGCTTTGGTTGTTTTTGTTTCAGCGATTCGACAGAAGATTAGGGTAAAGTGTTTCACTTCTTGCCACTCGGGATTAGTATTGGATAAGACGTGCTGTTAGTTCTGTTTACTTGCCTTCGTGGTTTTGACCTTGTTGCCACTGCTGCAGGACCACCCGGAGAAGTCTGGGAGAACCTTGCATTCCTCACCCTCTAGGCAGGGATTCATGTGGCACCACCACTTCTGGATCACTACGGAGGCTGGAAAAGTACGGAGAGAAAACAATTCCGGATTAGTCAGAGAGCCATCGAGTCTTACAGTGTGGGAACAGGCCCTTCGGCCCAAGCTGCCCACACCGACCAACACGTCCCATCTACGCTGTTTTTTTTTTTTTAGAGATACAGCACGGAAACAGGACCTTTGGCCGACCGATAGCGCACAGACCAGCGATCCCTGCACTCTAACACTATCCTACACACCCCACACCCTTGGGACAATTTACACTTAAGTCCCACTTGCCGAATTTTTACGCTTAAGTCCCACACCTGTCCCACTTGCCGATTTTTTTGCCGACTGCCGGCATCCTTGACTGATGTGTCAGGTCACCGAAAAATACACGGGCGTGATGCGGCGTGACGCGGAGTGATGACGTATGATGCTACTGTTACGCGGCGATGACGTATGACGCAAGGTGTTTTTTCAAGTGTCGCAACATTTTTTTGTCGCTGCTGGATTTTGAAATGTTCAAAAAGCTTTTGGTGACACTGATACGACGCCGGCAGTCGCCGAGAAAATTGCAAATTTGGACAGGCCCTTTATACCAAGCCGATTAACCTACAAAGCTGTACGTATTGGAGTGTGGGAGGAAACCGAAGACCTTGGAGAAAACCCAAGCGGCCACGGGGCGAACGTGCATACTCTGTAAAAACAGCGCACGTAGTTGGGATCGAACACGGGTCTCTGGCGCTGTAAGGCAGCAACTCTACCGCTGCGCTACCGAGCTGCCCTGAAGGACAGTCTCGACCCAAAATGTCACACATTCCTTCTCTCCAGAGATGTTGCTAGTCTTGCCGAGTTACTCCAGCATTTTGTATCTATCTTCGGGGTTATCCAGCATCTGCAGTTCTTTCCTACACTAGTCTCACTTCCTGCATTTGTCCCTTACCCCTCAGCAACCGTCCTATCCAAGTACCTGTCTAACTGTTTCTTCAACGTTGCGATAGTCCCTAACTCAACTACCTCCTCCGGCAGCTCGATCCGTACACCCACCACCCTTTGTGCGAAAGAGCTACCACTCGTGTATTTATTACATTTTTCTCCCTTCACCTTAAACCTATGCCCTCTGGTTCATGATTCCCCCTACTCTGGGCAAGAGACTCTGTGCATCCACCCGATCTATTCCTCCCATGAATTTATACACCTCTATAAGATCAGTGAACGTTGATTAACAAATGTCCCTGTTGGGCACGCAATTGTAAAAGAGAAAAGAAACTATTTCGCTTTTATTATTGCAGTTGTGCAAAAAAACTCGAACAAAGGAGCCATTAACTACAATTTGCTTCATTGTCTGCCTGTTAAGGTCAATTTGGTTTTATGGCTGAGTTTTTGAGCTCCATTTACTAGCCTTATGGTTCCAACCAAAGGTAACGGGCCATGAATATAAATGAAATTACTTGAGTTTCAATGATTTCTTGATTAACTCTGTAGAGGATTAACTATTTACCATTTGAGTTACGGGCGGCACGGTGGCGCAGCGGTAGAGTTGCTGCCTTACAGCGCCAGAGACCCGGATTTGATCCTGACTACGGGTGCTCTCTGAGCGGACTTTGTACATTCTCCCCGTGACCTGCATGGGGTTTTTTGGAGATCTTCGGTATTGAGTCATAGTGATACAGTGTGGAAACAGGCCCTTCAGCCCAACTCGCCCACACCACCAACAGCTACACTAGTCCCACTTGCCTGCATTTGGTCCATATCTCTCCAAAACCTGTCCTATCCATGTACCTGTCTAACTGGTTCTTAAACGATGGGATAGTCCCAGCCTCAACTACCTCCTCTGGCAGCTTGTTCCATACACCCACCATTCTTTGTGTGAAAACTTTACCCCTCGGATTCCTATTAATGTTTTTCTCCTTCAACTTGAACCTATGTCCTCTGGTCCTCGATTGCCTACTCTGGGCAAAAGACTCTGTGCATCTACCCGATTTATTCCTCTCATGATTTTGTATAACTCTATAAGATCTCCCCTCATCCTCCCACGCTCCATGGACTAGACACCCAGCCTATTCAACCTCTCCCTATAGCTCACACCCTCTAGTCCCGGCAACATCCTCATAAATCTTCTCTGAACCCTTTCAAGCTTGACAATATCTTTCCTATAACATGGTGCCCAGAACTGAACACAATATTCTAAATGCAGTTACCAATGTCTTATACAACTGCAACATGACCTCCCAACTTATATACTCAATACTCTGACTGATGAAGACCAAAGTGCCAAAAGCCTTTTTGACCACCTTATCTACCTGCGATTCGACCTTCAAGGAACCATGCACCTGGACTCCTAGATTGCTCTGCTCTACGTCACTACCCAGAGGCCGACCATTTACTGCCCAGGTCCTGCCCTTGTTTGACATCCCAAAATGCAACACCTCACACTTCTCCATATTAAATTCCATCAACCATTCCTCCACCCACCTGGCCCATCGATCCGGATCCTGCTGCAATCGTTCACAACCATCTTCACTATCTGCAAAACCACTAACTTTTGACATAACGGGCCCAGTACCGAACCCTGAGGCACACCACTAGTCACAGGCCTCCAGCCCGAGAAGCAACCTTCCACCATCACCCTCTGCTTCCTTCCATGGAGCCAATTTGCTAACCATTCAGCCATCTCTCCTTGGATCCCATGCGATCTAACCTTCCAGAGCAGCCTATCATTCGGAACCTTGTTGAACGCCTTACTGAAGTCCATGTACACAACATCTACAGCTCTGCCTTCATCAAACCTTTTTTGGTCACATCTTCGAAAAAATCAATAAGATTTGTGAGGCACAACCTCCAAGGTACAAAACCATGCTGACTACCCCTAATCAGCCCTTGCCCATCCAAATGCCTGTATATCCTATCCCTCAGAATACTCTCCAGTAACTTATCAACTACAGATGTTAAGCTCACCGGCCTATAATTCCCAGCATTTTCCCTGCAGCCCTTCTTGAAAAGAGGCACAACATTTGCCATTCTCCGGTCTTCCGACACCTCTCCTGTATTTAAGGACAACTCGTAAATTTCAACCAGGGCTCCGGCAAATTACCTCTCTAGTTCCCCACAATTTCCCCGGATACACTCCAACACTCCAAAGACTTACAGGTTTGTCGGTTCATTGGCTTGGTATAAATGTGTGTAGGATAGTGTTAGTGCATGGGGATCGCTGGTCGGTGTGGATTTGGTGGGAATAAGGGTCTCTTTCCACATTGTATCTCTAAACTAAACTAAACTACAATGTCCGTGTATTGAACGTAAAGTCTTTCATTTCTAATTCTATTTCCCTCTCATGTTTCATTGCAAGTTTGACTGAAGCTGCGGCCATGAAAGCAAACCAAGATTTCCACTTCCTCAGAAGACCAGGGAAGTTGAGGTCCTATGACTCTTACCGACTTCTATCGATTCACCGTAGAAAGAATCTGGTGTGGATGCGTCACAGCATCGTTTGGCAACAGCTCGGCTCAGGACCACAATTGCAGAGAGTCGTGGATATAGCCATCAGAAAAACGAAAACCTCCCCACAATCAACTCCATCAACATATCACACTGCCTTGGAAAAGCAGCCAACATAATGAAGGGCCATTTACACTCCAGTCACTCCCTTTCTCCTATCTTCTGTCAGGCAAAAAGATATAAAAGCTTGAAACCACATAACAAGAGAATCAGGAACACTTTCTTCCCTGCTGTTAGCTGACCATAGAATATCCTCTCACAAACTAAGGGTGTAGTCCTGATACCCGATCTTCCAATTACACCCCTTGCACTTTTTCATATCTGCACTTTCTCTGTCGCTGTATCACTTTAATGCTGTGACACTATGCTCCGGTATTTTTTTACTTTGCACTGCCTAGGATAGCAGCAAACAAACGCAGCTGTATCTCTATACACGTGACAACGATAAATCAATACCAACCCCTTCACAACATCTTATCTCTGCGGCAGCTTTCTTTGGTTTTGAAGCCAAGGACTCCCAACTCCAGGACGTACAACTAAACAACAAGAAGTTTATTTTAAATCTCCCACAACGGAAAAAGCACTGCTTTCATTTCCCACCCCCTGTCGTGACAGGTTTTGGAGGAACTTATTCAAGATGTTCACACTGTCAGTCAAGCACCTGAGAGGAGGAACTACAAGGCTGTCCACACAGGCAGCTTGAGAGGAGTGAACTTCACAAAGTAATACAAGCGCTGATGAAAGCAGAAATTCAGGAGACACAAGGAACAGCGGCTACTGGAATCCCGTGCTGGGGTAGCTGAGAAGGTCAGGCAGCATCTGTGGAGGTAGAGGGTAGGAGGCGTGGTGGCACAGCGCTGGAGTTGCTGCCTACAGCGCTTTCAGCGCCAGAGAGCCGGGTTCGATCCTGGCGACGGGTGCCGCCTGTACGGAGGTTGCACATTCTCCCCGTGATCTCTCCAAAGACATACCGGTTTGTTGGCTTGGTATGTACCGGTATGTAAAATAACAATTGTCCCCAGTGTAGGATAGTGTTAATGTGCAGTGGTCGCTGGTCAGTACAGACTCGGTGGGCCAAAGGGCCTGTTTTGTGCAGTATCTTTAAACTCCACTAAAAACCTAAACACATTTCGGGTCGGGATCCTCTACAGTCTAATTGTAGTTGGGGGAACAAAGCTGGAAAAGACATGGGCGTATCCCCTTGTTATTTTCTTTTCCACAACCAACAATAGGCCATTGTGGGCTCCACCTTTCCTGGCTCTAATTTGTTCGTCTCATACCTTCCACTCATTTGTTTTTTGAGATATGAAAAATTTTCATATCTCCAGTTTCCCTCTCCCCCGACTCTCAGTCTGAAGAAGGGTCTTGACCCGAAACGTCACCTATCCATTTTCTCCAGAGATGCTGCCTGACCCGCTGAGTTACTTCAGCATTTTGTGTCTATCAGGGGCGGGACAAACCCTGGCGAGTGAGAGATGGATACAGGCAAGGGAGGCCTGTTTGGCAGATGGGTGGATAAAGGCAGAAATGAAAGAGAGACACAAGGTTGATGAAAGGAAAGGTGGGACTAGTGTATCTGGGACATGTTGGCCGGTGTGTGGGCAAGTTGGGCCGAAGGGCCTGTTTCCATACTGTATCACTCTATGACTACAAATATTTCTGAAAATAACATTGAAAATAAATTTAAAAAATATATATATTTGTTTTTGATAATTGGCCAAATAAATTGCCCCTAATGTGTGGTGGAATCTGCAGGGCGCAGATACAAATGAGAAGAGAATAAAAAATAGGATTAATGGAGTGTTATTGTTGATGGTCGGTGTGGACTTGGTGGGCCAAAGGGCCTGTTACCATGCGGCATCAATTTAATACTGGATGAAGAAGAATCGATCAGAAAGTAACATAATACCTATTGCCTTAGTAGTTCTGTTTAGTTTAGTTTGGAAATAGAGCATGGAAACAGGCCCTTCGGCCCACTGACTGTGCCGACTGGCGATCCTGGTACTAGCACTATACTACACACTAGGGACAACTTACAATTTTTACCTAAGCCAATTAACCTACAAACCGGTACATCTTTGGAGCGTGGGGGGAAACCAGAGCACCCGGGGAAAACGCACGTGGTCACGGGGTGAAGGGACAAAACTCCGTACAGGCAGTACCGGTAGTCAGGATCGAACCCGGGTCTCTGGCGCTGTAATACTAAAATATTTGTCTAGAATAATGCCAAACTAAGGTGGCAAAACTAATACTGGACCCCATTAGAATTCATTAGATTCCACATCTATACATTAATTAAGCAAACTTTCACCTTGGCACAAATAGCCACTATTATTCACTGGAGGAACTTAATGGGTCAGGCAACATCTAGGGACTGTATTCCACTGTGCAATATTGTCATAGAGTCATAGCACTATGAGACAGAGAGTGGTGAGTCTGTGGAACTCTCTGCCACAGAGGGTAGTTGAGGCCAGTTCATTGGCTATGTTTAAGAGGGAGTTAGATGTGGCCCTTGTGGCTAAAGGGATCAGGGGGTATGGAGAGAAGGCAGGTACAGGATACTGAGTTGGATGATCAGCCATGATCATATTGAATGGCGGTGCAGGCTCCTGCACATATTTTCTATGTTTCTATAGCCATAGAGCCAAACGATGGACTTGGGTGAAGGGATTTCAAAGCTAGAGGTAAAAATGGGTACCCATTGATGTCCTCCAAAACCACAGGATATCATTCAAAACATTTTCCTCCATTTCCATTGTGACATTAGAGCGCCAACCCTTACAGGGTTCGATCCTGACTACGGGTGCTGTCTGTACGGAGTTTGTACGTTCTCCCCGTGGCCGCGTGTGTTTTCTCCGGGTGCTCCAATTTCCTCCCACGCTCCAAGGGCGTGCACGTCTGTAGGTTGGTTGGCTTCCGTAAATTGTAAATTGTCCGCAGTGTGTGACACAGTGCTAGTCCACGGGGAGATCGCAGGTTGGCCCGGGCACTTTGTTAATCCTCAATAAAGAAGCTACTCCTTGGGCATCATTTTAATTTTTAAATATTCGGGCATGCTCAAGAATGGCAGAGGAAAAAGCAAGCATTTGCATTTAATGCCAAAGGTACGGTGAAAATATAAATTGAGAACTGCAAATTGCGGTCAGAAGCAGACGATCTACATTAAAAATAACAACCAATACTTCTGATGTAAATACTATCTGGTTTCCAAGCTAGGCAAAATTATTTTCTATATCAGCGCACCTTAGAAGTTAGGGGCAAGAGGGATCGATTATCAGAAAGAAAAAGGCTCATTAACTATTATTTTTTAATAACCTTGTTTCCTGCCTGCTGCAAATTCGTGTTTGAAGATACATAGTAGATCCCCCAGGAGAAAACCTGCTACAAGCTAACAAGCTCGTTCACTGAAAAGAGTGAAATGCCAGCACTCTGGATCCACATGAAAACAAACAAGTAGAAACACCCCTCTTTTTATTGTACGAGGCAGAAAATGAATAGTTCTGCAGTAAACACAAGCATTTGACTTTAAGCTATCCTGAATAAGAGCTAACCTGAGAAACTCAACATTAAATGACAAAATATGCGTTACAACTAAAAGGTGAGGAGACGTCAAGAAAACGCCTCCAGGTTTTCATAATTTTATCATTATGGGAAGATTATTTCTGCAGGTCATTTTAAATATAGAAAAGTCTTTTGAAACTTACATATTCAGCAGATCGCTACTTCCAGCTGTTGCAGGGTGGTGTTCTAAATGCAGTCATGATTTAATGGTTCGCTTCTAATGATTCAGACAGTCTCAACATTATCCCAGTTAAAGTTTAATGCCATAAAATTTGTCTCTGTACATGTTCACAAGTTATAGGAGTAGGCCATTCGGCCCACCGAGTCTACTCCGACATTCAATCATGGCTCATCTCTGCCTCCGAACCTCATTTTCCTGCCTTCTCTCTTCTGCTACTTCTTCTTCTTGCGTGTGGCGTGCACAGCCTAAAGTTGTAAGACAACTTTTCTGTTTGATCTTCTGTTTGTGCACGCCATGTTGATTGCGTTCGTCGACCACGTGAAGGTTGCAATCTCCCACCCCCTGCCTTCTCTCCATATCCATTGACACCCGTACTAATCAAGAATTTGTTTATCTCTGCCTTAAAAAGTATCCACTGACTTGTTAAAGTCAGATTTAAGACGTCCTCAAATATCTTTCTGAGCTGCTCCACGTTTCTGGCTGAGTGTTTGCCCCCCTTCTATATGAGGTGATCTGTGCAATGTTAGGAGGGATGTCCATTTAAAAGGATCAACAAGATGTATTGTTTATTGACTCACGCTCAATGTATGGTTCAGGTAATAGACACAAACTGCTGGAGTAACTCAGCGGGTCAGGCAGCATCTCTGAAGAAAAGGATGGGTGAGGTTTTGGGTCAGGACCCTTCTTCAGGCTGAAAGTTGGGTGTTACAAGTACCAGAATTGGTTTCAAAATGGCATTCAGTGTGCAGGCAATTGCAATGTAAGCCGTTTAGGATACTGCATCAAGATGGACGTTAAAGCATGTACTGTGAACACCCATCAGCAGTAAGGAGGGCGAAGAGAATCACAAAGCATGTTCAATGGTCGTTTGATGTCAATGTTCTCATCTGGTTCACACTGAACCATCCAACAGTGAGCCTATCTTCACAGCAGGAAACCCCACCAGCACTTTCTAAAGAGACCATCGACTTCCAAGTATTGCTAATTGATTTCCGTTAGCTGCTGCCATGATTCTGCAGGCTCTTGAGACTGCAGTGTTATTTTTAAATTGTTTAGCTCCACATGTGCCGAAGGACCGAGTCTTATGTAAAGTCTTCGGTGGAAATCAATCGTTCCCCAGCTGTGGGGAGACCGAGCAGGCATCCTCTCTTCATGTGGAGTGCGACTGGGAAATAAGTGGAGGGCTGACAAATGGGGCGGTACAGTGGCTCAGCATAGACCTGCAACCTTACAGCGCCGGACATCCTGACTACGGGTGCTGGCTCTTCAGAGTTTGCACGTTCTCCCTGAGGCTGCAAGGTTTACCTCCGGGTGCTCCGGTCCGTATCTCCCACCTCCCAAAGACGTGCAAGATTGTAGGTTAATTGGCTTCTGTAAATTGTCCCTGGTGCGCGTAGGATAGCAGTAGTGTACGGGTGATCGATGGTCAGCGTGGTCTCCGTGGGCCGAAGGGCCTGTTTCCATGCTGTACCTCTAAACTAAACTATTGAATAAAACTGGCTGTTCTCTTATATTTTTTGATCGATGGTCGGAGAGGACTTGTTGGGCCACAGGGCCTGTCTCCATGCGATATCACTAAACTAAATTAAACTGAACAATGTAGGAGAAGCTGCTTGAAATTAGTTTAGTTTATTAGTTTACAGATACAGCGTGGAAACAGGCCCTTCGGCCCACTGAGTCCGCACCGACCTGCGATCCCCGTAAACTAACACTATCCTTCACACACACACATTAGGGACAATTTACATTTACACCAAGCCAATTAACCTACAAACCTGTACGTATTTGGAGTGTGAGAAGGAAACCAAAGATCTCAGAGAAAACCTACGCAGGTCACGGGGGGAAGGTACAAACTCCGTACAGACAAGCACCTGAGACAGGATCGAACCGGGATCTCTGGCGCTGTAAGGCAGTAGCCCTGCCATTGTGTCACCATGCCGCCCTCTAAATGGTGAAGGGGGACAAGAAGGATGAGGATGAGGATGAGGAGAGGCACAAGGGTTCTGAGTGGGAAGCAATTTCCACCCAAGGTGCTCAGGAAGTGACTCTGCTTCCTGGATCTCAATGAGGAATGGTTGAGCTCCACACAACCTCTCCCACCTATTCCACCTTCTCCCCGCATGCCTAATGTGTTTAAATGAAGATTTATCGCATTCTGCCACACACCAATAAATCTTTGTCCTCAAGTTCATTGTTACTGAGCTCATTAAAGTTCCTTCTTCGCTCTTCCCTTCCTCCCACATTCAAGTGGTGTTTAAAGCATAAGCGGACTATCATGTAGTTTAATTGCTTGATTTATCTCCTGCGTTTCCTGCTTACGCGTCAACTTGTGTGTTGACTTGGATCAAAGAAGTGAATATTAGCAGCACTTCCATTGTTCTGTATTTTTAAATGGTATAGGGGGAGGGAAAATTTATAATAATATTAACTCAAGATATAACATGAAGTAAAGCCATAGCTAGCACTGGGCTGGAATAAGTACTGGCCTTTGATCTGAAAGTAACCTTTCTCAGTAATATAGCACTCAGAATTAAAGGACGTTCCTTTAGGAAGGAGGTGAGGAGGAATTTCTTTAGTCAGAGTGTGGTGAATCTGAGCAGTTCACTGCCACAGAAAGCTGTGGAGGCCAAGCCAGCGGATGTTTTTAAGGCAGAGATAGATAGATTCTTGATTAGTACAGGTATCAGGGGTTATGGGGAGAAGGCAGGAGAATAGGATTTGGAGGGAGAGATAGATCAGCCATGATTGTATGGCAGAGTAAACTTGATGGGCCAAATGGCCTAATTCTGCTCCTATCACTTATGAACATAAGTATCTATGGGGCGAGGCAAGACAGAAGGAGACAACATAAAGCAGCTGGAAGTGAGACAAGAGTCAACAGTATGTATGAAGGAACTGCAGATGCTGGTTTAAATCAAATATAGACACAAAATGCTGGAGTAACTCAGTCTGAAGAAGGGTCTCAACCTGAAATGTCACCCATTCCTTCTCTCCAGAGATGCTGCCTGTCCTGCTGAGTTATTCCGGCATTTAGTGTGTATATTCAAGAGTCAAGAGTGTTATATTGCTACATGTCCCAAAACAGAATGATGAATGATCTTGTGTCGGAAGGAACTGCAGATGCTGGTTTGCACCAAAGATAGACACAAAATACTGGAGTAACTCAACGGGTCAGGCAGCATCTGTGGAGATAAGGAATACGTGACTTTTCGGGTCGAGACACTTCTTCAGACTGAGAGTCAGGGGAGGGGGAAACTAGAGATATGAAAAGATAGAAAGAATGAAAAGTATGAAATGAATGATCTTGACTTGGTCAAGCTCACACGGGATGGCAAACATGTAAATAATCTACTTTCAGCTGTTGCAATGCTAAGCAGAGAACCCTACTCATAACAAAGCATCAAGTGAGTGCCTAAACTAAATGTGTTGGTTTTGAATGTCTGACCTTAAGCTGCAGAAACCTGCCCTCCCGAATTTTGAAGCTAAATCAGGTTGAAGGGTTCAATGAAGGCAGAGAGAAATGAATGAATATGAATGAATTAATGTTTATTGGCTAAGTATTCACATACAAGGAATTTGCCATGGTGCTCCGCCCGCAAGTGACAACATGACATAAAAAGAGGAAAGAATATGAAACGTAACATAACAATGTCTTCAAATGAGAGTTGTATATATGGAAATACAGAGTAGAGTCTGCCCACTCCCATGGTGTTCAAGGAACTGGTTGAAAACTACCCATTTTATTCATTTGAAGAACTTAACCAAATTATATTCATGACACAAACCCACCATATTTATTAACTTCTCCAACAAGAGAAAGCCCAACTAAATTCTCTTAGCATTCACCAGCATTACTATCATCAAAGGTTCCCATTATCAACATCTCGAAGTAGAATATCGATCCAAAATGTAACTATGATAGCCATATATATAACAAGGCCACATGATGCATGACGCATGCCTTAGCTTACGGCAACCTTACTATCTAACTGGCACATCAAGAATATGATGGATACCCTCAATTTTCCTGCATGAATGTCACTCCAACATAAATAAAGAACCTTGATCTGAAGGACCATTGACATCCCCTCCATTGTCCGAGACATTCAATCCCTTTGCTGAAACACGTTAGGATTTCTCTGGCAGCCACTTCAAATTCCATGGCAACTTAAAATGAAGTTCGACATGTCGCCAATAACTTTCACCAATTTCCACAGATGCGCTAAAAAAGCATTTTATTGGGATGCATCACAGCTCTGTCCATGACCGCGAGAATCGTGGACGCAGCCCAGACCCACCTCACTTTCATTGGCTCCATCTACACTTCAAGCTGCCTTGGTAGGGCCTCCAGCATAATCAAGGACGAGTCTCACCCCGGGCACTCCCTCTTCTCCCCTCTCCCATCAGGCACGAGTTACAGAAGTTTGAAAAACACACCTCCGGATTCAGAGACAGTTCCTTCCCACCTGTTATCAGGCAACTGAACCATCCTATCAACAGTTAGAGAGAGCCCCTGGGCTACTATTTACCTAATTGGAGACCCTAGGATTATCTTGAATCACACTTTACTGGACTTGCCTTAAACATGATTCTGCGTAAAAAAGTCTTACCCCACACATCTCCTTTAAACTTTGCCGCTCTCACCTTAAAGCTGTGCCCTCCAGTATTTGATATGTCCATCTAGACTCAATTTGTTTATGTACAAAAGTGTAGGAAGTTCAGGTGAGGGCCAAATGTGCAGTTAAACTCAGCATTCCAGAGTTGTTGGCATTCTGTCGTGCTGCTGCAAGTATGAATGTCATTGTTCTAGCTGGGACCTATGACAATAAAACACTCTTGGCACTCGCTGACCAAGCTGTGTTGATCCGCTGTACGTACTGTAATAGTAAGTACTCTCTGCCCGTCACACACTGCTTTGCAATGAGCACAGTTGCTGCACTTACAATGATGTCCCCCTTCAGTCTCTGCACCATATTAGAGTCATAGAGTGATACAGTGTGGAAAAAGGCCCTTCAGCCCAACTTACCCACACTTGCTGAGGGGCCAACATGTCCCAAATGCCCTCGATTGGTCCATATCCCTCCAAACCTGTCCTATCCATGTATCAACCTGTCTAACTGTTTCTTAAATGTTGGGATAGTCCCTGCCTCAACTACCACCACTGGCAGCTTGTTCCATACCCCCACCACCCTTTGTGTGAAAAAGCTACCCCTCATATTCCTATTAAATCTTTTCCCCTTCACCTTAAACCTATGTCCTCTGGTCCTCGATTCATCTACTCTGGGCAAGAGACTTTGTGCATCTACCCGATCTATTCCTCTCATGGTTTTATGCACCTTTTATACACATATTAATGGAGTGATGAATGTCAAGCTGCCAATTTATCCAAGAAAAGTGAGAGAGAGAGGGAAACGAAACATCAAACTAGTTAGGTTGACGTCAATAGAATGGAAAATGTTAGCATCTATTATTAAGGAAGTACCAATAGAGCACATAGAATGTAATAAATGGATTGGTTAGAGTCAACATAGATTTATGAATGTGTAATCATGTTTGACAAATCTGTTGGAATTTTTGAGGTTGTCACTGATAGAATGAATGATGGGATATGAGATGCTGTGTGTTTAGGGTTTGTGGTGGTGGGGAGAGGGGGAGATGCTGATCCTGGATAAGATGCAGGGTATACCTTAACCTGCTAGATTGAAATAGTTGAGGAAGACGGCTCACAAGTTATCGAGGGCAGTTGGTGTGGCCTGGCCGCGGAGTGGCACAGAGCGGTGCGACATGGCGTGGTGCGGAGAGGCGTGCTGCGCTGTGCTGCGCTGCGCAGTGCTGTGTAGTGTAGTGTGGTGTGACATAGTGTAGGAGTGGAGTGTATTAGTGTAGTTGTGTAGTGCAGTATAGTGTAGTGTAGTGTTGAGCCAGTCGTGAACGACGGGGGTGATCGGGAGATGCTCCAGTAGAACAAACACGTGGGAATCCAGACTTTAAACATGATGAAATTGTGCCAAACAGGGCAGTGCTGTCACTATAAACAATAGACAATAGACAATCGGTGCAGGAGTAGGCCATTCAACCCTTCCTGCCAGCACCGCCATTCAATGTGATCATGGCTGATCATCCCCAATCAGTACCCCGTTCCTGCCTTCTCCCCATATCCCCTGACTCTGCTATTTTTAAGAGCCCTATCTAGCTCTCTCTCGAAAGCTATATGCAAAATTTATTTCACTGTGTAATATTTCATTGTATGTGTATGTGGCCATAAATATACATTGAACCATTGAGGGGATGAGATCTGGAAATCTATATGCAAGGAACTGCATTAAGAAAGCTAATACTCAGCACACGGATTATGATCAATGGTTCAATTAAAAAGCTCCACATAGTTTCAAGACAAAACCTTAACATCTCCTCATCAGACCTTTAGGGTCTATTTCACTCTCTGACTACAAAGATCCGTGTTATTTGCACGCATATCAGCAGTAACTATATTTCAAATAAAGTAATTCATTGGCAATAAAATATTTTAAGGTACTCTGAAGTCATATAAATACAAATATTCTGTTGACTCCTAACTGCGATACATTCTGTATGTACGGATCGATGTTTATCTAGGCCGAGGTAGTGTGGATGTGGAGAGAATGTTCCAGTTGTGGAGAGTCTAGGACCAGAGGGCATGGCCTCAGAATAAAAAGATGTACCTTTAGAATGGAGATGAAGAGGAATTTCTTTAGCCAGAGGGTAGCTTAAAGGGCCTGTCCCACTGTACGGAGCTAATTCAAGAGTTCTCCCGTGTTTCCCCTGAATTGAACTCGGAAAGCTCGTAGGTACTCAGGGCTCTCGTGGACATTTTTTAACATGTTGAAAAACCTTCACGAGCTTACTGCGTTTCTTACGCCGTTAGCGTTACGAGCCGCTAAGAGACGACCCGAGCTCCGACGTACCCGCTACGTACATTCTACGTGCTTACCACGATTTTGATTTTCTTTTCAACTCGGGAGAGCTCTTGAATTACCTCGTACAGTGGGACAGGCCCTTTAGAATGGAGATGAGGAGGAATTTCTTTAGCCAGAATTCATTGTCACAGACGGCTGTGGAGGTGTTAATGTTTTTTTTTAAAGCAGAGATTGATCAGGAAGGGTGTCAAAGATTTAGGGAGGAGGCAGGAGAACGCGGTTGAGAGGGAAAAATAGATGAGCCGTGAATGAATAAGCTCACTCGATGGACCGAATAGTCCATTGGTCTCATGAACCCACAGCTGGAATTCTGTATATAATTTTCATTTAAAAATATTCACTTTTTGAATGCTATGAGACAATGACAAATAAATCAAATTTGGCAAAATAATCAAATATTTAGGACTTCCAGAAATGTTGCATTGAAGCATGGGGAGGAACAGTTAATAGAAATGTATCTCTAAACTAAAATAAAACTAAATGATCAAAAAGTCTTCATCTAATTGAGTGGAAAAGAGAGCAGTGATAGTTTGTATTAATTATGAAGAAATGACCAAATAGGTGCAAGTCTTGAGCCACTAATGCGACAAAATAATTCTTATGTACCTTAAAGTATTCCAATTTTAGCTCATTAAATTGTTATTTTTCAGTAAATGCTACTAAGCAATTTAAAATTGTTGCCAGGACCCGAGGCCTAAGCTATGGGAAGAGATTTACGGAGTGGCATGGTGGCGCAGTGGGTAGAGGTGCTGCCTTACAGCACCACTCGGGTTCGATCCTGACCACGGGTGCTGTCTGTACAGAGTTTGTACGTTCTCGTTGTGTCCTGCGTGCATTTCCTCTGGGATCCTCCGGATTCCTCCCACACTCCAAAGAGGTACAGGTTTGTAAGTTAATTGTCGTGGTAGTGTTCATATGCAGGGTCGCTGGTCAATGCCATTTCCATGCTGTATCTCCAAACTAAACTAAACTAAGATTGGGCAAGGTAGTACTTTATTCCTTGGAGTGCAGGAGGTCGATGGGTGATCTCATAGAGGCGTATTAAATAATGCAGAGAATTTTACCCTGCGTAGGGGAATCAAGAATCGGAGGTTTAAGGTAAGAGAGGATCGATTTAACAGGGGCAACTTTTTCACATGGAAGGTATGTGGAATGAGTTGCCAGAGGAGATAGCTGTGGCAGGTATTATACAGTAAGAAAGTATAATAGACACTTGGACAGGTACATGGAGAGACAGTGGAGAGGAGATGGGCCAAATGTGGGCAAATGGGACGAGCTTAGATGGGGCATCTTGGTCGACTTGTCGACATGGACAAGTTGGGATGAAAGGCCTGTTTCCGTGCAGGATAACTGTGACCCCATGACTATAAATGTAACTAAAATATTAGGCAATAAACAATAGACAATAGGTGCAGGAGTAGCCATTCGGCCCTTTGAGACAGCACCGCCATTCAATGTGATCATGGCTGATCATCCCCAATCAGTACCCCGTTCCTGCCTTCTCCCCATATCCCATGACTCCGCTATCTTTAAGAGCCCTACCTAGCTCTCTCTTGAAAGTATATCTTGAAGGCAAATGTTGACCACATCTTCAAAGTTTCTCACTGTGTGTCCCAGTACATGTGGCAATAATAAACTAAACCTATATACTCTGGATTTGTTGGGAACTTTTTTTCTCCACTTGCCCACAGAGAATGGGGGGGAACCTCCCTCCATAACCACGGCAGGATCCTCACACTAGTGCTGGACACAAAAAGCTGGAGTAACTCAGCGAGACAGGCAGCATCTCTGGAGAGAAGGAATGGGTTGAGACCCTTCATCTTTTGCGTCTATCTTCGGTTTAAACCAGCATCTGCAGTTCCTTCCTGCTCACACAATGCTGTCGGGGTGGGCTGTAAGGTTTTGACACAATGTCATGATTGAGACACATATAATTCACGGTGACAGTGATGTATGGGTTGGATCAAACTCCCGGGTGGCGATGCAACCTTGTCCTTCCAGTTACGGCTGTAGATTTACGGGGTGATATCAAAGTAGACTTGGCCATTGAATGCATTGTATTCTGTGGATCCGACACAGCGCAGTGTGGAGGGATGGAAACATTCAGCACCATGGACAGAGCCCAAGGGCAACAAGTTACTTTGTCCAGAAGATAGACACAAAATGCTGGAGTAACTCGGCGGGACAGGCAGCATCTTTGGAGAGAAGGAATGGGTGATGTTTCGGGTCGAGACCCTTCTTCAGACTGGTCAGGGGAAAAGGGAAACGAGAGCTTTAACTACTTTGTCCTGCTTGGTTTGATTGGTTTGCTTTGGTTTCACATGGTTTAGTTTAGTTTAGGTTAGGTTAGTTTAGAGATGGAATCAGAGTATTTCACTGCACCTAGGTACATGTGACAATAAAGTATCACAGAATTATTTCTGTATTGAAAGATCAGCCCACCGACTCCACACCGACCATCAATACCTGTTTACACACTCGATTCTACACACTCCCGACACACCAGAGGCAATTTACAGAGGCCAATAAACCTAGTTCAAACCCACATGTCCTTGGTAAGTGGGATTAAAGTGGAGGCACCCGGAGGAAACTCATGTGGTCACAGGGGAAGAACGTGCAAACTCCACACAGACAGGCAGAACCCGAAATCAGGATTGAACCCAGGTCTCTGGCGCTGTGAGGCTCTTGGTCGACTTGTCAACATGGACAAGTGGAGGCTCTACCAGCCTCACCACCGTGGCGTCGAGCTTCCATCCTGTAGTTTAACCCATCCAGGGACGCAGGGAGGGCCGCATCACATTCCTGGCATGCCGTGCCGACATGAAAAGACTTTGGGGAGTCAGGAGCCGAGTCTCCCGCTGTCGAGTACTCAGCCTCCATCCTTCTCTTGCAGACATAATAACTATCTGCCTGTTGCCGGGCAGATATCCAGCCAGGGGATTAATCAGCACCAGCTAGTTTCGATGCATGCCATTCAAAGATTGCACCCGATGGGCATGCACTAATGAGAAAAAACAGTGCGTCTGGATCTGGTTCAAAGCTTGTGTCATGGTAATGAGGCGGAAGAACACATTTTATGGTGTGACCTGCACTGGATTAAATAAAGGTAGGTTAATGGAACATCTTGATTCCAGGGCACGTTTTCCAGCTCGATCCAATTTCTCCATCGTTTCTCAGTTCTGTGCTGAAGTGCCAACCAGCATAATATATATCAAACCTTAGGGGAGAGCTGGAATACAGATTTTTGACTCCAAAGTGAAAGGTACAATCATTAATATAAAGTTGCCAATTTGTTGATAGCAGTAAAAATGAATTGCGGGATTTGGATTTCAATTTTATTCGACTCACATAGTATTTAACGGCCCAGACAGCTGGTAACTATCAGCAGACCTTTAAGCACTGATCGATCCATTATATTCCTGTTTTTAACCCAGTCAACGTGTGCCAAATAGAATACTACTACAGAAACTCAATTTATTGCTTAAAACTCATTTGCCTAAATTACTTAAAATGTAAATCAATGCCAAACATAGACTGGGCGCTCGTTTCGTTGAACACCTTCACTCAGTCTGCCAGAACCTACCTGATCTCCCGGTTGCTAAACACTTTAATTCTCCTTCCCATTTCTACACAGGCCTTTCTGTCCTAGGTCTCCTCCATTGTCAGAGTGAGGCTAGATGCAAATTGGAGGAAGAGCATCTCATATTTTGCTTGGGCAGCTTACAACCCAGTGGTATGAAAATTGACTTCTGTAACTTCAAGCAACCCTCTCTATCCCTCCCCCACCCAAGTCGTACCAGCTTCTCGTTTTCACCCAACAAACAGCTAATTATGGCCCGTTTCCTTTACCATTGTTACTTTTGTGCATATCTTTCATTCATTGTTCTTTATCTCTCCACGTCATCGTCTGTATCTCGCGTTTCCCTTTCCCCTGACTTTCCGTCTGAAGAAGGATCTCGACCCAAAACGTCATTACTGTCTGTCCCGCTGAATTACTGCAGGTTTTTGTGCCTACGTTCTTACAACAGTTCAATTTTGCTTCAGGCTACAGTTGTTCCATTTGTTAGTACTGGGTTTTAAGTTCGAGATGCAGCGTGGAAACGAGCTCTTCGGCCCACCGGGTCCGCGCCGACCAGCGATCACCCGTACACCAGCACGATCCTACACATACTCGGGACAAGTTACAATTTTTACCGAAGCCCATTAACCTACAAACCTTTACGTCTTTCGAATGTGGGAGGAAACTGAAGCACCCGGAGGAAACCCACACGGTCACGGGGAGAACGTACAAACTCCGCATTGACAGCATCCATACTCAGGATTGAACCCGGCTCTCTGGCGCAGTAAGGCAGCAATTCTACCTCTGTGCCTGTAAGGTAGCAACTGTGCCACTGAGCCACTGGGTTTCAGTTGGTTTCAGCTGTGAAGGAGTAATTTTGCTGTTACAGCCAGGTATTTGAGCAGGCTCAAGAGAACAACAAAACCTGATCTTAAAAACAGACATAAAGTGCTGGAGTAGTAATTCAGCGGGTCAAGCAGCACTTCTAGTGTCATTTCAGATCAGGACTCTTCTTCAAGAATTTATCTGAGTCTTGGTTACTTTCGCAAAATGTATTAATTAAGTCTGAAGAAGGGTCGTAACCTGAAACGTCACCTATTCCTTTTCTCCAAAGATGCTGCCTGACCCGCTGAGTTACTCCGGCAGCTTCAGTTCCTTCCTACACTATCAATGAAGTTGTTGGATAAATGCTGGTCTAGTAATAACTGAAATAGTTTGGCAATTCCAACAGTGTCAGTGCAATAATTTTACACATTTGTTGCAACTTAAGGGCCTGCCCCATGATGCGGGTGCAGCCAAGAGCTCTCCCGAGTTAAAAAAAAATCAAACTCGTGGTGCCTCATCACGAGTATTTTTTTTTACTCTTGAAAATTTTTCACACTGTTGAAAAAACGTCACGAGTTTCCGAGTTTCCCCGAGTACCTGCCGTTAGCGTTACGAGCCGCTAAGAGACGTCCCAAGCTCCGACGTACCCGCTACGTACATTCTTCGTACTTACCACGAGTTTGATGTGTTTTTAAACTCGGGAGAGCTCTTGGGTGAACTCGCATCATGGGACAGGCCCTAAATGAGTGGGAGAGTTTTTGTTATATTACTTTAGCTGTTGTCCAACTCTTTGGTCATTTAGGGTTGGATTAAGCTCAGGTTATAACCTCTGGAGCAAGATAAAGTCCAGTAAAGTCCGACTAAAGATGGTCCGAGGATCTCCAATGAGGTGGATGGAAGTTCAGGACCTCGCTCTGGTTGGTGAGGGGATGGTTCAGCTGCCTGATAACAGCTGAGAAAGTGTTTGATGGAGAGAAGCAACTAACTGCAAGGACTTTTATGTGTTAATCTATGGTCTTTTAATTGTTTGAATTAATGTTTTAAATAGTTTAGTTTTTAAATGGGGTTTTTTCTGAATGTCTTCCAGAACTTATTAAAACTTATCTAAACTTTTTAATGATTTTTGTTGTTAATGTTGGAACACAGATATTTTCAAACACAGATTTTGGCCAGACAATAAACACAGAGTGCCATGGTTTCGTGTACCAAATGCATTCGCATTTTTAAAGATCAGTCGTATTGAACAAGGGGGAAATGGCGAGAGCTGCATGAGGATTGCAATTCTCCTCATGCATTTGACGTGTTAATGCATCTTTAGTTTAGTTTAGTTTAGTGTCACGTGTAGCTAGGTGCAGTGAAAAGCTTTTGTGTTGTGTGATATCCAGTCAGCGGAAGGACTACACTTGATTACAATCAAGCTGTCCACAGGATCATTAAGGCTCGGGGCATGCATAGTAGTGACTCGTGACATGAAAATAACCTGGAAGCCCCAATCCACCAGTCTAAAGCAGAGGCACAACCCGAAACGTTACTTATCCATTTTTCTCCAGGGATGCTGCCTGACCCGCTGAGTTACTCCAGCACACTGAGTCTTTCCCAATCACCAAGCTACCATTTGCTCTGTCATCAATCACTGAGCCCCCAGGATCTCTCAAATATTTGCTGACATACCCACCAATCTTTCAACACCAGTCTACCATCAATCCAATAATCCCATGTCCATCTAAACCCAGAGCCCTCCAGGTTTGAATGTTACCTTTTTGACAAACCGACGCCCATTACCGATATCGTTTTTACATTCTCCCTGTGACCGCGTGGGTTTTCTCCAGGTGCTCCGGTTTCCTCCCACATTCCAAAGATGTGTAGGTTTGTAGGTTAATTGGCCTCAGTAAATTGTCCCTAGTGTGTAGAATAGAACTAGTGTATGGGTGATCGTTGTTTGGCAGCGACTCAGTGGGCCAAAAGGCCCGTTTTCTCACTGTATCTCTAAACTAAACTAAATTATAAGTTAAGTTTGTGCTGGCAACATCAATTTCCAGGCATAGTGGGTCCTCTCATTATTTTAGCTTTGTCAACTGCCTGATATTTAGTTTCTAAAATCTTGCATCATTGCCAACCTATCTCTTATATGTCTGTTGTCAAGAGCTTCCAATACATATTAATGAATTTGGCAGCACCTTTTCTAACATTGGAATGATACGGAGAAGATTAGCATTGTCCCTGCATAAGAATGACAAGAAAAATTGTGATGTGTTCCAGTTTTGTTTTCTGGGCAGCACAGTGGCGTAACGGTAGAGCTACTGACTCACAGGGACATGGGCCCAGGTTTGATCCGACTATGGGTGCTGTCTGTACGGAAAATTGTATATTCTCCCTGTGAGCGCGACTGCGTGGGCTTTCTCCGGTAAGCTCCGGTTTGCTCCCACACTCCAAAGATGTACAGGTTTGTAGGCTATTTGGCTTGGCATAATTGCAAATTGTCCCTATGTGTGTGTAGGACAGTGTTGGTGTGGTGCGGACTCGGTGGGCTGAAGGGCCTGTTGCCGCTCTAAACGAAACTAAACTAAACTTCTATTTCTCGACTCTTGGACCTCATATATTTTTAGCAGCAGTGGCCCATTAAACAAAGCTGAGTTGGTGAAGGCATCTTGGCTCTCCGTCAAAGTAGATTCACTTTTATTTGTAGATAGACACACAAATCTGGAGTAACTCAGCGGGACAGGCAGCATCTTTTCGGGTCGAGACTTCAGAGAAGTCCACTTCTCACCCTCCACCCCCCCCCCCCCCCCCCCCCCCCCACTCCAAGAAGGAAACTTGCCAAATGACTATTGAATGTGTTGTTTAAGGAAGAACTGCAGATGCTTCGAAGGGTGCTGGAGAAACTCAGCGGGTGAGGCAGCATGTATGGAGCGAAGGAATAGGCGACGTTTCAGCTGAATGCGTTTCATTCATATATTTCAGCGGTGGGATAAAAGTATCTATCTACATTCTCTGCAGATGTTCAAAATGTGCAATGCACGCCTCATCAGGTTTTATAGTAAATTAACAAGAACAATAACGGGTTTAGCTGATTATATTACGATGCAATGGCTCAATATTTCTTTTTCTTTACTTTTAAATGCTTTCAGTTGATTTATCGAGTTTGTTATACAACACTGATAAACGAGGAACAGCAGATGCAGGTGAAAGATTCCAATGCAAAGCGGCATCTACCCATATTCTGCATAGATGCTGCCTGACCTGCTGTGTTACTCTCGCATTTTGTGACTTCTTTAGTTATGGCCACATGTTCTGGGTTATGTTATCGCCCGATGCACAATGCAATTCCGAGTGAAAGGGATGGGGTTTACTCAGACTAGCTTTGTTCTTCAGATAACATCAATCTCATACCGTCAAATGTGTGGGAAGGGACGGCAGATGCCGATTTACACCGAGGATAGACAAAATCCTGGAGTAACTCAGCAGGACAGGCAGCATCTTTGGAGAGAAGGAATAGGATGCTGCCTGTCCCGCTGAGTTACTCCAACATTTTGTTTCTATCTTCAGACCATCTAATGTATTGTGTAAAGCGCAAAGTGCTGGAGACACTCAATGGGTCCAGGCAGCATCTGAGGAGGATTTGGATGGATGATATTTCCAGTCGGGACCATTCTTCAGATTGTCTTTACTGTTTTCAGACTCATTGTCCTGACCCGAATCGTTGCCTATCTGTGTCCTCCACAGATGCTGCCTGACAGACATAGTTGCTCCAGCACTTTGTCTTTCACTGAAGATTCCAGCATCTGCAGTTCCTTACGTCTCCACCAAATGTACAGTATTGTTCGATGCAGGTGCCTTGAGACAGGTATTTTAGAGACCTTCTCTTAGAACAACAGCGGTCCAGGTAGTGCATTCAACAAAGGAGGAAAGGTATTATCTGAAAAAGACACAAAATATTGGAGTAACTCAGTGGACCAGGCCGCATCTCTGGAGATCATGGATAGTTGACGTTTCAGGTCAGGACCCTTCTTCAGACTAATTGTGCGGGGGGGGGGGGGGGGGGGGGAAGATTAAAGAAAGCTGGAAGAGTAGGACAAAGTCTGACAGGTAATGGCTTGGTAGAGGTGAGGGGGATTTTTGATCACCAGATGGTGGACAAAGGCCAGAAATGAAAAGATGGAGGGTATGATACAAAAGGATTGAAGACTTGCAAATCGTGAAGCTCGAAGAAGGAATGTAGGTGAGAGGCGGAAGGAGAGAAATAGGTGCTGGTCCATTTGGGCTACAGGTAGGGAAGGGAGGGGTTTTATGTAGCTACCCAAGCAGAATATGAGGCGTTTAGATTTAGTTTAGTTTAGAGATACTGCACAGAAACATGCCCTTCGGCCCACAGAGTCCACACAGACCAGCGATCCCCGCACATTAACACTATCCTACACACACTAGGGAACATTTACACATATACCAAGTATACAAACCCAAGCCAATTAACCTACAAATCTTTGGAGTATGGAAGGAAACCGAAGATCTCGGAGAAAACCCACGCAGCTCATGGGGAGAACATACAAACTCGGTACAGAGAGCACCCGTAGTCGGGATCGAACCCGGGTCTCCGGCGCTGCAAGCGCTGTAAGGCAGCGACTCTGCCGCTGCGCCACCGTGTTCCTCCAGTATGCCTGAAGTTGACAGTCCTCTCAATATCTTGCTACTCTTGTTCTTTTTGATAATATAGACTGCAGGGGAGAGGAGTGGTGCTGAAGTAACCCTGACATATCACAGCAAAGTGGTTTCAGACATATTAGACTCCAGACAGTTTCAGATGCAAACATTCGTGGAGTTCTTCCATCTACTTTTCAAACGTTAAAAAAATCTAACAAGCATTCAAATGATTGCCTTAGTGTGAAGCTTTGGTTCCAGTTCAAGCAATCCTGAAGAAGTGTTCCTGACCCAAAACGTCACCCATCCCTTTTCTGCAGAGATGCTGCCTGACCCGCTGAGTTATTCCAGCTCATTGTGTCTATAATAACTGTGCATAGTTCCCTGAAGGTGGAATCGCATGTAGATAGGGTGGTAAAGAAAGCCTTTGGTGTGCTGGCCTTTATAAATCAGAGCATTGAATATAGGAGTAGGGAAGTAATGTTAAAATTGTACAAGGCATTGGTAAGACCAATTCTGGAATATGGTGTACAATTTTGGTCGCCTAGTTATAGGAAGGATGTCAACAAAATAGAGAGAGTACAGAGGAGATTTACTAGAATGTTGCCAGGGTTCCAGCAACTATGTTACAGAGAAAGGTTGAACAAGTTAGGTCTTTATTCTTTGGAGCGCAGAAGGTTAAGGGGGGACTTGATTGAGGTCTTTAAAATGATGAAAGGGATAGATAGAGTTGATGTGGATACGTTTTTCCCATTGAGGGTAGGGAAGATTCAAACAAGAGGGCATGACATGAGAATTAAGGGACAGAGGTTTCGGGGTAACGTGAGGGGGAACTTCTTTACTCAGAGGGTGGTGGCTGTGTGGAATCAGCTTCCAGCAGAAGTGGTGGAGGCAGGATCGATTTTAACATTTAAGAGTAAAGTGGATAGGTATATGGACGTGAAGGGAATGGAGGGGTATGGTCTGAGTGCAGGTAGATGGGACTAGGGGAAAACAAATGGTCGGCACGGACTGGAAGGGCCGAGAGGGCCTGTTTCCGTGCTGTAATTGTTATATGGTTGTTATATGGTAATCCGACATAGAGTCTGGATCATGCACAATTTGAAAACTATATCACATATTATCAACACTGTTATATGATTTGCAGTGTGCCATTCGACAAATCTCTTTGTTTTATGATTCAAGCCCATTGCAGTTTACTGATGGGAATGAAAATGGTCGGCATAAGATCTGCTCATATTAGGTAGACACAAAAAGCTGGAGTAACTCAGCGGGGCAGGCAGCATCTCTGGAGAGATGGAGTGGGTGACGTTTCCGGACGAGACCCGTCTTCAGACTGGTTAGGGATAAAGGAAACGAGAGATATAGACGATGATGTAGAGAGATAAAGAACAATCAATGAAAGATATGCAAAAAAGTACAGATGATAAAGTAACAGGCCATTGTTAGCTGTTTGAAACATCATGCATTCCTTCTCTCCAGAGATGCTGCCTGTCCGGCTGAGTTACTTCTGCTTTTTGTGTCTATCTTCGGTTTAAACCGGAGTCTGCAGCTCCTTCCTACACTGTTCATATTAGGTATTCAGAGTTGATGGCTTGTAGGTCCTTGTATGCTAGGAGTATTTTATTATCATGTTTCCCCCATGCTAGCATCAATTTCACTGCCTTGTTAGCACAACTGGAACAGGGCAGCTCTCATTAACTCTGTGGTTGAAAGGGTTCGGAGGTCGCAGCACATTTGCACAGCACTGCTGCGTAAAGGCGTTACCATGGTGAAATGCCAACCTTTAACAAACAGCAGTGCAATGAAGTTTGATAAGGACATGACAAAGTCATATCAAATAACACTGGCCCTCTGTCATTGGCATGCCTCTTTATAATGGGATTGTTGCAGACTGTTCCACCACATTTACAACTCTTGACTCTAATTCATCCACAACATTCATATGTTTAATAAACTGATATTTTAGCTTAAATTAATACTCATGGTATTAACTCTCTTGACAATAAACTCTTCAATCTTGAATCTTGGTGATGCGAGGAACTGCAGATGCTGGAATCTTGAGCAAAACACATTTGCGTACACACAAGCGGTGTGAATATTGACTTTTCTAAATTCGTAACCCTTGCTTTCCCTCTTTCTCCATTCCTACCCCTTCCTAGTTATCCGACTATACGGACTGTCCCCGTTTAAATGTTATCTCTGTAAGCTTCGTTGATCTCCTGCTGAGTTATGGCAGCATTTTGTGTCGATCTTTGCTGGGGCAACTCAATGGGTCAGGCAGCATCTAGGAGGGATTGAACCGACAACCCTTCAGGTTGGAAACTTTCTTCAGTCTGATGGTGTCGGCTCCTGACCCGAAATGTCACCTATCCAATCCTCCACAGATACTGCCTGATTTGTTGAGTTACTCCAGCACTTTATGTTTTGCTAAACTAAGTGATTGTTTGGTAACCTTTTAAAGTTTCCCAACCTGAAACGTCACCTGTCCATATTCTCCAGAGATGCTGCATGGCCTGTTGAGTTACTCCAACACTTTGTGTCTTATTTTAGTAATAATCTAACCCCATCAACAAAGACTTTCTGTAATCAAACACAAAGAGGATTTAGAGAAGATTGGCGAGGATGTTGCCGGGACTTGCGGACTTGAGCTCTAGGGAGAGATCCAGAGGACATAGGTTTAAGGTGAGAGGGGAAAGATAGAAACATAGACATAGAAACATAGAAAATAGGTGCAGGAGGTCCTTCGAGCAAGCAGCACCATTCAATATGATCATGGCTGATCATCCAAAATCAGTACCCCGTTCCTGCTTTTTCCCCATATTCCTTGATTCCATTAGACCTAAGAGTTAGTTAAATCTAACTCTCTCTTGAAACCATCCAGTGAATTGGCCTCCACTGCCTTCTGTGGCAGAGAATTCCACAGATTCACAACTGTCTGGGTGAAAAAGTGTTTCCTCAACTCAGCCCTAAATGGCCTTCCCCTTTATTCTTAAAGGGATACTAAGGGGCAATGTTTTCACAGAGGGCGGTGAGTATATGGAACGAGATGCCAGCCGAGGCAGTTGAGGCAGGTATGATAACAACATTTAAAAGACATTTGGACAGGTACATGGGATAGGAGAGGTTTAGAGAGATATAGGCCAAACGCATGCAGGTGGGACATGTGGATGGGGTATCTTGATTGGCATGGGCCGAATGGCCAGTTTCCATGCCGCAAGATTCTATGCCTCCAAAGATACTGGAAATATTGAGTAGATCGGGTAGCATTTGTAGAAAGAAAAACAGATTTGATGTTTCAGGTGTCGACCAAAACGTCACGCATTCCTTCTCTCCAGAGATGCTGCCTGTCCCGCTGAGTTACTCAGGCTTTCTGTGCCTATCTTCGGTTTAAACCAGCATCTGCAGTTCCTTCCTACATATCTCTGAAAGCATGCAGCTAGTGTTGCTGTGTCATAAACTGTTGGCCAAGCCAAGGGTTCATAAATTAATCAGAGAGAAACTGCAAACAAAGGAAATGTTAAAAGGTGTGAAACAAAGAGCTGTATGAAATGCCCAGAAGGTCAAACTGAGCTTGTGGAAAGAGTAACACGGAGTTAGTATTAAAGAAGGGTAACCTAAAGAAAAACTGGCGATACTATTACAAACAGTGAAAGCAACGTTTTTGAAGTTGTTGGCTTTGTTATAGAGCCTAGGAGTCTACAACATGCCCAGATAGATGAAATGGCCTTCCTAACATTGACCCACATTCCAACAACACAGGAGGCTGCAGATAGACAAGTTAGATTGGGAATTAAAGTGAAAGTTATCTGGAAACTCAGGACCGTCCCTACAGATTGAGCACATGGGCTTTGCAAAGCACACACTCAATCTGTGTTTGTTTCCTCCAATTAGTTATTCCCAAGATATTAGCTCACATTCCTGGTTCAGGCAACTGAACCATCCTACCACAACCAGAGAGTAATCCTGAACTACTAACTACGTCATCGGGGACCCTCGGACTATCTTTGATCGGACTTCACTGGCTTTACCTTGCACTAAACGTTATTCCCTTATCATGTTCCTCTACACTATGTTAGATGGTAGTCATGGCTTGTTAGCAGGCAGCAAAAGCTTTTCATTGCACCTCGGTATACATGACAATAAACCAAACTAAACTGTTAGATATCAATAAATGTCCTGCCTCATATTACCTTCGTCAAACATCAAATCCTTTAGCCATGTTATCTTTCCTTAACTAACAGTTCCTTGTGTAAATTCTCTTTGGGATTCATTTTCTCTGGGAATATTTATTGACAAGGTAGCAAGAATCAAGAGTGTTTTATTGTCACATGTCCCGGATAGAACAATGAAATTCTAACTTGCAACAGCTCAACAGAATATGTAAACATAGTACACAAAATGCTGGAGTAACTCAGCAGTACAGGCAGCATCTACAGATAGAAGGAATTGGGGGGGGGGGGGGGGGGGGGGGGGCGGAGGAGGGAGATGACAGCCCTGCCGCAGTCTGTTCGTTTTTTCCATCCTTTGTTATTTTTAGCGTATGTTTAAAGTTTGTTTTAATGTTCTTTGGTATGTTTTATGTGGGGGGAGGGGGGGGGGGATCGGCGGAAACTTTTTTTTTTCCAGGTTCTTCGGCCTACCATCGCTGGAGCTGGAAGCCGCCTCGGACTGTCGTGAGCCGCACCGCCGGGCGCGGACTTAACATCGGAGCGGATCCCTTGCCTGGGATCGCTCCCACCGCGGCCTGCGGACTCACCATCAAGGGCTCGCAGTCTCGGGAGAGGCTCGACAGGAGCTCCAACGTCGCGGATGGTTCGACCAGCCCCGACGCGAGGTTCGATCGCCCGGCGCAGGGGAGCTGACATCCCCCCCCTTGCGGGAACTGAACGCCTTGACGCGGAGGGCCTGATCGCCACCGGCTACGGGAGTCAAGACTGTCCAGTCAACACAGGGCTCGAGGACCCCAGACCAAGGAAGAACAACAAGGGAAGGACTTAGAACTTTATTTTCGCCTTCCATCACAGTGAGGAATGTGGAGGAGTCACTGTGGTGGATTTTTATGTTAAAATGTGTTTTTTTAGTCTGTTGCTTTTAAATTGTATGACTGTCCTGGTGTATGTGACAATAAATGAACATGAACTTATGGGTGACATTTCGGGTCGAGACCCTTGTTCAGACTGAGAGTCAGGGGAGAGGGAGACACAGAGATAAGGAAGAGTAAGGAGTGAAAAGGAGACATCAAAGGGGGTGAATTTCAAAGACAATGTAGAATTGATCATTGTTAGCTCGGAGAAGGTGACACCCAAGCATACAGAGACAAAATTTAATCAGGGGGACAGTCAGACTGGTCGAGGAACTAGAAAGGGGGAGGGATGGAGAGAGACGGAAAGCAAGGGTTTCAGGTGTTATCTCTGTGTCTCCCTCTCCCCCGACTCTCAGCCTGAAGGCGGGTCTCGACCCAAAACATCACGCATTCCTTCTATCCAGAGATGCTGCTTGTCCCGCTGAGTTACTCCAGCTTTTTAGGTCTATTTTTGGTGTAAACCAGCATCTGCAGATCTTTCTTACGAGTATGTAAACATAGTACTCAGCAAACAATATAGTAAATGAAAAAAAAGTTCAGTGAGCATTTACACAAACTAACACAATAAAAAAATCTGCCAGTAGAATTCAACAATGCAAATCTAGAAGTTCTTCAAAATTCAGTTTCCATTGGATTTTAATTTTATAATCAAATGCTTCAAACTCTATTGAAATAATATTGTTGAGAACCTTTAGTTTATCTAATTCATGAAACCAGTTAATTTAGTGCTTGCAAAATAGGGCTAAATGATTCAGAAGGTAGCAAAAATATTTGGTTATTAGATTTTACTCTCATAATTGGCTTAGATGATTACAATCTTTGATGCAAAACAACAGGAATTGAAATTCATTTCAGGATTTCTCCACAGTATGAAAGAAATTGTTTCAAAAGGTGGAGGCCAGTCAGCCCATCATGGCTGTGGAATGTGGGAGACACAAAAAGCTGAAGTAACTCAGCGGGGCAGGCAGGATCTCTGGAGAAAAGGAATAGGTGACGTTTCGGGTCGAGACCATTCTTCAGACTAAGAGTCAGGGGAAAATGGAAATGAGAGATATGAACGGTGATATAGAGAGATGTAGAACAAATTAATAAAAGATATGCAAAAAAGTAACAATGATCAAGGAAACGGTCCATTGTTGACTGTGGGCGAGGTGTTGAAGACTTGTGCAGACAATGAGACTCACCAGGACAACAGTGAAACCGGTACATTGACTGGGGTGGGGGAGGGACGGAGAGAGAGTGGGAAAGCAAGGGTTACTTGAAGTTAGAGAAATCAATATTCATACCGCAGGTTTGAAAGCTGCCCAAGCCAAATATGAGGTGCTGTTCCTCCAATTTGCGTTGGGCCGCACTCTGACAGTGGAGGAGGCCCAGGACAGAAAGGTCAGTGTGGCAATGGGAAGGAGAGTTCAAGTGTGTGGCAACCGGAAGATCCGGAACCCAGGCGGACTGAGCGAAGGTGTTCAGCAAAACGATTGCCCAGTCTACATTTGGTCTCGCTGATGTATAAGAGTCCACACCTGGAACAACAGATACAGTAGACAATGGAGGTTGGCTGTGGCCTACACATGCTCTTCACTTGGAACTTCCACAGGCCGACACATATGCCAACATTTCTGCTGATTTTGACATTACTCGAACCACCATCCAAACTCAACCCGCGCAGTTCACCAGATTCCGTTTTTTCGCTATGTCTCACTTGCAACAATATTTTGTGCTCTAAAATATGTACGTTTTATAGTAATTTCTATTATCTGCATGATTCTTTTTCAGCCACTGACAATATTGTTACTAATGCGCAATGAGAGGTACAGAGTCGTAGAGTGATTCAGTGCGGAAACAGGCCCTTCGGCCCAACTTGCCCACACCGGCCACCATGTCCCAGCTACTCTAGTCCCACCTGCCAGCATTTGGTCCCTATCCCTCCAAACCTGTCCAATCCATAAATATAGGTATATTTCTATACTTCTGTATGCTTTTCCTAATGAAGCTATGCTTACAGTCTAATACTGCTCCAATGTCACAGTGTGGTACTTGGAGGAATGAGCACTCAAAAAGGAAAGCATGTCCAGAAAGAGAGTACTTTCTGTTCAAACCCTTCCCTGGTGGCCTTGTGAAAGAGCGTATTCACAAGTACAGGCACGCCCTGACTTATGTAATAGGCGGCTTACATAAACTCGCACTTTTGTAAACAATTATTGAAGCCCACTGACGCCCTTATAGTCTCCACGCAGAAGTTCCCCCGTGGGCTCCATCTCGGAGCACCACCGTGGTCTCCATCTCGGAGCTCCCGCATGGTCTCCATCTCGGAGCTCCCGCCTGGTCTCCATCTCGGAGCTCCCCCGTGGTCTCCATCTCGGAGCTCCCCCGTGGTCTCCATCTCGGAGCTCCCCTGTGGTCTCCATCTCGGAACTCCCCTGTGGTCTCCATCTCGGACCTCCCCCCATGGTCCCCATCTCGGAGCTCCCCCTGTGTTCTCCATCTTGGAACTCCCACGTGGTCTCCATCTTGGAACTCCCCTGTGGTCTCCATCTCGGACCTCCCCCCATGGTCCCCATCTCGGAGCTCCCCCCATGGTCCCCATCTCGGAGCTCCCCCTGTGTTCTCCATCTTGGAACTCCCACGTGGTCCCCATCTCGGAGCTCCCCCATGGGAGAGTTGGGAATTTGTGGAATTCTCTGCCACAAAGGGTAGTGGAGGCCAATACACTGGATGATTTTAAAAGAGAGTTAGATTGAGTTCTGGGGGCTAGCGGAATCAGGGGATATGGGGAGAAGACAGGCACGGGTTACTGATTGTGGATGATCAGCCATGATCACAATGAATGGCGGGCTGGCTCGAAGAGGTGAATGGCCCCTGCACCTATTTTCTATGTTTCTATGGTCTCCACATCGGAACTTCCCCTGTGGACTCTACGCCCTAGTCTACCCTCTGTAAACTAGAGCTACCTCTTCTACCCTTCCAACCCTTTCAGGTTTGCTGTCCATTACTTTGGGATTTAATTTAATTTATTTGCCTTCCAGTCCCTGGATGTGCACAATATGTGCTTGTGAGCAGCTCCATTCATTAAAACAGGACCTCAATGTAAATCAGTCTGGGAGCTGATCCAGACCTCTGGAAAGCGTGCCACCAGTTTAATACCACAGCAAAAATTGAATGGGGATTACAGACTCAAAGGAACATATTGAAAGAAATGACTAATCCAAAATACATGAGGAACCTGAACTAATTAGTTAAGAAACAGCAATTAACTTAAACCAGTTCAACAATCGAGTTCTTTCAGCTGTCTTTGCTACCTCCTTATCTTCACGCCCTCAGAAATCCTCCAAGTAAGTATTCCTTTGATAATGTCATTGATTCCCACTTTTAAACAATAAGAATGGGCAAAGTTCTTTGACACTCTCTTGAAAAGGCATTCTGTTGCTTCTATTCATTTCTGGTTTCCTGAGGGGCTCTGAGCAAAGTGACAGCACCACTCTCAGAGTGAGGCCAGAGGAGGAACAGCACCTCATTTTTCGCTTGGGCACCTTACAACCCAGCGGTACGAATATTGATTTCTCTAACTTCAAACAACCCTTGCTTGCCCCCTCTCTCTGCCCCCCCCCCCCCCACCCTAATTCTCCAACTAGTTTCACTGTCCTGATTATTGATTTATTAATGCTGCTATTTGGATGCCTCGCTGTCAACTTCCCCCTCAGCCAACAAAGACATTTCCTTGATTATCGTCTGCTTTGATCTGTCCCTTTCACACCTTACCCTTCCTTAACTCCAGTTCCCCTCTCTGCTGACTCTCAGTCTAAAGAAGGGTCTCGACCCAAAACGTCACCCATTCCTTCTCTCCAGAGATGCTGCCTGCCCCGCTGAGTTACTCCAGCATTTTGTGTCTATCTTCAACTATCAGCCTGTCCGTTGTGTATTAAATGATTGCATCTTATTGCCTGTAAGGACACACCAACAAGACAACGGCAATGAGGAATGATTAATGTACAATGAGTTGGAAAACCTCATTATAAATATAATTTCTTGAACTCCTGGAGTCGCTAAGACACTGAAGGAGAAAATATACCTTTCGAAATTGAACAAATAGGCAACGACAAATTGGTCATCTATATTACACCCTGTCTAAGGTGTACACTTTTCATTTCATTTTTGGTTCTATTAATTTCGATTACTGGCCAAGATGAATTTTTGAGGCACTTCCTCAAAAAGGCAGCCAGCATCATCAAGGGCAAAGGAAGAATTTCATTGTCCTATCTGGGACACATGACAATAAACTCTCTTGAATCTTGAATCTTGAAAAAGCTTTTCACTGTATTCCGGTGCTCGTGACAATAACAAACTAAACTAAACACCCGGGGCCATCCTCACTTTTCACTCCTGCCACCAAGAAGCAGGTGTAGGAGTCTGAAAACCATGACCTCCAGGTTCAGGAACAGTGAAAGGTTTAAGGTGAAGGGGAAAAGGTTTCATAGGAATCGGAGGGGTAACTTTTTCCCACACAAAGAGTGATGGGAAGTATGGAACGAGCTGTTAGAGGAGGTAGTTGAGGACTGTTTTAGTTTTAGAGATACAGCACGGAAACAGGCACTTCCGCCCACAGAGTCCGCGCCGACCAGCGATCCCCGTCCATCAACACTATCCGACACACACTAGGGACAATTTGCACTTACTGTATACCATAGAGGAAGTACAGAGAAGGTTCACCAGACTGATTCCTGGGATGGCACGACTTCCATATGAAGAAAGACTGGATAGACTCGGCTCGTACTCGCTGGAATTTAGAAGATTGAGGGATGATCTCATAGAGACTTACAAAATTCTTAAGGGGTTGAACAGGCTAGATGCAGAAAGATTGTTCCCGATGTTGGGGAAGTCCAGGACAAGGGGTCACAGTTTAAGGATAAGGGGGAAGTCTTTTAGGACCGAGATGAGAAAATCGTTTTTCACACAGAGAGTGGTGAATCTGTGGAATTTTCTGCCACAGAAGGTAGTTGAGGCCAGTTTGTTGGCCATATTTAAGAGGGAGTTGGATGTGGCCCTTGTGGCTGAAGGGATCAGGGGGTATGGAGAGAAGGCAGGTACAGGATACTGAGTTGGATGATCAGCCATGATCATATTGAATGGCGGTGCAGGCTCAAAGGGCCGAATGGCCTGCTCCTGCACCTAATTTCTATGTTTCTATGTTTCTAAGTATACAAACCCAAGCCAATTAACCTACAAACCTGTACATCTTTGGAGTGTGGGAAGAGACCGAAGAACTGGGAGAAAACCCACGCGGTCACGGGGGGAACGTACAATCTCCATGCAGCCAACGCACGTAGTTGGAATCGAACCCAGGTCTCCGGCGCTGCAAGCACTGTAAGGCAGTAACTCTACCGCTACACCACCGTGCTGCCTGAAACTGTTAAGAAACAGTTAGACAGGTACATAGATCGGACAGGTTTGGAGGGATATGGGCCAAACGCGGGCAGGTGGGACCAGTGTAGCTGCGACATGTTGGCCAGTGTGGGCAAGTAGGCCCTGTTTCCATGCTGTATCATGTATGACTCGATAACAGCTTCTTCCTAACAACCATCAGACTATTGAACATTACAAATAGCAACTAAACTTGGAATTACGAATAGTTTTGGCTGCACTAGGGACTTTGGGTTTTTGTTTTATTTTGCACTGATATTGGATTTTTTTACATTTATTGTTTTTGTTTGTTGTATTATGTCATCTGTGAAGAACTGATTTTGCAGACCTCTAATTAAGAATTTCATTGGTCCATTTTGGTACAAATGATGATTAAACCCTCTTTGACTGCTTTACCTCCCAGTTGCCCCAAAAATAGCAAAAAGGTGAAACAGTGATTTCTTATCCCTTGGTGTGGACTTTATGCAATCAATTCCCTTCAGCACCTCAACAAACTGTATTTAATCAAGACTGGGAGCTGAATAAAGTCTAATAACATCTAGAGAAGAAAAAATAATCACAAAATTAATTAAACATCCGTCCAACACAACAAATAACCGTTGAGATTTACCACACAGAAGTAATTTAAAATTAATCCCACAGCCTCCATTCTCCACTGGTTCTGTTACCTTCAATACATCTAAAACTCTGGAACTCACATTTTAAACTGCGTTGGCTCCCATTCACCCAACACCCCAGACCACCATTGGAAATCACTCGTTTTTTTTTAATTAAAAGCACTGGAAATACTCAGATCAGTGACTAACCTGAAAGACTTCAGTTTTAATATTCCTCCATGGAGGCTGATGTGCTTTGAGATTTTATTTGAGATTTCCAGCGGTATTTTGCTCAGATCGAATTTAAAATTATCATCCTTGTTTTCCACACCCTGAATGGATTCACCACTGCACTCGTTGTGTGATATCCCGCAACATTGCAGCTGCTGCATGGTGGCGCAGCGGTAGAGTTGCTTCCTTACAGCGCCAGAGACCCGGGTTCGATCCTGTCTACGGGCGCTGTCTGCGTGGAGTTTGTACGTTCACCCCCATGACCTGCGTGGGTTTTCTCCGGGATCTCCACTTACCTCCCACAATCCAATGATGTACAGGTTTGTAGGTTAATTGGCTTCGGTAAGAATTGTAAATTGTCCCTAGTGTGTAGGATAGTGCACATAATGGGGATCGCTGGTCGGTGCGGACTTGGTGGACCAACGGGTCTGTTTCTGCGCTGTATCTCTAACCTAAACTAAACTAAAGTAGATCATAAGATCGTACATCCCAGGAGCTGAATCGGACAATTCGGCCCATCGAGTCTGCTCCGCCATTCAAACAGGGCTGATCAATTTTTCCTTCTCAACCTCATTCTCCTGTCTTCTCCACATAACCTTTGATGCCCTTACTAATCAGGAACTTATCAATCTCCACTTTAAAAAATATCCAATGACTTGGCCTCCTCAGCCATCTGTGGCAATGAAATCCACAGATTCACCACCCTCTGGCTAAAGAAATTCCTCCTCATCTCCATTCCAGAGGTGCATATTTTTATTTTGAGGCTGTGCCTCATAATCAACTTTGGAGCTCCAATCGCGGGACACTGCGGACTTTAACGTTGTGGAGCTCGCGGTCTCTGGTTGGAGGCTGACTTCGGGAGCTCCAAGCCGCAGGAGCCGCGACCGCCCCGACACGTGAGCTTCGACCACCCCGACACGGGGGCTCCGATCACGCCAACTGCGGATAGTTCGACTCCCCCAACCGCAGGGGAATAAAGAGGGAGAAGATTAGACTTTACTGCCTTCCATCACAGAGAGGAATGTGGGGAATCCACTGTGGTGGATGTTTATGTTCACTTTTATGGAGTTGGGTGTCTTAGAATCATAGAATCATAGAAAATAGGTGCAGGATAAAATTATGAAAACCTGGAGGCATTTTCTTGATGTCTCCTCACCTTTTAGTTGTAACACATATTTTGTCATTTAATGTTGAGTTTCTCAGGTTAGCTCTTATTCAGGATAGCTTAAAGTCAAATGCTTGTGTTTACTGCAGAACTATTCATTTTCTGCCTCGTACAATAAAAAGAGGGGTGTTTCTACTTGTTTGTTTTCATGTGGATCCAGAGTGCTGGCATTTCACTCTTTTCAGTGAACGAGCTTGTTAGCTTGTAGCAGGTTTTCTCCTGGGGGATCTACTATGTATCTTCAAACACGAATTTGCAGCAGGCAGGAAACAAGGTTATTAAAAAAATATTAGTTAATGAGCCTTTTTCTTTCTGATAATCGATCCCTCTTGCCCCTAACTTCTAAGGTGCGCTGATATAGAAAATAATTTTGCCTAGCTTGGAAACCAGATAGTATTTACATCAGAAGTATTGGTTGTTATTTTTAATGTAGATCGTGTGCTTCTGACCGCAATTTGCAGTTCTCAATTTATATTTTCACCGTACTTTTGGCATTAAATGCAAATGCTTGCTTTTTCCTCTGCCATTCTTGAGCATGCCCGAATATTTAAAAATTAAAATGATGCCCAAGGAGTAGCTTCTTTATTGAGGATTAACAAAGTGCCCGGGCCAACCTGCGATCTCCCCGTGGACTAGCACTGTGCTACACACTGGGGACAATTTACACTTTACGGAAGCCAACCAACCTACAGACGTGCACGCCCTTGGAGAGTGGGAGGAAATTGGAGAAAACACACGCGGCCACGGGGAGAACGTACAAACTCCGTACAGACAGCACCCGTAGTCAGGATCGAACCCTGTAAGGGTTGCGCTCTAATGTCACAATGGAAATGGAGGAAAATGTTTTGAATGATATCCTGTGGTTTTGGAGGACATCAATGGGTACCCATTTTTTACCTCTAGCTTTGAAATCCCTTTACCCAACTCCATCGTTTGGTTCTATGGCTATAGAAACATAGAAAATAGGTGCAGGAGTAGGCCATTCGGCCCTTCGAGCCTGCACCGCCATTCAATATGATCATGGCTGATCATCCAACTCAGTATCCTGTACCTGCCTTCTCTCCATACCCCCTGATCCCTTTAGCCACAAGGGTCCTGTTGATTTTTTTTAGTGTGGCTGTATGGTAATTTGAGTTTCACTGTACCTAATTGGTACATGTGACAATAAACTGACCTTTGACCATTGGCCTCTGGTCCTAGACTCTCTCATCACAGGAAACATCCACTCAGAAAAAAACACTTCCAATTCTACCCACTTACGCCAACATTCTTTCAATCTCCAATCTTCTTGCAAAACAAAGAATCTCACTGTGACATGTCAAATGCGATAATGAGGTATCATCCACTCAAACCGCAATTGCTCCACCGTTAGTTTTGTTTGCTTTCAGTTAATTCAAAACCACAGAGTTCCCTCCGTAAACCGCACTGCCTCTCCTTCTCCTTCATTGTGTGTAACACAAAACTCTGATCAGATTTTAGACCATAAGCCCAAGCTATGTCTCATGGTTTCAGAGACAATTTTTTGTTCGCAAACATTGCTGAAAAATAGCTTTTGACATTTCACTCACTTAAAAAAATGTTCTACGATGCAAGTTCCCCTGACAGCTAAATAACTACTACGCAAATAGGGTTGCCAAATGTCCCGTATTAACCGGGTACATCCCGTATATTGGGGCTAAATTGGTTTGTCCCATACGGGACCGCCCTTGTCCCATTTTTGACTGCTAATACTCAGGTCGAGGGGACTGTCGGGTCGGAGCACCACGTCCGGCCCCGCCTCGCCCGTCCCTACGTAGTGCAGCCCATGGAGTGCAGCAGCAGCGCCTCGCCCGTGGCCCCGTCGGTCGGCAGCCCGGCCAGCTGTCCGACCTTCGGACCTTCGCTTACCGCCGACACCACCACCCCACCTTCTCATGGCCGACCATCGGTTCATGAGTTGGACTTTGCACACGACATCACGTCCGGGCCAAAACTCCTCAGCTGGCCCGCCGGCTGGGCTTTGTGTGCAGTCCAGCGCCCGGGCCAACTCATCATTCACCCAGCCACGGCCAAGTCGGTCAACGAATTACCGTTGGGAATTTGTCCCATATTTTGACCTTTTGTCCCTTATTTGGGAGTGAGAAAGTTGGCAACCGTACATGCAAAGCTCCAATGATCTCGCAATAGTTCAATGGTACTTCAATGTCACGTGTACATGGGCACAGATAAATCACTTTTTTGCCTTCAGTTCAGTAAAACTCTTACTCTACACAGGGCGGCACGGTGGCGTAGCGCCTTACAGCGCCAGAGACCCGGGTTCAATCCTGACTATGGATGCTTGTCTGTACGGAGTTTGTCCGTTCTCCACGTGACTTACGTGGATTTTCTCCAAGGTAGAAACATAGACACATAAAAATAGGTGCAGTCGGTGGAAAGACAATACATGATTACAATCGAGCCATCCAGAGTGTACATCCGGAGTAGGCCATTCGGCCCTTCGAGCCTGCAACGCCATTCAATATGATCATGGCTGATCATCCAACTCAGTATCCTGAACCTGCCTTCTCCCCATACCCCCTGATCCCTTTAGACACAAGAGCCACATCCAACTCCCTCTTGCATATAGCCAATGAACTGGCCTCAACGACCTTCTGTGGCAGAGAATTCCAGAGACTCACCACTCTCTGTGTAAAGAATGTTTTCCTCATCTCGGTCCTAAAGGAATCCCCCCTTATCCTTAGACTGTGACCCCTTGTCCTGGACTCCCCCAACATCGGGAACAATCTTCCTGCATCTAGCATGTCCAACCCCTTAAGAATTTTGTAAGTTTCTATAAGATCCCCAATCAATCTTCTAAATTCCATTGAGTACAAGCCAAGTCTATCCAGTCTTTCTTCATATGAGTCCCGACATCCCAGGAATCAGTCTGGTGAACCTTCTCTGAACCCCCTCTATGGCAAGAATGTCTTTCCTCAGATTTGGAGACCAAAACTGTACGCAATACTCCAGGTGTGGTCTCACCAAAGCCCTGTACAACTGCAGTAGAACCTCCCTGCTCCTATACTCAAATCCTTTCGCTATGAATGCTAACATACCATTTGCTTTCTTCACTGCCTGCTGCACCTGCATGCCTACTTTCAATGATTGGTGTACCATGACATTGAAACATCTTGTTACATCTCCCCTTTTCCTAATCTGCCACCATTCAGATAATAGTCTACCCTCATGTTTTTGCCACCAAAGTCGATAACCTCACATTTATCCACATTATACTGCATCTGCCATGCATCTGCCCATTCACTCAGCCTATCCAAATCACCCTGCAGCCTCCTAGCATCCTCCTCACACCTAACTATACCCCCCAGCTTGGTGTCACCTGCAAATTTGGAGATGTTGCATTCAATTCCCTCGTCCAAATCATTAATGTATATTGTAAATAGCTGGGGTCCCAGCACTGAGCCTTGCGGTACCCCACTACTCACTGCCTGCCATTCTGAAAAGGACCCGTTTACTCCTACCCTTTGCTTCCTGTCTGCCAGCCAGTTCTCTATCCACATCATTATTGAACCACCAATACCGTTTGCTTTAAGTTTATATACTAATCTCTTATGTGGGACCTTGTCAAAAGCCTTCTGAAAGTCCAGCTATAACACATCCACTGGTTCTCCTTTATCCACTCTACTAGTTACATCCTCGAAAAATTCTATAACATTCGTCAGACATGATTTACCTTTTGTAAATCCATTCTGACTTTGTCCAATGATTTCACCACTTTCCAAATGCGCTGCTATCCCATCTTTAATAACTGACTCTAGCAGTTTCCCCACTACCGATGTTAGACTAACTGGTCTGTAATTCCCCGCTTTCTCTCTCCCTCCTTTTTTAAAAAGTGGGGTTACATTAGCTATCCTCCAATCCTCAGGAAATACTCCAGAATCTAGGGAGTTTTGAAAAATTATCACTAATGCATCCACTATTTCCGTGGTTACCTCCTTGAGCACTCTGGGATGCAGATCATTTGGCCCTGGGGATTTATCGGCCTTTAATCCGTTCAATTTACCCAACACCACTTCCCGGCTAACCTGGATTTCACTCAGTTCCGCCATCTTATTTGACCTCCTTTTTCGGGCAGATTATTTATGTCTTCTTTAGTGAAGACAGAACCAAAGTAGTTATTCTATTGGTCTGCCATGTCCTTGTTCCCCATGATCAATTCACCTGTTTCTGACTGCAAGGGACCAACATTTGTTCTAACTAGTCTCTTTCTCTTCACATATCTATAAAAACTTTTGCAGTCAGTTTTTATGTTCCCTGCCAGTTTCCTTTCGTAATCTATTTTCCCTTTCCTAATGAAGCCCTTTGTCCTCCTCTGCTGGATTCTGAATTTCTCCCAGTCCTCTGGTAAGCTGCTTTTTTTGGCCAATTTGTATTCCTCATCTTTAGTTTTTATTCTATCCCTGATTTCCCTCGTTATCCACGGATGCACCACCTTTCCTGATTTATTCTTTTGCCAAACTGGTATGAACAATTTTTGTACTTCATCCATGCAGTGTTTAAATACCTTCCATTGCACATCCACTGTCAACCCTTTAAGACTCACCTGCCAGTCTATCTTGGCCAATTCACGGCTCATACCTTCAAAGTTACCTTTGTTTAAGTTCAGAACCCTTGTTTCTGACTTAATTATGTCACTCTCCATCCTAATGAAGAACTCAATCATATTATGGTCACTCTTGCCCAAGGGGCCACGCACAACAAGACTGCTAACTAACCCTTCCTCATTACTCAATACCCAGTCTAGAACAGCCTGCTCTCTCGTTGGTTCCTCCACATGCTGGTTTAGAAAACTATCCCGCATACATTCCAAGAAATTGTCTTCCTCGGCACCCCTGCCAATTTGATTCACCCAATCTATGTGTAGATTGAAGTCACCCATTATACCGCTCGTTTTTATACCGGCTGACACGGTGGGCCGAAGGGCCTGTTTCTGTGCTCTATCTCTAAACAAAAAGCTAAACTTCGGTTTCTTCCCACACTCCAAAAACGTCCAGGTTTGTAGGTTAATTGGTTGGGTATAAATGTAAAAATAAAAAATTGTCCCTGATGTGTGTCGGGTAGTGTTAATGTGCGGGATCACTGGGGTCGGCGCTGACACGGTGGGCCGAAGGGCCTGTTTCTGTGCTCTATCTCAAAAACAAAAAGCTGAACTAAACATGGACACAATCATATTTCAGTACAAGAGGGTAGGAATAGTAGATTACACCAAGACAATACACAAGAGCTGTCACATTTCCAGCGCCAATTTGTACGATTCAAGTCCAAAGATGTCAAACATGTAGAGTCTTAACTTGGCCATAAAGGCCCGTTGTCATGACAGCGGCACTCCTCCCACTTTCAATAATGACTTCCAATCACAGGGAATTTTCTTCCTTATGTTTGACATCAAACCCTTGATAATGAAATAAAGTATCTCTGTAATTGCTGCTGCACTAAGAAATATTCCCAATATTTCAAGTGATGAAAGAGAATAAAAAATTCTACAGCACCTTTCACCGTGACCGCATGCGTTTCCTCCGAGATCTTCGGTTTGCTCCCACACTCCAAAGACGTACAAGTTTGTAGGCTAATAGACTTGGTATAAATGTAAATTGGCCCTTGTGTGTGTAGGATAGTGTTAATGTGTAGGAATCGCTGGTCGGCGCGGACTTGGTGGGCTGAAGGTCCTGTTTCCACGCTGTATCTCTAAACTAAAGTAAACTAAACTACCCATCAAGAATCCAATAACATTGAATGGTAAATTCTCTACTTTTAGATAACTTCTACAAACACTCCCCTCCCGCATCCTCTACCCCTCCCCCATCCTCTCCCCCCCTCCCCCATCCTTGCCCCCCCCCCCTCCTCCAATAAAAGTCCGTTAGTTCACCATTTCCGCAGTTCAACGAATGTATCCGTTGGCATCACTACACCGTCCCTCGCCAACAATCAGCCTATCATGGAACCGCCCTGCTGAGGTCATCTGTTGCCAGGCCCTGAGTTTTATGAGCTTTACAACCCCATCCCCCCATCTGCCACCTTACAACCAGCTGTGTACCATGAAGGTCTCGCTGCATCTCCCCTTTTCCTAATCGCCACCATTTAAAATAATAGTCTGCTTTTGTTTTTGCCACCAAAGTGGATAACTCAACATATTTATCCACATTATACTGCATCTGCCAAACATTTGCCCACTCCACCCTATCCAAGTCACCTTGCAGTCTCCTAGCATCCTCCTCACAGCGAACACTGCCCCCCAGCTAGTGTCATCCGCAAACTTGGAGATTGGATCATTAATATATATTGTAAATTGCCTTCAATTCCCTTCATCCCAGCACTGAGCCCTGCGGTTACCCCACTAGTTACTGCCTGCCATTGTGAAAAGGACCCTTCCTGTTTGCCAGCCAGTTCTCTATCCACATCAATACTGAAACCCCTAATACCGTATGCTTTAAGTTTGTAAAAACCAGCATCTGCTGTTCCTTTTTTCCGTACAAGAGTCCGATAACCTTAAGCCAATAGCTCATCTTAATTGCTCCCACGTACCAATCTTAAAATGGCGTCTGGAAAGTTTAGCAACAAGAAGGCGTTGAAACAAACTCCTTACCTTCAACGCATGAAGGCTGAGCTCGCGTTGTGCCGGCAACCTGGCCCGGGAAACAAGAACATTTCACGGTCTGCGACCGTTCTTCAATCCGGTTCTTATTGCAGCATCGATGCAAAGCAACAACCTCGCATGTGCCTTGTTTGACCTGGTGTCCTGCAGAGAGAGGGAGAGAGAGAAAGAGAGAGAGAAGGAGAGAGAGAAGGAGAGGGAGAGAGGGAGAGAGAGAGGGGGAGAGAGAGCGCATGAGTTGAACGTGGTCATAGAGTCATAGAGTGATACAGTGTGGAAACAGGCCCATCAGCCCAACTTGCCCACACCGGCCAGCATGGCCCAGTTACACTAGTCCCACCTGCCTGCGTTTGCGTGTAGGAAGGAACTGCAGATGATGGTGTACACCGAAGATAGACACAAAATGCTCGAGTAACTCAGCGGGACAGGCAACATCTCCGATGAGGAATGGGTGACTTTTCGGGTCAAGACCCTTCCGTCGCGACACAAAAGACCATCGAGTCCTTCTATCCAGAGTTGCTGCCTGTCATAAGGTCATAAGGGATAGGAATAGAATTATGCCATTTGGCCCATCAAGTCTACTCCGCCATTCAATCATGGCTGATCTATCTCTCGCTCCTAACCCCAATTCTTCTGCTCCCCATAACCTCTGACACCTGTACTAAACAAGAATGTATCTATCTCTGCCTTGAAAGTATCCACTGACTTGGCCTGTGGCAAAGAATTCCACAGATTCACCACCCTCTGACTAACGAAATCTCTCCTCATCTCCTTGTCCCACTGAGTTACTCCAGCATTTTGTGTCTATCTGAGAGTTGAACGTTGCTTTCTCTGTCACGAACAGCTCAGAGAGAACAGATTTATGGCTCTCACTTTGACCATTGGCACTAACATGAAGCGTTCTAACTGGGTGAGAGGCGAGACAAGACTGAAATGTCAACTCCATTACACTTTCCATCCATCTTCAATTTCCCAAAATAGGACACATCTTCCACAGTCGTTATTGAAGAACCAGAGGCAGTGGAAATGGCATTCAAGATTCAAGAGATTCAAGAGAGAGGCATGGTGCTGCTGTGAGATTAACACAATGCAGTAGACATAAGCAGTAGCTGGAAAATATTAGAAACAAGGAACCGCAGGTGCTGGTTTGCAAAAAAAACCTCAAAGTGTTGGAGTAACTGAGGGGGCAGACAGCATCCCTGGAGAACAATGGATAGGTGACGTTTTGACCCGCTGAATTACTCCAGCACCTTGCGCTCAGTGACGCAGGGATAGAGTTGCTGCCTCACAGCACCAGAGACCCGGGTTCAATCCTGACTACGGGTGCTGTCTGTATGGACTTTGTATGTTTTCCCCGTGACCACGTGGGTTTTCTCCGGGTGCTCCAGTTTCCTCCAACTTTCCAAAGATGTGTAGGTTTGCAGGTTAATTGGCTTCTGTAAATTGTATTAGGAATGAACCAGAGTACGGGTCCCGACCTGAAACGTCACCAATCCATGTTCACCAGAGATGCTGCATGACCTATTGAGTTACTCCAGCACTTTGTGTCTTTTTTTTGTTGAAAAATACTATTTATCTGTTTGTTAAATCAAAAGTTGTACTCTGACTAAAATTCTTAATTAATTAATGCAAACTAGATTTCAATTTCTACAGTTGAAGGGGTAAATGTAATTGGTTTAACATATTTATTTTCTCCCCTCCCTTTGACTCCTGCCCTCTCCCTTGTTAGGCACCATCCCATAGGATGGAAGAAGGAAAGGAAAGGTGCAGGTGGTTCCACATGTTCTGTCTGGACTAATTGCCTGCCTGCCTTTCCCTCCTGGGAAATATAAAGTTCGATCGTATCGTATCGACACCAGGAAAGACAGTCGCTGAGTCCTTAAGAGGTGTCACCAGCAAATGGGGATTCACAGATAGGCACAACTCGTTCTGCTCAGTAATACACCAGCATAACCCCAGGGCAGTAAGTATATCCCCCAAGTCGAGAGTGAACTATTTGAATTAATAATTATTGTCGACATGCATGCAGACAGAGAGAGACTGTGAGAGAGAGAGAGAGAGAGAGAGAGAGACTGAGAGACACACAGAGGGACAGAGAGAGAGGCACATAGACAGAGAGAGGCAGAGGGAGAGGCAGAGGGAGAGGCGGAGGGAGAGGCAGGGGGGAGAGGCAGGGGGAGAGGCAGGGGGAGAGGCAGGGGGAGAGGCAGGGGGAGAGGCAGGGGGAGAGGCAGGGGGAGAGGCAAGGGGGAGAGGCGGGGGGAGAGGCGGGGGGGAGAGGCGGGGGGAGAGGCGGGGGGAGAGGCGGGGGAGAGGCGGGGGGAGAGGCGGGGGGAGAGGCGGGGGGAGAGGGGGGGAGAGGGGGGGAGAGGGGGGGGGGGGGGGGGGGGGGGGAGAGGGGGGAGAGGGGGGGGAGAGGGGGGAGAGGGGGGAGAGGGGGGGGAGAGGGGGGAGAGGGGGGAGAGGGGGGGGAGGGGGGGAGAGGGGGGAGAGGGGGGAGAGGGGGGGAGAGGGGGGAGAGGGAGGAGACACAGAGGGAGACGGAGAGAGAGGCAGTGAGAGAGGCAGAGAGAGACAGAGGGACAAAGAGAAAGAGAGAGAGGCACAGAGACAGAGGCAGAGAGGCAACGAGAGAGACAGAGAGAGGAGCAGAGATAGACAGAGAGAAAGAGGGAGAGAGAAGGAGAGAGGCAGAGAGAGACAGTCAGAGAGAGGCAGAGAGAGAGCGACGTCCCTCAGGAACACAAACTCTCCCATTCAGACTGAACTGTCAGAGCAGGAAAAATATTCTTTAATCTAAATGAAAATTCTCAAAACCCCAGTGAGAAAAACACTCTTCACACAGGCTTCCCTGAATGAGATCATTCTTGAAAGTATCAGCCTAATTCCCACAGTCAAAAATGTATAAATAATTATTCCCCAATTAAAATAGGGTGAACCCAGGTATATTGATATTTCCCCAATGCCTTTGGAGAGCCTAGAATTTGACAGTGTTGCGGCAGAAGCATTCACGTTCACTATTAGCTCAACTCTTGCCTCACCAAACATATTACTTATTCAGAAACCCAGGCACACAGCACAGGAGGGCAAGAAGTTCAGGAAAAATACGGGTGGAGACAAGACAAAGAAATGATTAACGGCTAACTGGTGCTTAGTCCCAGATTTATAAACATGTTGATCTAAAAAGGGAAGGAAAGCACTATAAGGTGAGGAGGGAAAGATTTAACGGGAAACTTAGGGATAACTATTCTCAAGACATTTGTCTACCATTAGATTGACGAAAAGATACAGCATGGAAACAGGCCCTTCGGCCCACGCCGAACATTGACAATCGCCCATTCACACTGAGGGGGTGTCACAGAGGGTGGTGGGTAAATGGAACGAGCTGCCGGAGGGGGGAGTTGAGGCAGGTACTATCACACCGTTTAGGAGACATTTGGACAGGTGCATGGATAGGATAGGTTTGGAGGGATATGGGCCAAGGGCAGGCAGGTGGGATTAGTGTAGTGCAGGTGGGACATGTTGGTCAGTGTGGGCACGTTGGGCTGAAGGGCCAGTTTCCACGCTGTAAGACTCCATGATAATAGGGAATTGTGCGTAATGTGGTCGGATATAAGATGGCGCCGGAACGTGGAAAATTCTTTGCGTGCTCTTCCCAAAGAAGGAACTCCTATAATCCGATAGAATCTCTCTACTCTTCTATATAACCTGCATTCTGTATCTTCCCCTTTGCTTAATAATCTATTGTACTCGGGTTTTAACTGATGGTGTCCATGTCATAGAGTCATAGAGTCTAACAGTGTGGAAACAGGCCCTTCAGCCCAACTAGCCCACACTGGTCAACATTGTTCCATCCAGATAAGGCCCACCTGCCTGCATTTGTCCCATATCCCTCTAAACCTATCCTATCCATGTACCTGTCTAAATGTTTCTTAAACATTGTGATAGTCCCAGCCTCAACTACCTCCTCTGGCAGCTCTTTCCATACACCCACCACCCTGTGTGTGAAAAGGTTACCCCGATTTCTATTGAATCTCCCCCCCCCAACACCTTAACCTATGTCTGGTTCTCAATTCCCCTACTCTGGCCAAGAGACTGTGCATCTATCCGATCTATTCCTGCCAAAGGTCATAAGGTCGGACATGGTAGGAGCAGAATGAGGCCATTCAGCCCATCAAGTCTACTCTGCCATTCAATCATGGCTGATCTATCTCTCCCTCCTAACCCCATTCTCCCCCCTTATAACCCCCGACACCCGTACTAATCAAGAATCTATCTATCTCTGCTTTAAAAATATCAATTGACCTGGGCTCCACACACTTTTGTTGTAAAGAATTGAACAGATTCACCACCGTCTGACTAAAGAAATTCCTCATCATCTCCTTCCTAAAGGAACGTCCTTTAATTCTGAGGCTATGACCTCTAGTCCTAGACTCTCCCACAAGTGGAAACACCCTCTCCACATCCATTCTATCCAAGCCATTCACTATTCGGTAAGTTTCAATGAGGTTCCTCTGTTCCGCTGAGTTACTCCAGCATTTCGTGTCTAATCTTCCAGAAAAATCTTTCCTGTCCTGCCCCTGGCTGCTCCTTGGTCATTCGACACGTGAATTCTTGGATGAGGGCTCGAGGATTGATTTGGGGAAACCTGCAGGCCCACTGGATCCATCCTGTGCCGTCTCTCTCCTCCACAGCAACCACACTGCGAGCTGCTGCTCTCTGCCTGTGGTGGAGAGGGAGCCATTTACGATCTGGTGCCTTCCACAGATTGGTCTTAGAAAATTGCTCCTGGCAGTAATGAAGTGCAGTGAGCACCAATTATCATCCACCATTCCCACACCCAGTTTCCCAATCCACTTTTCCGAGATTTAATAGGGAGCAATAGGGTGAAATAGGATAAGAGTGAACGGAATGACAAACACTATCACTGCAGCTGCTAAGGAAGACTGACTCCTCAAAAAATATATATATATGTTACAATTTTTCCACTTTTTTATTCTCAAAGCACAGTGGCATAGCGGTAGAGTTACTGCCCAACAGCACCATAGACCCGGGTTCAATTCTGAGTACGGGTACTGTCGATACGGAGTTTGTACATTCTTCTCGTTTTTCTCTGAGATCTTCGGTTTCCTCCTACACTCAAAGATGTACAGGTTTGTAGGTTAATTGGCTTGGTATAAATGTAAAATTGCCACTAGTGTGTGTAGGGTAGTGTTAATGTGTGGGGATCGCTGGTCGGTGCGGACTCGGTAGGCCGAAGGGCCTGTTTCCGCGCTGTATCTCTAAAGTAAACTAAACATACACCTACCTTACATACCATTAGATAAAGGCACAGCATGGAAACAGGCCTTTGGCCCACAGAGTCCACACTGACCATCAATCACCCATTCACACAAATTATTTTAGTTTCGAGACCCAGCATGGAAACAGGCCCTTCAGCCCAATGAGCCCACGCTGGCTATCGATCACCCTTTCACACTAGTTTAATTTAGTTTAGTTGAGAGATACAGCATGGATACAACGCCCTCAGGCCAACAGTATATTTAATTGATCATATCCCTTTGTCCAATGTTAACCACAATGGGTGCAAACAAGAGTATTGCCCATTGCCCATGCTGTCACTTCAACAGCGATCTTCATGCAGACATAAAGAACTGCAGATGCTGGTTTGCCAAACAAAAACCCACAAAGTGCTAAAGTTACTCAGACTTTATGTCTTTGAGCTCATGTCTGTTGTTCAAAGGGTGTGTATTTAAAAAAGGAACCATGTACTAGCTGAAATGGTTTAATGTTGCATTAACATTTTTATAGTACCAGCCTACATTTGAATACAAAACAAATCCTGACATGATTTGAGCGGCATGGTTCAGATCAATGTGTACAATTTGATTGTACGGGGCGTCAGGGGTTATGGGGAGAAGGCAGGAGAATGGGGTTGGGGGGGGGGGGGGGGTAGGGGGGGTGGGGGGAGAGGTAGATCAGCCATGATTGAATGGCGGAATAGACTTGACGGGCCGAATGGCCTAATTCTGCTCCTATCACTTATGACCTTGATTTTTAACTTTCTCCCTCCTCCCTCATCTTCACCTTATAGAAATTGAAGTTCAATCAGCTTGCAAGAATAAAGGCAGCAGAATCAGCTGCAAACGCAGATAAACCCGTCTTTGCTTTGTAGTGTGGGATGCTATTTTCACTACCTGTCAATGCCTGCTTCAGTCAATGTCTGTTCTGAAATCTCCCACATTTCCAGCTGTTTCTTTCACATCCACTCTCGTTCAATGCTTCCTCGCATTTAAATAAAAATTGGGGGGGGGGGGGGGGGTGGGATTCAGTGGTGCAAGTCAACAGTGGTACTTGATCACAGAAAGAGGAATATTTGCTGGAACTAATTGCCTCGTGCCCGATTCTTACGGGGGGGGGGGATCAAAAAATAATTGACTTCACTCATTTTGTTCTGATGGGGAAGACAGAAAAAGCTAAAGAGCTGAATATTTCATCACTGGACTCGTCACAAGCTGATCCTGCACCAGGCCACTTCATCAGAGGGAAGCTCTAAAATAAATAAATTGTCTTGCGTAGTAAAGGTTTAAACCGAAGATAGCCACAAAAGCAATGGAAGTGGCGCACATTTGGTCTCAGTTATCGGTTTCACAATTCCACATGTTTAACGTGTAGGAAGGAACTGCAGATGCTGGTTTAAACCGAAGATAGACATAAGGTGCTGGAGTAATTCAGCGTGACAATCAGCATCTCTGGAGAGAAGGAAAGGGTGATGCTTCGGGTCGAGATCATAGTGCAGACCCTTCTGAAGAAGGGCATCAACCCAAAAAGTCACCCATTCCTTCTCTCCAGAGTTGCTGCCTGCCCCGCTGAGTTACTCCAGCACTTTGTGTCTATCCGCATGTTTAACCTTGGAGGCTGAGTGGTCTTTTGCTGCATCTCAGTTTCTTCCTACCCAAGCTTGTTTTTGATTCCTGTCTTTCTTGTTTGATAGCGCAAATCATTGTCTCAAAAGGTCAAGTAAAGAATGAGAGGAATAGATTGGCTGGGCGCACAGTCTCTTGCCCAGAGTAGGGGAATCCGGAACCAGAGGACATAGATTTAATGTGAAGGGGGAAAGATTTGATAGGAACCCGAGGGGTTCCCTTTTCACACAAAGGGCGGTGGGTGTGTGGAATGAGCTGCCGGAAGAGGTAGTGCAGGCAGGGACTATCATTTAGACAGGTATATGGACAGGACAGGTTTAGAGGGATACGGGCCAAATGCGGGCAGGTGGGACTAGTGTTGATGGGATATTTTGGTTGGTGTGGGCAAGTTGGGCCAAAGGGCCTGTTTCCACGCTGTATGATGTCCCAAAACACCCATTGACAAAATATAATACCTCAGAACTTAGCCATTTAAGAGGCATTTAAAACCTTTTAGGTAGGCACATGGATGTGTGGGGAATAGAGGGATATGGATTAGCCAGAGAAGATTAGTTTAACTTGAAATCATGTTTGGAGCAGATATTGTGGACCGAAGGGCCTGTTCCTGTGCTATGCTGGTAAGCATTGAAATCCTCAAGTTTTTTTTCTCTCCGGGTGGAAAGTCAAAGACCAGGGGGCACAGCTTTAGGGTGAGAGGGGCAACGTTTAAAAGAGACGTGAAGGGTAAATCTTTTTTACACAGAGAGCGGTGGGTACCTGGAATGCGCTGTCAGGGGTAGAGGTGAAGGCAGATGTGATAGTGGCATTACAGAAGCTTTTAGAGTGGCATGTGGATATGCAGGGAATGGAGAGATACGGAACAAGTACAGGTGGAGGAGATGACCTCAACTTGGCATCACGATCAGCTCGGATGCCACGGGCCAAAGGGCCTGTTCCTGTGCTGCACGGTTTTATGATCTATTAGCTTAGTTTAGTTTATTGTCACGAGTACCGAGGCATGGTGGAAATATTTTATTGCGTGCTATCCAGTCAGCAGAAAGACAATATATGATGACAATCGAGCCATTACAGTGTATGCATACATGATAAGGGAATAATGTTTAGTGCAAGGTTAAGCCAGCAAAGTCCGATGGTCACCAAAGAGGTAGATAGTAGTTCAGGACTGCTCTCTGGTTGTGGTAGGATGATCCAGTTGCCTGATAACAGCTGGGAAGAAACTGTCCCCGAATCTGGAGGTGTGCATTTTCAGCCTTCTATACCTTTTGCCTGATGGGAGAGGGGAGAGGAGGGAGCGGCCAGGGTGCGGCTCGTCCTTGATTATGCTGCTGGCCTTGCCGAGGCAGCGTGAGGTGCAAATGGAGTCAATAGAAAGGAGGTTGGTTTGTGTGATGGTCTGAGCTGCGTCCACAATTCGCTGCAATTTTGTGCGGTCCAGGGAAACATTCTCGCGTAGTTGAAACATTTCTGGTTTTGCCATAATCCAAGCAAGATCCATGCTTATCCATTTATGTTCAAAGGTATTTCAAACCATTGTCAGTTGGAAATATCCTTGAAGTTTTAGTCATAAGTTAGACATCGCACAATAGCTCTGCCCCTTAATAGGCTTATGATTCAAGGTCCAAGTTACAATCACTGCAGGTTGTCAGAATTAGTCATCGGTGCTGTTGACAAGTTAGATCATTTTATTTTGTTATTGTAGCAGGAACAACATAAAATGGTGTAAAGTTGCAACAAAAAGGCACATTTCTCAGTTAAAACAAGCGAGTGCCTTCTTGCTGGAAAATTCATAATTATTTTTTGTTTCAATGATGGATGGTTTTGCTTTATGTCAGAGAGTGAACAGTATTCTTAAATGTTCATCATTGAACAATATAGCAAAACACACCACGGAACTGTAGACGTTAGAGAGAAGATGTGTTGTATTTACAGGAGAAAATACCAGGTCAAATTACTGATTAATGTGTAGGACGCAACTGCAGATGCTGGTTTACACTGAAGATAGACACAAAATGTCCTACTAAAACTCAGAAGAGATAGGGATTGAAACTGGCACAATCTAGAGACCTATAAGTTAATGCTATAATTGGATAAGCATTACGGTAATCAGTCAAGATAGACACAAAATGCTGGAGTAACTCAGTGGGACAGGCAGCATCCCTGGAGAAAAGAAATGCGTGACGTTTCGAGTCAAGATCCTTTTTCAGACTGACCCAAAACGACTCCCATTCCTTCTCTCCAGAGATGCTGCCCGTCCCGTTGAGTTACTCCAGCTTTTTGTGTCTGTCTTCAATTTAAACCAGCATCTGCAGTTCCTCCCTACACAGGTTTAGGGTAGGTTAATTGGCTTCTGTAAATTGTAAATTGTCCCAGCGTGCGGGATAGCGCTGGCGTACGGGGTGGTCGCGGATCAGTGGGCAGAAGAGCCCGTTTCCACACTGTATCTTTGAAGTCTGAAGAAAAGGGAAGGTTATTCCAAGAATTGGCTGTCTTGATCACGGGTCAACGAAGTTTGTAATTTCTCCCCGTGACCGCGTGGGTTTTCTACGGGTACACCGGTTCGTCCCACACTCCAAATATGTACCGATTTTTAGGTTAATTGGCTTGGTAAAAATTGTAAATTGTTGTGTGTGTGTGTGTGTGTGTGTGTGTGTGTGTGTGTGTGTGTGTGTGTGTGTGTGTGTGTGTGTGTGTGTGTGTGTGTGTGTGTGTGTGTGTGTGTGTGTGTGTGTGTAGGGATCGCTGATCGGTGCGGACTTGGTGGGCCCAAGGGTCTGTTTCCGGGCTGTATCTCTGAAGTCTAGTCTGAAGAAACGGTAAGATTATCCCTAGATAAGCTCAAAAAGCTGGAGTAACTCAGCGGGTCAGGCAGCACCTCTGGAGAGAAAGAATAGGTGACATTTTGGGTCGAGACCCTTCTTCAGCCTGAGACCCGAAACGTCACCCATTCCATCCAGAGATGCTGCCTGACCCACTGAGTTACTCCAGCTTTTTTTGTGTCTATCTTCGGTTTAAACCAGCACCTGCAGTTCCTTCCTACACGTTAAACATGTGGAATTTTGAAATTGACAACGGCGACCAAGGTTGCTCCATTTTCACAGCTTTTAGGTAAAACTGAATGACTATCCAGTCATTCCAAGTGCAAGGGCATCTGTGCAACTGTCAGGAAGGGAAGCGCAGAGCTTGGTGACCATCCTTCTGAAGGGAAGGAGCTGCCGAAATCAACAGCTGAGTGTGCAGAAGGCCAGCTCCTGTGTGATCCCCACAGATTTGCAGTGCTTTCGGGGCACGATAAAGAAGGAGGGGAAGAGTGGCAGGAATTGGTTGAGGAGATGGTAAAAAATTTTTTTTTTAAATCAAAACCGCAGGTGACCTTGCAAGCAGGCACTGCCATTAATATTTTACAGGGTGACAAAATCCACATATCATGCCTGGAGTAATTTTACTCGTATTATTAAATGGTCCATTTCCGTGACACTCAAGGAAACATCCTTTCCAAGTACGCAGCCTGGCGTGCGTGCCACCAGGTGAGGGAGAACGCTGAAATGCCAATCCATATTTCATGAGCGCGGCAACGTTTCACAGGCAATTGGAAAACAGACTTCAACATTTACATTCAGAACACACTCGGAGGAGCAGAAAGCTATTTGTGTGCAATGCAACAACAAGTCTTTTTCCTCTCTGCTCTCTGTGCAGACTTTCTGGGGGGGGGGGGGTGGGGTGGCCTTGTGAAAACAGGGGCTTTTTTAAATAGTTGAAAAATGATATTATCAGGCAAAGTCTGCCTGATTGATTTCATTAAGCAAAGCTTCGTGTGTGTGTGGGAGTGTGTGGCAGTGATTTTGGTCCTGCGTTGGTCCCGGTCATCTTTCCGGCAATAGTTTTGGGGAACTGCAGCGGTCAACGTACATCGCAGTGAGCAAGAGAGACATCAAAGGCAGAGGGAACTCAGTGCTTTTGCCTCCAGGGGTTTCATGGCTGAAGCTTTAAGCAGCAGACCCACTTTTTAAGAAAACCCCTCGCGGGACGAGAACTCAAAGCGTGAGACGCCGTCATGCAGCTGGTACGTGCACCGGTATTATAGACAATAGGTGCAGGAGTAGGCCATTCGGCCCTGCGAGCCAGCACCGCCATTCAATGTGATCATGGCTGATCATCCACTATCAGTACCCCGTTCCTGCCTTCTCCCCATATCCCATGACTCCGCTATCTTGAAGAACCCTATCCAGCTCTCTCTTGAAAAAATCCAGAGAACCTCCTGCAACAGGTCAATCAGAGGGATGAAAGGCACATTCAGTGAAACCTGGAGGTTAAATGATAATCTGGAATTAGCATATATTCTTCAGAATACCTCACCCACACAGCTGGTGCATGCAGCAGCATTGAATTTCCTGTAACAGGTCAGACAGTTTGGTTTAAGTTCAGAAATAGAGCGTTGGAATACAGGCCCTTCAGATTAATTTCCCTCCTGGGATAAATAAAGTTCTATCGCATCGTATCAGCCCACTGAGTCCTCACCGACTAGCCAGCGATCACCCCCAGGAATAATTTACAGAAGCCAATTAACCCACAATCCCGCACGCCTTTGGAGGTGGGAGGAAACCGGAGCACCCGGAGAAACCCACGCGGTCACAGGGAGAACGTAAAAACTCAGTTCAGCCTGCATCCGTAGTCAGGATCGAACCAGGGTCTCTTGAGATCTACCGCTGCGCCACTTTGCCATCCCTGGGACTAGAGAGAGACTAACTGCACATTCAGTGAAACTTGAAGATGAACTGATCCTGAATTATCACATACCTTTCACAACGTGATGTACCTCATCCCCACTCTATAACAGTAGGCAGGAGGTACATGTACAGACATACACATGCACGAATGAAGTTAATACTGTTAATATGAGTGTTATTGAAAGGATTGGAAAGGGTACCAGCTGACAATAGGCCAACATGCCAGGGTGACATGGTGCCGCGGATAAAAAGGGCCAGAGACCCGAGTTCAATCCTGACTACGGGTGCTGTCTGTACGGAGTTTGCACATTCTCCCTGTGACCACGAGGGTTCTCTCTGGATGCTCTGGTTTCCTCCCACACTACAAAGACGTGCAGGTTTGCATGCTAATTGGCTTTGGTAAAAGGTGATAAATTGTCCCTAGTGTGTAGGATAGTGCCAGTGTACAGTGTATGCCAGTGGTCAGCACAGACTCGGGGCCCGTTTCCCTGCTACATCTTTAAACTAAACAAATGCAGATCAAATACCAGATATGGCCGCAAGCTTTGTTGCCACAAAATATTTAAGAAGCATTAAAATATTTTTAGTTGTTGCCTGCTCTTTAGCTCAGAATGAACTTAAACCAGGCACATTATCTCATCCACTTCCACACTCAATGGTCTCTGTGCAGACAAGGCCACTGCCATCTTCAGAGCATAGAACAGTACAACACATGAACAAACCCTTTGGCCCACAAAGGCCAGAAATAATGCCAATTATTACCCATAATCAGCCATCTGAGGTATGGTTTTAACCCAATTATATTCCCTTCCTTTTTACTGCCAGCAGGGCTAACAGGGGAATATTTTCTTATATTCCCCTTTCTAGCCAACCCCTATGGAGTTTACCTGTTTAAACAGCGGGGAATATAACCTTATATTCCCCTGTCTCACATCCGGGAACGTGACGCTGCGTGACGGCAACGTCACGCTGCGTGGGAAATTTAAAATTTATTCTCAAAAAAAAAAAAATGGCTGCCGGTTGCGAGAAAAGGTTCCCGTTTTAAAAACTTCGACCTTCACATTGTCACATAAATGAATGACATAAATTACATAAATGAAACATAAATGTTACATTGTTTTAGTACCCTTATTTACAATGTTGCAATGGTTTTAGTACCCTTCTTTACAATGTTGCAATGCATATTGCAAAATGTATAGATACATTCATATCATATGAGATGTTCAGATTTTCCTCTAGATGTCTGATAATGGGTAATAATAACAATATTGACTGTCCTCTTTCGGGAGATACGACATATATTGCCCTCACTAGATCCATATTGCCCTCGTCTTCGACTCGGGCAATATGAATCTACTTCAGTCAGGCAATATATGTCGTATCCCCTCAAGGCCAGTCAATATTCTATTAATATTCCCTACCTACACAAGATCCATATCCCCTCCATATGCAGCATATTCATGTACCTTTCTAAAAGCCTCTTAAACGCCACTAATGTATCTGCCTCCACCAGCACCCCTGGCAACACGTTCCAGACACCCACCACTATGTAAAAAAAACTTGCCCCGCACATCAGCTTAAAACTTTGCCCCTCTCACCATTAAGCTGTGTTCTCTGGCATTTGACATTTGCACCCTGGAATTAAGATTCTGACTGTCAATGCCTCTCATAACTATATATTTCTGGCAAGACTCCCTCAGCCTCCAATGTTCCAGAGAAAACAATTCAAGTTTGTCCAAACTCTGCTGATAGTTAATATCCTCTAATCCAGGCAGCAATCTGGTAAACCTGCAGGACAGGCAGCATCTCTGGAGAGAAAGAATGGGTGACGTTTACTGACGAGACCCTTCTTCAGTCCGAAGAAGAGTCTCGACCCGAAAAACGTCACCCATTCCTTCCCTCCAGTGATGCTGCCTGTCCCACTGAGTTACTCCGGCTTTGTGTGCCTATCTTCAGTGTAAACCAGCATCTGCAGTACCTTCCTACACACTCTGGTAAACCTCTTCTGCACCCTCTCCAAAGCCACCACATCCTTGCTGTAATGGGGTGACCAGAACGGCACACAATCTTTGTCCAGGAGGAGCAAATGAACATTGTTCACAAGGAGCTAAGTAGTGCATTACCAATGAAGAAATAGTTGGTGCTATTCCAACTGCCCACCACCCATTTTCTGGTGGATGAGTAAGAATAACCAGACTCATTGAACTATATTTTCTTGCCACCATTAACAGGTACACTGAGCCAATTGCAAATCTATAATTATTGATCCATGGAAAAACATAGTCAGGGCACAGACACCAAATAGTTCACACAACAGAACAATTTCAGTGTGTTCAAGATGATTTCATAGAATCATAGAAAATAGGTGCAGGAGCAGGCCATTCGGCCCTTCAAGCCTGCACCGCCATTCAATATGATCATGGCTGATTATCCAACTCAGTATCCTGTACCTGCCTTCTCTCCATACCCCCTGATCCCTTTAGCCACAAGGGCCACATCTAACTCCCTCTTAAAAATAGCAAATGAACTGGCCTCAACTACCTTCTGTGGCAGAGAATTCCACAGATTCACCACTCTCTGTGTGAAAAACGATCTTCTCATCTCGGTCCTAAAAGACTTCCCCCTTATCCTTAAACTGTGACCCCTTGTTGTGGAGTTCCCCAACATCGAGAACAAATGTTTTAGAGCCACTTCTTCAACAGGTGGCGCAGCAGTAGAGTTGCTGCCTTACAGCGCCACAGATCCGGGTTCGATCCTGACTGCAGCTGCTCTCTGTACGGAGTTTGCACGCTCTCCTCGTGACCTGCGTCTGTTTTCTCTGGGATCTTCGGTTTCCTCCCACACCCCAAAGACGTACAGGTTTGAAGGTTAATTGGCTTGGTATCAATGTAAAATTGTCCCCTCGCGTGCGTAGGGTAGCGTTAATGTGCGGGGATCGCTGGTCGGCGCGGACTCGGTAGGACGAAGTGCCTGTTTCCGCGCTGTAACTCTAAACTAAACTAAACCAGACTCATTGATCTATATTTTCTTGCGGCCATTAACAGGTACACTCAGCCAATCGCAAATCTATAATTATTGATTCACGGAAGAACATAATCAGGGCACAGACGCCAAATAATTCACACACCAACAGAACAATTTCAGTGTGTCCAATACGATTTAGAGCCACTT